>JAPVLO010000191.1:1405000-2605000 GCA_027257055.1 Cephalopachus bancanus
ACGACTATTATACCATGTCATGTAGCTGCAGACCCCTAGCTGCCTCCCTTTCTCTACCTGGAAGGTTAATCAAACGTAAGCATTTCCCCATTCTGTAGCAGGCATCCCAGGGCATACAATTTGGGATTAGTGACTGACCCTGCTGTTCATTCTGACAGCACACACTCCAGATTGCATTCTCCTATTAATAAGCAGAGCTGGTAGGAGAAAAGGCAAGAGTCATTAACTAAAAGTTAGCTGAGGATTGAAACACAGCACACTTTGCTTCTAAGAAGCTCTTCTGAAAAGAAACCTTTTGTCCCTGGGAACCATGTAACAGTATCTCCAAGGATTTCATGATAATTTGTCTTGACCTTTAGCAAAATGAAATCTTATACAATGGTTAGGTCACATATATTTTCTTGGTCACTTACCTGTTATATTTCTGGCATTGTTGAATAGAACAAGCTTAGGAGAGTTACAATGGCTTATGCAATAAGCTGTTTTTATGAAGTACCATGACATACTCAAAATGTGGAGGATTAAACATAACAGCCTAGCAGGCGGTTGTCAGGGATTCATATTTGAAACCCTCCTTGTTGGACTACAGGTGCAACCGAGAACTATTCCTGCGAGGGCTTCTTTCTCTTCTTTTTATTCCATTCCCTGCTTTCTTGCCCCAGTGCTATAGGCAAACATTTTCCTTCCCTCCTGCAGTCTTAGTTCCTGGGTTGCTTGATCTTATTGTGGCAATGACACTATTTTGGGGTTTAAGGTTGACTGACTGGAGTTTGATTTTAAGTTTCTTGCTGTTCATATGGTCTCACTCTATGACTCTATTAAGGTATGTTTTCCTACCTTTTTTTGCTTGTTGGTGGGTTTTTCTTTTAGCAGAGTGATTACTTTTATTGCAATATATTAATGTGGGTAATTATTCTATGTACAATGTAAGCTCAATAAAATATTTCTAAAGAATTCAATTTAATTATGACCAATAGCTAAAGGTATAGACAAATTCTGGTCTCAGGATCAGGTAGCCGTGATAGGAAGGGCAGATCTTTCATACTTCCATATTTGGTTTTGAAGTGTATGCCCTGGGTAACTTCAGGGCATTCTCTAGAGTTGTGCAGTGTACTACCTGCACAGATGTACAGGTATCCTGGGGGAGTAAGCCTGTACCATTGCTTGATGAGAGAATAAGTGTAAAAGAGTAAGCCTTGACTACTTTTTCTGACCATGTTTCATGGTCTTTCTGTCACATAACTATATATAATATCTTTTCATCATGATGTAAAGACTACCGTGTCAACAAGTTACAATAGACACGTGATAGAAAAAGGATCGGTTTGAAGAATATGCTTGGAGGTGGTTCAGTAAGCAGAATCCCCAAAGATATTCAAATCCTAATTCTCAGCACCCGTGAATATGTTATTTTACATGGACAGTGTGATTAAGTTAATAACCTTGAGATGGGGAGATTTACCTGGATTATCTAGATGGGCCTAACTCAATCACATAAATTCTTTAAAAAAATTTTTTTAATTTTAAAGACGTGGGGTGCAATTCAGGATTAGGTATACAAATGTTCATTATGCTGGTACCCTTGTTGATGAGGTATGCTACCCCACCCTTGGCAGTTACCCACTACTGATGATCTCTTTCTTATAGTATTACAATAATTGTTCAAGGTCTACTTATTAGTAGGAACATGTGATACTCAGTTCTTTGTTTCTATGACAGATCACTCAGTATTATAGACACCTAAGTTCATCCAAGTTGCTGTGAAGTTCATAATTATGTCCTTCTTTATGGCTGTGTAATATTCCATTGTGTATATGTACCACATTTTAAAAATCCAGTCCTGTTTCCATGAGTAGCATGGTTGATTCCATCTTTTTGCTAATGTGAATAATGCCACAATAAACATGCGTGTGCAGGCATCTTTTTCAAAGAGTGATTTGAGTTCCTCCGGCATATTTCCAGTAGGGGGATTGTGGGGTCATTTGGAAGGTCGATTTTCAGATCTTTTAGGAGTTGCCAAATTGTTTTCCACAGAGGTTGTACTAGTTTGCACTCTCAACAACATATCTGCAAGACCATAAATGTAATTAAATAAATCCACAGATGTAAAAACAAAAACCACATCAATTCTTAAAGGTACCTTTCCCAGCTGTGGTCATTGAGAGATTTGAGGCCAGAAGAGGAGTCAGAGAAATGCTACCCTGCTAGCTTTGGAGATGGGTGAAAAGACTACCAGCCAAAGAATGCGGGCAGCCTGTAGCAGCAGGAACAGGTAAATGGATTCTCCCATAGAATTTCCCAAAACGAACGCAGACTGGCTGGTGGTTTGATTTATCCCAGCGAGACCTGGGTTGACATTCTAACCTCTAAAACTGTAAGATGGTAAGTGTATTGTTTCACGACTGAGTTTGTGAAAATTTAGATATACAGGCAGCCAACAGACACGTGAAAAAGTGCTCAGCCTCACTCATCATCAGAGAAATGCAAATCAAAACCACACTGAGATACCACCTAACCACTGTAAGAATGGCCATCATTAATAAAACAAACAACAACAGATACTGGTGAGGATGCGGAGAAAAGGGAATGCTTCTACACTGTTGGTGGGAATGCAGACTAGTACAACCTCTTTGGAAGACAGTGTGGCGATTTCTGAAAGAACTAGAAATCAACCTTCCATATGACCCAGCAATTCCCCTATTGGGAATATACCCGGAGGAACTCAAATTATTCAACAAAAAAGATACCTGCACACGTATGTTTGCTGCAGCTCTAGTCACAATAGCAAAAACATGGAACCAACCGTGCTGCCCATCGAAGCTGGACTGTATTTAAAAAATGTGGTACATATACACAATGGAATATTATGCAGCCATAAAGAAGGACAAATATGTGGACTTTGCAGCAACTTGGATGGATTTGGAGTCAATCATACTCAGTGATTTATCACAGAAACAAAGAACTGAGTTCCATATGTTCTCACTCATAAGCTGACCTTGAACAATCATGATGCTATAAGAAGGCGTTGGCAGTAGTGGGAAACTGTCGGGGTGGGGGTGGGATTGGCAGTTGAGGGAAACTGCTAGGGGAGGGAGGGGCATACCTCATCAACAAGGGTACCTGCATGATCGATGTTTATATGCCCAACCCTAATTAAATGAGTTTATGTGTCTGGAACACAAAAGACCATGGTTCAAAGCAGGGATCAGTAAGTTGTAGGGACCAGGTAATAAATTTTTTTAAAATAAATTTTTAGGACACGTGAGTTCTAGCCAGCAATGATATCACTGGAACACTGGATGCATAGGGCGTACTCTATCCTCTGTTTATAAAAATCTTTCAAGATAGTACATATTTTGTGGTCACTCTCACCATTAGCTGAAAGACTCCCGGATAACAGTCTGTTGGACAGACTTGATCATTTAATTAACACCAGCAAATTAGGAACTCTTGTGGCCTATGATTTTTAGGTTAACAATAATAGTTGTTATCTTTGATTTATAAAACATTCTTGTAGCTGAACTTCTGGGCACAGTTACCAAATGGATATGCAGTTAATTAATCTCAGCCACCTCAGTCTCAGCTCTGGACCTCTCCAGCCAGCCTCTTCACATCCATCAAAGGACTGTCTGATGCAACAGATGTGCTTTAGCCCAAGGCCCTGGAAGACAGTTTTGGGAAAAAAGAGAGGGGAAGGGATTTCACAACTTTGCACCTCCCATCGAAATATCAAAAACAATATGATCTTCAGATCCAAATTCCAAAACCTGCAGGCACAAAATGCACAAGATTGCATCAAACGTGTCCAGACTATATGAACTAAGTTATGCTGAAACAGATAAACAAAAGGCAGGTTTAAGTTTTATGAAGAACGTGGAGACTGGATACTCACATAAAATCAAAGATTTTTTTTCAGCCTTTTCTGCCCCGGAGAAGGACTCCTTTCTTCCTGGGTGAAAATTCCAACCTTTGTGGAGTGCAGTTTCTACTCCCAGCCAATGAAACTCTGCTTATAATATCAAGTTTAAGAACTCATTCCTGAGCCAAGAGGCAGGGCTCTGTCTACTCATTGTCATTCATTTCCCTGGTGGTAACCTAACCTTCAGTGACTGTTGGACTTTCAGAACAGGGTCATCTCAAGTTCCTTGCTCTTGATGACCTCTTCTCTAGATTCAAGAGGCACTTCCCACTTTGTCCAAACTAGCTCACGCTTCTTTATTTGGCAGATGACTGTTTTTGTTAAAGAGCAAGCTCACTGAGGACCAAGATGTTGGAACTCAAACTCTGGTCTCTAGATGGCAGTCTAGCCCTGCTAAATCTACTACTCCCCATCCTGGGTGAATTGCTGAAGCCACTAAAAATAAAATCGAATCCAGGAAAATCTATGGAGGGGTCATAACAAGATTCAGATATTAATTTTTGGTTGATGGAAAGTTAGTGGTTGGATCTAAGCACCAGGGTGAAAACACTATGTGTCTATGAACATGTTAGAAATGCTGTTTAGCAGTCCTAATTTAACTGCATACAGCTCAAGAATGATGAACATGGACAGTTCTACCATGGATTGAGAAGTTTGCCTGAAATATTGTTTTACCCCAGAAAGGCCAGAATATGTCCATCACCAAATTACTAAGGCCTCTTTACACATTATCCATTTACATACAAATTATTTAGTCAATACAATCTAGATGAGACAGCTACTTTGACAAAGAATGTTCATGATTTCTTGAAAAATTTCAGCTAAATCGAATGGCCACTGCCATTGGTAATGAAAAACCCTGATTGACTCATCTGCAGATAGTCACGTTGGCCTTGTGTGGCTAGAGCACAGAAGTTCAGCATTGCGTTTGAGCTGGGACTTAGCTGAGTATTGTAAGATTTTGATCTGGAAGAGACATTAGGGGCCATTTACATCCAACCTTCTTAATGTACAGTTAACGAAGCTGAGCTCCAAATAACACTCAAGGCCGAAAGATGTAGCAGCTGAGCTGACATCCAAGTGACTCCAAGTGGATATTTGAACTTGGGACAGAATCTGATCTTGTGCGCACTGTTTATTTCTAGTCTATGCAACAGTTATATGTCAAAAACAGCTATCTGTTGAATGTAAATAATAATGATACAACTAAATGCTGTTTTCATTTATTCTGTCCATCTAAAACATGCTTTTGAAATTAAAAAAATACAAATCCTAGATTATGTTGGACTATCTTCTGAGTGTTAGAGGGCTTAGCCAAATGTGTTATTAGGACCTCTGACAGGAACCTGTGAGGTGTTGTGGAAGAGGTACAAGACCGGAGAGCATGAGATAACTCACCTCAATATTCTCACCTGCAAAATGGAAATAATGTCACCCTTGCCTACTTTATAGGACTGCTATGATGATCAAATTATAAGAGGAAGTAAATGCACTTTATAAAGAGCTGTACAGAGAGTATAGTTATTGATATCCAATATAAGACTCTTTGAATCCCAAAGTAAAGCATGGTGTGTGTGTGTGTGTGTATATATATTATAAAAAATTATATATATATGTATATATATATAATTTTTAAATCTTTTTTCTTTTTTAGTCTTTTAAAAACTGTCTAAGTGGAAGAAAATCACATATCATATTCCATTTATATGAAATATCCAGAATAAGTAAACCCATAGAGATAGAAAGCAGTCTGGAAGTTACCAAGGGTTAGAGAGGGCAGGGAGATGGGAGTGACTGCTTAATGGGGTTGGCTTTTAGGATGATGAAGATGTTTTGGAGCTAAATAAACACAATGATTGCTCAACATTGTAAATGTACGAAATGCCAATGAATTGCGTTCACTCTAAAAATGATTAATTTTATGTTATGTAAATTTAAAAAATGAAAAGACTTGGGTGTCAGGCGGTGGCGGGGGTCAGGGGGAGGAATGGTTCCAGGAGTGTTTGTTCAGATAATTTTGTAAATGAAATCTCAGACTAACAGGCTCCTATATAAAAGTGTGTTTGTGAAGTTTACTTTCAGTTGCTGCTGTCAGTGTTTGATTATTTCCATGAACCTAAGCCCTGCAGATTCTGTCCACACTGTGCCATTGGGTAGTATCCAAGGATAACACATTCAGTGAACTCCACAGATGCTTAGACAAATGCCCTTTGGCCTCTGGGGTCCTCTGATCCTACTAACCAGTTGCTGTGAGTGTTGAGACATGAGATTTGGAGGAGTGAAGCATGGCTTCATTACTCCTCTTCCGTCCAGTTTTGGCAATTTACCGCTGCTAGAAATTAGGCTTTTGCTTGAAATGGTTTCAGATGCTGATATTCTCCCCCCCCCACAGTTGGCAAATCTCAGCTTTTGTGTATTTAACTTTCCTCAATGGACCTCTTTTCTGAGCTTCAAAGAGAATTGCAGTTTCATGGTATCAATTTTCTCGCTGTAGGACATTGCCTTCTGATCTTTGCAAGGGCCCTGCTTCTATTCCAAGCCTACGGAGTATTTTCAAAGTCCGTCAATTAATACCAAGAGAACTTTTGCCTCCATTTACCATACTAATATTAAGAAGTGGGTATTAGTCAAGTTATCAGCATGTTTCTGTGTATATATGAATAATGAAGCATTAAATACATGACTTGAGGTGCAAATATTTTACAGAGTGACTTACCTGATATTTTCCACGAATCATGTTAGACTGGGGAAACAACAATCTCATTTAAAAAAGAAAAAAGTCGAGTTTCTATTGGATATAATAAGATCACAGAATCTCAGTGCTAGAACAGATTTTTCTATGTATCCATCCAACAAATTATGTGACATTTGAATAGACCTCACCAAGTCTCTATCAGATTGCTTGCTCTAAGCTTGATGGGGAGAATTTGAACATTTGAAATTTCTTTCCTAAATTGAGCCAAACTTTATCACTCAGGGACTCCTGTTAACTTGTCTTGGGTGTATCATTTGGAAACATTCAGGAAAAGTCATTTACCACATGATGGCTTTTAAGTTATAAAAGCAGCTAAGTGTTTTTCCTTACATTTTAGGCTAAACCTATACAGTTCTTTCTTTTTACTGCCCCTATACACAAAGCTTGAAATTCCATCATTGTCTTATTATTATCGCCTGTATAGACTTATGTTTACTCATGTTTCTATAAGAATTTGGTACCCAGAACTGAATAGAATATACCAGATGCATCAAAGCAGACAGAGGAGGGTTTGGGATCACAACCATTTTTCTAGACCATATATTTTTATGAATGCAATCAACTTAACATTTAGTGTATAATATGACTGTTCTCAATCTATGTATCAGTTATGAGGAAATTTTAATTGTAAAATGTGACTGCAAGGTTGAATTCTGAGAGATTCAGAGACATCTTATTTTATTTTATTTTTCAAAAGCAGGATTGATCGAAAGGACAGAAAAGCTCCCACAGTGGGAGGAGACCCGAAGGGGTTGCCCGAGACATTTTAACCATAACACCATTCAACTTAAAGAAATTTTAGGATAGAGAAGAAGAGAATTTACATTAATTGATCCCCTAGAATGCATCTGCTAAAGTGGTTGGCATTTTTACATTTTGTTGTTGTTGCTGTTGTTGTTGTTTAAGATTCACTTGTACTTTAAACTTGAGCTCAAAGAACACTTCTTCTTGGAGGCCTTCACTGATCTCCTTTTCCTTTCTATATTCTTGCAATACCTCCTACAGGCCTCTTTCATGGAACCAATCACTCTACATATAATTAGATTTTGCGTGCCCACTTTCCTCACTAGACTACAAGCGCCTTCCAGCAACTGATGTACAACTAGGTGCTCGTGTGTATTGAATGAACTGATGAATGTTAGTCTTTCATTAGTACATCCCAAGTGGCTGTAAATTAAGAGGATGGATCATGGTATCAAGTGGAATTTCCAGAGCGAAATCTTAGATGATCACAACTTTGAAATGTGTGGTTTTACTCACATATTAATTTACTGCTTTCATTAAAACCACGTAATATTTATTTAATAATCCAAAGATAATTTGTCCATAAAAATGATATGTTAACTCCTTTTTTGTTAAAGCTAGCAGTTGTTTATGTCATTTAGTTTAAAATTAGATTTGGAATTATATACATATGTAATATATATATAATACATATATATATATAGTCTCCAAATCTAATATGTATATATTTTTCCTTTTTAGCATTTATCTAATCACAGAAAAGAAAAAATATTTTAAAAGTTTAGCCCCTTCTTCATAGGACCTGCTACACTGAAAAGAACAATTGTGTCTGTTTAAATTAGCACATTTAAGGTTGTAGCGTGACTGGTTCCCATTGGGTATCCATCATCACAATATTTATTGATGAAAAATAGGCCATTGTAATTGCAAGTTTTGAGAAGTGAATAAAGCAAACAAATAAATAAATGTGAATCCATGGTGTTCTGTTAAGGGAAAGTTTTCATAACCAGTAAGAATGCTTTGTTTTAGTCATATGAAGCTGACTTTGCCATTTGGACACAGACAGCTTCTACCTAAGGTTGTTTCAGTTGTATACAGACCTCTATAATAAAGCCTTGGATACCTGGTAATCATGCAATTTAATTACCATGGGGATGGATGAAAATACATCAAATACATTGTTGAAAAAACAGTCATATCATCTGGTAAGAAGTGGAATTTAGGGAAGTAATTTGCAGAAAATGATAACTCCTGATGATCTTTTGGATGACTATCCTACTCAGTGCAATGAGGGATCAGTGGCATTAAAGAAGTCAGAAAAATGGGACAGTCTGAGTTTCCTTGTCTCTGGAAGCCTATCCTCTTTTGAGGTATGTTCCTGGAAACTTCAGGCAGATTCAAACCTTTAGCGTTGGATCTATCAAATGACTTTCCACATGGGTATTTATAAGCCAGGAGCCAGTTGCCATCCACCTGAGGGAATATATCTACCACAGTTTTGCGTTACATCTCAAAATTGTTTTTCTCCAAGGGAAAAAATTCTGAGATAATGTTATTTATACAAACGTCACACACACTTTGGAATCAGCATTGTCACCATATCACTAATTTAATCTGTTTTTATTTTATACCCTATCCACTTCCAGAAGTGATCTGAGACGTCTAATGGCTGCAAAATCTTATTTTACACAAGAAAATTATGTCATCTAAAATATCTTCAATTCAGTTTGTATCGCATATTTCTCTGAAAGCAGAGATGTAAAGCATCTAAAATTAAACCCTTTTCAGAAAACATGAGCATTTTGCAATGTGGGTAGCAGGTTTGCTCACTGTGATGCCCAGCCATCAGAAAGCCCAAAGAATTAAAACTGGTTCAAATGAAGTTCAAACTTTAAAAATATATACATAATTAAAGATCAACCCAACATCTGTTTTTTTTTTTTTTTATTTTTACCTTCCCCCAACTCTTTCTTCTTTTGTTTCACCACCTTTCCCAGTCAAATCATGGTTTGAGAAAATAAATACTTGCAGACTTGATCTTATCTCCTGAAGAAATAATAGGTGACCTTGAAATCATAGTGAATTTTGGAGGCTATGTCATGGTCTGTTGGGGAGAACTTTTGTCTTCTAAAAAGAGCCCAGGGTAGGTATAGTTTGACCCATTGGGAAGACTGGGGCACTAAATCAAATTAAAATATTTTACACATATACAAAATAATAGGCAAATTCATTGTTTTCACATTGGCCCAACCGTGACTACATTCCTATTATTGCCTCATCTTGAACTAGGCCCATGTGGCTGTAATAGACCCATGCATCTGTTTAACATCAACAGAAAACAAACAGATGGGCTGTCGTCTCTTCCAGCTTCAAATAGATAGAGACAATGAATCCAGAAGCAGCAAGCTCATAAGTGCTTTCTTGTGGGGAGAAATCCTGAAGGGGTCTCTAGCTCCAGGAGCAGCTGGGAGGAGACTTGGAAGTAGGAACAGCACCCCACCCCCACCCACTCACCCATGTCCATTTATTTTGGACATGCTACAGTAAATCCTCCCAGAGACATGTGCTGCTTGTGTTTCATGGTGAGCAAACACAGCTTCCGTTTGTTTGGTGATATTCTTCCTGACCGCTGACCCTTGGATTTGCACTGCCCTTCTAAAGAAAGGGGCCATGTGAGGTACTTTGTCCGTGTTTATCAGTGTGTGGTGATGCTCGTTTCTGACTAGACACCCTCTCTGGACGGTAGGGATTCTATTGAGTAAACCTGACCACAGGCAATGCAGTCTGCAGGTACAGCTCTCTAGGGTCTGTGAAGGGCTGGCTGGAGAAGCCTCTCTGGGACAGTCCTGGGAAACTGCGATTATTGACACAGCTTCCCAGCCTCACTGCAGGAACTCCTGGAATGTCAGGAAGAACATCTCTATCTCTAACGTGTTCAGTTATAAAGTAAGAAGTGGTTACAGCAACTCAGTCCGGTGTTCTCTCCCAATCACCATTCCAGAGCAATTGGGTAGCCAGTTGTGTTGGGGTCTCTTCCAAGTCCTCCAGGCTCCCACAGTGGACACAGTAATTGTAATCCCTTGGGGGAGTTCGGCTGAGTCGCTTGTCTTCAGGAAAAGCCTGCCTCCCAGCCTGCAAGAAAAAGTATCTCGTGTGGGGATGTCTGCAGCTCCTGCTTACGCCCTGCTTTTTGCCCCAGATCACCTTAAAATCAAGCTTGATTTAAAAATCAGAAGCCAAGGGAAATAACGTTTATAATGATTATAAATGCTAATAGATGAATGGGCTGTCTTGCATCTATGGCTTGCAGTGTGGAGAGGAAGTGAAATGATAACACTAAATAAAACAGCAGGGTAGAGGGTAAACCTGAAGAAGCAACTGTTTTGCAATAGATTTCAGGACCAGGAAATGACTAATGTAAACATCGGATGGAATCAAATTCTATTCTCTATGCTGGAATGCAAAAGCCCAAGGTCTGAAAAGCACACAGGGGATCTACCTTTAAAGTTCTTGTTCTGTCCAGGCAAGCCCTCATTAAGTGGATGGTATGTTAATACCATACCCACACATCAGGTCTGGGAAACCTGGGATGGAGAAAGAAAGTAAGCCTGAATTAAGCCACCTCAGTATGATGATATGTTGATACCATACCCGCAAATCAGGTACAGCGGGCTAAGAGGGAGAGGAAAATAGCCTGAATGAAGCCACATTAGTGTGGAGACGCTTTTCATTGCTGTCTCTGTATTTATGTACTGTATGTCTAAAAACGCAGTGGGAAATGCCATACATTTTTCATGGTGCTTCAGAGATTGCTACAGCCAAGGCTCTACCTGAAGCTAAATAAGAAAACATTCTAATTTCCTATTTTTTCAGCTTACAAAGATAATTTTTCAAATGCACTATTTATTCGGAGGTCATGGAGGAGGAGGGCATATATTTGCATGATGCCTGTGGACCTGTTGCCAAGCACGCCATCTTTCTGTTGACATAAGAGCCAGCTTTATATGACAGCACAGACATCAAAGCCTCCTCATGGAAAAACAGCCCCAAATTTGGAAGAGGCGTTTTATAATTTCCAACCATTTCATTATCTCATTAAGGCGCATTAATTGCTTTATAGTCATGTGGATAGAGGACTGTATTCATTGACTTAAGTTGACAACTTCCTTTTAGCTAAAGCTAGTTAGGAAAAAGCACTTCAAATGGGTTTCTAATGATCTCATAAACACTGTGTTTCATCTGATTGCTAAGTAGCTTCCTTTCCTTTCTTCTCTTTTTAATTCTCAGCTTCCAGTTCCTCTTCATTATGGTTATGAACAGCTGAACTTAGACTCTGAAGTGTTATTTTCCCAGTCTTCTCAGAAACATGATGACTTTATCAGTGATTATGGACAGAAGGACGAATTGTCACTGAACTAGAGGGAACCAGCTAAGACTTTGATTCCAACAAAAATTGAAGCATTTCCTTTTGAACCAATGGCAGGAAACTTTCTTAATAAACATGTGGATGGTGCCACGTTCCAAAAGAAATGGTGGAAACAAAATTACTTGAAAACTTCAAGTTTCACATTTAGTGAGTATCTATTATATACCAGACGGAAACTAAAAGGCTACATCTGCCCGAAGGAAGGCATATATTTGAAAATCAATGAATCTGGTATTTAAAGTCCCCGAATGCCAAATTGAATTGACTACTTCCATGAACTGGTCAGTTGGGTAGAAAACTCATACTAAAGGTCTTGCTGATAACATGGGGTGTGTGTGGTATTTGACAGAAACAGCATATGAGTCTGGGGTCATGTAATAGTAGAGCTCCCACGTACTGCTATATCTAAGCTGCCACCAAATACCAAGAGAAATAAATTGCATGCACAACCAAGTACTGCAAATGCCCTTGCAGCTCTCTGTTCTGGATCAATTCAAGCAGAGAAGATGCCCTCAATTAGAGGGTTGCTCACCGAATTAAATTAGCAGAACAACAAGAGTTGAAAAACATGGCCAGTCACTTTAAGACGTTTGTTTTTCATTCTTCTATGCAGATACAACCAAACATGCAATTAATGGAAAAAACATGGCATCCATTTTCTTAAAGGTGTTTTCCACGTATCTTTGTAAGCGATTGCTTTACTTAAAATACATGCTTTCTGTCAAGTTTCTATGATATCTACACAGAATATACTGAGATTTAAGTGTTTTCTAAGAACTTAGCATTTCCTGTCAAAGTTTTAGACAATCCCTTTGAACAGCTGTGGACAGAAAACCAGCTACTTCTGTCATGAATGACCTCCAGTGTTTGGAACCTAATGAACAAACAATTACTCCATGAAACACATTCCTGGACAGAATATGAACTTTGCTGTGTTTTACCTCCTCATAACAATTTACTGGAAATTAATTTGGTAGTCACCCAACCACTAGCCATTCTAGAAGATGTAAGTGGAATCCAACCAGCACTTCCCAAGACTTCACACACACACACACACACACACACACACACACACACACACACACGGGCGCACACACGTAAAATACTAATGGATGCTAATCAAAGAGAAGGGAGATAAGTTTAAATTTTAAATTATGGGCTTCATTTTTTTTCCCCTGTGAATGTTTATTTTAACTTTTAGGTCACTGGTTTCCATAAATTCCCTGTGTCTTAGCAGCATAGAGGATATTTTTAAACATAGCTCTTATGCTAGAGTGTACATTAAATATTTGTTCAGCTGATTAAAACAGTTCTACATTTATTTAATGTTTGAACAGTAAACAGTTTATTGAAAACTTAAATGTCTTTTTATACATACGCGTACGCTCACAGACACACCTCTCAGAAGAGGGGCTTCTGTTATGAGATCTCTCAACTTATGCTACTGAGTATAAACAGTCCTCAGATAAACACCATTTGCAGCCATAGTTATCTTCCAGCGAGCGCTGGACTTTTGGCAGGGCTGGTTCAGGTCTGGGGTGGGCAACTGGATTGAGTGGGCGGGAACAACAGTAACAGGGGTTGATGAGTGGCTTGAAATCAGCGTAAGAGTTTCCTGCTTACAGAAACATCTATCTTAGGGAAAAAAAAAATACATAGCCTCAGATATTAAAGACAGTGCAGACATGGCCTCAGTGGTAACATTCTCTGCCTTTACTGGTTCATTAAAATAGAAGTTATTTTGACCTCAGATAAACTGGGAAAGATTGAGTTTTCTTTGAAGAAGACAAACAGATGGAAGATAAACCTTGCACCGATGCCTTTGTTTTGTCATCTACAGAGCCTGGCTGAACCAGAAAAGAAATAGTCATATTACTTATGCTAGCGTCTGCAATCTCCCATCACACAGAGATTGTGTATATTACTCTATTAATTCTCACCATATCTCTGCCTAGCAAGGCGTGTGTACATCTCAGTAAAAAACTATTATCAATAAATAACAGGTTAAATAAGAAGACTGTTGGCTTGTGTCATATATGAACTGCCAATTTTGAGGGTCAGAATGTAGCATTTTAAAAATGTTTAATATTAACACCTATATTGAACATAATTTAATCTTCTCTGGTTATTCATAATGTATGTTAATATCACGTAATACTTTAGATTCTGCATTCTGAACAATATCATTAGTTTGCAAATTCACAGTTAACTGAGACCTCTTTTTAGAAGTAGGCAAACGTGTGATCAGAATAATCGCTGATTTATTATATGATAGCACATTAAAAACATGTAATTGAGTTAAAAGTCCTTTCATGGATAAAGTAAGAGGCAAATCCAAAGTAGAACATTATGTAGTGCTTAATAGGAATGAGGTGGACAAATATCTAAGACTCGTCTAAGATACATTTAAGTGAAAAAAAAAACACAAGTTGTAGAACACTGTGTCTGGTAAATGCCATTTTTGTTGAAAAGAAGACACATACATCTATATGCTTACACTCTTTAGAGAAATGGAATATTTCTGAAAAAATAAACATGAAATTGTTAACCATGGTTACATGTGGAAAGTGAACATATGGCAGTGAGAACCCTGACCTTTTTACTTTATGCAATCTTCCTACTTGACTTATAATACACAAATTATAAAATGTATAAGATATCGTTTGTAAAACTATTTAAATATATATAATTAAATTAATATTTTCCTAAGTTTAAAAAAACTAGTTCACAAATAATGTTAATCAATAAGAACTTAGTAGGCATCTCTCTTTAAAGTTTCAAAAAAAGCCATTTATTCATGAGTCCAAAGTGACATTGTACAGGTGACCGATCTATACACCTAGATGGTCACTGCAGATTGCCTGTAGGAATTTTAATTATAGATTGTTGTTGCTTTGGAGTTCTCTTAAAATTTTTATACCAAAATATTTGTTTGACTTCCTTCTTTTTACAACAAATGAGTATAAGAAACATTTTACTAAGCAGTCTCAAAGTCAGTGGGGATAATAACTTGAAACAACCTCATTTTTTTCAAGCATTTCTTGACCACGTTCTGCAAAAATGACCCTGAACATCCCTTATTGACATTTTGGGAAGATTGGTGGTTTTATGGGCTCTTTCACTTAAATTTGGTTTAAAATTCTCTTCTCAGATTTCATCTTTGTTCCTCCCCTAATCTTAGTGTTGCTGCTAACATTAAACATACCTTCATTTGAACTTGAAACTGCTGTTCCCTTTTGAAGACCTGATTCTTAAGATGACAAAATGTACGAAGGAGACTAGGGAACAAAGGGCACTCATCTCTTGACTTGTATCCATGGCTGTTGTCCTTTGTCTATGGGTTGCTGTTGCTTCTCTGACCAACACTACTGGTTGGCTGTCAAAGATCTGAGTGTGCAGTCATCCAAAAACCGGAGGTGTGTGTTTAAATTTTATAGGACCTTTGGATTTCCACACATCTCCATGTCTTCCTCCACCCTCTGCCCACCAACAAACTCTTGTTTTTGACAGTACACCCCACAGCTGCCTGCTTCTGATACTCGTCTGTCAGGCAGACTTTTTGCCTAGCAAATGGCTCCAGTCCAGATATCTTCCTCAGTGTCTACCAAACCCAGAAGAAACTCTGGTCTCCTTGCCAAGCCCAGTAATGAGAAGGCAGGCTGCTCCCCCATGTCCACTTCCCTCCACCCTCCTGTGTCTCAATTCATGCTTTCCTAGTTCAGAAATTGCTTCTCTGCCCTTTATTTCTCTGAACTAGGAAAACATCAATTGAGACACGTCTAAATGGAAAATGACATGCAGGGTCTTATCCTTGCGGGCACCCCTATCCGTTATAAGTGATTCTCTTTGAGGACCCTTCACTTGGGTTTAAGGAAGTGGGAGAAAAAACTTCTTAACAGTAAGAACTTAACTTCTTCTTGTACAGTAAGTCCTCTACATATGAATTAGTTCCATGCCAGGAGCACTTTTGTAAATCCAATTTGTTTTGAAGTTCAACACAGTTAGCCAAGGTACCCAACTAACACAATCAGTTATACAGTACCAGCTATATCACCACTGCTTTTATACCTGCTTCTGGAAATCTTGGGCTCGAAATAAAGATACTGTACTGTAATACAGTGGTGTACAGTAAAGTACACAAAAGCACAACCACTTGTGGAGGATGCATGCATGTGACGATGCACACTAGACAGGTGAAATAATTTAGGTGATTGGACACGCAATTGCACATTCACACCTTTGAAAGTTCACAATTTGAAGGTTCGTATGTAGGGGACTTACTGTATTCACAAGGTTGTTGCCACCACTGATTTTCATAACTTTCTCTCTCTGCCCCCTTCCGTAGCCTTCTGCTTAAATGTGTGGGTAGGAGAATAGGAGCCAGGGTGAAAGATGGTACTCAGCATGTCTTAGCTGACTCTTACAAAGGCCTGGTAGGTGGGTGGTCCCAGTTGGTGGTGGTTCTTTGAAAGGTGAAGTTGTTAGCTTTTCTTTGTCTTTAGCTTTGGACTACAGCAGATTAAAAAGTGCCATTCAACATGCATTTACATTTATTCATTACAAGACTCTTCTTCAGGATCAAGACAGTGGTCAAGATTTGAATGTCCAAATACAACTGGCATTGCTAATGGTGGTAGAAAGAGTTATGCCTTTGATGTGTGGCATTGCTCACATCCATGAAAATTTGTAAATTGAAACTTCTGTAATTTGAAAGAGAAGAATGCCTATACTTCTTTTTTTTATATATTTTTTTCTACTTCAGAAAAACTTTCTGCAATTTGTTTTACTTACAATGCCAACTTTTAAAAGGTCACTAAGGTTGACTGAACAATAAACTAGGCAGACGTTGCTTTACAGAAAAAGAGGGAAAGCCCAAAAAGCCATTTTCTACAGAGAACCCACAGTTCAGTTTTATTCAGAGCAAAGAAAAAAGAAACTTTCGATCATATTAGAAGAAACTCAGTCATTAGGCTTGGAATCTGTACTCAAACTACATGCAATGAGGACAATATTCTGCTAATACAAGATTTGTTGCTGCATTTGTCTACTGCTTATCTAATATTAACAATTATAAACAGAGCAGTGCAACTAGTATTTGAGACGATCCTTACTGTGTTACAGTGTCGAGGACAACATTTCACTTCTCTTCACACCCTTGATTCTGTTTGCATATCTGGGCTTCCTCCTCTTCAGTAAAGTTGTTTTTGATATTGAAGGCCTTGTGAATTTCCTCAGGAGTTTTCCCCTTGATCATATTGGCAATAGTCTTGGATGTAACATCAAGCAAACCTTTGATGTTTAAGTAGTTTGCAGCCAGAATAAGTTCAAAAAGTGTTCCTTGATCAACTTTCAGGAATTCTTGGGCCCAAAGGGGATATTATCTGTTCCCTTTTCCTTGTTTTCATCGTCCTCAGAAGGAGGAGCATCATCCTTGTGGTGGATGCACCACTGAATGACCTGTTTTAAAATTGCTGCATTGACATTTGAGAGGGGATCTAGGTTATCGTCTCCTTCATCACCCATTCCCAAATCTTCCAACATGGTCTTCATGGCCACAGATTGTTTGGCAATCTCCACATCAACTTCAAATATCTCTCCATCAGAACACTGCAACTTAATTGAGGGCATGGCACTGGGTGCCAGGGAGACAGCCACGGAGACTGACAAGAGCCAAGCAGTGTCCACACAGCAGGAGGACAGTGGAGGACAAGTCCACTCTGCACTTTTTTATTCAATGAAATGTTGTTATGCCAACCTTGCCAATGTTGCAAGGTTTGGAGATGGTGGGAAGGATAAAGTGAAGCCATCTTGTCCTTGGAAAGCATGATATCAAGTCACCATGCTCTTCTACAAAGCCAAGCTGAAGGAATGCAGAGTAAAGGGTTAATCTGAATCCATGGGAGTAGATAGGTAAATTTAACAGAGGAGGTGAGTTTGGTTGGTGTTTGGAAAGAGAGTGGACCACGAGTTTTTAAATATGTTTGAGAGCACCTCAACCTTCACAGGGGGACTCAAGTATCACTGTAAAATGACAAGGTGTGCAAGGGCGACCTCAAAAGACAGAGATGAGAGTTCCCCAGTCCTGTGAAACAAAATAGTCCTGCTTTTACTAGTTTTACATAATCAAATTCTGTCTACACTTCCATTTTCCAAAAGGATTTACGGTTTGAGAAATGTGAAAACTACTGGGTTGTGGAATAGATAGGCACTGGCTGTATCAGAGAGCGCATATGTACAGATGGATTAGTTGGATTCTGAGTAGAGCTACCACATTTGGGAATAATGAAATATTGGGAAGAGCTGAGCGTGGGGTGGAGAAGTAAATTGAGAAAAAACTTGAATGACTGACTTGAAGGGTGTTGATTTGAAAACTTACACCGTTGAAGAGTTTTCTATAACAAATGATGTTAAAGGAAAAGTAATGTTCAAGGAAGATAATGCTAGCTGTCCATGATGTGTCTGAGTGTGTGTGTTTGTATGTGTGTGTGTGTGTGTGTGTGTGTGTGTGTGTGTGTGTGTGTGTGTGTGAGAGAGAGAGAATCTAGGTCTGGGTGGCCACTCAGTCTATAATCTTCCCATTACAGCAGATGTTGTTGGCAAAATCAGGAAATGAAACCTGTAGTTCTAACTTCTACTCTGTTCACCTTCCTCTTGAGTATAGTTTCTCACTAAGGTGGATACGTAAAGTTGCCTTGCTCTGAGTAATGTCTTTTAGAACAGTTATGCCTCACCTTCCAGAATTCCTCAAGTGCGTCTAAGAGAAATGCTCATTTCTCTCCTCTGAAGTGGCCACTGTTCCACCTTCAGCCCCCACTTCTTAGAAAGAGGACTATGTCATAAAAACAGGAAGTCTTTTCAGGCTATAACCAAAATGAATTGCTCAAAGTAATCTCAATGCTGCCAAATGTTCAGCAAAGCCTCAACAGTGTTTAGAAGGAGCCTTGCTGAATCCCTCAAGTAATGATGTTGAAAACCACAGGATGCTGCGAGCTGAGCCACGGGAAGCTTTCTGACACTTTTTGGCAGATGGCAGTGTACACACTTCTTTTATGCACAATGCTTCTCTAAATTAAAGATCATTTTTCAAAAACAATCTTCTTAAAGTGGGAGAGAATACAGAAAAAATTCACACATGCCCAGCTGTAGACGGCCTCATATTTACATAAGCCATGAGGAAATTAAAAGTCATAGTACTATGGTATGTTTTGTATAAGTCTTATGAATGTTAAATACTGAGAAAAAATAAGTTTTCACATTCTAGTGAGGTGAGAATTCTCTGAGGCCAAGGGAACTAGCAATGTATAATTTTAACACCATCTTACCTCATAAGAATGATGAAATGACCATCATCTAATCTGATCTGTGAATAAAGTAGTTCAAGCATATACTTATTTTTTGTTAATAACACATACTTTTTGTTCATGCTCATAATTTGAAATAAGGAGAAATCTTTGCCTATGAATTTAGTTTTGGCAATTAATCCAAAGGCTCAAAATAGAGTCTAGAGTCTGGGTATCCAAAAGATGACAACTAGCTCTTAGAGTGGCCAATTGTGTCAACAACGAGATGTTTCATATAAAATGCTGACATTTTAAAAATTGTTACTCCACCGAGTCAACCAGATTGGTTGGTAAAATCAGGGAATGCAGACTTTTCCTATTGAGATTCTGTCTTGTTTTCATTTTTATTTTTTGAGAGCTCATAGGTCAACAAATACATATATGTCATTGTCCTCTGGAATGTCCTTAATCTCAACACTTACCTCCTGTGGTTCTTGGGTCTCCTTGTTTGCATTTGGAAGCATAATACCTATTTCCCACTGACCTCATTAGGGTTGTTTTAAGAGATCATGTGTTTAAAGAGCCAAACAAGTCGTTAGCTTGAAATGTCTACCATTCATCCACTTAACAAATGTATTTAGTGCAAGATACTGTCTTAGGACCTCTGGAAAAGGCAGAGATATAAAAGACTTGATTCCCAGTCTGGATGAATTTAGAATTTAGTGATGTGGATACCTTGGTAGATATAAAGCTAAGCATAGAATTTAGAAATGAAGTAGAAAGTTCTGTGGCACAATACTAAGAGGCAATATTTATTGTATACTATCTATAGAATAGGCACTCGGCCAAATGCTTTATATATATTGTCTCATTTGATTATATCAGTAGCACCATGAGATTGATATTATTTTCTGCATTTTATAGAGATGCAAACCAAGACAGAAAGATTGAAAAATTTGCCAGATATTACATAGCCATAACAGTCAGAGGTCAAGATGAGACTTAAGCCCAGGTTTTAAGGGCCTCTGCTCATAACCATCACACTTTACTCTTTATAATGTCTCTTTATAGGTATATTTGCTATAGATATTCAGTGGAGGAAATAAATACTCCAGACTTGGAAAAGGATAGGAGATTAAGAAGTGGCATGTGGACGGGATTCTGCAGGATTGTTGCAAGGGGAGTGAGAGGAAAGAGAAATCTAAAAACGAAGATGGAATCTAAAAAGGAATGAAAGTAAAAACAGAGCCCAGAATTGTAAGACTGCAGGGTCTTGGATGAGAAAGCTGAAGAAGAGCCTACTTGAAGGAATACCTCCCACATCTTCTCTTTCATCTGCTTGTAGCTTCTTTAACTTAGCCAATCATGCAAAAACTCTGTTTTTCAGTCATACTGGCAACTATGTGTATGTGTCTGTGTATGCTTGTATGTGTATGTGTGTGTATTCCTTCTTGGATAGTTAACAAAGTTGCCTAGAAAATAACTGCAGAAGAAAGCATTGGCTTTTGCTGGCATATGGTCCAAAATATTTTACCATCTATGCATGTGCAATGTGACCATAGCTTCCTAGGAATTTCAGCCCACTAGAAAAAAGAGGTGAAATGGAAAACTCAACAACAGTTTGAATGCTAGCTTCCCTTTGGAATCACTTGCACATCAAATATATGCTTTACTTTGTTCTATTGTAGCTAATGTCTTTTACATTAGCATGGCTCAGTACCTTGTTTCCTTGGCATCACTTGCTATTGGAATTTGGGCATGCTATGTTATAACTGACTGTGAATGCGAAAATATTGTTTTAATATGTATAACGGGCTAAGAAGATGGACAACCGGTAGTGCTTTCATTCCATATATCTTCAAAATGCAGAATAAATTTGCCTTGGCAAAAAAAAAAAAAAAAAAATCCAGTTACACTTGAGAGTAGATCTCACTGGTTACAGTTTCCCATCTTTGACCCATTGACTTTTCCTTGCTTCATATATACCTTTAGAATTTTCTCCAATTGCCACACAAATAAGAATCAGAGATAGCATAAGTTTACTCTCCACAAGGGTAAGGAGACAAATGACAAGAACAAAAGAGACCCAAAGGATACGATCTTCCATCCTGGGAATACATTCCAGAACATGGGTAGACTCTTATAAGAAATTACAATTTTAAAATGCACTTTTTAAAAAATAAATAATTGGAGTTCCTTTAATCTAGTCTTACTCTGAATGCCTCACCTCAGTTGGCACTTCTGAGAAGTCATGAGGTTGGCAGCTTTTTCCCTGTGACAGAGGACTCTAACATGGTTGCTCTCTGCTTTTCACTCTTGGCATATGCAAATGAAAAATCATTTTGAACTTGAGAGTGGCACACTATTGTATCTTTTAATTTAACCTAATAAGTAGTAAAGCTATTTTCCTTTATATATTAAGAAAAAGAAGGCATACCAAAAGTTATGAGTGCAAAGCAGAGTGTGTGGATAGGACTCTTCATAGGTAAGATGAGGCTATGGATGATCTGAAGGTCTCTCTACTAAAGGTGAAACTGAATTAGCACCTTATTTTGAGCATTCAAAAGCTGCAGTATGTCCTGTGCTGGGCCTATGGGATACCCTGGAGTAATTGGAATTGGGAGGTTATTCTGAAAGTCAAGGTAATCAAAGAGAAAATAAATTGATTCACAGGTGTCTTCTTGCTAGTGAATCCTAACTGGAATAGTTTTCACTGTCTTGGAGCGTGTTCATAGAGAGATCAACGGAGGCCAAGAGCATCTCATTAAAGTAAAGAAGGGTCTAGGTGCCATAGAAAAGACCTTGCTTCCCCGCTTAGCACAACTTGACCTGTGGCATTACTATATGTTATCAGATAAATGGTTTTCTCGTTCCTCTTTAACTTTTTTTTTTTTTTTGAGTTGGAGTCTCACTCTGTCGCCCAGACTGGAGTGCAGTGACATGCTCCCGGCCACCGCAGCCTCGACCTGCTGGGCTCCAGCGATCCTTCTGCCTCAGCCTTCCAAGTGGCTGGAACTACAGGCGCGTGCTACCACGCCTGGCTAATTTTTTTTGATTTACTGTAGAGATGAGGGCTCGCCAAGTTGCCCAGGCGGATCTCGAACCCGCAGGCTCAGGCAATTCACTCACAGAAGATGAATTACAAAAAGGAAAGATGGCCAGTGTGTGTGGATTTTTTGTGAAGGAATGAATGGCCAACTAGCTGAATCAGGGGGCAAGGAGCAGGAGGGCGATGAGCCCGAAGGTGTCCTGGTCCATGCAGTTAAAAGTTCGAGAATGCGTGTTTGATAGAGAAGGGTTAGGAAGTACTGTCAAATCACCCCGCTAAAACACAAGTTCTAACCAGAGTTGAGTCACAGGAGTGAGAAGCTGGATCCAAGCTTTGGAGCCTCTCTGAGATAGAAATTTGTGATGATACAGCCTTCACCTGTAAGCCTTTTGCTTCGGGGAAATTGTTCTATGGAAGCTAAGGAAGAATTGGGTTTTAGACCATGTCAGGGAGAATTCTGGCTGAGTTTTCTTTGCAAAGAAAGGGGATACAAGAAGCTACCCCTTATGTCAAAAACAGAACAAAACAATAAACAAGAGTGGGGATAAGACCCTCTAGCATTGAGGCCTGTGCGAGGTCTACAATAACATGAGAGGTGACGCAAGAATAGAGAGTCACAGTCTTAAAGCTTCTGGAAATCTGAGCAAAAGTGACAGGTTTTGTTTTGGTTTTGGTTTTCTAGTTGTCCATCCTTCCCAAACTTGATCCTGATTCCAGGGATTTTAATCCTTTCATGATACATGCTATATAATTTAAGGGATTGTGGTTGATTATTTGATTTTACCCCCTCACATTTCTCTATCAGGAAGAGCTGAGTTTCCCACAGAAGTAGGGAATACATTATATGTTACAAGTTTCACTTTCTCATTTGTTTTTCACAAATGGAAACCTTTAAAATATTCCCTACTCTTTTTAGTAATTAAATCCTGTTAATTACTGATTATCAGGGAATACAGTCTTCACAGTCTAAGAGTTGTCTTTACAATACAAAAGAGCAAGGAACACAGGAAAGAAAATGGGAAGATGCTAAAATAAATATCAACAAAGTTGTGATCTAAAATTAAAGCTGGCAAACAACTTAAAGTAAGCAAAAATGTGATTATTTTGAAAATACCTGACATTTCTCCCTTAAAAGGCTTGATTTTTAATGTGTGCAAAAAGAAAAGTCTAAGACTGGACTAATTCCAGCAAAGTTTGAGAGCCCTATAAAATTTCCACAGTTCCTCATGTAGTTTGAATCTCAGAAAATAGGCATTTATAATGAAACATGCACAGACTCTTAACTATAATACTGCTAGCAGGCATTGCTATTATAGCAAGACAGTTTAGCGATAATGGGTGAGTAGGAAGAAAATTAAGAAGTTTGCTGAGATACAAAACAAAAAAAAAGAAAAGAAAAGAAAAGAAAGAAAATCTAAGCCAGAACATATTTGGCTGCATGTTCAACTTCAAATGCAAAGTCAGTTCATCAGTGTAATTTAACCTTTTCATAAGCCTCTCAATGATAAATTCCATTAATACATTGGAAACGCCAGTTGTTAAGAATAGCCTGTGAATATGAGAGGTACTGATAAAAGTGAGTTGGACTACGATCCTTTTCTGCCTTCTCTAGCTCAGCAGAAATGAGTGGATGGCAGGTTTTTACCTTTCCTGTCGACAGTAAATGTCCTCATTCCACTCCATTCAACCTGAGCCTTAGGGCAAGCCAGAGTTTGCAGCCATTTACTACAATAATAGCAAGACAATTTAGCAGTAATGGATAAGTAGGGAGCAAATTAAGCCGTTTGCTGAGATACAGAAATGAAGCCAGAAAATATTTGGCCTCATGTTAGGCTTCAAATTCATAGTCAATTCATTAGTGTAATTTAGTCCTTGCATAAGCCTTTGAGTGATAAATTCTCCTAATACATTTGAAATGCCAGCTGTAAGAATAACTCATTGAGTGTTGAGTAAAATTAAAAGATGGGCAAGAATAAATCCTTCATTTTCATCTCATATGGGAAGATTTATAAAGGCCTTTGAGAAGAAGCATCTGTCTGCTAGTTGTAAATTGAGAGTATTAAGGGAAAACATTGGAATATTTTGGTTACATTAGCGAGAGGAATGTATTAACTCAAATGCTTTAGAGATCTTTCCCTTTGGGGTTGAAGATTATTCTTGATGAAGAACATGTGAACTTTTAGAATAGACATCTTGCTTGGGAACAAAGGCCACAGCAAAACAGCATTAAATGGTTGGTGTTTTGGGGAGTTGTTTCTAAGAAACGCAATTGTGTGGGATGTTGGTGACTTTTTTCCCATATGGATATAGTTTTTTCTATGTTAGTGAGTGTTCTCTTTCAAGCTCATAGAGGCTGCAAAGACTTGGAACAGGACAGGCAAGGGGAATATAAGCAACCTGTGTTTTACTTCCTTAGCAGAAAAGTATTCCGTTCATTTTACCAGTTAATTTCTCTTGCTGGTGTCATCAAATTTGATACCTTCATAAGAAAATTAATAAATTAATTGTTCATTCAAAAAAAGGAGGAAAATAAGATTTATTAGGCAACTATTATGTGCAAAGTGTGTTGCATAAATTAGCTCAGTTTCTTTCCAAAAAATTTGTGCAACATATATTCTATTCCCAATTTATGGAAGAGGAAATTGCTGTTTCAAAAAAAAATAATCTCCCCAGGACAACAGCTAATCAGTGGTAAGACTGGGTTGTAAACCTAAGTATGCCTAAATCCAAGGAGTGATATTCCAGCAGAAGTTTATTGATGGGGAGGAGGTGTGGAGCTTGGGATACCCATGGCCACAGGCTTCTAGTCACATGCTGTATTTGAAGTGACCAACCCCACTCTGGTTCTCTGGCCCTTTTCTCTTAGTTAATGTGCTAGTTTAGGCCACAACTGTGTTCTTAAACTTTTCTTGCTCTCAATGACTCATGACTGACCTTTTTCTATCCTTACCACTGCTCTAAGTTTGCAGGAAATGTGCAGATATGCTGCCCAGTTCCGCCCTTAGACCCAGACAACTCTCCTACTCAGAGTACCATGCTGGAGGAGGTACATTTCTGGTCCACCTCCATCCTTGTCCATGTCCATTGGGGTTGCCATGTTTAGTGAGTAAAAACATAAGATATTCAGTTAAATTCTAACTTTAGATAAACAACTAATTAATTTAAATTTAAGTATGTTTCATGCAGTAATTGGGATATGCTTAGACTAAAATATTATTATTGTTTATCTAAATTTCAAATTTAATGGGGTGTTTTTTTCTGTTAATTGTGAGTCCCATGAATCAAGATTGTAACGTCATATTTGCCCCTTGGCTGGTCTATTGGGAAGTGATCTCTAGGAAGAGTTTTTGTTATTGTTGTTTTGTTTTACCTGGGGACCTTGGAACATAGTGGAGAGTTTAACAATGTAATTTATGAAGTGGGTTTTAACTCATAAGTTGTCTGTTCTACCTCCAAAGGAGATAGAAACTAAAGATATCAACTGGGCCTCTGGAAAGTCTCAAGACTAAAGTTCAATCATGTGGGCAGTTATCCACTGTAAAACTCTGGGCACCAAGGCTTGGAGAAGGCTCCCTGGTTGACAACACTCTGTGCATATTGTCACACATTGTTACTGAGAGGAGTTAATGTTCATTTCTCCACAATTGGAAGTTCCACGTTTGGCACCTGCCTGAACCCTGCTTCATTGTCTCTTCTCTTGGCTGATTTTAATTTGTATCCTTCCTTGTAATAGCCATAACCAAAAATATAACAACTTTCAGTGAGTCCAGTGAGTATTTCTAGTGAATTATCAAAATTGAGGATGGTGTTTAGAAGCCCTGAACTTGTAGTTGGTGTCAGAAGTAAAGGCAGTGTTCTCCACTGTGTTTTCTCTAATGTCTCAGGGTCATCTAGCTCCCTTTCCTGGGTCTAGAATCTAGACCATTCTCCAAATACTGGAATTCTGGCATTCTCTGCCCAAAGGGCCCTGAGCATGCTTCCAGAGCCCATGTAAGCCTCTTTTCCGGATCTGTTCAAGGGTGAACCATGCCACCGTTTTGCCACACCTAGCCCAAAGGGGTGGCTAAAGAGTTGTTGTTGTCAGTGGATGAAGTTTTGTGGGATGAGAAGATCAAGTAGACAGGCCAAAGGCTCTTCCATTTGTACTTTTTGCCCTAGGTCTAGTAAAAGTGAGAGGGCGAGGTGAGCTTCATTTTGCCTCTTCTTGCCCCGTCATTCAATTTGGGGCTTGTCCCCATTTTCAGTTTTTCTTCTTTAGATGGACATGGCAGTAGCTAGAGACTTTCCTTCACTATATGACTCAGGTAGGTCCATGTATCTCAGAATATACCTGTATTGAGAAAAACAACAAAAATACATTTATCTCATCTTCAGCCCTTGACTCTTGATGATGTCAAAATAACCTGTATGGAATGTTCTGGATTCTAAGATGCTATCTATCATAAAATCTACCTCTGAGTTAGCAGCACCTTCTGGGTGTAGAGGGAAAAATTATTACCAAAATTAATGCATTTGTTAATTGGACGATGCATTTTGCTTTCAGGAACTTAAAAAATATATTAACAAATTTAACATTGAAAAAATATGGTATACACACACACACACACACAGTATTATCATACCTTTATATCACTTGAGAGTTTAAAAACCTTCCTATACATTTTATCTCATTTAATCACCATTCCGAATCTTGTGGAGCAGCTGGAGTACACCCATCATCTTTTTCCCCATTGGCTTCAGGGATCTCCCTCCACTTTCTCTCTCCCTTCACCCTGATTACTAAGACCTGCCTGTGACCTGAGAAACCACACCATTAACATGGCCTGGACTTGCACTTCTCCCTTTGTGAGCACCTGTGTTTGACAGGAAAAGAGGTCACTGGGAGGGCCAACCATGTGATGGTAAAGGGACCGGGTTTGGGTCAGGGAGAAAGGAAGGAAGAATTACCGTTACGTAGGGAATAACCATGATACCTTCTTTGTGATAACTTCCTGGGTGAAGACTTGAAAGGAAGAGCCAAGGTCCTCCACTAGGCCTGCAGACAGGAGGAGGGATTTGGACGTAGAGAGAATGGGAGCCATGGGACTTTGGACAAACCACTTTACTCCCTGAACCTCGGCTGCCTCCTGTACAGAGTGACACTAACGATTCCTACATCGTGGGGTTGCTGGACTATTAAATGAGACAATGTGTATAAAAGTCTTCCCCTGGAACATGGCATGCAAGCTCATTAATTTTACCTGTTACATTAAGTTTGAGTCCAGTACAGTTCCTAGCATGGTAGACACTCAATCAGTCCAAGGCAGTCCTAATTATGATTATTGCCAACTCTTCCTTGGAGGTAGCTCTGAGGCAGAGTCCCTCAGTGTCACTTAGAGGACAGAGAAAATGCAAAGAGAGATGAGTCAGAGGTAATACATATACAGAGCATTTTAGCATAACTGGAGCACTGAGTTCTTTCTAGGGAAAAGAGGGAAAGTTCTAGACTTCCTGGCTATGCCTGGGACAGGAAATGCTGAAGCCCTGGGAACATACAAGGTCTGGCTCTGTCTATAAACCTGGGGTTGGAAAAGATGTGAAGCTGTTATGTCTCCCTGCTTTCTGTTTCCCCTCTTCCTGCCTTCCCTTGTGGTAGTAAGAGGGACACCTAGAAAACCGTGGACAGGCCATGTGTCATCTTTGGGGAACAGAGGAGAGGGAGAAGCATGCCCTGCCTGTGGCCTGAGAGCAGAGTATGATATGAAACCATGAACAACGCGAGTGAGAGAGAAGCAGGCAAGACATTTGAAGCCAGTGGAAAAGGAAAAGGGTGGCCTGGAAGCCACTCGTTCCTGTGGACGTCTCATGGGCTTGACCTAGATGAGAGGTCTGTAGTATGCTCAGTGGCCAGTGTCATTAGATAGAGAAGAATTGAAACAAGGGTGATGGGGAGAACAGGGAAATAAGGGGGATCCAGAGAGTTTCACTGCCATCATCACGCCTCCTTCCCTGAGAAGAGAAATGATACATCCATCCCACATAGGATCCATGATTTATTTCCTGTGCATCATTAGTGACAAGCCATACTGGCTGGATTCTATACACTTTCCATAAATGAAGCTTGGGAATTTAGCCACTATTTATAATACTGTTTCTGTGGGGAAGATGTCTTCTGACACCTCCATTTTCCCATTTCCTCATTGACCAAGAGATGAATTGCTGCGATGCAAATCGTGTCCTGAAAGCTGATGGTTTATACTGCTCACCTGAGTAGAGAAAGATGGCTGATGTCTGCCCTGTTTTGTTTCATGTGCAGAACCAGATCTGGCCAGGAACCAAATTAAAGAGGGCTCTCTGGGCCTGCTATGCAGAGCAGGCAGGCACCCTGGAGCATGCAGTGTTCCTGGGGATATTCCCACGTTAAGTTGGACAGAACTTTAAGCATCTGCTCCAACATTAACACCTTAATGTTTCCCTTACTCATGTCCTTCTCCTCATTTTTTGGTAAGGCCCCCCTGACTCCTGTACCCGTTTCCAAGGGGAAAAATGCGTCTTCTATAAAGCCATATGGCATTTTCTCAACTCTGCACCCTTATAGCAAATTGCAGTTGGAATTTTAAATTTTATTTTTCTATAAATTTTATTTTTCTGCAAAGCATATATTAATGTTTATGCAACTGAATATTATTTTTAATGATAGCATCAGGTTTTTTGGGGCAAGGACTCTCTTACACTTCTATACCTCTCAGAGCACTTTGCAATGCTTAGACTCAAGAATGTTCTTGCAGATGTGTGGTTGCTCACATGTTTATAGATGGTACGGAATGCCACCTGATTAATCTTTAACTATCCTCACAGCACACAATTCTATTGGGATTACCACTGCCACTAGACATTTTGGACAGCAGTTTAAGGTTTACTAAGTGTTTTCACATGCAGTATTTTGTTTTATATTGACAACCACACTGTAATGAAGATATTACTTATTATCCCATTTTGCAGGTGATAAAATGGAGGATAAAAAGAATTAGGCAACTTCCCTATGTGGTAAAGATGCAAGTCAAAATCTTTTTAGGTGCTCCCATAATACATATCTCTGTGTATTTGTGAGCATGAAACCATGAGATTGCCTTCCAGCAAACACTTAAAAGTGTTGTTCTGATTAGGTAATAAGCCTTCTCAAACTTGAAAGGTATAAAACTCAACCATTTTCTTATGCTCCCAGTTCTGTCAGGAATTCTGTCAGGAATTTGTCAGGGTACAGTAAGGCTGATTTGTTTCTGTGCCATGAAACTGGGCCTCACCTGTGTGGATCATATGCCTAGGACAAGGCCGAAGCCTTGTTTTTTTTCCACATGGCCCCTGCTGGGACTGGAAGGTCTAAGATCTTTCCCTAGCATGTACATAAGTGAGGATGGTCAGGACTGCTAGGAGTAGCCACTATTACTCTGTCTTCGCTTGGTCTTTCCATGTGGCCATCTTGAGCTTCCTCAAAGGATGGAGGTTTTTGAGTAGCCAGACTTCTTACATGGTGACCAATTTTCCACAAAGCAGATGCTTCAAGCCACCAAGGTGGTGCTTCATGACTTTCCACAACCTATCCTCTGAAGTCATGAAGTCACTTCCATCACTTTCTGTTGGTTATACAGCAGGTCTTTGAATATCATCATTTTATTCATTGTGGTTTTATCATGATGTTGATGAAGAAAAAACAAATCAATTCATGGATGGGGCTAATGTCCTTGTGGCATTTGAACATTCTTCCCGTGTCTGTGTGGAATTTTTCTGTGTATGCCATTTTCTTCCCATATCCCAAAATATGCATACTAGGTAAATTGACACAATTAAATTGTCTCAGTGTGAGTGAGTATGGATGTGTGTGAGTGTCTCCTGCGATGGGATGGTGCCCTAGCCAAGGCTGGTTCTCACTTGGTGCCCTGAGCTGCTGGGAGAGAGGCTCTAGCTACCAGAGATCCTGTACTGGCCTAAGGGAGTATATAATTATCTTACTTGTTTGTATTAACCTTTATTAAATGTATATAAAGCTTACATTTGTTCCAAACGTTTAACATTAGAAGTGTTTGGGGTGTTTCTTTAGATTTTGGCAATGTTTTTGTGACCAGAAATATGCTGTAGGAACTTAACTTACGTTCATCTCAAGTAGTCTGTGATAAAATCAGTTTTGTCATGTCTTTTTGTGTCAAGTCACAGTTTCTGAGAATCTATCAATGATATTAAGTGAGGGCTTACTGAACATGGCCAGAGCAGACCAGTGTGGGAGTGAACCATGCAAAGGCAAGAATGGTGGTGCAATGATTAATCAAGAGGACATCTTTGGAGATTAGCTTTCACAGTGATTTTAAATATATATGTATACATATATATTTAAAATCACAAATCACATGTGCAATAGGCAGTTCTCAAGACTTTGCTCAAAATGTCCAGGAAAGAATGAAAAACATCAAAAAATAGACTGCTTTCTGCGAGCAACTGTTTTAAGTCAGAAAATCTGTAGTATATACTTGCAATTGCCCCTTTTGGTCATGAATCGGTAAACTTAATTCAATAAGGCAGAGAACTACATTTCAATTCATTCTGAAGATCACAAAAATTGCAGAGTAGACAAACTAATGTGGCAAAAGATGGCATTAGACTCTGTATGGCTACATTTTCTTTTGTTTTTTAAGTATTTTTCTTTATTAATCAATCAAAGCAATATAGATTCGATCAAACAATTTGAGTTTCTTTCCTTGAAAGTTTGTATTTGAGAAGCTGACCACTTGGGAGTAGCTTACCTGTGTCCCCAGCTGCTGATAAATATAGGCACCTTGAACAGTTTTGGATGGGTGTACCTTGCAGTGGACCCTTTGAGCACATAGAGGCCAAGAAGGAGAGTACTTGAACGACTGACATTGGAACCGGGGTTCTCCACTCCCACCGCACACCAGGCTCACATAGGAATGACAGGCTTGTGCTGTGTGCAAGAGGGAGTGAGTGATCCTGATACAGTCTGGAACACTGCCAGCCATGCATGGGTCATTGGTCCCACACAAGAGAGACCTGCAGGGCACAGCAACAATACAGAGCGGGAACCACACCTTTACTCTGAAACACCAGCTCCTGCTGGAGCTCAGTGGACTGCTCCCAAGACAGAAAAGTATGCCTCCTGGTCGCACTCACCTGGTTCCCACTGTCAGAGTCTGGCGACCTACTTCCCCCTCCAAATCAGAAAGGCTGTCGTGACAGCCTCACACATCCAGAATGCAAGTTTCTCCATGGCAGGGAATTTGCTGTTTTTCAAGTACTGCTTGAAGTCTTCTATGGGGAGGCAAAAGGCACTCAGAGTGTTACCCAGCAGTAAGATTTCTGGGTTGCAAATGGCAAATAGCTGCCAGGGGGCCCATTCCCCACCCGGTTCCTGCATAGTGCTATCAATGGAGATCAAAAAGCGTCTGGCAGATATGGCCATAGCAGAAAGTAACTTTGATTGCAGTGCACTGCCCAGGAATAGTGGCAGGTGGGCAGAGCCCAAGCAAAGTTGCGATTGCACCCATGCTCTGAACTGCAAGTCAACATCAGAGGGCATGCTTTTCACTGGCAGAGCCTGGCAGCCAGCTCCCAGACAGGAAAAACTCATCATTTTGTCACAGTTACAAGGTGCCCACCACCATCATCTGGCAGACAACCTCCCCCTCCATATCAGGAAGGTTTTCCTGCCAGCATCACACTCCTAATTTATGAGTGCCTCCATGGCAGGTAATTCAATTTTTCAAGTGCTGATTGCAAACATGAGCGGGGAAGGGAGAAACCCAGATGACAACTAGAGTGTCCTCTGGTGGGAAGGTTTTTGGGCTGCAAATGGCAGACAGCAGCCAGGAGGCCCATGCCCCACTTGGTTCCCACCTAGTGCTCACAATGGAAGGTTGAAAAGCAGTCTGACTGGTCTGATCACAGGGAAAACTCTGCAGCAGAAAGTCACTTTGAGTATGAAACACTGCCCAGAAAGTGTGATGGAGCAGAAGTGAATAACCCTCTCTCCCTCCCTGAATAAACTATATTGAATAACTAGAAAAGGCCCTAGAGCAACAAGACCTTATCTGGCTACAAAACAACAAACTTAAGAAAAATGATAAAGAAGGAAGAGTTGCTCCTCACAGATGAGGAAGAATCAATGGAAAAACACAGGCAACCCTCAAAATCAGAAAGAGTCATTACCTTAAAAAGCAGTTATCAATCCTCAAACTGCCAGAGCAACCTGTTCCTGAGAACAGGTACAGAATTGGGATGTTGAATGGCTAAAATGACTAAGGAAAACCATGAGAAGTTAGAAGCAAAGATCACCCAAGTCATGCAGGGAGTAAAGGCTGAGCTGGTCAATGTAAGAAAGGTCCATTCTAAAGTCCTGGAAATGAAGAACTTCCTCCTGAAATTTCAAAGCACAATAGCAAGCCCAGGGTGCAGAATCAATCAGGCAGAGGAAATAATCTCAGTCTTGAAGACCAAATTATTGAACTAGCCCAGGGTGACAAAAACAAGGAGAAACAGCTCAAAAAGAATGAACATAGCATACAAGAAGTGTGGGACTATGTAAAGAAGCTAAATTTACATTTGACTGAAATCCCTGAAACAGAAGGTGAAACTGAGAACACTCTTAGTAGAAATGCTACAAGCCAGAAGGGGCTAGAGTCCCATCTTTAACATTCTAAAAGATAAGCAATCCCAACTAAGAATCTTCTATCCCACCAAGTTAAGTTTCATTAGTGATAAAGAAATGCTGTCTTCAGATCAGCTCTCCAGGAGATACTTTAGAATGCTTTGGACACAGAAAAAAAAGAATATCAGCACCCATCATAAAAGTACAAGCAAGCACAGAGTTAATAGAGCATAGAGATCATCATATATATGTTTGGAAGTAAAGTAACTCCTTAAGAGCCTTATGACAGGGATAAACTCTCACATATAAATAATTAACTTGAATGTGAATGGACTGAATACACCATGAAAAAAAACATAGAATAGCAAACTGGATACAGAAACATGATCCAACATCCTGCTACGTCCAGGAAACCCAACTCACTGCAAAAGACATACACAGACTCAAGGAAAATGACAATCCAGGAAAACGGGAAACAGAAAAGAGCAGGGGTAGCTATTCTGATATCAGACAAAACAGACTTTAAACTAATAGAAGTTAAAAAGGACATGGAAGGACACTAGAAATGATAAAAGGCCCAATCCACCAGCAATAAATATCTATCTTACACATATGCACCCAACACAGGAGCACCTGGTTTTATAAGACAATTGCTAAGTAAACTAAGAGAGGACTAGGCACTCACAGAATTATAGTTGGAGACTTCAATAATCTGGTAACAGCTCTAGACAGATCATCAAGACAAAAAACCAACAAGGAGATTTGGAAACTTAACACTTGACCAAATGAATCTAATAGACCTCTTCAGAACAGTCAACTCAACAACTTCAGAGTATACATTCTACTCATCAGCACATGGATCATACTTCAAGATTGATTACATTCTCGAACATAAATAGAGCATGAACACATTTCAAAAGGTTGAAGTGATTCCAGGCATTTTTTTCAGATCACATTGGAATAAAAATAAACATCACCACCAAGATTCCCCCAAAGCACACAAAACCATGGAGACTAAACCACATGTTATCTAATGACTTTTGAGTCAGCACAGAAACAAAGACAGAAGTAAAAAGATCTCCAAAACAAATGAAAACAAAGACTCATTATAACAAAATCTCTGGGATACCATGCAATTAGTGATAAGAGGAAAATTCATAGCATTATACACATACATCAAGAAAATAGAAAGATCATAAGCAAACAGCTTAACATTACATCTAAAGGAATTGGAAAGGCAAGAAGAATTAATTTCAGCAGAAAAATCCAGATTACTAAGATAAAGTCACAATTGCAGAATATATAAGACAAAACTATCATTAAAAAAAGATCAACAAGGCAAATAGCTGGTTCTTTGAAAGGATGAATAAGATTGACAGACTCCTGGCCAGATTGACATGAGAGAGAGAGGGAAAGGGAGGGAGAGAGGGAAAGGGAGGGAGAGAGGGAGGGAGGGAGGGAGAGAAATTCCAAATAAACACAATTAGAAATGAAAAAGGCAATTTCAAAACTGGCCCTGAAGAAATTTTAAAGGTTACCAGAGATTACTATGAACATTTGCATGCAAATAAACACGGAAACCTAGAGGAAATGTACATTTTTCCTGGCATCACACAACCTCTCAAGGTTGAAACAAGAAGAAATTGAAACCCTAAGTAGCCCAACAATGATCTAGGATATCAAATCAGTTATAAGAAGCCTCCCAACCAAAAAAAGCTTTGGACCAGATGGCTTCTCAGGTGAATTCTACAAGATATATAAGGAAGAGCCTATACCAATCTTACTGAAAGTATTCCAGTCCACCAAGAAAGAGAGAATTGTCCCTAGCTCATTTTATGAAGCCAACATCATCTTGATACCTAAAACTGTCAAATACCCAACAAGGAAAGAGAATTATGGGCCAATTTTGCAGATGAACATAGACACAAAAATTCTCATTAATATCCTAGCAAATCATATCCAACTACAAATATCAAGGATCATGCACCACAACCAAGTAGGCTTCATTCCCAGGATGCAGGTCTGGTTCAACATTTGCAAGACCGTAAATGTAATTCAGTACGTAAACAGGCATAAAACCAAGAATCACATGATTATCTCATATGATGCAGAAAACGCATTCAATAAAATCTAGCATCCTTCTTGACAAAAAACCTTGAACACCTAGGCATTGAAGAAGCATTCCTCAAAATAATAACAGCCATCTGTGACAAACCTGCAGCCAACATTTTGCTTAATGGGCAGTAGCTGGAAGCATTCTGCCTAAGAATTGGAACAAGACAAGGATGCCCACTCTCATCTCTCGTATTCAACATAGTACTGGAAATCCTAGCCAGAGCAATTAGGCAAAAGAAGAAAATCAGGGGTATCCAAAAGAGGACAATAACTTATTCCTCTTTGCAGATAATACAATTCTATACCTAGAAAACCCTAGAGTCAGTCAAAAACCTCCTCACACTGATAAACAACTTTGGTAAAGTCTCAGGTTACAAAAACAATGTGCAAAAGACAACTGCATTTCTAGACACCAGCAACAAGCAGGCTGAAAACCAAATGAAAAACAAAATCCCATTCACAATAGCTACAAAAAAAGAGAAATAGTTTGGCATCCACCTAACTAGAGAATTGAAAGATCTTTACAATGAGAACTACAAAACACTGCTCAAAGAAATCAAGGATGATACAAGCAAATGGGAAAACATCCCAAGCTCATGGATTGGAAGAATCAATACTGTCAAGATGTCTATCCTACCCAAGGTAATATAGAGATTCAATGCCATACCCATCAAATTGCCAGCATAATTCTTTACAGACCTGGAAATGACAATCCCGAAATTCGTATGGAAGCAAAACAGAACACGAATAGTTAAAACAAACTTCAGCAAAAGGAACATAGCAGGAGGTATCACACTTCCAGACTTTAAACTATATTACAAGGCTACAGTAATCAAAACAGCAAGGTACTGGTACAGGGATAGGCATACAGATCAATGGATCAAGACAAAATGCCAGAAATTAAAACACAGTCCCTCAACCAACGCATCTTTGATAAAGCCATCAATAAAAAACATTAAGGAAAGAAAACCATATTTAGCAAGTGGAAAACTGGCTTGCCACATGAAACTGAACGCCTACCTATCACCAATAAAAAAATCAATTCAAAATGGGCCAAAGACGTTAATGTAAAACCTCAAACTATAAAAAGTTTAGGAGAAAACATAGGGATCACCCTTCTGGACATGGGAGTAGACATTGAATTCATGATCAATTCCTCAAAAGCAAGTGCAAAAAAAGCAAAATACACAGGTGGGACCTTATCTAACTGAAAAGCTTTTGTTTAGCAAAAGAAACTATCAAGAGAGTAAAGAGACAATCTACAGAATGGGAACAAATATTTTCAAGCTGTACATCGACAAAGGCCTAATATCCAGGATCTATAAGGATAAGGAACTCGCACAAACTGAAAGGACAAAAAACAAAACAAAACAAAAAAACCCTACTAAATAGTGGGCAAAAGACATGAACAGATACTTCTTCAAGCAAGACATACAAGCAGCCAATAAACATGAAAAAACGCTTAGCCTTACTGATCATCAGAGAAGTGCAAATCAAAACTACAATGAGATACCACTTAACACTGGTAAGGATGGCTATCATTAATAAGGCAAAAAACAATAGGTGCTGTTGTGGCCGCAGAGAAAATGGAACACTGCTACTCTGTTGGTAGGAATATAAACCAGTTTAACCTCTATGGAAAGCAGTGTGGTGATTTCTAAAAAAAAAAAAACTAAAATTGAGCCTCCAACAATCCCTCTCTTAGGAATATACCTGGGGAAATTGACCCAACAATCCCTCTCTTAGGAAACTGACCCAACAATCCCTCTCTTAGGAACATACCTGGAGGAACATAAGTCGCTCTAACAAAAAGACACCTACACATGCATGCTTATTGCCACACCATTCACAATAGCAAAAACATGGAAACAACCCAGATGCCCATCAAAAGTGAACTTGTTAAAGAAAACGTGATATATATACATGATGAATACTATGCAGTCATAAAAAAAAAGAAGAAAATCATGGCCTTCACAGCAACTTGGTTGTAGTTAGAGACCATCATAAAGGGTACTATCACAGAAACAAAGAACTGAATACTGCATGTTCATTCCCACTCATAAGTAGGACCTGAGCACTAGTCACACTAGCCCAAGAGTAGGATTAGCAGACACTGGGCACTGCCAGGGGAGCAAGGGAGTGAGGAGGGAAAGGACACGAAGCAAGACAAAGGGTATCTGGTCAACTTCCAAGAGGAGAAGGGCCAGCTAGAAGACCATACTTCACCTGCATTCAACCTACTTTTGTATCAAAACTTCACTGTACCCCACAACTGTGAAATAAATAAAATTTAAAAAAGAAAGTTTGTATTTGACTTGTAAGATGTATTATGATATCTACTGCAAGCTGGTTTTTTTTTTCACAAATTAAAATGAGTTTTTGAAGAGGTGAGTTGGAGTCCTAGTAAAATAATGATCTCCAGTTTGCTACAACAAATATTTATTCTGCAGCTACTACATGTCAAGTACGGTACCAGACACTGGATGCATCAGAGAGCAAGTCAGACATGATATCAACCCTCACACAGCTCGTTACCTGGTGAAGAGAAAAAAATAGGTAATTAAAATACAATATTACATTGAGAGGCAGAGGTGAGAGGATTGTCTGAGTCCAGGGGTTCAAGACCAGCCTGGGCAACTTTGTGAGACCTCGTCTCTACGATAAATAAAAAAATTAGCTGGGCATGGTGGTGGGCACCTGTGATTCCAGCTACGTGGAAGGCTGAGGCAGAAGGATCACCTGAGCCCAGCAGGCTGAGGTTGCAGTGGCTGTGAGCGTGCCACTGCACTCCAGCCTGGGTGACAGAGTGACTCCTACTCAAAAGAAAAGAGAAGAAAAAATATATGCAAATATTATAACTGAAAAAGTATAAATATGCTTTGTGTTACTCCAGGGGATACATCATTTTTCTCCCCACCAGCAATGAACAAGGTTTATAATTTTTCTAATCCTTGCCAATACTTGTCATTTTTCATTTTTTGATAGCAGTCTTTACGGTCTAAGATGTGAAGTGGTATCTCATTGTGATTTTGATTATTTGCATACAGACATTCATAGGAATCTCTGATAATTGTTTGAATTTCTTCAGGGTCCGTATGACTCCGCCTTTTGCATTTCTAATTGTGTATTGTTTTAATTTTAAACATGTGGGATACAGTTCAGGATTAGTTATACAAGTGGTCACTGTACGGGTAAAGTTTAGGCTTACCTTTGGTTCCCACTGTACCTGGTTTGAGAGCAGATACCCTTATTGATGAAGTGTGCCCCACCCACCCCCCATTCCCTTGGCAGTTTCCCACTACTGCCAATCCCTTTCTTACAGTATCACGATAATTGTTCAGGGTCCACATATGAGTGAGAACATGTGGTTCTTAGTTATTTGTTTCTGTGATAGGTCACTGAGTACTACATACTCTAAATCCACCCAAATTGCTGCAAAGTTCATAATTTTGTCCTTCTTTATGGCTGCATAATATTCCATTGTGTATGCAAACCACATTTTTCTAATTGTGTCTATTTGGACTTTCTTGCTCTTTTTTTTTTTTTAGTCTATCTTGTCAGGGGTCTGTAGATTTTATTTATCCTTTCAAAGAACCAGCTTTTTGTCTTGTTGATTTTTTTTCTTTTCCTTGCCTAATTGCTCTTGCTGACACTTCTAGTGCTATTTTGAATAAAGGTAGTGATAATGAGTGCCATTACCTTGTTCCTGATCTTAGAGAAAAAGCTTTCATTCTTTTATCATTAGTTTGATGTACTCTGTGAATTTTTCATATATGACCTTTTTCATATTGAGAAAGTTTCCTTCTATTCTTTCTAGATTATTGGACATTTTTTATTGTAAATTGATATTTAATTCTGTTGAATGCTTTTTTCTGCATCAATTGACACTATCATGTAATTTGTAACTTTTTGTCACCCTTCATTCTTATAATGTGGTGTTTATATAGTGAATCAGTTTTGCATTCCAGGAATAAAACCTCCTTGGACATGGTGTGTAATCCTTTTAATATGTTGCTGAATTCAGTTTGCAAGTACTTTATTGAGGACTTTTTTACATCCACATTCATAAGAAATCTTGTTCTGTAGTTTTATTTTCTTGTGATATTTTTTCCAGGTTTTGGTATCGGGGTAACGCTGACCTCCCAGAATGAGTTAGATGGTATTTCCTCCTTTTCAATATTTTTGAACAAATTTAAGAAAAATTGGAGTTAAATCTTTTTTTTAAAATTTTTTGTGTTGGAGTCTCACTCTGTCGCCCAGACTGGAGTGCAGTGGCCACTCCCACTGGAGTGCAGTGGCCACCACAGCCTTGACCTGCTGGGCTCTGGCGATCCTTCCGCCTCCGCCTTCCAAGCTGCTGGAATTACAGGCGATCGCTACCACGCCCAGCTAATTTTTGATTTTATTATAGAGATGAGGTTTCACCAAGTTGCCCAGGTGGGTCTTGAACCCCCGGGCTCAGGCAATCCACTCACCTCAGCCTCCCAAAGCGTGGGATTACAGGCTGAGCCACCGAACCCAGCTGGAGTTAATTCTTCTTTAAGTGCTTGGGAGAATTCACTAGTAAAACAATCTGGTCCTGGGCTTTTCTTTGTTTGAAAGTTTTTGATTTGACATTTTCCGCAGTGTGGTACGTCTGTTGCTGACAGGTCAGGAAGATGGCGGCCGAGCCAGTCAGACTATGTGAGTCCCATTGTGAGTGACTGAGTGTATGGAGAATTTTGTCATACATGCTGGTGAACGAGTGGGCATGTGAGTTGATGACTGAGTGAGAGCTAGAGAGCTAGCAGCCAGAACTCTCCTGGTGCAGCAGCTGGTGCCATAGCTGCTGGGCTAGGACCCTAGTGATTCCCAGGATGGAGAAGCTGAGGGCCATTTTCTTTTTCTTTCTTTTTTTTAAATCACCAAAACGCTCCTTGGGAAGAAAATGCTGGGAGAGACTGTCTAAGTGGGGGGTCGTGAGCAAGTGGCCAGGTCCCTGGCAAAACAGCTGGTGCTGTAGCTTCTCTGATTCATCCCTGGCTCTTCCCAGGTCGCAGAAACCCAGTGCCATTATTTTTTTTTTCAATGCACAAAAGTTTTCTGTGAAAAAGCACCAGGAAGAAACCATTAGCCCAGGCTCTTCCTCACCATTGCAGCAGGAGAGAGACAGCCGGCTACTGGCTTTGCCTCACCACTTCAGCACCTGGCAAGGCAGTGGCAGCAGGGGCTGCAGAGGGATTCCAGAGGCAGAGTTCCACAGAAGAGGACAAGAGAGGCACCCCACCACCATCTTGAAGGCGGGGCAGGAAATTGCTCCAACTTGTTCACACATACATCAACCCAAAATCCAAAAGAAAACAAGCAAAAAAAATTTTTATAAGAACCTCATGACAGTGATAAACAATCACATTTCAATAATCAATCTGAATGTGAATAGACTAAATGCACCACTGAAAAGATGCAGAATGCAAACTGGATAAGAAACCATGACCCAATTATTTGCTGTATCCAGGAGACTCATCTCATTACAAGGGATGCACACAGACTCAAAGGTAAAGGATGGAACATGAGTTTCCAGGCAAATGGATCACAAAAGAAGTCAGGAGTTATGATCTTAAACAAAACAGTCTTTAAGCTATCAAAAATTTAAAAAGATGCAAAAGTACACTACATAATGATAAAAAGTTCAATCCATCAACAAGAAATATCCATCCTAAACATATATGCACCCAACACAGGAGCACCAGCATTTATAAAGCAACTACTAAGTAAACTAAAAAAAGATATTGACTCTAACACTATTGTAGCAGGGGGCTTGAATACCCCACTAATAGATAGATCATTGAGGCAAAAAATCAACAAGGAGATCCAGAACCTAAACTTGACACTCAAACAAATGGGCTTAATGGATACCTACAGATTATCCCACCTAACAACCACAGAATACACATTCTACTCATCACCACATGGAATGTACTCAAGATCAATCACATCCTTGGCCATAAATCAAGCATAAACTGTTGGGAGCCGGCCATGGAGGCCCACTGAATGTTAGGGATCAGGAAGGGCTGTTGACCCCGAGACCACTAGGATGCGTTCGGGAGCTATTGACCCCATTTCCTCCCCCTTTCTACTCAGCACTAACCAGATTAAGCTCCAGTGAGCTCAAAACATAAAAACTCTGAGACCCGGACAAACACAAGCTAACTTTAGATGCTCATTGCTCCCATTCTTCCACAAACTGCAGTTTTGGCTTTCACACAACTTATAATTCAAACTCGTGCCACATCTAAGAGCCTTAGTATTGGTCACAGGCTTCTGGGTCATGATCTTAGGATTTATTGAAGGTGTAAATTGTAGAATATAGTTTTAGAAGACAGCCATTTTGTTGAAAGAATGCAGCTGGGTTACTTGCAGGTAGCCCACTGTGAACTTTGGACTGGGCCACATTCCAAACATTCTGGGATGGGCCACTTTCGTTTGTATAATAAATACTTAAGCTTCTATAGAATTGTTTAACTTAGCATAAATCAATCAGCTTAGGATGAAAAAGGTTTATAGAAAATGTCAGTCACAGATTCGGTTATCCTTTTTTATGGGATTTTAAGATTATTATCATATGAAAGGGGTTTAAAGGCAATCATTGATTAAGTTTTCATGGATTAAGGTTTCTGGTGGGTGGGGGCTGCCCCTCCCACATCTGACTTTGTGTATAAGAGACCCGTTGTAATTCCCAATAACACACATCGCTTCTGCACTAGACGGAGTCCGGTCTCTTTCCTTCTCTCTCTCTCTCGTTCTCTCTTCTTCCCCCCAATCGCCGACGCCATCTCCACCTTTGGGGTACCCTGAACCCAGTTGAAGCTGGACTCCGGCAATAAACAAATTCCATAATGTTGAAATCTTGCCATGCATATTCTCAGACCACAGTGGACTAAAAATAAATATCAACACCAACAACATTTCCCCAAAGTCCACAAGGAAATGGACACTAAACAGCATAATACTGAACAACTACTGGGTCAATATTGAAATCAAAGCAGAAATTAAAAAACTCCTGGAAACAAATGAAAATGAAGAAACATCTTACCAAAACCTCTGGGATGCCATGAAATCAGTTCTAAGAGGGAATTTATATCTCTATGAGCACACATCAAGAAAATGGAAAGATCACAAGTAGAGAGCCTAACAAATCACCTAAGTGAGCTGGCAATAGGAGACCATCAAATCCCCAACTTTAGCAGAAGAATCCAAATCACACAAATGAAAGCCAAAATTCGGGACATAGAAGACAAAAATATCATAGAAAACATCAAAAAACAAAAAGCTGGTTCTTTGAAAGAATTAATAAGATTGATGAGCCTTTAGCCAGAATGACCAAGAAAACGAGAGAGAAAGCCCAAATAAACACAATCAGAAATACTAAAGATCAAATCACAACTGATCCTGAAGAAATACAAAAGATTATCAGAGATTACTGTGTACACCTGTATGGAAACAAACTTGATAACCTAAATAAAATGGAGGACTTCTTGACATCACACAATCTCACCAGGTTGAAACAAGAAGACATTGAGACACTAAACAGACCAATAACAACCCAGGAAATTGACTCTGTCATAAGAAAAGTACCTACACACTCACAAAAAAAAGCCCTGAACCAGATGGCTTTCCAGCAGAATTCTACAAAATGTACAAGGAGGAGTTGACATCAATCCTCTTGAAGTATTCCAGGCAATAGAGAAAGATGCAATTCTCCCCAAATCATTTTACAAAGCTAACATCACACTTATACCCAAACCGAGTAAAGATTCAACAAAAAAAGAGAACTACGGGCCAATATCCCTTGTGAACATAGATGCAAAAATCCTCAACAAGATTCTAGCAAATTGGATCCAAAAACACATCTCAAAAATCATCCACCATGACCAAATATGTTTCATCCCCAGGATGCAGGACTGGTTCAATATTTGCAAGACTATAAATACGATTAAATACATCAACAGATGTAAAAACAAGAACCACATGATTATATCATTAGATGCAGAAAAATCTTTTGGTAAAATCCAGCATCCCTTTTTGATAAAAAACCCTCAAACACCTAGGTATAGAAGGAACATGCCTCAAAATAGTAAGTGCCATCTACAATAAACCCATAGCTAACATATTGCAAATACACAGAAACTGGAAACATTTCCCCTGAAAACTGGAACAAGACAAGGTTGCCCACTCTCATGCCTCTTGTTCAACATTGTGTTGGAAGTCCTAGCTTGGGCAATTAGACAAGAGAAGGAAATCAGGGGTATCCAAATAGGAAAAGAGGAAGTCAAGTTTTCCCTCTTTGCTGATAATATGATCCTATACCTTGAAAATCCAAGAGAATCTGTCAAAAACCTGCTTCCACTGATAAAGGACTTAGGCAAATTCTCAGGGTATGAAGTAAACGTGCAAAAGACACCTGCATTCCTATACACCAACAACAAACAGGCAGATATCCAAATTAAAACACAATCCCATTCACAACAGCCAAAAAAAAAAAGAAAGAAAAGAAATACCTTGGCATCTTCCTAACCAGAGAAGTGAAAGACCTTTACAATGAGAACTACAAAACACTGCTCAGAGAAATCAAAGATGACACAAACAATGGAAAAATATTCCATGCTCATGGATAGGGAGAATCAACACTGTTAAAATGTCCATCCTACCAAAGGCAATCTATAGATTCAATGCAATACCCATTAAATTACCAACATCATTTTTCTCAGACCTGTAAATGACAATACAGAAATTCATATGGAAACATAAACAACAATGAATAGCCAAAACAATCCTTAGCAAAATAAACAAAGCAGGAGGTATCATACTTCAAGACTTCAAACTTTACTATAAGCATATAGTAATCAAAACAGCCTGGTATTGGTATAAGAACAGGCACATAGACCAATGGAACAGGATAGAGATTCCAGAAGCAAAGCCTCAATTTCTCAACCAACTCATCTTTGACAAAGCCTCCAACAAAAACCACTGGGGAGAGGAGAACCTATTCAGCAAATGGTCCTGGGAAAACTGACTGACCACATGCAGAAGATTGAAACAGGATCCCTACCTATCACCATACACAAAAATTAACTCTAAGTGGATCAAAGACCTAAACTTAAAACCCAAACTATAAGAATCTTAGAAAATGCAGGAGACAACCTTATGGAAGTTGAAACTGGAAACCAATTCCTATTCAGAACCCTAAAGGCCAATACCTTAAGAAATAAGATAGACAAGTGGGACCTCATCAAACTAGCAAGCTTCTGCAAAGCAAAAGAAACCATCAAGAGAGCAGAGAGTCAGTCCACAGAATGGGAAAAAATATTTGCCAACTATATATCTGACAAACGTCTAACATCCAGGATCTACAAGGAATAAAAACACACCGAAAGGAGAAACAGCCCCATTAAAAAGTGAGCAAAAGACATATATAGACACTTCTCAAAAGAAGATATACGGGCAGGCAACAGACACATGAAAAAGTGCTCTGTCTCACTCATCATCAGAGAAAGGCAAATCAAAACCACATTGAGATACCGCCTAACCCCGATAAGAATGGCCATCATTAATAAAACAAACAACAACCGATGCTGGCAAGGATGTGGAGAAAAAGGAATGCTTCTACACTGCTGGTGGGAATGCAAACTAGTGCAACCTCTTTGAAAGACAGTGTGGTGATTTCTGAAAGAACTAGAAATTGACCTTCCATATGACCCAACAATTCCCCTATTGGGAATATACCCAGAGGAACTCAAATCATTTTACAGGAAAGATACCTGCATACGTATGTTTGTTGCAGCTCTATTCACAATAGCAAAAACATGAAACCAACCATGTTGCCCATCGAAGCTGGACTGGATAACAAAATGTGGTACATGTGCACAATGGAATATTACTCAGCCATAAAGAAGGACAAACATAAGGACTTTGCAGCAACTTGGATGAATTTAGAGTCGATGATACTCAGTGATCTATCACAGAAACAAAGAACAGAGTACATGTTCTCACTCATAAGCAGAACTTGAACAATTATAATACTGTAAGAAAGGGATTAGCTATAGTGGGAAACTGTCAGGGGAAGGGTGTGGGATTGGCAGTTGAGGGAAACTGCTAGAGGAGGGAGGGGCACATCTCATCAACAAGGGTACCTGCATAATCAATGTTTGTATACTTAACCCTGAATTGTACCTCTACATCTTTATAATTAAAAAAAAGTTTTTGATTACTGATTTTATCTCCTTACTTTTTAGGTCTACACAGGCTTTTTAAAAAAAATTCCTTCATGAGTCCATCGTGATAGATTGTGTGTTTCTAGGAACTTGGCCTAATTTGTTGATGTATAATTATTCATTGTATTCACTTACAGTCCATTTTATCCTTGTAAAATTGGTAGAAATGTTCATACTTTCACTTTGGATTTTAGTAATTTGAGATTTCTCTCTTTTATTCTTAGTCTACTAATGCTTTGTCAATTTGTTGATTTTCCGAAGATTCAACTCTTGGTTTTATTGATTGCTCTCCTTTTAAAAAATTTGTTTACCTCTGTTCTAATCTTTACTATTTTTCTTTCCATCTGTTAACTTTGTATTTATTTATTTATTTATTTATTTATTTTTGCTTCTTTTTCAAGTTCCTCTAGGTTAGGTTATTAATTTTAGATCATTTAAAAAAATATGTGTTTATAGGTATAAAATTTTCTCTTAACACTGTTTTCACTGAACCCACAACTTTGGTATGCTGTGTGTTCATTTTTATTTGTCTTCAGGTACATTTTCATTTTCCTTGTGACTTTTTATTTGAAACATTGGTTGTTCTAGGGTGTGTTATCATTGTCCACACATTTGCAGATTTTGCAGTTTTTCTTCTGCTCTTGATTTTTAATTTCATTCTAATGTGACTGGAAATGATGTCTTGTATGATTTTAATTGTTTAAAGGTTACTAAGACTTGTTTTGTGATCTAACATGTGATCTCTCCTGAAGAATTTTATTGTACTTGATAAGAATATGTATTTTTCAGTCATTTGGGTGCAGTGGTTTATTGTCTACTAATGTCTAGTAGGTTTAATTGTTCCATTGTGTTGTTCAATCCCTCTTTTTTTATTGATCTTCTGTCTCAGGGGTCCCCAATCTCTGGGCTGTGGACTGGTACTGGCCCATGGACTGTTACAAACTGGACCACATGGCAGAAGATGAGCAGCAAGCTAGCGGAACTCCTGTCAGACCAGTGGCAGCATTAGATTCCCATAGAAGCACAAACCCTATTTTGAACTGCACTTGCGAGGGATGGAAGTTATGTGCTCATTATGAGAATCTAATACCTGATGATCCCCCCTCTTCCCAGTGTAAAAATTGTCTTCCATGAAACATGTCCCTGATACCAAAAAGATTGGAGACTGGTGCTCTATCTGATTGTTTTATCCATTATTAAATGCTAGATGTTTAAATCTCCAACGATTATTGTAGAATTGTCTATTTCTCAATTCAGGCTTATCAGTGTTTAGTTTATGTATTCAGGGTTCTGTTGTTTGATGTATACATATTAACAGCTGCAAGATTTTTTAGTGAATAGATCTCTCTATCAATATATAGTGTCTTTCTTTGTTTCTTGTACATATTTTAGAAATCTATTGTTTCTGATATTAGCATAGTCACCCAGCTATTTTTGTTACTATTTTCAGAGAGTATCTTTTTTCATCCTTCCACTTTAAACTATTTGTGCTTTTAGATCTAAATGAGTCTTTTACAGATGCCATATAGTTGGATCATGCTTATTTGTCCATTCTGGCAATTTCTGTTTTTTCACTGAAGAGTTTAGTTCATTAACATTTAATGTTATTACTAACAAGGAAGATTTACTATTGCCATTTTCTTATTTGTTTTATACAAATCTTATCACTTTTTTTGCTTCTCATTTCCTCCATTACTGCCTTCTTTTGCATATCATTTTTTTTGAAATGGCACATTTTTATTCCTTTCTCATTTCCATTTGTGTACATTCTATAGATTTTTTCTTTGTAATTACTCCAGATTTACACATAACAGCCCCAAACTATAACAAAGTAATGTGAATTGATACAAACTTAACTTCAAATGTAGACCCCCCTTTATGATATTAATGTTTGAAATTACATCTTTTTGAATTCTGTGTCAAGTTACATAAATATATAATTATTTTTATGCAATTGCCCTTTAAGTATTATAGAAAATACAAAGTAAAATTATATGCCAAAATAATAAAAGGTAGACTATTGGCTTTTATGATTGTCCACACATTTACCTTTACTAAAGATCTGTATTTCTTCATATGGCTTCAAGTTACTGACTAGCATTCTTTCATTTCAACCTGAAGGACTCTTTTCAGTATTTCTTGTAAGGGAGATCTAAAGGTAATAAATTCTCTCAGCTTTCATTTGTCTAGAAATGTCTTAATTCCTCCCTCATTTTAAAGAACAGTTTTGTCAGATATGTGATTCTTCATTGACAGTCTCTTTTTTTCTTTTAGCATTTTGAATATATTATCCTACTTCTTCCTGGACTAAAAGATTTCTGATGAGAAAATGGCTGATAATCTTGCTAATGATTCCTTGTATATGACTAGATGATTCTGTCTATTTTCAAAATTCTTTTTTTTTTTTTATTGTGAGCCTCTGAGTTTATCATACTTGGAGTTTTTGATCATTTGGATTTGTAGATTCATGTCTTTCATCCAACTTGGGAAGGTTTTGGTCATTATATTTCCAAATGCTCATACTGCCATGTTCTTTCTTCTCTTTCTGAAACTTTTACAATGTATATGTTAGTCCACTTGGTGTTGTTCTACAAGTGCCTTGGGTTCCATTTGCTTTTCTTCATTTTTTTGGTTTTTTTCTCAAGCCCAAACATTAATTTTCCTACTTCAAGTTTGGTGTTTACTTTTTCTGTCTGCTCAAATCTTATGTTGAACTTCTGTAGTGAATTTTTAATCTTATTTATTGTATTTTTGAGCTTCAGGATTTCTGCTTTCTTTAAAAATAATTTCTATCTCTTTGTTGATATTCTCATTTTGCAAATATGTTGTTTTCCTGATTCTAGTTAGGTCTTTGTTTATGTTTTCCTTTAACTTTCTATGCATATTTACGACAGTTATTTTAAAGTCTTTTTTAGTAGGTTTGGTGACTGAGTTTCCTCAAGGATTACATCTGTCAATGTATTTTGTTCCTTTAAATGGGTGACGTATTCCTGGGTTTTTTCTTGTATATTTTGTGATCTTTTTCTTTAAAAAGTGGGCATTTAACTAGCATAATGGGAAAAACTCTGGAAATCAAATTCTCCCACTTCCCTCTTTTAATTGTTGGAGGATGTAGTAGTTTATTTGTTGTTAGACTTTTCCAATTTTTATAAGGACTATTTTTTATTATGTATGATCACTGAAATCTCTGTATTCAGCTAATATTTGGATAAAAATTTTCACGAATGCCAAAAGTTCTCTCCATTTTTACAGACTGGTCTGAAAAAAAATTAACACTAGATTTGTAATTTGTAATGAGCCTCGGGATCATCCTGAGGTGTAGGTTTAAGGTGTCTTAAATCTTTCTTGAGAATGCAACTTGCCTGACTGTACATGTGGCTTTCTAAGCACCCCCATATACATGACTTCTTTTGAATTTCTTAATTTCCCAAAGAGTCTCAAACCACCTTCTCCTCTAGGCTTAAGATGGTCTACTGCATGTCACTTCCCAAACTCTTTTGTCCCAGGTATTTGTAGATCTGTAGCCACCTTGCAACTTTTGTAAGCAGTCTCCACCACTTTTCTTCCCTAAGTTACAGGTTGGGTGAAACAGAGACAAGATCCTTGCATCAGCCTTTCATAGAATCCTCCAGACAAGTTACAATAGAAGTATGCAAATTTACAAATAAGTTCTGCTCTGTACTATCCAGTTAAAGGTAGAGAACTGAGAACCAGTATGCTGCTTAAAGGACCAAACCACTGACATGCTGGGAAGAGAGTGGATCAACGACAAGTTCAGATGCCACAAGATTTTCCCATCATTTTGAAGATGATTTTTCTTTTTTACTTTTCTTGGTAAGACTTTGACTTGGTAGCTATACATATCTGAATGTTTTCAGAGTTTTGACAAGGTTGGTTCATACAGTTTCTGCTCGGTTGTTTTTGATGTTTTTGCTGAAAAAATGAAAGATTGGAATTTCCTAGTCTACCATTTTGTCGATATCACTTGAAAAGATCAAAACTCTACTTTGCATTTAGAGAAGGTGAATTATTATTTCCAAAAAAATTCTAAATTATCAGATGTTCAAAACTGGCTCAAAATGGCTTCCATAATGTTAGGAAAATTTAATGTTTTGGAATGACAGTTCCTTGTTTGGATTTTTTAACATTCCTTTTTAAAAAGTACATCAAAAACTAGCTGGGCATGGTAGCATGCACCTGTAGGTCTGGCTACTTGGAAGGCTGAGGTGGAAGGATTGCCAGAGCCCAACAATCTGTGGTGGTCATGAGCATGCCACTGCACTCCAGCAACCTGGGCAACAGAGTAAGACTTCCCCTCCTCCCCCAAAAAAGGACATGAGCCGTTGCAACTGACTGGCATTAACATTATTATCAACACTGTTGGTATTTAGCTTGTTACTAATTACTTTATAATTATAGCCACCTTATAATAAATCTGGAAATTTCTTTTAAACATATTATTGAATTTTCATATCAGTGAATTTCACTTTCCTTTCTATTAATTTTTTGAGGCTGTGGTTATATTTTTCTAAAGTGAATGAAGATTACTTTTTTCATACTTACTAAACTCTATCTGGATAGAGCCAAATTCTTTCCAACTTTTCTGAAATGAGTTATAAAAATAAATGTTTCCATAATTCGCTGTCTTAAAAACGTCTTCAAAAGATCTTTAGCAGAATTTTATATATGTAGACTTTTAAAAAGAAAAAAAAACCAGGATATTTGATCAAGAAATCTTTTCTCACTTTGCATTTAATAAAGTATCTCTCTTTCAAGCCATTGTTCAAAGACAAAAAGAAATAGTAAGAAGAGTCAGAGGTCCTGAAAGCAATCCCCTTTATCTTTTTAGGAAGCCAAGTTTCATTGAAGAAGAGAAAGCAGAGATCTAAAGCTATCCATGTTCACAGGGGCACCCAACCAGGCCAGGTGAGATAAAAAGCAGAGTGAGGGATGGATTTTGGGAGATTCACTGTGAGGTCAAAGAAGAATACAAAGCTTTAGGCTTAAAGAATATCATCTCGACTTTTACACTGTGTAGGATTATGCAGAAACTGATTATAATACAGAATTCTCTGTTGATTCCTAATTTCAACCATACTGTATGGTCTGATTCTTGAGGAAGCAGAGTAGGAACAATGTATATTTGCCCTAAATTTCTCTTTCCTCACCAGGGCCCCCGGGGTGCGTTTTAATAAATGACTCTTTGTGTATCAGCTGCATTTGCTCAGAACACTTCCAAAGAGTTCACCCACCTCACATTAGTCAGCAGCTTCCTATGAGAGAAATCTTCACTTTTCCTCACTGAAGGATTATTCAGCCTTATAAAAAACACATCTCGCATTCTCAGTAGGATATTTAATTAGCCCCCATTGGTTGACCAAGCAAAGCAGTCAGTAAGAAATGTTTGGCTTTTTATTGTGGCCCTAGGATATCCACCCACTTCCTGGTATTTTGGAAATGTTCATTTCAGTTCAACTCTAACTTTTCAGAGTAGAACAGTGCCGAAATTAAAAAGTGCTTCTGGAAACCCGGCAGCACTGTTCAATTCCCTACGTGGTATAAAATGAACTACCTACTGGAGAGACTGGGGAAAACTAGGAAAGGATCCTCTGCAGCCTAGGTGTGCACTGAGTGCTGTGTGTGCACTCAGGACTGTTCCAGAGAGGTTTCTAGGGAAATTCTCCTGTAAACCTGAGGACACAGCACCTCTCAGCATGCTTTTTAAAGGGCTGTGTTCCTTACAAGTCAGCTCAGTACAAATGTGGTTTATGTCATGAAATGGATTCCAAAGCAAAATTAGGAAAGTTTTGCCCTTGGGTAGATGCTGATCTTCAACATTATTTTACTTGGCCTTTGGGCAATTAGACTAATATCTACATTTTATTGTTGAGGGAAAATATAGCTCTAAAGTAAATATTCCTGTTTAGTAATAATGCACAAGGTTTAAGACCCCAACTGGACCAAACCCTAAAAGACTTTTCTCTCCCTAGCCCTCCATCGTGCTCTGTTTCCAAATTCATATACAGTAGAAATGTATTACCTTCTGTGCTGGAAGATTTTCTGTGCTGAATGATTTTCCAAAATATCTTACTTAATACTCAGAATTGCTCTATGAAGTAGATATTACGAATCCTTCTATAACAATGAATGCAGTTACTAGTACATGACAGGATCTTGATAAACACTTGGTGAATGGTAAAAAGACAAAGATATAAATAAATGACTCTACAAATTTGCTTAGTTAGAGCTAAGTGACTTGTTCATACTCACTGAACTAGTAAGGTGAAGAGTTGGTATTTGGGATTAAAAAAATGGTAGTGGTGAGGGGGATGAGGGATGTATTTAAGCCAGTTTGCCCATTCAAATTTTTTAATTATCTTGGTATATGTTGGTAGCTTCCAACATTTACAAGTAAGTAGGGCAAATCTTCTTATACATTGCATTTATCAAAGAAACCAAGTCCTAATAATAAATTCTGCCATACTTACAAAGTTCACTCATAAACAAGTGGGTACAACAACAGTAAGTGGGTCTACAGCAATTTATTGAAAGCTTGCTTGTATATCTCCTTTCTTGTCCTGTTAGACATTCTGACAAGCTCCTTGCTTGTGAGATGTATCTCCAAGGCAAGAACAGCAAATATTTTGGCAGCAGGATAACTAATCTCTCAGCTGGACTGAGGAACAGATTTCTTTATTAAGTGGGGAACCCCGAACTGTAAGTTTCAGATAGAGGGGTAGCTCCCAAGATGTGAAGCCACTATGTGCTGCTTCCTGTTTCTCTTTCATGAGAAGGTGAAGATGCCTATATAGACCCTCAAGCCAATCCCTTCTAAGTCATCTAAGAGTGTGGCAAATGTAGGTCTCAGTTGTTTCTCTAACAGCTGCTTTCCTCACCCAGGTATAGCTTTCTTTTAGGAACTGCTGAAACCCTTAATCTGAAGCCTCTCCCAGATGTGGTCACCCCTGGAAAAAGCTGAGAGCAAAGATTCTGGACTTCTGGCTGAAAGCCTCAAGAGGGTGCTCTCCCTTTGGCACAATTTCTGGAAAGTGCCTCTTCCTTGGACTGCAGTTGTTTGGCAACCTTCATCTCCATCTTTGTTATCCTTATATCACATTGAAAGGAGGAGTGACCCAGGTAGAAGGAACTACCAGGGTCTCCAAGCTGCTCCTCTCCCTCACTGGACATTCATCTATGGATAACTGGACCTTCTAGAGAAGTCCTGAGAGCAAACCACCGCCTTCCTACTTTTCTCTGTTGAAGATATGAGGCTGCTGATTTGAACTCCCAGAGCAATGAACATGGTCTTCAAATCAAACCTGGTTCGGAGGTAGGTGCCACCTTTCTTCTCAACTCTACTTTCCTGGGGAGAAGAGAACATAGCAGTACTTCCTAATGAAATACTTGGCTCTTTGTGTCTTAAGCATACGTTTGTTTCAATGGCTTTTAAGAAACCTACCACTGGCCAGGCACTGTGTGGCAGCTTGGTCCTGGGACACTGTTCTGAAAAGGACCTCCACCGTCCCTGCTCTCAAGAGACCACAGTCTGCAAGGATGCTTGGCAAAACACAAGAAAATTCAAATGAATTAGGTGTTGCAATAAAAGAGGGACAGGCTGTTAGGAATGTAATCATAACTTTAAGTCCTTCAATTCCTCAACAATCAGAATTTGGACTCCAAGACTTCCACAATTGACACCTTTACTTTTCCTCCTAGGAGCCTAAGGAAGATATGGAAATATTTCCAGAATATATGGTTTTATTTTTATAATCCTAGAAGCTCCACTGACCCATCATAGTCTTTATCTACCCTAGAATTGATCTGAGGCTTGGAGCTTTCTGAAACTAGTTCACATGCAAATTACACTTGTGAATGGGGAGAAAAAAAGGAAAAACATAGTGTGACCTGATGGCACCAGATAGATAATATGCGACATTTTTATAGATTATTAATAGAATAATAATAATAATTTGAGCGCTTGAAAATCAGGCCAGCTTATGTTTGCTTTATTGTCATTATCTATAAGTCTCTTGTTCATGCTAAAAAGTTGATGCCTGGCTTATTAAATGACACAATATCTATTCAGCCAAATTGTCAGCTTCAGCCTGCTTTGTCATCCAAAGTGCATGGTTATCAATCACCTAGAGTAAAACAAAGTATAATGAAAAAACTTGGACTTTGGAGCAGGACAAATTCCAGTTTCACCACTTAGTAGCTGTGTATCTTTGAGTCTTTGCAGTGGGGAATAAAATTAACCTACATATCACAAGATAGTTTGGGCCCCAAACATTATTTTATGAAGAGCTCCCAGCAAGCTACAAGAGCTGCTGGACCTACTCTAGAAGCCTGCTAGCCATGCAGCTCCTATTATTTTTTTCTACCAGGTCATCATACACTGCATTCCTATAAGCCACTGTTTCCTGGTAAGGATACTTCCTATTTTGTTCCAAAGAAAAAATTCAAGGATATATTTGAAGATTTCTGAGCGCATGAGAGCTGGTATCTACCAAGCCATCCATCTTCATGAGATAGAGATCAGGGAGCATAACTCACTGGAGGCTGTGACTGCCAAGTCACTCATGAATAATCCAACTTTTTATGCAGATAAATGCCATGGCAGATCAGTTATTAAAGAACACGATGCCATATAAATCTCCATTTCCCATTGCTCTCTCCTGGACTGAGCCAACTCATGAGACGGGTTTGGAACATTAAAGGCTCAGAAAGGGTAAGTGTAGAAGGTTGGCACATGGCATTATAAATGGGTGATTTGTGAGCCAGGGCATGGCTTAAAGCAGAGGAGACAGTGTGTGGAGGTCAGAGGACAACTACCTGGAAATAGATCCATGTCAGAAAGAAGGTCACAGGAGCCTAGAAATCTGAGAAAAGCTATACTTTCCAAAGTATTTTCTAGCCTGGGGATGTTTCCTCACTCGGTTAATAGCTGCAAGGGCCCTGATGGTAATCTTTCAAAAGTGATGTCTGCATTGGTGTTTATATTAATCATTACTCTTTCTGTTCCAAGTAACAGAAACCACACGAAGACAGGCTTTAAAACAGGGGTGGTGGTGGGTAATTTATTGGTTCACATAGCTAAAATGCTCAAGATTGGATCTAAATGTCCAAACTGTGTCATGCTGCATCTCTTTCCATCTTTTACTTCTGCGTTGGCCACTGACATGCCAAAGATGGCCACTAACGGTTCCACGATGTCTTTCCTCCGACTCTCTCCACCATCAGGGTGTTCCTTCTTCTTGACATCTCAGAGAGTATTCTAATTAGTTTTACTCACACTGTAGCTGATCTCTTTGATCAGACCCAGTTTTATCATCCAGTCTTGAAGCCAAGACTAGGCTCAATTCCAGTTGAGGCACAAGCCTGAAGGGAAGTGGTGGCAAGAGGCAGAGATAGGTTCTCTGAATATAAGGGGTGCTGAGCGGGTAAAAAACAAGGGATGTCCACCTCAGAGGTGTTTTTGCCTTTAGCCATATGAAAAGGGGGACTAAATTAGGACAGTTAAATTCTCCATGATGTATGTTCCTTTTCCACATGAAAGGATACACGGCATTTTAACACATCCCTTCCTTCCTTCCTTCCTTCCTTCCTTCCTTCCTTCCTTCCTTCCTTCCTTCCTTCCTTCCCTTCTTTCCCTCCCTTCCTCCCTTCTTCCTTCTCTCCTCTCCTCCTTTCCACCTTCCTCCCTTCTTTAGTCACTGACTGAACATGCACTATATTGCAGGCACAGTGTTGAGTGACAGGGATACTGATGCATAAAGAAAATTTCCTGATCCTCAAATGCTCTAGAAGTTTCCTCAGGTCTATATCAATCATGAAAAGCATAGTATTTGCTTGAAGTCTCTGTCCTAAATGTGAGATCTTTTACAGTACCTAGGAAATTGAGCAACAGACGAGAGAGATAGATTCCTGTATGTAATGTTCCAGGCTTCATAGGAATGCTTTGGCTTTCTTCATGTGGAGACCCCTTAACCACAGAACCACAACCTGCTCAATCTGGACACCTCAGGCTACAGTGCAAGTGTTAAATTGCAGGGTAATTGAAAACAGTTTCTTCCATATACAAGGTAATAGTAGCCATTATTGCTTATTGGTTTCTATGGTCCAAATGTGTCCTGAATAACCAGGACAAGGGAAGCTTCTTGGAGTTACTTAGGCGATCAAAATCCCACGTGAAATTCCTTATACAAAGCCAAAGAAACATGATAGAATGCATTCATTAGGCAAATAAGTAACAGTCCCACAGTAACTGAGGCAGCTCTGTGAGCTGAAGGCTCAAGCACAGTGCTAGTAGGGAAAACTCTTCTCTCTTCATATTAGTCCTGGAGGGTTTCATGAAAAAGAATTTTCTGACTCTATTTTAATTTTATTTTGCAACCATTCATACTTAATGACTGATGGTGTCACCAGCAACGCATTTGGATTTGTGAAGAATCACATTTGACACTATCACCAGAGATAGAACATGGGCTGGTGGTATTAAAGGACAGAATATAACAAATGGGGGTTTTTTTTTTCTTAATTGCAGCCAACTTACTCCTGTAAGACAAAAAGGCAAGACACATGACGTTGACCCCTATAAGCCTTTGTTTTCTTCTAATCTTGCCGGTTAGCCATTGCTGTTCAGTGGAGCTTCCTACAATGATGGACGTGTCCTATATGTGTGCTGGGCAATACAGTAGTCACTAGCCACATGTGGCTTGTGCCTAACTAGTACAATGAAGACATGGAACTTTAATTTTACCTGAATTAAATCATGTTATTATTAAAATTACATATTGCTTAAATTTTTTAAATAATATGCAATTTTAAATTTTAATGTAAATAGCCACACATAGCTAGTGGTTACATTCGTGGACTGCACAGGAGGTAATCCTACAGTTCCAGCATCCTCCCAAATTCTGGCCTACATGTGAGGATTGTTAATGCTGAGTTTTTCTGTATGAAAATCCTTTTAAGCATCAAAATCCATTTTGTGTTCTGAAACGCTGAAGTTTCCATTCAGCTTTTCGATTCAGCTGAAAGATGAGTAAAGGCACATGTAAACAGAAATGCTCCCAGGGGAATGAACAGCATCTCAACAGGGCTCTTGTCAGTTGAGCGTTCCAACAGACGCCCAGAATATATTACCCTTGTAAACTATTCTCCCACTATGGCCACTGAAGACACTCTCAAATACTGCCGGAGGCTGGAAAACTTCCTCCATCTTTCCTGATGCAGGCTGTTGTTCCAGCTCATGAGACACACATACCTGCAGAGGGACTGTAGTGACACCAAACAAGATGACATGGAGATTTTTAAATTACTGGTTAATTGAACTAATAAAGATAGCCTAGCTTTGTACCGCAAGAGCCTCAAAGCCAGAAGAGATTAAAGAGACAGATGGGAATTGCCACATCGCCTGGGATTGTGTCTGTGCAGGTAAGCACTTGAACTCCTTTTCCAGCTGGTGAGTATCCATTTAAATTGGGCACTGCTCTGTTCTGGGGGATTGAGGCTTTTCCTCACATTATCGTTCCCAGGGCTGCTGGGGTCAGGTCAGCTGGAAAAGTCAAAGGAGCTGAATTATATGTTGATCCCTGGTCAGGTTATCGTCTGGGCAGCAGATCAGCTCTTTCCAACTCTGCTTTATGCCTCAACGCCCAACCCATGGGCTCACTCAGCTCAAGGTGTGGAAAGTCACCTTGACGGAAGCACCTGGCACAAAGACTTGGTTAAGTTTACAAGTTGCCAGTTGTTCTTTATATCTTTTCCCCTAAGGATTCAGGCAGATGAGACAGCATAGCCAAGCAAGAGAATGCAGGCTTTAGAATCACTCTGCTGAATGAGCACCCAAAGTCCCACACGGATGCCAACTTGCCCTTCTCAGCGTTTTGAGCCATACAGAGGATCAAGAGAAACAACATGGTGAATCGCAATGCTCTCACTGTATCCAGTGCCATGAATGTCAGGGACAAATATACTTGTAAGTGGTTAGACTGATTAAACATTGACCCCAGCTCAGAAGTGGTGATGAAATGCCTCCTGTGTTGGCATTTGAGGGATTCTGTCAGGACCGGCTCTCAACAGGGAGCTCATTACGTTTGGGCACCCGGTCACTGTCCTCAAAAAACATGTCTTACTGCGCATCTTTCTAGGTCTGGTGGAAACCAAATGTTTATCTTTCATTCATTCCACAAGTATTGCAAATTACCTTCAACCTGTCAACAACTCTTTCAGAACTACTTCAGCGGTTAATCAAACAAGCCTCCATGGAGGCTGTATTTTGATGAGAAGGGTGGGGGTGCAGGAAAGATAGAGATAGCAAACAAGAAAATACATAATTAATATGTTAGGGAGTGGAAAGTGCCAAGAAGAAATGCAGCCTGATGAGGATGATGTGAAATGAGAGGCTACTATTTTTTATAAGTTAAGCAGAGTGGAATTATTTCTGATAAGAATATATTTGGGTAGACATCAGATGAAATGGATGGAGGTAGCCATTTTAGTAAATGAGGGAAAAGTGTTCCAGGCAGAGTGACTAATTAGTGCAAAGGCCCAGAGGCAGGAGAATGCTTGATGAGTTTAAAGAACTACAGTGAGACAATGTGGCTGGAAAAATGTCAGCAAGGACAAATGTGGGAGAAGATAAAGCCAGAGGAGTATGTGCCTGGATGTGCCTGCCCGTGGGTGTGCATATGTGTTGAGAGTGTGTGTATGTGTTGAGTGTGTATTCATGTGTACATGTATATGTGTGTGGAGTGTGTGGAGTCTGTGTCTATGTATGTGTGCATGTGTTGAGTATATGTACATGGGCACGTGTGTGCCTGTGTGGACTGTGCAGAGTGTGTGCATATGGATTGTGCATATGTGTTGTGTATGTGTGTGGTGTGAGTGTATGTGTGTATGTATTCATGTGTGTTGAGTATGTGTATATGTGTATAGTGTATATGTGTGTGTGATTGCATATGTGCTGAATGTGCATGCGTGTGTGTGTGTGTGTGTGTGTGTGTGTGTATTCAGGGAAGAACCTGTAGGGCCTTACAGACTATTGCCAAGAATTCAGCTTTTACTCTGAATGAGATGGGACGCCATCAGAAGATCTCAAATGTGGAACTGGCCTGTCTAAACTTACTTAAGTCTTACTCTGGCTGCTCTGAGAAGCAGTCTGCATGGGACAAAAGCGAAAGTGATGACCAGTGAAGGTGGTATAGGTTTTCAGAGTCTGAATTTATTTTAAAGGTAGAGCTAACAGGATTGTCCAATGAATTGTCTATGAGGTGTGAGAAAAACAGAGGATTCAGAGATTGACTTTAGGGCTATCATGAAAATACTTACTGCTTCATCTTTGTAGCTCTTAACAGATGGAATGGCAGAAGTTTGCTGGAATATGGTACATGGGCAGATGATGTCTCTTTTAGCGAAGAAGGAGCACCCATCAAGTCAATCTTTGTGATCCAGTGAATGGCAGTTTTGAGAGTAAAAAAGACTGTGGCCCAAGATCGGCTTTTAACCACTTACTACCTTCCTTGAGACATTTACCCAATTACCCATGTGTTCATTTTACAGGGTGGTTGCAAGAAGTAAATGAGGTAAGCAAAGTACCAAGAATAGGGTCTGGCATGCAGTCAGCATTCAGAACAGCAGTACCTGCAAAACCTTATTTCTATCATTGTAGATTACAAATCGACCTATAAAAATAGAGCGATGAGCACGTTCTCATTTATGTTGGTATCTCCTTATGTTCATAAAAGGTTTAATTTTGTTCTTCCCTCTCTGACTCTCTGGAGACCAAGAGGATGAGGGAGAGGGGGTGGAGGGAAGCACCCACTGGGACAAGAGAGAACTCTTAAGACTATTTGTTCTTTGCCTTCATGTTAGCGCAGCTGCAGCATGGGAACTCACATCAGAGTCTATCGTAAAGCAGCTTTATTAAAAATAATAATAATAAAAAAAGGATCCAGGTTAATTCCAGCTATTGACCCTGTGGGCAGCACTTATATGGGCAAAAGGGGCTGCTTTCCAATGCTGGTATTGATTTCCATGTATAACTCCCTCCTCTCAGAATCCTCTTCTCATTGCAGACGGCATGAAAGTAATCATTCTCTTTATGATCGCTCCTTCAAGTCAGACCCCAAGCCACTTGTAAATGAAAGAAAAAAAGCCAGGAAGGAGGGCCCTGCAGCATATTGAGGTATCTCCTTTTATGAGCAGTGCCCTGGGATAGCTCCAGACTCAAAAAGCTAAGTGCCCTGAAGACAGGTGAGACTGGTGAATGCAGCAGTAAGCAGAATTTTCTGTAAAATCCATTAGGGGTGTGTTATGCAGAATGGATTGTTCTGTAGCTGAAGGGAGCCTGGAATCTAGAATGGAGTCAATAAAATCACTCTCCCCTTTTCTCTCTTGCTCTCACTCTCTCTCTCTCTCTCTCTCTCTCTCTCTCTCTCTGACTCTCTCTCTCACACACACACACACACACACACACACACACGCACACACACACCCTCAGCTTGCCTCATTTAACCCCCCATCCCTGTTCTACATCTCAAAGGGCTACATGTTAATGTATATGGACACCCCAGACCTTATCTCTAGGTTCATAAACCCCCTCGCCACCTTAACTGGCACCACCACCAGGAAAATCCTTGAGTCTAGGGATGTGTGCTCATTCCCATGGCCAGATACACGCTGTGGGACACGCAGGCCCTGAGAGCTCATGGCTATAGAGCTGGAAATTTCTGGGCTCTGGATTCTCAGAGCATAACATAGAATTATGCCGTACACGCTAGCCACAGGGGCCTATTGAGCTCTTGAAATGTGGTTGGTCTAAATGTGCTGTGAGTGTAAATACACCCTGGAATTTGAAGACTTATTACCAAAAAAAGAAACAATGCAAGCTATCGGTGTTTATATGATTGCATTATAAAAGAATAATATATTGGACAGATTATGAAACTTAATTTCATCTATTTCTTTTTGCTTTTTCACCACTAATAGGAAATTTGAAATTACACATGTGGCTCCCATTGCATTTTGATTGGACAGAACTGCTCTAGACCAGAGATTCTCAAAGCATGGCCCCAGAACCAGCAGCATTGCATAGGCATCACCTGGGGAATTGGTTCGAAATGCACATTCTCAGGGCACACCGGGGATCTACTGAATCAGCAGCTCTGGGTTCAGCCATCAGTGTTTGATCAAGCTCTCCAGGTGATTGTGTTGTGATGCGAACCATCAATCTAGAAGCCAGGGTGTGCAGTCTAAAGGTGGTTTTATTTATTTATTTATTTATTTTGGTCCTTGTACAGAATCTCTTGCCCCAGGATGTGGAGAATGGCAGAGAAAGAAACAGAGCAGGACCTTTTCAAGACTCCACACTGCCCCCAGTCCCACCCCAAGGGCAGATCTGCCCTTAGCCTCTCTCCCCAGGGCCTGCCTGGGGTTGTTCTCTGGCTGCAAGGAGATGTATTTATTCAAGGGGTTCAGTCACCTCGCTAAATAAAATCACTCGCTTAAGCTGGCAAATATTGACTCAAGCTGTTACGCTTTTATGTATTTCAGCAACTTCCAATTTCGAGGGCTCAGCAAGCAAACAAGAGCAGGTACAGGAAGCGATTGTGGTGCTGGGGGGCCCTGTCTGCTTTCAAGGGGCTAATGCCTGTTGGCCACCGTGTGAGGCTGGTGACTAATAACCTTGTAAAGGAGCACTCCCCAGTTGATAAGCCAAAGGCTTTAATAGAATACAAATGCATTTTACATTTTCACTTGAAGAGTTTATTTTAATTGTGTTTTGAAATATACTGTACCCTAAAGGCCTCTATTTACCCAGCAATGTACATCCTCACAATAAAACCCTGTAAAGAACGGAATGCATAACAGGGTGCCGTGTAACAGGCAGTTCTGAATTCTATTTGAAGGAAGGCTGTTGGTGTCCTTCTGTATACACGTAAAGAGGCCTCTGCAGCTTGGAGAGAGGCTTGAGTGGGAGGCGAGGCCTGACCAAGGGCTGGAAGAAGCTGTGCCCTCATCATGCAGGGTTTTAAGGAATTGGAACGTGTCCGATATTTCTTGTAGCATTTTGTGTTTTCTTTCATTAGGGGCTCCACCCTCATGGTGAGAACAGAAATTTTTTTTCGTTTCTGAGGCTGACTGGAGTGCTGGGGGCCGTACTTCTGGAGGTGTGAGAGGGAAGCTTCAGCACACACAGGGCTGGGAAATGGGTGGGAGAGGCCTAGGGAAAGGGTCTGCAGCAGCCTGGAAATTGGGGGAAAGAGAAGACAGAACTGGAAGGGCAGGCAAAAGCAGGATTCTCAAAGCCAGTCCTCCATTTCTTCCTTTCTAAATCCTGTTCCCTCGTTTGCATTTTCACACCATTTTCTCTCCTCTCCTCTCTCTCTCTTTTCATTGTTGGTCGTTGATTTTCTTCTTCCTTTCTCTTCCTTCCTTCCTCTCTCTTCTGGAATAATGTGGAGACAGAGGACCACTGAAAGGGAAAAGGCTGCTCAAATAAATCAGGTGCGTTATCTACCCCTACCTCAGGCAAAAACATTCTTATACATCATACACAGGCAAGGGGAGGTTTGTGAGTGATGCACATGCTTTTGAGATCGGTAAGAAGATTATTTAGCCACAAATCTAGAGGAAGATATAGAAGAACATTTTTGCCAAAGGGACACTGACCCTGAAAGCATTCAAAGATTTGGTGCTTTGGGATCTCCTGTGTAAAGTGATCATGTGAGGATGACTAAATCAGGTAAGGAGGCACTGAGTAAGCACTCAGTAAATATTAGCATTACAGCGGCTTCTGGAGGGCAGACTTGTAAACTGAAGGCATTCTGTGGTTGGAAGATTCATTTTACTTTTTTTCTATTATTTAGACCTTAGCAATGGTCAGATCAGTAAAATCATAATTAATCTAGTGTTCATTTTCAGTGAAGTTATTTTTTAAAAATTATAATGCGGACAATTTACACAGAATTTAGCTCTTCGTACGTTAATACTGAGATCTCTGAGGGAACCGTTTCTTTCTCTCTCTTTCTCTGTGAGTTTTTCTTCCTTGACATTTCAAATAAACCTGGTGATGAAACAAAGTCAGTTCAGTTCACTGACCAGCTAATCCATTGCCTAGAAATGATCCATGATTTCGTTACTGAGAGCATGTTCTAGTACCAGAGCTCCACAGAAAAACTCGGTTCCAAGCTACTGCCCCATTGATCCACCCCTGACTTTAGATATCAGTCTCTATTTTCTCAGTGCGTGGTTTTGTAGAATCCTGAGGTTCCAGGGCCCAAATAGATTAAACTCTGGGATGCTGAGCGGAACACTCTGGGTTCATTCAAGCTCCATCTGGGGTGGGGTCACACTTCTTCGGTGGAACTGAGCCTTTTGAAAATTCTTTAGCCCCAGATGCTTCTATCTGAGGGAATTAGAAACCACACCAAGTATGAGGGTGAGACTCTGAAGTTATAAAGAGTTGAATGCAGAAACTTTCCATTATAACTGTGATAGTCACAGACAAGAAGTCCAAACCACAGCCATGTGATATTTCGCTGTTGGGTCTAGGTTAGTCAAAGTGTTACCCTGAAGCTTTTTAAATGTGAAAGTTCTTGGACCCCATCCTGAGTTAAGAATCTGAATCTCCAGGGTGGTATCAACCAATTGTGGGCTAACGTCTGAAACACATGGCTTCAGGCCTAGAGACAAAAACTACTATTTTGCTGTTGATGAGCCTTTTATTTTTTTCCCTAGATTTAGGAATTTCTTTTCTGAAAACAGAAAAAACTTTATTTTGTTTCAGTGAACTATAAAATTATTTATGTTCATTTTAAAAATTTCTGATAAAGAAAAGTTTAGATAATAAGTTAAAAATCACCAGCAATCCCACTACTCAAAGATAATCATTGATCAATGCTATTACTTTATCCATTGTCTATTGAAATGAACAAAGACTATTCTTAGGGAAGGTGTTGCTTTCATAGAACCATAAGATATTAACTCCATAAGGAAACTTGGAGATTATGTAGGCTCCACTCCCTTATTTATATCAAGGAAAACCAATTAATTAGCTGGATGACATGTCCCATCAGTACCCTGGCATGAATGAATCTTATAGATGTTCCTACCAGTCCCTCCATCAGATTATGAATGAAGCCTCAGATGACCACCTATTTAAAGTGTTGGTGCTTTAGAACAGACCTCTGTATAGTTAAATCTCAAAGAAGTTTAGTGTGTGTACTTAATAAGCCTAATGGATTTTCCTTGAGTAAGAAAAAAAGGCTAAGAAAGAGTGTACGAGACCCACTAATATTATTTCTCCATCTCTGGTGAAGCAGGTTATACAATAACTACTACCCATTAGTCAGTTACCAGGGCAAAATTAATTAATGAAAGGAAACTTATTTATCTATCCATTCAATGCTTTAACAGATATTCTTTGAGCAGCTAGTTTGAACCAGGAACTACTACTTTAGGACTAGTGTCTTGGTAAGAAGCAAAATGTACAAATTTAGGTATAACATTTAGGTAAACTAGCTTTCCTAAAAGTAATCTTATTTCTAATGTTCTATCTGAGGCTGGATTTTTGAGACTGAGAAATGGTATGCCTCCTCCTTCAGTGTTAACTGCATACACAGCATATCATCAAATGAACTTAATGAGAGCATTCCATCTCTGGAGTTGCTCAATATTTGGAGATTACTTTTTAATAAAATATTTTGTTATCATTGTCCATATAATTGATGACCTTGCAAATGGAAAGTATATGTCAATACAGACACAAAAAAAATCAGTATATTTCTTTGTAAGGGAAATAAAAGAGAAGGCATGAAGGAAAGAACGGGAGGGTGAGAAACTTCTGTGAAATGTAAATTGCAATTTCTGAATGGTGAGTTTTAGTATACCACATATTTTCTCATCATATGCACTGTCCCATTTGCTCTTCAGAATGTCACTATACCACAAATGACAACTGACACTGTTACCCATGGTCCTGGTGTGCTGGTGAGAAGAAGCTGATGGGTCAACACTTGGTGAACCAACAGCATTCAACAAATGGAGGGTATTCATGTGAAGATCGGGACATGTGTATTCTACCAAAACTACATTGTGCTCTTCATAGTAAGGGCATCTAATGCTGAGAAGTAACTCTCAGGGAAGTTGCTTCCCAGAAATACAAAAATCTGCTCAAAAACTTAATTTTTTTTTCCCAAGAATCAAGGACTTTCCAGGCTTTCATGCACTATATCCTCATTTTACTGATGAGTAAATAGAGGCTCAGAGAGGTTACATGGCTCACCCAAGGACTGGAACCAGGGGCAGAAAGCACCTCTTTAGTCAGTGCTAAGGTTACCTTAAGCTATGTCTTATGTTTAATATAAGCATGGATGACACATATCCAACCAGTGCCCTGGCATAAATGAATCTTATAGATGTCCCTACCAGTCCCTCCATCAGATTATGAATGAAGCATCACATGGCCACTTATTTTAAAGTGCTGGTGCTTTAGAACAGACCTCTGTGTAGTTAAATCTCAAAGAAGATGGTCATAGATAGTCATAATGTCGGCTGACAGGAAAGTCAAGATATGTATTGCAAGAATAACACACTCCCCAAACACTGGGTAAGTTCAGTTAAATCGAGGCTTAAAGGTGGAGTGGAACTCAGGGGTGGAGTGCAGGGTGGTAGGAAATAAGACAATGTGGGGGTGGAAGAGCTGAGGGAAAATGAGAACATTTCTGGAAAGGGCATCTAGAGAAAAACCTTTAATAGAAATTGTTGGTCATATGATCTTGAAGCAAAAATTAATGGTTGATTTTTGCAAGAAAACCATAATGCTTACCTGTCCTCCTTACAATAGAACCCAAGTTTATTATCTAAGTTTTAATCTCAGTTCATAATGTATTGCTAGGAAAAGGGAAGGAAAACGGCTTATAAATATGGTATTCCACTAGGAAATGTCTAGACAGCTGTTTTTGTTCTTTTTCCTCCTCTCCTTTCCAATCATCCAGGCATTGCATGTGAGAAAGAGATTGAAGACCTTCAAACAATAGGCCAAATAAATGTCTTTCACATTCTGGAAGGAAAAAAAAAAATGGGTCTCAGAGGCCCAGTAAACCGACTCTAAGTCAGCCTGGAATAGCCACAATACTTTTTGTTCTCTGGACTCCTCGTAGTCCCTATAGAATTATTTCACTGGTCTTGAAAACAAGCTCTGTGACATTCTGGGGGCTTTTATCTTTTATGTAGAATTGCTGTATCCAATGCAAACCTCCTCCCGGGCTCAGGGAGATCTCAGCAGCAAGGAATATGGAACCACTCTAATGAGGACTAGATGGGGACTTTGAAGATAGGGTAAACTGTGTTTTCTTGTTGACAAAATAATCTGAAGCTTTTGTTGTGTGTTTCCATAAAAGACTTCCCAGGCATAAATCAATATGGCAGCACCAACTCCGCGAGAATAAGAAACGATAAGTATAGTTTTCAGCACCCTGTAACCACTCATTACATTTATTTCCCAGTTTTCTTTGTTATGCCTTTCCTGCTCAAATCCGAGCCAGCACATTTTTGGCTTCCCAGCTGAAGCGGGAGGCACTGCCAATCAGCAGGAAATATAATACAGATAAGATTCATATAAACTCTTTTGAACTGGTAAAATAGCTGGATGGGAAATGGATGTTAAATTGTTTACATTTGGCACGAGAAGAAAACGTTCCATTTTTAAATTCAAAGCCTCTGCACCTTTGTAAATGAAAACAAATCACATGGGTCATGTAGTGTTCCACTCTGTAAAAGCCATCAGGAGACTGATAAAAGCTTTTGTAAATCACTAACTTTATCTGGGACTTGCTCAAAAGAGTCATTCCCCAGATGAAAATGATGTGGCCCTTGCCCAGGTCTTTAGAAAACTGCACACACAGTTGGCTCCCAGCATACTCTGAGGAGCGCTCTGCAAACAGTGGCAAGTGGCTTATGTGGGAGTCTTGAAAGATTTGGGGGAGATGCCTATGAATTCTTACTTTTCAACTTAGAGCTTTCAAAAGCTTTATGAAGGTGAGGCAGCATGAAGGATTCAAATGTGCGCTCTGAAGACATTAGTATCGTGAAAAAGCTTTCATCTTGGCAAACATTGGTGCATCTGGCTGGGTTCAAGCGATAAAATCACTTTGTGAAAATAAAAAGTAATTTTAAAAAATGGACTGTTGAATTCTATGAAACAATTAAGTAGCTTTTCCCATAGAATGATAAATTTCTGCTTAGTCTGAATTTGTGCATGTTTCAGCCAGTTGATCTTATTTCATCTGAGCATAGTCTAGACTTTAAATGATATTAAAAACCACCCAGAATGTGTTTAACAGTTAAGTGAGATTAATTACAAAGTTGAATTAGAGACAGTTGAGTGGGTAGTAAGTCCTTTGTTATGGGTGGTGTGCAAAGCCTGGGATACCTTATCCCTGCGGGCCCCCCATGTGATCGATCTATGTTATTATGTCATGGTCAAATATATCATAGGGTCAATCACATGGGCCAAGGAAAGGGGACAGCAGGACTACGGTTCCATGAAGTTAACTGTACATGTTGGCCTGAGTTGCACATTGATAAACCATCTCATTCTTATTATTAGAACAATAGGAGGAATCTCTATGTGTCTTTTTAGAGCCTCTGGCATCTTTTTCTGTCAAAATAGGAGGAATCTCTGTGCGTCTTTTTAGAACCCTTGGAGCTCTTCTGGGAGAGGTTTCTTCTGTTCATTCATTCCATAGGAAAATCCTCAGTGGCAATCAGGAATGTGAGGTGAAAGCAATTGAATTTAGCTATCTTCTTCCAATCTGATCTCTCATTTATAGCCAAGTACAATAATTTGTGAATCAGGAGATTATTTTCCTTCAAACTCCAGGGTAGGTCCAATTTTCTGAGGTTTTAAAATGGTGAAACTTGTCCAGGAAGGGAAGAGAGATGTGAGCACCCTATCTAAGGTGTTTTCCTTTGTAGTCATTCTCTTGCCATGCTGCATCTGACTACTCGTTTTCAGAAGATGACTCGTTGGCAAGATAATACCCAGTTCCCTAGTCTATACTTGGTTTTGTAATCATTCCAGAAAGACGGTTTGAGACCAGACACTTGTCTCTTCCTGCCACCTATAGAGCTTCTTCTAGCCAGCACCCCGCAGATTTCAAACAAATGCTGAGCATGGAGCAAAGTCAAGGAATCAGAACACGGATGAGTCTCCAACCTTCTGAGTGATCCTGAAAGGACACTTTGAAGTCAAGAGGCTCAACATGAAAATCAAAAGGAAGACTGTGAATGCATGGAAAAGTGAGAATCATTTTCTTTAAAGTGAACTTCACTGGCTTTCCCAAGTGACTCAAGTGCTGTTGGCAGCCCTCAGGTTTGCTGACACTGCCACAGACTGGGGTTGTCGTTGGCTGAGATGAAAGAGCCCGGTATTACACTAAAATAATGATCATGTGAATGACCAAATTAGATAGCACTGATGGGACATCATTTTAAATATTCAGAGAAGTTACTGCACATCCGTAAGTCAGTAGCTTTCTTCAATACTTGAACAAGTTTTATACCTAGAATTTCACACAACTTCCCATTAGTGCTAATGATCCATATTTACTGCACATGAGCCAAAGTAATAGACAAAACAAACTTCTGCTATTGAAATTCAAGACAAAGAAATGACCAGACAATTTGAGAAGACTTGAGTGGCCTGAAAGGCTTATTTTTACACAGATGAAAAATGAAACCATATCTCCATCAAGGCTTGGAGGATTTCATGGAAAAAAGATAAGATTAACACATATCAGCTTGGAAAATGATGATGGTTTAGGGCAGTTGGGTGAAATAGTTCCTACCCAGAATTTGCAGAGCGGTCTCCCAAGAGGAACACCAACAAGTCAACATTTAGGATTTTAATTAAACGATTAACTAACAAGCCCCAGTTTGAAAGTTCATTAAGAATAATGCATCTGGGATCCCCAGTGATGATGTAATCAAGCCCAATTTATTACTGAAGAGTGGCGAGTCAGGAAGAGCACCAGGGACGCGTGACTTTCCCTTTGCATATTTAGTTATGTTATTTTATTGAAACAGAGGCTATACTCCAGTGATGGACATTTGGTGATGGAATGAATAGAGCACTATCATAGAATAGCTGCACTAATGATACTTGGCATTGAGTTTACTAAAGGTGAGTGGATAACAGGTGCTTTCCTGATGAGGTGATAGATTCTACAAATTAGGTAAAATGTGCTGAGGCTGGGTTTGTAGCATTTTCTAGGTAATAATTTCAGTTTATAGCTGGCATTAGAGCAATAGGCCTTTGTAATTTCAATCTGATTTGGATGTTGCAGTAGGATGTTGCTTCTGAGGTTTGTTCTCAGAGTCTTTTCTTCTTCAAAGTGTATCCCTCCAGGGTAGCTGTTAACTATCTTAGTTTGGGATCCATCAAAAGCAGACCCTCAGGCAAGGATATGAATACAAGCAGATTATTTGGGAGGCAATCCCAGACTGGGTTGCCAGATTTGGCAAATAAAAATGCAGGAGTTCAGCTACATTTGAATTTCAGATAAACATTTTTTTTAGTATAAGTTACATCTCATGCAATACTTGAGATATACACTAAAAATAATTAGCTGTTGACATAAAATTCTAATTCTGTTGGGTGTTCTTTATTTTATCTGGCAATCCCAATTTCAGGAAGCTGAGAAAGTGGAGATATAAGACAGGCAAGTAGTCAGAAGCGGGGGGGGGGGGGGTAGCAATTAAGGGAAACTGCTAGGGGAGGGAGGGGCATATCTCATCAACAAGGGTACCTGCATGATCAACGTTTGCATACCTAATCCTGAATTGTACCCCGCATCTTTATAATAAAAAATAAATTTTTTAAAAAAGACAGCCAAGTCAAGGGAATCGATGCCGGGTAAATTAATGAGTAGGTTACCACTGTGTACAACTGTAGCACAATCCTGCTGTGGATTGCGGAACACTATAGATCATATTTTAGAGTTGTCCTATCCAGGGACAAAGTAAGCTGGGGCATTTATCATCTTTTTCCATTATTTGTTAATGGTTAATCCTAGGGCCATAAATTCCCCACCCATTCTATTTTCCTTGAAAAAACGTGGGGCCAGGGTGGGGGTAGGGAGCACATTCCTGCAGTCACAGAAAACTCTTGGAAGACAGTTGCAGTTACTAGCAGTAGGACAGGTGCAGTTACGGGCAAATACTGGAAATTTGCGTACCAAGGAATAAGAGCAAAGTACTGAGAGTGCCTTATTTGGTGACTTTGGTCAACCTCTGGCATCTTTTTCTGTCAAAATCTTCAACTATTCGCATTGATATCTTCTCTTGGAGAAGCTGCCTATGTCCTCAGCCTGGGGCAGGGAAATGGGCCTGGTGTTCACCTAGTTCCCCAGACTATCATTCCTCTAGCATCTTGACAATTCTGCTTCTGTGAGATGCTTTCTATCTTGTCAGTTCATTAGAGAACCTAACACATAGTTCATAGTCTTCCACCATGCCTCACATCCTAAAATTCTCCTGAGCCATTTCAACACCTGTATGGATGTCTCCCATGACACCCATGACTCCTCCTCCAGAGACCTTAACTTCTACGTCACATTATCTGGAACTGCTCCCAAGTGCAAATGCATGTGCTATCCCACCAACTCTTGTCTTTCAGCTCTCTCAAAAAGTTACTCGTTAGATTTGTTATTGGAATTAGTTGAGACTTGGAATACTTTGAACCTCTCTACCAGCCACATCCAGACTTCATGTCTTTTCCTATCCAGGTGAGACTGCATGTTTTATATCTTCAAACTCATTCTTCACTTGTAATTGTTCTGACACTCCATCCTAATAAAACTCTCATCCTCAGCCATCCATCTGTCCATTTCCTCTGTGTCTATGCCTGGGCAATGAAGTTCTGCTGAATGCCATCACAGAACTGTGAGAAACCATGTCTCTAAAAATTCATGATCTCGAGTCCTAGATTCATTCTCAGTACTCCTGGTAATATTATATTTTCCTTCCTTCCTTGCTTCCTTCCTTCCTTCCTTTCTTTCTATTTTTTGATTTGGAGTCTCACTCTGTCACCCAGGCTGGAGTGCAGTAGCACACTCACGGCCACCCCAGCGTTGACCTGCCGGGCTCCGGCGATCTTTCCGCCTCAGCCTTCCAAGTAGCTGGAACTACAGGTGTGCGCTACCACACCCAATTTTTGATTTATTGTAGAGACAAGGTCTCACCAAGTTGCCCAGGCTGGTCTCAAACCTGCGGGCTCAGGCAATCCACTTGCTTCGGCCTCCCAAAGTGCTGGGATTACAGGCTGAGCCACTGAGCCCAGCCATATTTTTCTAATGTGTCCTTTGTCTCTCTTTGGTTCTTTTTGACAACTGTTTTAAACTTTCTTTATTTTTCTCAAATATTCTATGTCCTTCACACAAATCCCCCTCTCTGTATCCCCAGTCATTTAACTTTCTTCCTTACTCTTAGGATAGCTATTACTCTTTGCCTCCTACTTCACATAGAAAATAGAAATCATCGGGTGAAAATGCTCACAGACTTTTGTCACTGAAATCACAAATTTTCTACACTCATCTTTTTCCTCTTCTTTTCTCTAAAGCAAATGAAAGAGGGGTTTTCACTTCTTCCTATGGCAAATGCCTTGATATAAAATAAAGATTTCATTAACTTCTATGTTCTCTGAGATCTCAATTATTCCTTTTTTGTTCATTATCTTAGGTCTTGTCTTTCCACTGACTTCTATTCATCAACTTCTTTTTTTAATACTTTGATCAACATTTCCCATACTATCCATCAACTTTTAAAATGCTCGTCTTTCCTATATTGTGAAAAATACCTTCTTAAACTTCATGATTTCTTCTAGCTACTCCCCCCATCTTTCTCCTTTCTATCCCCAGTCATACTTTTTGAAAGAGCCACCTGCACTTGATGTCTTCACTTCTTCACCATCTATTTGTTATTCAACTCACTGGCAGTACTTTCTGCCTCTACTAATCAGTTGAAATGGGCTTTGTCTGTATTCACCAGTGAAATCTTAGGTACTCCACCGAGTAGATACTTTTCAGTGTTATATTTCTTGAATTCTCAAGAGCATTGCCAATGGTTAAACACCTCCTACTTTTTGGAATGCTCACTTTCCTTGACTCACTTTCCTTGACTTCCTGTACTCTTTTGGGCCTCCTTGTGTGTCTGGAGGTCATCCATTCCATGTAGATATATTGAGGTCTTCTGTACCTAGACTTTCCCTTGAATGTTGAAGCTCCTTGATCCTTGATTCTCAAGCCTAGACTCTATGTCATGCTGTATTCTCTTTTCTTGGATATCTTTCATGGTTTTAATTCCTGTCTATTAAAAGCACTCTTCTAAGATTTTAATTATTGATATGTTGATAACTTTTAGATCTTCTTTATAGATATTTTCCATTGGACTGCCCACAGATAACCCAAAATTAATGTGCCAAAATGGAAATAGTCATCTATCCTCTAAATGTATTTTTTCTCTTATACTCCCTACACTGATAATGTTACCTTTGGTCTCCCTGTCCTAACCAAATATCTGGGTCCCATCTTTAATTTATCTCTTGCCACCATCTCCTCTTCCACATCTCATCATTCAATTGCTCATCATCTTTTGTCCATTTAGATACTATCTCTTGGAGCTCTGCTATGTCTATCATAACCATCCCTTTAGTTCTGTTCCACCCTTACCACGAATGTGTTTCTTTTCCTCTGGTCTTGAACTTATCTAATCAATTATTTATGGAATTGTCTTTATTTAACTACTTGTAATAAAAATTCTGACTTCATTTTTTTTTTTTTTTTGATTTGGAGTCTCACTCTGTTGCCCAGACTGGAGTGCAGTGGCCGCTCCTGGTCACCGCAGCCTCGACCTGCTGGGCTCCGGCGATCCTTCCGCCTCAGCCTTCCAAGTAGCCGGAATTACAGGCGCGCGCTACCACGCCCGGCTGATTTTTTGATTTATTGTAGAGATGAGGTCTCGCCAAGTTGCCCAGGCGGGTCTCGAACCCGCGGGCTCAGGCAATCCACTCACCTCAGCCTCCCAAAGGCGCGGGATTACAGGCTGAGCCACCGAGCCCGGCTCTGACTTCATTTTTTAATGTTTTGTTCCCTTTTCCCTTTCTTCTCCACATCAGGGTAGTTTGGTAAAAAGCCCAGGTGCTCCCTCTTTTTGTGCTGACGGGAACTTGCACAGAACCCTAAACCTAGCCCCACCTCATGGCCAGAAAAATCCAAGCCTATTTCCATTTCCTGCTTTTTCAAGTCATTTTTGATCTTCTTTGGGAGGCCTGCCCTACTGTCCTCAGAAAGCCTCCATATGTGAGTAATAAGTCTTCTAATATCCTTTTGGTGTATGTGTAGTGTCATCAATCTTGACTTTGAACCAAAGTTTGGGTGTATGTGGGCTCATTCTTCATCTGCTGAATGACTACAGCACTCCTCAAATGGGCCTGCATTTCTTACCTCTTGTGGCTTTGTCTGTTTGCATCAGTATCTCCTCGTCACCCCTTCCAGCTGCTCTGGTCAGTTTCTCTGGGATGTCTGGTCTATTCTCTGTTCCCATCCTGACCCCTGAATGGCTTTACCCCTGTACGGTCATGTCTTCCGCTGGCCTTGTGCTAAGGATAATGTAACATGGTAGTCACCAGCTACTTTTAGCCATAAACTCTAGGACAAAAGATATAATAGGTCTGATTGGTTCATAGTTGTTCCCACCAGGGCTTCGTAAGTACTTGAAAAGTGTTTGTTGAATAAATGAATGAAAAGATGAATGGACTTTGTATAAGATTCCTGTACCTGTTAAAGATGGGCATTTCTGCTTGCAAGCATAAGATTTCAGTAAGACTCATTGAATCTTCAGAGTTCATGGATGCCTTTTTAAATGACACTGAAGTAAATGCTTAAGTCAATCAATTTAGCGGGGGAAAAGGCCAATTGACAAAAACCCAGCTTGTTGATCTGATGAATTTGAATGCAAAATGAAGAGGTCCATACAGTCCAACATAAACTCAGCCAGTGTTAGGCCTTAAGAGGGAAGGATTAAGAAACTCTCAATGAAGAAGAAATGCAACTGTTGAAATAAACGTCAATATCATAGCAGTCCTTTCTCATGGGATTTTTCATATCAGTCTTATAAAAAAGTGGAAATTGTTCTTTAGGATTTTGGTGCATTATTTCTGAGTATACATATATTTTAGAATGCAAAAATTTCTTGACCATCGCCTTCTTCATTTCATGCCATTAAAGTTCACTAAAGAAATAATATATCTACAATTTCTACTTTAAAATCTCAGCAATTGAAGAATATAGATTTTTCTATCCTTTTGAAAATATGAATAAGACTTCAGTCCTCAGTCATCTAAAGTGATCAGCATATTTTGGTAATTTTTTTTCTCTTTAAATAAATTTATTCATAATTTCTCTGAGAAATTTCCAACCAGAAGCATCAGTTAAAGCTCAATCCTGAATTCATTTTGTTGGGTACCCTATGATTTTATTAGCAGTTATGCATCTCATATTTGATGATATCTTAAGGTAGCCTTGATGATATCTTGAGATACATTACATTCATCCAGAAATTACAAAGACTGGAAGGATTTGGATAACAGGAAAACATTTCAAAAGCTAAGAGCAAGTTTAGAGCCAAAATATATCTAATTACTTACAAAATAATTTTGGCATTAGCTTCAGTGGATCATGTGTATAACCAAAATTTTATATGTACTCATTCTTTCTGTTTCCCCTTTAAGCACTACCATTATAATAACCTTTCAATTTAGTGCTAATGAAAGGGAGGTGTGTGAATTTCCAGAGAGAAAAAGAATTTCAAAATATTTAATAAAAATTATCCAAACACACTTTTATTCTTATTTGTTCATGTAACTATGTACTCTTTTCTTGTTCCTCCGTCTTCTTGCCTTTTTCATTTTTCCATCTTAAATCCACTCTCTTCTAGGGTGGAGTATATGTAGAAACAAGATACTGTGGAAAGCTCAGTATTGAGACAAAATGTCATATGTTAATGTTACTCAGTGAGCCAGGCTGTGGTGGGACGAACAAGACTACCCCCATCCCTAGATACTGAAAGACTTCAAAACTTGCCAAAATATTCTTATAATAAACAGTTTTAAAACAAGGAAAGATGAATGGACTTCGTATAAGATTCCTGTACTCGTTAAAGATGGGCATTTCTGTTTGCAAGCATAAGATTTCAGTAAGACTCATTGAATCATCAGAGTTCATGGATGCCTTTTTAAATGACACTGAAGTAAGTGTTTAAGTCAATCAGTTTAGGGGGAAAAAAGGCCAGTTGACAAAAACTGGGCCTGTTGATCTGATGAATTTGAATGCAAAATGAAGAGGTCCATACAGTCCAACATAAACTCAGTCAGTGTTAGGCCTTAAGAGGGGAAGATTAAGAAACTCTCACTGAAGAAGAAATGCAACTGTTGAAATAAGCGTCAATATCATAGCAGTTCACATATAAAGAAGACAATAGATTATTATATTTAATGGTTGAGATAAGGAATTCAGCACTGCATTAAGCTCTGAGCTTCCTGGCAACTACAGCAAAAAGGAAAACTCAGTGCGTCATTATGTTCTCAGTTATTTGAATTTTTAAAAACACCAGATGTTTGGAAAGTTATGTGTGTGAGGCAGTAAATCTTGGGGGAAAAAATGTCGGCGGTCATGGATTGTTACGAAAAAGCACATGAATACCACAGTGGGAACAAAGAACACCAAATATTCTTCTATTTGCTTATATTTATAAATATCTTTTTCCATTATAGAGATTTAAAAAATATGGATTCGTATGTGCAGAATCAGAATGAGATTACAGACCTCATACCCAGTTCCTCTCTGCTGGACATTTCTCTCTGCTGCACGGTGGTCCAAAACAACACAGATACAGCTCTTAATGGAGGGGTTGGGGGTGCTATCGATCACTTCAACACGCTGCTTTAGTCCATAAAATTCCTGGAGACAGAGCTATCTTTATGAGCCATCACACAGTTTTAGTAGGACATTTGAGGTTGGACTAAGTCCATGTTTGGCTGCTTGTATTAAATTGTCATTCCAAAATTGGGTGCATTTCAACAGGGCTGGCCTGGGACACACTCATCTTTGCTATCACTAAGCCAATGAACCCAGACCTGTCTGAGCATTTATGGCACCATAGCCACCCCGTCGTTCACCCATGGTTAATGGCACTAAAGCTGACTCCGTGGAAAAATGAGTACCTAAAATATTCGGTCACTGTATTCTAAATTCAGACAATTTAAAAACCAATGCATTTTTATTCAAAAGCAGTTTTCCCCAAATGACACCATTGCTTGGTTTGATCTTCCTTTTAATTTTTATTTTGGTTTTGTAGTTTAGGCTGGAATAGGGGTAGAAGTTCCAGGCCATGTGAAAGGCCAAGATAAGGATGTTATGATAGCAACCAGAAAATAATTGAAAGCTCAGAAGAGAATCTTTTCATCTACATCTACCCTGATTTTTCAAAGGCTGACATGAACCAGTCTTAACTCAAGTGACTGATGGAGCTATAAACCCTGCTTTGTTAAGAATATGTCCAGTGGTTGCTGATGACAAGCCAGTCACTAGAATCTAGCTCACCAGCTTCTTGCAGTAGACTCCTTTTTAAATCCATGTCACACCTCCAGATGTGTTTGCAATTCACAAACCTCGACAGCTGTCCCTCTAATAATGATCCAGCCCAGCTGTGGCCAAAGTCTATCACAGCCACTCACACTCTTGTTAGTATGAATGAATCCATAACTTCAAGATGGAGGTAACAGAAACAATTTTATGCAAAAAACAGTTGATGTGACTACTGCTCATAAGTAACAGTGCCTCCCTACCCACCTTTAACTATATGACTCCAAAGGCATACATTTCCAGTTAGTGTACCTCTTCAGTTGGCCAGTAAAACATTTTCTTTCAATGTCCTACTGTCAGTTTCACATCAGTGCAACAAGACACAAACTCACCATTCCTCCTGGAAACAAGCTCTACCTTCTGATACTAACTCCACCTTTCTTTCCCCCAAGAATTAAATAGCTGTCTTCAGATTTGGGTGACTTCCTTCTGCACCCTGCTCTCCATAAGCAGCAGTGCACAGGACCCTACTACGACCCACAATTTTGGAGCAAGTAAGCCCCTTACTAACATAGAAGAAAACCCACTTCCTGGTAGGGGCAAAGGCTTCCTCAATGTCTTAGTCTGTTTTGTGGAGCTATAATAAAATATCTGAGATTTGGTACTCCTTAAAGAACAGAAATCTATTTCCTCACAGCTCTGGAGGGTAAGAAGTTCAGGATCAAGGTGCCAGCCTCTGGCAAGGATCTTCTTGTTGCTTTGTCACAGAGCAGAAGAACTAAAGAGAATAAAGCCATGCCTGCAAGCCCTTTCTATAACAGCATAATCCATTTATAAGGGCTGAGCTCTCATGACCTCAACATCCCCCAGTATGCTCCGCCTCCCAGAGCTACTACACTGGGGATCAAGTTTCTAACACATAAATTTTGAGGGACAGATTCAGACCAGACCACTCAATATCTAGCAGAACAAGAGAAGTACATTTAGCCTCACTGACAACTTCATGTCCTGCTTCCACAGGCATCTCCTCACTCCCACCATATAACTGAAAATAAAAACAGTACTAACTAGTAGAAAAATAAAATATGTAAGAAATGCTATAGTGTTTTCCTGTGATGGTTACTTCTATATATATTTAATATTAAATTATGACTTGTTTTTTCCTTTATTTTTAATTTTCTTAGTGTTCCTCCAGATTTATAGATTCCCTAAGAAAACATTTCATCTATCTTTGGGGAGGGGGTGGGGTCCAGGTGGCGGCATTGATGACTCCTTAATGCTGGGCATCCACAGCTGATGGTGCTCTCATGACTGAATTCCAGCCTTCTTAGCTTATCGGACACTCGTTTGCTGCTGCTTAGGGTGCAGGTCTAGGTTATGATCTCAGTGTCCATTTCAGACGCCCTGCCTTTGACCATTGGTCTGGACAAGCTGTACCTATTACCTCAGTGTCTCAGCCCTCCTGGCCCCTGGCTCTCTGCTGGCTCCAAGTCAGAACCTCGCTCTGATGTGTAGTTCCATCAGGCTCACCTCAGTTTCAGACTGCTTATGTGGACCCTTGCTCATTCCTGACTGTGAGCGCCTGGGCCTTCGCAGAACTCTCTGGTCCTGGGCCACACGTTTTCTCTCAGTGTCTCCTTTGCCTTCCTACTTTCAACTCTGTTTCCCATCTCTGACAGCCACCACTACCTGCAGCCACCCCCTGACATCCTTCCTTGAAACCTAGGGGTCCTATTTGATATTGTTCTTCTTTGTCCAGAATCACTTACACAGTACTCTTGGCTTCTCAAAATGTTTCCAGAGATCATTGTTTTCATCTGAGACTCTTGTGGTAATTAAAATGGGCCTAGTGCAAGCCTATATCATTCCCTACTATTTTCTATATACATCTGGGACATAATTACCAGATTAATCTTCTGGAAAATACCACTTTAATTGTAAGAACCCACAATGCAGGGACAAGTCTACATTCCTTTTTATTGACAAAATAAACTCCAAACTCTAAACAGAGCATAGGCCCAAACCTATTTTTCTACCCAATATTTACTTGTACTATTTATCTTACTCAACTGGTCAACATGCCATCCCCAAAATATGCTTCACACATCTATACCACTCAGCTTGCTTAGGCTTCTCTCCTTTTCTTTTTTTTTCTTTTTTTTTTTTGAGTTGGAGTCTCACTCTGTCACCCAGACTGGAGTGCAGTGGCCGCTCCCGGCCACCGCAGCCTCGACCTGCTGGGCTCCGGCGATCCTTCCGCCTCAACCTTCCAAGTAGCCGGAATTACAGGCGCGCGCTACCACGCCCGGCTGATTTTTTGATTTATTGTAGAGATGAGGTCTCGCTGCCCAGGCGGGTCTCGAATCCGCGGGCTCAGGCAATCCACTCACCTCAGCCTCCCAAAGGTGCAGGATTACATGCCACTGAAAGGGTGGTTCGAGTAATCTAGATGACCCATTAAGAGCTCCAGAGCTCTCACTGTAAGGTGAAGTTATGAGACAAGATGTTTTCTGATATCCTTCCCAACTTAGAAGTTCCATGATTCATAGGTAGTATTTTCTTTTCTTTTAAAGATGTGGGGTACTCTATCTTCATCTATATCCTTAAAGTCCACCAAGTTGTCACTGAGGACACCTGTGTCTGCTTTTACCCACAGTGAGTACCTCTTCCCCTGACTGTACTTTGCTCATTCCTTACACTGTTCACCTGGCCCATAAACACATAGTCTTTTATTTTCCTGTTGAACTTGTCAAATGTCTGTATTTTCTCCCCAATTCCTGGAGCCCAGGTATCCCCACCACCACCTTGTAGTAGTGAGCACCTCATCATTATCCATTGACAATGTTGAGTAAATCAAATCATTAGTGAAAGTTGCAGGAAAAAATAAATTGGAAATATAGATACTGTAAGGGGACTCATTAAATGCACTCTCACTGGTCTAATTGCATTTAATTAAGTCCCTTGGGGAATAATTGCCCCTTAGGCCATGTCATCCGAGGTCAATATGACTCATTTTAATCAGAACTTCTCCTAGGGGTGATGGCGCAATTACATAGCATTTGGACTTGCATCTATGATTTGGTTGAGGCATCATTTTAATTTTGTGTCTAAAACATCTGAATTCTCAAGTGGAGGAAGAAGACTTTGTGAATTAGGCCAAAGAATAGCCACTAAGACCTGCTTAGACTGTCATCCCAGATTTCTTCTTTTGGCTATGGGCTTCTTTCTCAGAAGATGACATAATGACCATGGGCAAACTGGGTATGAGAGGTAACTGAAGGCTAAAGTGAGGTAGTACTTTTAATAGGTATGGTTTTGCTATTTTATGTAAGAATTTAAGGTAAAATAAATTATAATGTCATACCTTTGAGTCACCACAGTGGCATTAGCCTCTGGACATGTTAACTAAGAAGCTCATAAATTTAATAGATTGATAGTTAGGTTTTACTTTTTGGATACTTTTTAAAATCATTACAGTTATGGGCTGTGTCTTAAATCCACAGACATCTGCTCTTGATGCCAAGTATATGGATTTCATGATCAAAACAAATGATTGCAGGAATTATAGAGCAACTCTTGTCCATTTGCCCCTCAAGTCGTAGGGAATGCTTAGATTGATTTAACAGTTTTCCCCAGATATGTATTATTTACTCACAAAATATTTTCTATGTAGAATTAAGTGAACTTTGCTGTAACTATCTATCTACTTATTGTAAAGAGGCACTGGGCTGCTCATTGAATAACAAAATAAGGAATGCTGAACAACAATTTTGAAAACCGGGGATATTATTATTTCTTTTTATTTGGAGTAGATATGGAAGAGGGTATTGGGATGGTGCCACACAGTTTAAGAATAATGGGGAAGAGTGGCAGCACCCAGGTCAGCATCTGGGACTTGACCGCTGTTCTGCCCTTACCGTGTAACCTTGAGCTCATAATTGATATTTCTTTACTTTAATTTCTTCAGTTGTAAAATAGAAATGATAACTATTCTATCTGCTTATACTGTGTTCTTAGAATGATTATTTGAGACAATATTAAGAGACAAATTGAATCGCTACATATGTTTAACTTATTAATGTTAATTCTTTCTCGTTGCATTAAGAGCTGTCCTTTGAGCCATTTGGAAACAGCTCATCTCAACCTCATTTTTATCTACTCAGTTTCAAAATCTAATCATCTGACATATGAGGATAATGATCACGAGCAGTTCTGAAGTCACTGGCTGGTGACTCCATGATTCCTACTATCAAACGCATATCAAGTTTCTACCATAGGCTAAACATTTATTTTTTAAAAAGAAGACTACATGGGCTCTACTTGCTTTTTATCAAGGGCTTTGTCTAAATATAGAATGTCTTATCCAGCTTTCTTGATAGCACCCTCAAACTGTTCTTAGAATAGCAAAAATTCAATTCATTATTAAAAGAATGTAATCTCTGTGTGAAATTACTGTCCCTAGGATGCCTCATCAATACAAAGGGAAAAAAAAATAAACAGTAAAACAGAAATGACCAATAAAAATTAGAGTTTTCAACTCTGGAATAAAATCTAAAAAATATCAGGCAATAGCATAGTAAACACCAGAAGTGACTTTAAGGTCTGAATGAATCTAAGAATGGCATTAAAGAACAGCAATTAGTTTTTAAAATAATGTTACCATTTATGAAACTTAATATTACCATGGTTGGAAACACAGTGAAAACCCCTAGCTCAGTGATTTGCTGGATGATCCTGAGCAAATCAGATAGGTTGGCAAGGGTGGAAAAAATCATGTATCTCTGGTATAAATGGTAGAGATTTGTACTAGAAGATGTCTGAGTCTTTTTAAGTCCCAAACTCTCTACTTTGTGAGAGTATTGCATAATATAATATTGTGTAAAGTAACATCCCTAAATAAAACCAGGCATTTCTCATTATTCCTCCTCCCTTTATGAGTTTCCTCCATCAATATGGGGGGGGACCCCCCCAAAAAACGGAATTATTTTTGGAGGACAAATCCCATGTAGTACACTCAGAATTAGCTCCTCTGGATCAAATAGTCAACTAAAGTTTTAAGCTGGAAGTTTTGAGAAGGTTGTGTCACGATCTGCAGAAGAAATATGCCGAATGGTGGCAAACAAGTGACTGGTTCTTCCCACCATGACTGTACACCTGCCCATATTGCTGCTGAGTGTTCAGCAGTTTTCGAACAAAAATGGCATGACCTCCATGCCCCACCCTGCCTATTCAGCTGATCTCACCCCAAGTGACATTTTTGTTTGTTTGTTTCTCAAATGAAAAAAGTCCTTCAAAGAAAACATTTTGCTGATGTGGAAGGAGTGAAACAAAAACCAGCAGAAGCACTAAAAGGCCTCCGAATTGACAAGTTCAAAAACTGTTTTGAGCAGTGGAAAAAGCATCTTATTAGGTGTATTGCATCAAACTGAGAGTACTTTGAAGGTGACTGAAGTTTAAACATGTTAGAATAAATACACAATTTTTTATCAATAAAATTTTTTAGGGGATTTCCCTTGTATATCTGCACTATATATAGCCCATATACTCCCTTCAAAGGCACCAGTCTAGATCCTCACATATGAAGAATTACATAGCACATATTAGATACTTAGCATGTGCTATCTTATAGTATTGTTCCATCCTTAAAAAAATTTTTCCCCCTATTTCTCCAGGATTTCTGGCACTTAACTTAGGGCTTTGTGTGTAGAAGGCAATCAATGGATAATGATTAGTGTATGACAAAGTTTTAGTGTCTATGTAAAACAAATTTCTCATCAACTTGGAGAGGTAGTTCCTGTGCATTGAAAGAATGAAGGCCAAGGGAGATGATGGCAAAATAATGGTCCTTGTTAATAGACACAAACTGTTTGCCATCTTGGCTTTCCCAGTGCACTGTGTGATTATGGGCAAATTGCTTGATCTCTTGGATTCTTTTTTATTCCATTTGTCAAATTAAAACTCCCTCTGGTCTCTTCTAAACAACCTTTTCAGAAAGGGAAGAAATTGCCAGGGAATAAAGACCAGACAGGTAGATATTCAAGACATCAGCTTAGTAGTCCTCAAAAACTATAGTATTTTGATCACCCTAGAGCTGAAAGATTGCATATGATGTGATTTCAAATACCACAATACCAGACCCGCACAAGAAACTTAGACCCTTCTTTTCTCTTCCCTGTCTGCACTAGTTTTTCTCCTGACGAGGCCTAGGTCTCTGGAGTAGAAACATTTACTGGTCCTCTTGTGGGTAAATTCAGGTTTTATGGGGCCTGAAATTAGGAAATTTTAGAGGTCCATAAAAGGAAAATAATGCAAAAGTTTATATCAAAAATAAATGTTTTAGGATAAGGAAATAATGAGAATAAATTACAAATTTTAAAGAGCTAAAAGTATTTTCCATCAGAAAACATATTTAAAAAATAAAATGCCTATACATTATATATACCCCCTTTTCCTTCTGTTTTTTGCCATATATGCTTTTATTACCAATTTGTATGTTCACGATTTTATCATATCTTTTCAATAAAAATAAAAATTATTGAGTTTCTTTTAGTATGATTAATCATGCTAAGTCTTGTTTTCTCTCATTGATAGTTTAGCACTTGTTATTAATAATTCAATGCAAAATTTCAGAAATTATCAATTTGAGGAAACATCCATCAAATTTATTTTGTATATGAACAGAAAGATATCAGGGCATTTCAAATTTCCTTGTATGTGACTAATATTAAATACCCGTTGATTGATGCCACTTATTTTAGATTTGTCATCAATGTTCTTATAGAAATGGCATATTACTAGTTATGTTATTTTTACTGTCATTATTTCATGTCAAATCAATAAGCATGGTGGGTTATAAAAATGGCTACAACTTCTTTTCTTTCTTTATCCACGCTTTTTGGTAGAATTCTTCCACAGTAACTCCAAACTTAGCCATGAGACTTACTTTGGTGGAATATTACCAAATGATGCAAACTAAGGCTTAAAAAGCACTTGGATTTAGGGCTTATTCCTGCCTGTTATTGCTGGAAACAATGCAACTACCATCATGAGAATAAGCCCTGACTTGTGTTCCAAATAATTAGATACTGTGTCCTAATCACTCTGTTATTTCAGCTGACTGCCTGCCAATTGTCAAACCTATAAGAGAGGACACTCCAGATCACTAGCCTTCAGGTGACCCTCATAGCTGACTGCAGACACATGAGTGAGATTAGCCAGGACCAGCAGAAGAGCTGCCCAACTGAGCCCAGTCCAAATCACCAACATGTTGAATAGTGAGCTAAATAAATTTTTGTTCTAAGCCAAGGATTGGCAAGGATTTTCTGTAAAGTCCCAGATAATAAATATTTTTGCTTTGTGAGCCACTGTGATCTCTGTTGTTTTTCTTTTTCCTTTCCCGTCTTTCTCTTTTGCCTTCTCCTTAAAAGTGCAAAAACTATTCTTAGCTTGTGGGGCATGAAAATATAGGCTACAGGCTAGATTTGGCCCATAAGGTAGAGTATAAACTATAAATTTTAGGGGAAATTTGTTACACAACAAAAACGAATTCATACAAGAAGTTTAAATATTTTCCCAAAGGCGATCATATGGTTCATCTCTCTTCATTATTACATTCACAACCATTCTATGGTTTGATAATTTCATCTATTCAAAATGTATCTCTTCAACTTAGTGAATTCCTGTTTTGCTATGGTATGAAAATCTTTCTCAAATTCCCTTCTTAAAGACAGAATAATTTTATTGATTCTATTGCTCGTTCTTTTCTCTTGTATTTTATATGCCATTAATTTTATATTAATACTTAGATGCCTCCAAATCAGGAGTCTTTAAATCTTTTTGGAAACCAATTAAAATGTCTTTGAGCCTTATCAACTTTTTGGCTACAATTCTGAAGGTTGTTTTTATATGTGTTCTTTTTCCAAATCCTGGAACTAAAACACAGGGTTCTTAAAAAAAGAAAAGAAAAGAAAAAAATTATATTCGTGATCTAAGTCTTGAATATCTTTTACACATCTATTGACTAAAAAAATGTTTCACAGACCAGCTCCTTGCCGCATGCATTTTAAACCTTGTTGCCACTCTCCTAGGTTTGCAGGCATGGTAATACATATTGGTAATAAAATACAGCCTCTGACCTGTACCTAGATGTTTCTATGAAAAGTGACTAGGCACACAGTGAGTGTAAGACTTTCAATAGAAGCCATTTCTAAGCCTGGACAATAGCAATAACTTAACTGTACTTAAAGTTGACTGTATCAACTGTACATGAAGTTGACTGAATCTCACATAAACATGCCCCACTAAGCCCAATAACTGTTTCCCAAATGTAACTTCCACTTTAGCCATAATCCAAAAATTTTCATGATCACTTCAATACCACCCAACAAAGGGAATGTGTGATGGAGGGAAAATGAGAGTGGAGACAGACCCAGTTAATAAGTTTACCCATACATTAAAAAAATATATATATTTGAGCATGTTAGGAATCCTTCCAGAGATAGAGGCCATGCAAGTGATGGAATATGCACCTTCAGTGTTATATTATTAGTTTCTTTATAAATCTACTTTTGTAACTTTCAGACCATTTAAATCACATTAGAGGAGGCAGATGTGAGCTTAAGTGGATGAGAGATACATACCGCCCAACTCCATTAAGAGATAGATTTTATCTAAAAAAAAAGATGGCAGGCTTCCCCTTGAGTTCTGAAGCAATAAAAGTATTTTTAGCATGAATAAGCTGACTATAAGTGCATCACAGTTTCCATGTCAAACATTCTCAAGTACTGCTAAACCTTTCCATGAGATTTTTCCCCCTCACCTTTAAGTACAACATGAGCCGTGTTTTTAACTTTATAGCATCTATGTTTTAGATTTGCATTTTCTAATACATCCTTAGCATTTAATTTATTAACTTTGTTTATCTGGTATGCTTGCAACATCGGTCAAGATTACACAAAGGGTTATGTCTTTGTAAAATTATTCCCACAATTTAAATGCTATTACTTACCAAAAACTCTTTATTGGTCAACAATGTGAAAATGTTTCCCCTTGGCCAGGTTAATTTAAAATAGTGTTGTGGTTTGGGGAAAAAAATAAGTTTCCATGAGATTTTCCTTATCTCTGTTTCCCATCTGGCTTGCTGTTATAAACATTTAATCCAGTGTTTGCTGCCAATGTTTCCCAGAAAGCCTTATAATTGCTTGGAATTTGTATGAACAGTTCCAGTCTGGTGCACAATTAGGGATGCACTATAAAATTTTCATTGCTTGATTTAGTTGAAATTATAAGATGGATAGGGAGCAATAACACCCATAGTTGTAGACTATAAAAATGACTACTAGAAATTTGCAAATAATAATACCAATAGATTAAAATTTTGACATGCAGTTATAAGCCCCCAAACAAGGAAATTTTACATCCAAGCACAGACCTAGAATATTTAATAAAAGACTGTTAGTGAAAAAGAACTTGAAGTTTAAAAATGTACAGAGTACAAAGAAAAAAGAAGGAAGAAGGACTCATTGTCCTGTGCATTCACGAGTAAAAAGACTTTAGTGCAAATACTTACTGACTCTTTGTAAGAAATCATATCTTTTTCTAGTCCTCTATAACTAATGAAACAGAGAGGTGAGTAAATAGTGACAAATGGCAATTGGAATCAGTGTCCTGCCAAGATTTAGCAGTCATCCAGTTGGCACTCTTTATTTCTGAAATGAGCAAATTGTGCAAAAGTTCCTTCTCAAGGACTTCTTATCTTGCTGTGGACTATAATTTCCAATTCTTCTGTAGTCCTAGAAGCTCCCATTGACCATGGCATTAGAGTACATCCACTAATTTAAGAGAACGGTGGTTGGTCCATGCCAGTTAGTGTTTGTGAGTGCTTGTGTTGCCAATATTTAATTGAAAAGTGTAAAGTCCCACGCTTGCACTTCAAATGTTTCAGCCCTGTGTGCATATAAAATTAAAAGAATAACACGACTGGGATCTTGGCCTAAAAATGCACTTGAGTAGAGGAGCCAGGTGAAATGCAGATAATCCAAATGGAGGCAAACAAGGATTTCTGAAACCATCGTGCTATGAAAAGCCTGCTGTGAGAGGACCCATGTGCAGAGTGAGAAAATGCATTAGCCGTTAAGAGCCTACTGGGGTAGAAAAGTCAATGTCACAGCAATTCAGTATCAGATCAAGAAGCGTGGTCGTCCTCTCTATCACCTTATCTGTCTGTGTACCTATCTATCAATCATCTACTACCTACCTGGTCGCCTACCTACCTAATGTATGGGGAGCTAGTCAGTGGCTCTACTGGCCCATCTACAGGTGAGAGGACCCAGGAGGACAAACTGGCCTGTTTAGGAAGTAAAGAGTTCCCAGAAGATGACTGAATTTTTAATGGAATCTGGAGGAATACAGTCGTCACATTTGGCTCAAGAAGAGATTTAAACCCCAAAGCCCTGATAACTGAGGAAGCAGAAAATGTTCCCAGAACTCTCTAGTACAAAGTAGATGTTGCAATTTGCACATTTGACACTTCTGACCCCATCCAGGGGTGTTTGTGCACATTTCTCAGCTTGCATACCTCAAATTGGATTGTTTTATATCATCTTTTTGTTGGAATTAAAAAACGGTACATTCCAAGATAATTCTACCTTGATTAGTGAATATGGTCAGAATGACATGATTTTCTCTTGTGGTGAATTTTACGCAATAAAGAAAGTCACATTGTAAGCGGATTTACAACGTTCTGCCTCTTCTATTTAATACCTAGTTGATAATTGCAGCCAACAATTTGCAATCTAGTGAGTCTCAGTGTCTTCATCAGAAATTGGAGGCTGATGGCTTTAGCCTATCATATAGATTATTCTGGCAATCCAATAGATAATGATTTTTCTTTCCTAGTATTTTTCTCTCTTCAGAGTAATTGTATGGAGGAGTATAGATAACGACTTGCATCTCTCTTTTTATTTTAAATTTAACCTCATGCGTTGATGTCAGGCAATTCTGTCATTATTGTCTCTCAGCGTTTCCTTTTCCTCACAGGTAATCTAAGAATAATAGCAATTACATTGAGGAGTTTTCAGAATTATCAAACAAGATTTTATATATGTATATGCGTGTATATGTATGTGAGGTAATTGTCAGGACACAGACCCTTTTCCTCCTATACCTGGCTTCTTCAGCCCCCACCCTCAGGGAGCAGCCCCTGGTCAAGGCTGGTCTCTGATGGATATGTATAATCCCAGTAATGAGTCACAGAATGCAGGTGATCCAGCAGAGTTGAGAACAATGTGGGAGGCAACCTTACTCACCATAATTGTAATTGTAAACACTGTATAACAATTTGAATAATTAATTTGCTTGATTATAAAACTGCTTGCTGGACTGTCTCAAAGCACGGATTATTTCTTCACAGACTGGTCACCACCAATGCCTCCCGTAAGTTCTAATAAACCAATGTCTTTCCCTGCTGGACCTCTGGGTGACTTCTCTGGAATAGGAAAAAAACATTACACACAAGTCCTCTCAGATCTGGGGCTACCACATTACAGTATACTTATATACATGTGCATATATATGTGTATATATGCATATATATATATATATATATATAGTAAAGTGAGGCTATATATATATATATATATATATAGTAAAGTGAGGCAATATGCTACTTAATAAATAATAATAGTACTTATTGTTGATTTTGTTTTTCTTTTCTTTTTTATTTTGAAGATGGAGGGTACAATTCAGGACTAGGTACAGAAGTGGTCATCATACAGGTTAAGTGTGGGTACACTTATTGGTGCTATGTGACCCCCCCCAGTGTCCCACTACGGCCAATCCTTTTCCTATAATGTAATAATGTTCAGGGCTCACTTATGAGTGATACATGTAGTACTCAGATCTTTGTTTCTATGATAAATCACTGAGTGCTATAGACTGCAGATCCATCCAAGTTGCTGCAAAGTTCATAATTCGGTTTCTCTTTATGGCTGCATAATATTCCATCATGAAAATGTACCACATTTTCTTTATTCACTACACTTTTGATGGGCAACACAGTTGGTCCCATGTTTTTGCTATTATGAATAATGCTGCAATAAACATGCATGCACAGGTATCCTTTTCATAGAGTGAATTGAGTTCCTCTGGATATATTCCTGGGAGAGAGATTACTGGGTCATATGGAAGGTCAGTTCCTAGATCTTTTAGAAATCAACACACTGTTTTCCACAGAGATTGTACTAGTTTACATTTCCACCAACAGTGTAGAAGTGTTCCCTTTTCCCCACATCCTCTCCAGCATCTGTTTTTTGAATTATTGATGATGGACATCCTGACCGGGGTTAGGTGGTATCTCAGTGTGGTTTTAATTTTCATTTCTTTGATGATTACTGGGGCTGAGCATTTTTTCATGTATCTGTTGGCTGCTCAGATGTCTTTTTCTGAGAAGTGTCTATTCATGTCTTTTGCCCATTTTTTTTTTTTGAGTTGGAGTCTCACTCTGTCGCCCAGACTGGAGTGCAGTGGCCGCTCCCGGCCACCGCAGCCTCGACCTGCTGGGCTCCGGCGATCCTTCCGCCTCAGCCTTCCGAGTAGCCGGAATTACAGGCGCGCGCTACCACGCCCGGCTGATTTTTTGATTTATTGTAGAGATGAGGTCTCCTGCCCAGGCGGGTCTCGAACCTGCGGGATCAGGCAATCCACTCACCTCAGCCTCCCAAAGGCGCGGGATTACAGGCTGAGCCACCGAGCCCGGTTCTTTTGCCCATTTTTTAATAGTTTTTTCTTTCAACATGTTTGAGTTCCTTGTAGATCCTGAATATTAGGCCTTTGTCAGATATGCAGTTGGCAAATATTTTTTCCCATTCTATATGGGCTGTCTCCCTCCTTTCTTGATGGTTTCTTTTGCTTTGCAGAAGCTTTTCAGTGTGATGAGGTCCCACTTATCTGTCTTCTCTTTTATATATGTATAATACTGCAAACATTCAAGGTAGCAATGTGTTCAAGAAGAATGTATAATTTTGAGTGGCCTGGGAAATAAAATATTTTCCATGTTTGGAAAAGTTTATGGTTTTCTGTATATTATCCAGAAAACTTTTCGTGGCTATAAAGATACATATAAAATGTAGCTCACAACAAAAGCTAGGAACCTGGGAACATAGTATAACCTGCACTGTAAATTACTGGATCAGAAATCTCCAGTTAATTTCTAATCTTTTTTCACTCTTGAAAACAGATTTTAAAAGCCTTAAACCTGCTATTATCCTGTGAGGTAATTGTGACCATAGTCAGAGATATGAGCCTTACCTATGAGAGTAATTACAAAATTCCAAATTTCCTTTCGATTCCCTTCCCTTTCTGTGAACCCATTGGACGGCCAGTTAGAAAGTTAAAGTGTGAAAAACCACAAAAATGCCTCAAATGCCTTCATACAAAGCTCTAGAGGTTTATTTGGAGATGAAGATAACCACAGAAAGAAGACAACATTCTGAAGTTTTTCAAGCCCACTTCTCCATGGAAAGGACTGATCATGAAGGTATTCTAAATGTCTCTTCTCAAGTTTCCTCTTTGAAGAAAATAAACTATATCTAGCCTGTGACTTTAGACTGCTCAAGAGTTTTCTTGCTTGTAATAAAGTTCTTCAAGAAGCATTTCTGCATTGTGGATATCTATCGCAAAGTGGTGTTGTGACTTTAAATGTGAGGTGTATCCAGTGTTAGACTAATTCATTCATTAATTCTGCCCTTTGAAAACGTAGGAGAAGCATAGTACCTTTCCCCAAAAGAAAGAACTTGGACTGTACAATCATCTCATAGAAGCTTCCTATTAGAGATTTTGAATTCACTGCCCTGGAGAATGATATGTAGAAATCCCTGAAAGGATTTTGGAGTGACACTGCCAAGGTGTCCTGAAACTATTACTGGATCTCCTTCAATCCACACTTGATCTCTGTTACCAATTTCTGACCTCGAGCAAGTGGTTTGACTTCCCTGTAATCAAGCTGTATTACAGGGTCCATAATATTTCTAACTTAAGTCTCTAAACAGGGAATCGTAAAGATGACCGAACCAATGTTTCCAGGATGCTTGGAGGTCTGGGATGAAAATGTGTTGAAGCAGAGCACAAAGCTAAGTCCTGGCCAGCCTTACATGTAGCTAAGCCTGGATACTACTCGTGATTTGGACCCAGTATAAACAGCGTCTGAACATTAATCAATTCCAGCTCCTGGAGACTGTGTTTAGGTGGGTAAATCAATTTGAAAGCACAGGGTCTTTGCTACTCAACATTTCAGTCTGTGCTTCCTTCACAAGCTAACTTGTCTTTGATGCTGCACACCACTGCTACCACCCCTACATTCCTCTGCCATGTATAATCACTTGCTTATAAAATACCAAGAATCCTTTTATTTTTATTCTTTACTTTGGCATCATTTTATTTTAGCTGCCCCCCTGATGTTAAAAAACAAAAACACAACATTAAACACTATTAAGTATAAGCACCTTTAATGTCATTTTAAAAATAAACTCAAAAATGAGAATGAGGGAAATCAATGGGATTAAAAAGTATTAAAGGTCAATGCCATTTAACCCACTTTATATTAGTTTGATCCTTAGAAGAAATGTTGATGACAATCACTAGATCAAGCTAGGAAGTTATTTTAATGCTAACGCCTGTTTATAGGCTTTTAGGATAAAGGTATATTCATTGGTTTCCTGTTTTAGTAACATCCCAAGAAAGACTTATTTGAAATATGCTCTTTAATCAAAAGTAATCATGGTGCCTAACTCTTCTTCCTTAGCACAAACCTCTGTTTCCCTCGTGTCTGCTCATGCCCCAACACAAGCATGCAGATGTGCCCATAGAAATAGTTATTAGCCAGGGACAGGTTGTTAAAATCGAACAAATAGAGGTCTATATCAAAACATACCTACCAAGAAGTAGTAGCATTACTGGTAGGGCCTCCCTTGCTGACTTTCTCACTGTCCCTAAAATTCCTACAGAGCTCATTCCCCTAGATAAGGAATTGAAGACAGTCAAAATGCAAACATTTGCAAATATGTCCATACAAATATCCCATAGGTGAAGGGAAGGAGAAGAGATACTGATCAGTTTTGGTAAAAGAGAACAGGAAAGATGCGTCCATAGAATGGGATACCACTAAGCTGGCATGTGTGCAAAGGAAGAGGGGGCTCCTGAACGCTAAATCAACAACAAGACATCAGTGCACATACAGAAATGAGGGCGGAAGCCTTAAGAAACATCACGCCTTTGGGAGGCTGAGGTGAGTGGATTGCCTGAGCCCGAGGGTTCGAGACCGCCTGGGCAACTGGCGAGACCTCATCTCTACAATAAATCAAAAAATCAGCCGGGCGTGGTAGCGTGTGCCTGTAATTCCGGCTACTCAGAAGGCTGAGGCGGAAGCATCGCCAGAGCCCAGCAGGTCGAGGCTGCGGTGGCCGGGAGTGGCCACTGCACTCCAGTCTGGGCTCCAACTCAAAAAAAAAAAAAAAAAAGAAACATTGGAGAGTTCTATCACCATGGTGACAGGTTTCAATATTATGTCACATGGGAAAGTGGAGAGAATATAATTATTCTTTTTAAAATTGTATTTTATTTTAAAGATGTGGGGTACAATTTACGGTTAGGTATACAAATGTTCATTATGCAAGTACCCTTGTTGATGAGGTGTGCCCCTCTCTTCCCTGGCAGTTTCCCTCAACTGCCAATGCCACCCTCCCTCCCTTGGCATTTCCCACTACTGCCAATCCCTTTCTTAGAGTCTTATGATAATAGCTTAAGGTCTGCTTATGAGTGACAACACATGGTATTCAGTTCTTTGTTTCTGTGATAGATCACTGAGTATGATAGACTCTAAATCCATCCAAGTTGCTGCGAAGTCCATAGGCTTGTTCTTCTTTATAGCTGCATAATAATCCATTGTGTATATATACCACATTTTTAAAAATACAGTCCAACTTCGATGGACAGCATGGTTGGTTCCATATTTTTGCTATTGTGAATAGAGCTACAACAGACATGTGTGTGCATGTATTTTTTTTGTAGAATGAATTGAGTTCCTCCAGGTATATTCACAATAGGGGGATTGCTGGGTCATATGGAAGGTCAATTTCTAGTTCTTTCAGAAATCACCACACTGTCTTTCAAAGAGGTTGCACTAGTTTGCATTCCAACCAGCAGTGTAGAAGCATTCCTTTTTCTCCGCATCCTTGCCAGCATCTGTTGTTGTTTCTTTTATTAATGATGGCCATTCTTACTAGGGTTAGGTGGCATCTCAATGTGGTTTTGATTTGCAATTCTCTGATGATTAGTGAGACTGAGCACTTTTTCATGTGTCTGTTGGCTGCCTGTCTATATCTTTTGCCCACTTTTTAATGAGGCTGTTTGTGTTTTTTTTCTTTTTACCACGTTTGAGTTATTTGTAGATCCTAGATGTTAGGCCTTTGTCAGATATTTAGTTGGCAAATATTTTTTCCCATTCTGTGGGCTGTCTCCCTGCTCTCTTGATGATTTCTTTTGCTTTGCAGAAGCTCATCAGCTTGATGAGGTCCCATGTGTCTGTCTTATTTCTTATGGTATGGGCATTTATTTAGGTTTCTGATCAGGAATTGATTGCCAGTTCCAATTTCCATAAGGGTGTCTCCTGTGTTTTCTAAGCTTCTTATAGTTTGAGGTTTTACATTTAGGTCTTTGATCCATTTAGGGTTAATTTTTGTGTATGGTGATTGGTAGAGATCCTGTTTCAATCTTCTGCATGTGATCAGTTAGTTTTCCCAGCACCGTTTACTGACTAGGTTCTCCTCTCTCCAGTGGTTGGTGGTGGAAGCTTTGGCAAAGGTGAGTTGGCTGAGAAATCAAGGCTTTGCTTCCGGAATCTCTATCCTGTTCCATTGATCTATACGCCTGTTCTTATACCAATACCAGCTGTTTTGATTGCTGTAGCCTTGTAGTAAAGTCTGAAGTCTGGAAGTGTGATACCTCCTGCTTTGTTTTGTTTTGTTTTGTTTTGTTTTGTTTTGCTAAGGATTGTTTTGGCTATTCGTGGTCATTTATGTTTCCATGTGAATTTCTGTATTGTCATTTCCAGGTCTGAGAAGAATGATATTGGTAACTTAATAGGTATTACGTTGAATCTGTAGATTGCCTTTGGTAGATGGAAATTAGATAATTTAAAAGAAATGATCAATTAACTTAAATGTATAAAAATCAAATAAAGTACAGAGAGAACAAAGAGAAAAATAATCAGAGTATTAGTATCCTGAGGGAAGACCAAATAGTCTAACATTTGTATAATTGGTGACCCAAGAGGGGGAGGGACAGAAAAACACAAAAAATATAATGACCAAACCTTTTCCAAATTTGATGAAAACCATAAAATTCACTGTACTGGGTTGAATAACACTGAGCAGCATGCTCCTCTTCTGTCTTTTCCTCCCCCACAACACACACCAAATCAATGTTCATCCAGAACCTGGGTTTGTGACCTTACTTGGGAATAGGATCTTTGCAGATGTAATCAAGTTACAATGAGGTCATACTAAATCAGGTTGTCCCCTGATCTAGTGATTTGTGTCCTTATGAAAATGGAAAAATTTGAACACAGACACAGATAAGAAGGCCATGTGAAGCATAAGCAAATATTGGAGTGGTGAATCTATAAGTCAAGGAGCACTAAAGATTACTGACCCACCAGAATCTGGGACAGACAAGGAAGGATTCTATCTGCTAGAAAGAGCAAGGCCTTGTCAACACTTTGATTTCAGACTTGTATACTTGTATGTTCTACAATTGTGAAAGAAAATATTTCTGTTGTTTTAAGCTACCTAGATTGTAGCAATTTATTATAATGGCCCTAGGAGACTAATATACCCACAGACCTAAGAATCTCAAATGAACCTCAAGAAAAATAAGCGATAAAAATAATCATGCTGAGGGGTGTCATGACTATCTTAAAAACTGCAATTATGTGTGTATACAAAGGGATACATGAACCAACCTGAAAAGTTCCAAAAAGTAAGAGCTGGAATGATTTGAGCACCTACATAATAATGTAGTTTATTATAACCAAAAGTATAAATTAAATATCCACAAATCTATATTAATGTAAATGAATAATTTAATGAATAAATGAGGTAGAAAAGACAAGCCTCCTATACAGCAGAATTTCAAATAATTTATGTAAATACTATCCCCTACAAGTGTCAACTTTTCACTCCTTAACTAGTGACTATGCCCTCAATTTTGATGATATTTTTACTGCATAAAGAATTTTAGACTGTTTCAAAGGCAAATAACGTATTTGTTTATTTAAGACAAAAACTGGAAGAATTCATCATCATCCTATCTATACTACCAAAATTGTTCGATAGTTATTCAAGCAGAAGAAACTAATATTACAAAGATATTTGAATCTGCATAAAGGAATGAAGAATGCCAAAACAGTAAAAATGTGGGTGTCAGATAAAATATAATGGCTATTTAAGGCAAAAATAATAACAATTAGTTTTGGAATTTAAAATATAAGTAGATATAAATTGTATAATCATAATAACACAAATGATGGGGGTAAACATTTACTGTTGTGGTTTTCTGACATTCTATATGATGTAGTTTGAAGGTAGGCTATAATATGTTAAAGAGGTATCTTTGAAATTTAGAAAAACCTTCAATTTTTTGCTAAAAATAAGACAAATGAATAATAATAAAACCCCAAAAGATATAACAAATAAGCCAAGAGTTGTGATAAAATTGAATAAAGAAAAAATTCAATGAAGCTAAAATGTCAGAAAAGGAGAGAGAAAAGAAATAAAGATTCTCTGAGTCTAATTAAAGATAGATTGCAAGACAGTAGATTTATACCAAACCACATCAACAATTTAATTTAATTGTTTGAAACTTTAGTTGGAAGGCAAAAAGTGACAGATTGGATAAAAAGCTAGACCCAACTATATGCTGTTCTATAATGTAAGACACATAAACACATAAGTTCAAATGATAACAAAAGATTTTTCATGTTAACGTTAATCAAAAGAAAGCTGGAATGGTTATATTCATATAAAGGCAGACTTCAAAACAAAAAATAGGACCAGATATAAGACAGATATTGCATAATGACAAAATAATAAATTTATCAAGAGGACCTAACAATTCTCAAAATACAAATCAAAAGCTGAAATTTAAAGGCACTATAGATAAACTCACAATTATAGTTGACTATTTCAATACTTCTTTCACATAACAGAATGAGAAGACATAAAATTAGTTTAGAAGACCTGAACAACTCTAAAACAACTTGACCTAATCAATACTTATTGAACAAGTAATCAGCTGGAGAAAACATACAAAATATTCAACAAAGAGAAATAAAATAAGTCTCAACAAACTAAAGAGAATTGAAATGATACAATTTATATTATCTGTCTATAGTGAAGTTAACCTAGAAAACACTAATAGAGAAACTGCAAAATCCCTAAGTATTTGGAAACTAAATAGCATGCTTTTATATACGCCATGGATCAAAAAAAGAAGTTAAAAGAGAAATAAAAGGATTTTGAATTGAATGAAAATAAACACAGTATAACAAAATTTGTAGGATGCAGCTAAAGCAGTACTTCAAGTTACATTTATAGCATTCAGAGCTTATATTAGGAGAAAAATGTTATCAAATAAATGATGTAAGAGTCCCTCTTAATAATAGAAAAGATGAACAATTGAGCCCATAAGAAACAAACAGAAAGAAATAATAAAGAATAGAAATTGATTAAATAGTAAATATCAATTAGATAACCCAGTAAATCACCCAAAGCACTGCCTAGTGGGAGGATTTTCTCTCATCGTTATCCTTCAGAGCCACCATGTAGCATACCATGGCATATTATGGACCATCTGCTCACATCACTTACATGTGCCCTCTAGTCCTATTCCTACCCAGTCCTGGGTATACCAATATTAGTTTACAAAAGACTGCTGCTGGGCATGCCTAATACTATGGATTTGTGGGTCTAATAATATCCAGCTCATGAGTGATTTCAGCCCACATTTCCACTTGACATCCTATGGTTAAATGCCCTGTTTCTACTAGAGTCTTATTTCACATTAAGAGCTGTTTTTTGAATTATGGATAATTCTCTGCTGCATATGGCATGGCTTCGCGCCAGAACTCTAGCTGTCTGTGTTATGATTTTCCCACTGAGATTTGTCATAAACTCCGCACAGCTTCTTTTTCCACCATAAATATTTCTAATTCCATAGGACTTGCCAGGTCCTATGGCTTAAGGAGCAGGGCTGCTCGCACCACAGCATGAACTTGCTGCAAAGCCCTCTCCTGTTCTGGGCCCTACTCAAAACTAGCAGCTTTTCATATCACCCAGTATATGAATCAAAGCCATATTGCTCAATGTAAAAAATACTCTGCCTCCAGAACCAGAGGAGCCTACCAGAGATGGTTCTTCCTTATTAGTAGTAGTAAATGTAAGATGTAATAATTCAAGCTTTATAATAAAGGAAAAGTTTTGCCATGCCTATGGCAACTTGACATCTCCCTAGATTTCACTGATGTGGTGGGCCCTTATGATTATATGGAATATGCCCAACCCTGTGGTGCTTACATGTCTTTATTTCTTACCAGGACACTGATGTCTGGTGGCCAGAAGAGGAAGTGGGTCTTTGCTTCTTTTTAAGACTAATATTTGGCCGGGCTCGGTGGCTCAGCCTGTAATCCCACGCCTTTGGGAGGTCGAGGTGAGTGGATTGCCTGAGCCTGCGGGTTCGAGACCCACCTGGGCAGCGAGACCTCATCTCTACAATAAATCAAAAAATCAGCCAGGCGTGGTAGTGCATGCCTGTAATTCCGGCTACTCAGAAGGCTGAGGTGGAAGGATCGCTGGAGCCCAGCAGGCGAGGCTGTGGTGGCCAGGAGTGGCCACTGTACTCCAGTATGGGTGACCAAGTGAGACTCCAACTCAAAAAAAAAATAAAAATAAAAAAATTTCAAAAAAAAAAAAAAAATATATATATATATATAAAGACTAATATTTAGTGGCCAGGAGAGGAAGTGGAGATAGGTCTTGAATGAGGGAGTGCTAGACTTTAATAGAAAGAAGTAGGCCACTTCTGCAGGTCCAGAGAGTTGAGGGGAATTGGGTTTTCAAGATTTTTTAGTGTATTGACCCAAATGTTCCATGCAAAGCCTCAGGGTCCCACTCTTTTCTACCAGCGTCCTTACCTTTGTACAGAAATCTAGCTAGGTAAGGGAATTCAACATTCTCTGGAGCTCTGCTATTCTTATAATTAAATACAAGGACTAAACTTTATCTTTCCACTCTCCAGCTTCAGGAGAGTATTTTTAAATGTTGCCCTGTAGGCCCTCTAAATTTTCAGACTTCTGCTTTAAATTGGTGGTTAATTACCTCAATCTTCCATTTATTTCTCCGCTGCATAAATTGCACCCAGTAACAGTCATCTAATCCTACTGTCTTTTGCATTACAATTCCCTCTGAACCTCGCAAATGCCTGAGATATTGAAGCCACCAATCCTTGTACCACATTTCATCTCAATTCACCACCAGAGAAACACTGTAATATGTGCACCATTACTGTAAGCCAGAACTCCCAGGATTCTACCTTTGACAATGGGTTCTCCTTGCCAATCAACCAGTAAGGGATCCATCTCCCAAGACTCGTTTTAGAGTTCACTTCCTTAGACCAGTCCTCATACTAACTCTTGTTGGGAGCTGGCCACGGAGGCCCACTGAGTGTTAGGGATCAGGAAGGGCCGTTGACCCTGAGACCACTAGGATGCGTTTGGGAGCTATTGACCCCATTTCCGTCCCCTTTCTACTCAGCACTAACCAGATTAAGCTCCAGTGAGCTCAAAACATAAAAACTCTGAGACCCGGACAAACACAAGCTAACTTTAGATGCTCATTGCTCCCATTCTTCCACAAACTGCAGTTTTGGCTTTCACACAACTTATAATTCAAACTCGTGTCACATCTAAGAGCCTTAGTATTGGTCACAGGCTTCTGGGTCATGATCTTAGGATTTATTGAAGGTGTAGATTGTAGAATATAGTTTTAGAAGACAGCCATTTTGTTGAAAGAATGCAGCTGGGTTACTTGCAGGTAGCCCACTGTGAACTTTGAACTGGCCACATTCCAAACATTCTGGGATGGGCCACTTTCATTTGTAAGGAGCTTCTATAGAATTGTTTAACTTGACATAAATCAATCAGCTTAGGATGAAAAAGGTTTATAGAATATGTCAGTCACAGATTAGGTTATCCTTTGTTATGGGATTTTAAGATTATCATATGAAAAGGGTTTAAAGGCAATCATTGATTAAGTTTTCATGGATTAAGGTTTCTGGTGGGTGGGGGATGCCCTCCCACATCTGACTTTGTGTATAAGAGACCCGTTGTAATTCCCAATAATACTCACATCGCTTCTGCACTAGACCTGAGTCCAGTCTCTTTCTTTCTCTCTCTCTCTCTTTCTCTCTTCTTCCCCCCAATCGCTGACGCCATCTCCACCTTTGGGGTACCTTGAACCCGGCTGGAGCTGGTCTCCGGCAAACTCTTAGTTTAAGTTCCCCGGGAAGCATTCACAGAGATGGAGATTTGAATGCAGGAAATGCATGCTCTCAGGAGCAACATCTATGAGGGAATAAGGATTGGACAGAGGAAGAAGATGAACTATCATAGAGTCACATCAAAGACCTAAAGCAATACCAAGAAGTGTCCTGAAGTTGGGATGGCCCTTCAAAGATTTCTCAACATGGAGTGAGGGCAGAAGGCTATTTTGCCCCCACAGCAGCCAGTCATTGAATACAGGCTGTTCCAGGGAGGAAGAATTACTTTGTGTGAGACAGCTCCTTTCTACAAAGAGCAATTTCTCTGTGAGTTGTCAACAGGCAACTTGAAAACTGTAGAAGTAAATGCCTCAGTCTTGAAGAGGTGGTCTGGGCAGACCACCAAAGAGTCTACCATCACAATCAAACACCTTGAAATTAAAACGCCTAAAGCATAAAACCATAAGTCCAAGACCTCAATTTGGAAAAAAAAAAAAAAATCTTGTCTGACAAAACAACTAAACTTAAATCCATTAGATCGATGCAAGGTAGTACAGTAAATCAAGCATCTAGAAAGGAGGTGAGAGTTGAATTGTCATGTAAATTCAGATATGAAGCATAATTAAATCAAAATCAAAATCAGGAATGCAGAATAGCAGGGGAGGCCCTTGAGTGGCTTTGATTGGCATTTCTCTGCTGAACCAAAAAGTGCTTCTTTTCTCCAAATATCTCTTTGAATCTTCACTTCCTGAATGTAACCTAAATGTTCTCTGGATGCCTTATAAAACTGTAAAAGATGGAACCATATTAACATAATAAATTCTGTTTTACAGATTTCACTCTGTTATTTATTATATTTTGTTTTTTTGTTTGTATCTTGAACCCACTGAAGTAGTCTTGCAGTTACTTCTGGACAATTCCAGAACTGTCTCATCAACAAACTTAGTCCATCAGCAGGTCTACCTGCCATGTTCTTACTTCATTTTTTCAGTCCTTCCTGCTATGGTCTATGGCCAAGCTCCACAAATGCTTTTGAAAACCAGTTAAATGTCTTATTATTACTACTATGGCCCACTGTTTTATAGTTTCTGCTGTTCTACTGACCCTACTCAGTACCAGTGGTGCACGACTCAGATGGTAATCTGGTCTCTGAAGGTCTTCATGCTGATGTTCTCTGCAGAAGTAGAAACAGGATGTCCCTCCCTTTGTGTCCCCCACATGATTAGAATAAACGTAATATTACTTTTTATATCCATGAATCTCAGAGAGCATACTGCTTTGCCTTCCCTTTCAGCCCATGGTCTTTCTTGACCAGTGAAGAGTCCGCTCACTGTAACTTAGGAAGGAATAAACTCTAGGATCAACCCTTCTTTCTTTACCTCTTTGTGGTAGACAAAATAATGGACCCCAAAGAAATCCACATCTTCACCTCTATAGCCTTTGAATATGCTATATTATATGGCAAGGGGGATTTAGGATTGCAGATGGAATTAAGGTTGCCAATCAGCTTACCTTAACATAAGGTAGTTATCCACAGTTATCTAGAAGGACCCTTATAAGTGAAAAAGGCAGAAGAGTCAGAGTCAGAGAAGATATGTGAGGATAAAAGTGGAGGCTGGAGTGAGACAACTGCTGACTTTGCAGACAGAAGGGTGCCATGAGCCAAGGAATGAGATAGCCTCTAAAAATTAGAAAAGACAAGGAAATGAATTCCCTCTTAAAGCCTCCAAGGAACACAGCCATGACAATACCTTGATTTTACCCCACTGAGACTCATTTCAGACTACTGACCTCTGAAACTATAAGATACATTTGTGCTGTTTTAAGCCACTCAGTCTGTGGTAATTTGTTTGTTTGTTTGTTTTCTTTTTTTTTCAAGTTGGAGTCTCACTCTGTCGCTCAGACTGGAGTGCAGCGGCCACTCCCGGCCACCACAGCCTCGACCTGCTGGGCTCCGGCGATCCTTCCGCCTCAGCCTTTCAAGTAGCTGGAACTACAGGCGCGCGCTACCATGTCCGGCTAATTTTTGATTTATTGTAGAGATGAGGTCTCGCTGCCCAGACAGGTCTCGAACCCGTGGGCTCAGGCGATCCACTCACCTCAGCCTCCCAAAGGCGCGGGATTACAGGCTGAGCCACTGAGCCTGGCTGGTAACTTGTTATAGCAGCAACCACACTCTGACTCCAGATCTCTTTCCTATCCCAATCAAAAACACTATCAGTGTGTTTGATATTTGCTTTGTGCAAATAGATCTGGTGGGCCTACCCTTACTAGCCTGCCTGATGTGTCCTCATATGCTGAGATCCCACCAATCTCCAAGGGAAATAAACCAAAGTAATCCAGGCACAATCCTGATGTTGTGAAACACATTTTTGGAGATAAAGCTTGAGATGTTGGAGAAATCATATAATTATGTGGATTTTCTAGCATAATATGTGTGGTTATAGGAACTGAGAGCTTTTTTTTTTTTTAAAGTCCGATGATTGAATATATATATGAACAGAAATTGATTTTTTTTTTTTTTTTTTTTTGAGTTAGAGTCTCACTATCGCCCAGACTGGATGCAGTGGCCGCTCCTGGCCACTGCAGCCTCGACCTCAGCCTTCTGAGTAGCCGGAATTACAGGCATGTGCTGCCACACACGGCTGATTTTCTGATTTATTGTAGAGATGAGGTCTCGCTGCCCAGGGGGGTCTCGAACCCATGGGCTCAGGGAATCCACTCACCTCAGCCTCCCAAAGACGCGGGATTACAGGCTGAGCCACCGAGCCCGGCTCAGAAATTGATTTCTTATGGACTATTCCATTCCATAAATCTGTAATCTAATATTTTTGGCATTAGTTTTATCAGACCAGATGGGTTCCCTAAACCAAATATTGTAGTTGGTTTATTAAGTCATTGGGTAAAGGCCTAAATTTTCTATGTATCAAGAAAATGTAAAAATGCCTGTTGACCAGATTCCAAGGAATTAAAAGAAAGGAAAAAAACCCCACTATTTTGAATAACCTAGTAAGGAAAAATAAATTTCCACTTTTTCTTTAAATGTACACAGGGCCTCAAAATAAAAGAAACACATTTGGAGAGTGGTTATTTGCTGAATCCCTACGTTAGTAAATTGTTTGAGATAGTTAACTGAACCCACAAACTATTTACATGCAGAAAAAATAGATAAAATCAGTAAAACATTTTGAATTTCAAAAATCGCCCTTTTGTTATAGTAAATATTTGTTAATTAAATTTGGTGTGCCTTTATAAGCGAATTTTATGTGTAGTTTTTGCTAAATAAATCAATGCAAACAGGATCTATGTTTCTAAACAGTGTGGTTTTAATGCAGTTTCTTGTTTCAAGCCAGATTTTCCAGACTTCAGTCATTCAAATATCATCTTCATGATATTTGTCATATCTGTATTTGGTTGCAGTATCATTTACTAATATTTTATTTAAGGAAATGAACTTTATTTACTTAGATTGATGTTGAAGGAAAAGTATATTTCACTACCAGATATGGGAAAGAAAAGTATCACTTGCTAGAAGTAGAGAGTAATGACACAAATAATTGTAATAAAAATAACCCATGATATTTTTTGCCTGCTGGAGTTCTAATCTCGGAGACTGCTCTTTTTTGTTGTTAAAGTGGGTAATTGGCAGATGCTAGAGGGTTGTTAAAGACATACAATCCGAATACATTCTTTTTTCCTGAAGCTAATCAGAAGGATTGAGAAAAAAGTAAAATAATCATCATCATCATCACCATCATCATCACTATGTGATTTATTGTACTTTATTATCATGTTTTGATGCTGATTAAAAATGATCTTAGGAACTTCAAGGATTTGGAAAATGCCTTTTAAAACCATTTAATTTTGCTTTCTGAATTAGTTCCTGCCATTGTTGTCTATCAATAGAATTTTACTCTATCTTGAAATGGTCTTTATCAAACACCTGCCTCTTTCAACTTTGGAAGGTTTATGTCTTTAGCTCCATGTGTACCATCTGATAAAAAGCAATCGAACCTCAGTTCTTTATCTTTTGACAAGACCCCTAGAATAAATTTAAGCTATGGCAGTCAGTCATATATGAGAAATCACTATATTTTTTTTCTCTTGGTGCCCCCAAATCATTGTTTTATCCAGTTCTGTTCTGGTCTGTTCTTTATTTTTTTGTTTATATTTTTATAGATTTAAAGGGCACAAGTGCAGTTTTGTTACATGGATATATTGCATAGTGGTGAACTCTGGGTTTTTAGTATACCCATCACCTGAATAGTAAATATTATACCCAATAGGTAATTTTTCATCTCTCACCCCTTTCCCCCTCCCACCTTTTGGAGTCTTCAATGTCTTTTTTTCCCACTCTATATGTCCATGTATACTCATTGTTTAGTTCCCATTTATAAGCGAGAACCTTCAGTTTTCAACTGTGTTTCTGAGTCATTTCGCTTAGGATAATGACCTTCAATTCCATGCACGTTGCTACAAAAATAAGACTTTATTCTTTTTTAATGCCTGAGTAGTATTCTAATAAATATATACATATGTATATATATATTACCACATTTCGTTTATCCAATCATCTTTGGATGGACACTTAGGTTAATGTTCTGGTCTTTTAAAGTAACACTGGCTTGCCTACACAACCTTAAAGGAGTCACTCAGGCATTAGTGGCCTAGGATTCAACTGAAGCCACTCCAACTAGTCTATTCCAGTTTCTTCGTACTTTTTAAGTGTTTCTTTGTACTTTAAGTGCATTGCATCATCCAGGAGCTTGTTAAAAATACAGATTCCCAGTGTCCACCTCAGTCTTACTGTATCAGAATCTGCATTTTAATGAATCTCCACTCCTCCCATAACATTCTTATGCACGTTGAAGTTTGAGACTCCCTCCTTGTTCCTCTGTTCATCCTTGTTTCTCAACCATCCCTTCCTGAGAACTTTCCTACACTTGGCCTTCTCTACTTCTTACTCCATGGTCCTCAACCCTGGTTGCACACTAGGCTCACACAGTGAGTTTTTTTTTTTTTTTAATTGTGATTGCTGGTCCCCACCCCTAGAGGATTTTTGGTTTGTTTTTAATTAGTCAGAAGCAGTGTCTGAGTGTCAGTTTTAACTGCCCCAGATAATTCTAATGTGAGGCCAGTACTGAAAACCGCTGAAACACTTTGGCTGGTTGGTTTGGAGTCCCAGAATTTTCCCTCTAGCTTCACAAAACCATTTCAGTGGTAAGATGTCCTACCCAGTGTCAAGAGAAGTAATTGATCAGTTTCCTCCTCTGAACAATCTGTGAGAAGAAACTCACATGGTAGTTTCAGAATCAGCAGCAGCATTATACTGTTTCACCACTCATCAAAGCCAACCATATCTATCATTGTAAGTATATAATAGAGCTTCTGTGCTAAGAGATTTAAAATTTGTTAAGATTTTGGTAGCCTATTATCTATCTGAAAATGATTTTAGACACATAAATAATAAAGCTCTCATAGAAACTATAACTCGATCCAAAAGGAGATAATTTTGTCACTGTAATTTTTAGACATCACCGTAATGTGTTCAAATAACACTAAGAGTGGGGGGAGAAATGGGGAGCAAACAAGAAAGTTTATTTTGGAAAAATTTGCCTCATGTAAACCTCATGTCAGTAACTCCTAATATTCTATCTACTTATTTGTCCCTATCCATCCCCCAGAGTCTGTTATTCATGCCTTTCGCTAAATCCCAGCATTTAGTTATATATACCCTTGGCCTTGTGGTTTTCATCAATTCCTATCTAGACCTTTTGGATTTTTGATCTTGTGTTTTACAGATTCTCATCCGGGACCCCTAGAATAATAACAATGACGATTACTTGCTAGATGCTGCTAAGAAAACACCAAATATCATCCTGCTGTCTCTTTTTTGTGGGAGTGAGGCCTCATTTTCTTGCCTAGGCTGGTCTCGAACTCCTGGGCCAAGCAACCCTACTGCCTCAGCCTCCCAAGTAGCTGGGATTACAGACCGGCATCACAGTGTCCTGCTTCCATTTTCTTTTCTCAATAAACTTTTTTCTGATTTTTTTAGATGGGAAACCTGAGGCAAAGCAATATGTAGGTAACTGGCTGGTAGTTTTTAATAGATTATGCTATGGTTAACAACAACCCCAAATTTCAGTAGCTAACCTGACGGGCTCATGATAAATGTTAGCTGTGTAGGTATGCAGTTTGGCCATAGCCCTCCTTACAAGCTGTCTTTACTCTGGAATCCAGGCTGAAGGAGGAGACCCTCACCTGCAACATGTTGTTCTCATAGCAGAGGAAAAAGAACAATGGAAAAAGGTCATGGAATGGATATTAAATCCTCTATGTGGACATTTTTGTTTTTGTTTGTTTGTTTTCATTTCTGCTCATGTTGGCTTGTCCAAGCCAGTCATATAGCTAATCCTGATATTAGTGGGCGTGGGGGGGATCTCCTCCCACAGGAAGGGCTCTAAAAGGATGAACCAGTAAAGAATAGAAGCTCAAATAATTAGTAATTAGAAAGAATAATATATATTTGACCCAAAGAGTCCAAATTCAGGTGATTGATTACAAATAAAGCATGACTTACAATGTGATGAGGGGAACTATATTTAATATAGTAGTCAATTTTTTGACTTTTTAAAATAGAAGTAGCTCGGCAAATTGTTAAAAATTGCCCGGCATGTCCCACTTTTAACAATGCTCCAACAGGGGTTAATCCCCAAGGATTGAAACCCAATGCTTTGTGACAAATGGATGTAACTCATTTTTCTAACTTTGGAAAATTATCTTACCTACATGTAACTGTAGATACATTTTCTCATGTTATATTGGCTTCTGCCAGAACAGGAGAAGCTTATAAGGATATAATACAACATCTATTTTTTTGTTTCTCACAGTTGGGCATCCCAAAACAACTAAAAACCGACAATGCTGTCCCCAAGTTGGTAATTTACAGACTCTTACAACACTGTGGTGGGGGTGGAAAACTGAACATTTTTAATAAGGTGGTCCGAAACCCAAATAGATAAAGTAAACTTTCGGCATTTTGATGATAAAAGGCATGAGAAGTGATAACTGTTAATGAAGGAAAAACAAAAAATTACATAGCCTTATTAATAAGAGCATCGCTTTTAAATTTATTATGTATAAATTAATATTTTAATTGTATTTAATATTATATATTAATTTTTGTATGTATTAAATAATAAATTATTTAATTATTAATTAATAATTAATATATAATTATAATACATATATAATTAATAAATTATATAATTCTTTAATATATATATAAAATAATATATATAAAATTTATACAAATTTTTAAAAATTTGACTACAGATCTCCGCCCTTATGTGGAACAGAGTCCTAATTTTTTGTGGAAGAACTCCATACCTAAACCTATACCCATTACTAATTAATTAATTAGTAATTATATAATATAATTATATTAAATTGTATAATTTGTATATATTGTATATTATAATTATATAATAGTATATATAGTACATATAATATAATATAATAATATATATTAATAATTATATAATAATATATTAAATATTATAATATATTAATATATATTATATTATAATTCCTGGGGTTGCTCTGATGAGCTCTGAGATGGAACAAAGGGAATGAATGGATTCAGAGTGGAAGTTGAATGAATATAATATCATTTATAATGATTAATTAAATTAATTAATTAAAAATTATATAATTTTTATATATATAATACTGCTTTATTCTCAACCACTGTGCAATGATGCTCCCATTTTGCTTTCTTCTCTTTGCTGATTTCAGGTATTTAACACCTCACTTGCCTAACTCCATAGTCCTTGTGTGCTTCTCTCTGATTTAGCTGTTTTCCCTGGATATAACTTCTGATCTGAGTGAATTATATCCCAGAAAAATGGCTTCCATGTAGTTGAACTGCTGATCCCTGCCCTCTGATCAGCTTGGCTCTCCTGCTGCCCACAACCAGAATAAGAGTTTATTTCTCTAGCTTTTGCTCCACATATCAAATCAAGGTGCTCCCTTCCTTAATATGACAGATACAGATCACTTCCTTACTCTGTAAGGAAATTCACAGAGACCAAATTTCAGCCACATGGCCTTAAACCCTCAAGAACTATATTTAAACTTGGACAAGAAACTTTTCCAGCCAGAAACAAATTCTTACTTGTGGTGGTTTAATATGCTCCACAGGAAGTCTTGTTTATTGCTGGTCTGAGGGAAGTGAATTAGTGAGGTTCTGTCAACACACTCGAATCATCTCAGAATGGGTTCGCCCCTTCTACCCACTTGTGTCATCTTTCACCACTCAAGAAGAGAGGTCACAGATTTAAAGCTTCCTGTTTCTTTTGCCAATGTGAGGTAGCTGCAGAATCTTTTATGCTTTATTTCCAAACAAAAAATATATTCTGCTATGACAAGGTCCAGTTTCAATCATGTATCACCCAGCATTCAATTAACCATAAATGTGGGCTGAATTTCCCTCCTGTGCACGCCAATTTGAGCTCTTTTTAAAAATGTCAGCATTTGAGAAAGCCATTTTAAAAGTTACGTTCATTTAACTTTTAAAAAAGTTAAAAGTTGAGTTCATTTTTTTAAAGAATGTTAAGGGAAAAGAAAATAAATAGGTATTCTAAAACTATCTTTGTTACGATCTCTTTAAAGAGTATGACCTCATTGTATTACCCTTTAAAGAGCTGCGTTTACTTTCTTCAGTATACATATCCTACTCATCTCTGTTGGGTCATCTATAGTTAGTTAAACCTCATGTATATTAAAGACAGTGAAAGTATGACAGAATTATATACATAAAAGCACAGTGTATAGAGTTTTAAACTAAAACAAGGCTCCCTTCCAAAACAAGCAGTTATTTCCATACTTCCATACTAACTTGCCTCCAAGTAAGCTCTTGTTCACATATTAGGATTGAATATTTTAGAAACGATCATCTCAGTATATTTTTCCACTGGATGGTTAGTCTATGTGAAACCATGATGTGGCATAAAAAAATTCCTACTTAATGTTTTTCAGTGTACATTTTTGCCTCTCAAATCTTTTATTTTTAAAAAGGAATATACCAGAGACCTCAAAGCTAGAATGTAACTTTTTTTTTTAGCATGCAAGCATCATGATTAGGTGTTCTCTGTACATGTCTTCTGTGAATTTTCATTATATATTTTTGTGCTAATAAAAGAGAGGAACGAAAATTAGGAAATGTGGCTCTGACCAAAGAATGATTCTCCTTCTTCAACTTAATCCAATTTTAAGGCTGTGGTCATTGATTCTTATCCAACACTTAACAAAAAGCAGTGCCCATTTGGACTTGGTCATCCTGGCTTGACTCCGGCAGTAGCTTTACGATTTTCCATACAAGTAGCAATCACTGCAGCAGTTTTGATTAAATCATTACCCATAAGTCTGCTCTTGAATGAAATGACAAATGTTCTCTGGAAAAATTTAAGTAGACACTGTATACTTGGAAACTTTCTAAGATGTGAGTATACTCCAAATGGTATGATATATTAATAATAGTAATGATTTACAACTCAAGCATAAGAATCTACATCCTACAGAAAGGAGAAACTAGCTTCATTGACTAAAAATGTTGGGGAAGAGAGTTAAAAAGATTTTTTTTTTTAATGTAAGAACAGAGCTTAGGGGAATTTTAAGCTTTATTGAGTTTGTGTGGAAAGTATGCTGAGTGTCTGTAGGCTAATGTACTCATGTCAGAAAACCCATCTTGAAAGGGAAGGAAGAAGACCAGGGAATGTTGTATTCCTCCGTTTCAGTTTTCGTCACTCATTATATCTGCTGTATGAACAGGAACTTGTTTTTTTTAAAACGACCGAAAAGTGATTCAGCTATTCAGAGAAGGAAAATGTCACAAATCTTGTTTTAATTTCTATTATGTAATTGCTGAAACCATCGTAACTCTACAGAGTAATACTTTGCACCTTTACTGCGTCATCTTCATTTCAGTTTTTCAACCTTGCATGACAAGATGCCAGCAGGGAAGAACTCAAATGTTCAGAGCGTGAAGAAGCTGTAGCTCATTTCCAAAAATATTCACAACTTAAAAATAAATAAAACTTTAACTTTTGCAATTACTAGGTTTTAAAAATATAATGTATATTTTGCTTTGAAAACAACAGGATTATTCAAACATCCAGGTATTGGGTTGTTTTAGCGACTTTATTTATTTTCAGGTGACATCTTAGAATAGTATATATTTATTGTGCACATGATGTCTTGATATGGGTATATACCTAGTGGAATGACTAAATCAAGTGAATTGTTCTGGAAACTTTGATCTTAGCAAATCCTAAAATGATGCTGATTGCAGACTGAGTTCAAAGGAATGTAATGAAGGGGAATTAATTTATTCTGCTGATATTGAAACAAATTATTTGCCTTTGAAGTTTTGGGACTTTGACAAATACAAAGATAAAATATTTGGGCTGCTACTTTATTTACACACCATAGAATAAACATTCATCTTGGGTTGGATATAAAGATATATTTTTCATTAAAGTATAATCTGCTTGAAAATATATATAATGATATTCTATTAAAATATTATTTTAAAAAACACAGCAGGTTTTAGGAGAGAAGCACCTTAGGACCCGAGTTTTCGGTTTTGCCATTAACCAGCTGTGTGATTATCTTGTTGATTTCAGGTGAACAAATCCATATGCCTGTTTTCTTTCCCATCTATAATGGAAGAGAGAGTGTTAAGATTAAGACTCCTGGTCATCAATTCTACCTTTAATTTAGATTTTGTTATACTAAGCCCTGTGTAGACATAGTTGGGGATTAGACAGAGGCCTAAAATCTCTATGAAAATAGAATGTGTTAAATCAGTTAATGAAGAATAAATGGGAGATTTCCAGTATATCTTCCTTTAATGCCAGCAAGAAGGACAAAGTCAAAAGTGTAGAAGATAAGGGTTGGATTGGCAAGAGTTTGGTCAAGGATGGAAGTGGAAGAGAAGAGCATTTCTCACCGATGACACCAGCAAGTCTTAAAGAACGTCAGCAGAAGGATTTATTGTAGCCAATGGCCTTTCTTTCCTAACATTGGTTATGACTTAGTGTTTCTTGAGAATGGACAGTCTTAGTGCATGTGGCATCTGGCAGAGGACCAAAATACCCAAACTCTGCTACTCCATATTGATATAACCCTTGGAGCTTACAAACCATGCTGCCATATTAGCCTGCTGTTTCTTCCCAATACCTTTTCCTGAGGCAGGAAAAGAACACAGTGGTTAAGAATATGGGCCTTAGAGTAAGGCAGTCCTGGGCTCAAATCTCCTTGCATCCTGCTTGTTTGAGTTGACTTTGAATAGTCTATTCCTTTAACACATGTTTATGTGTTGAATCTGCTATGCTATGCACTGAGAGTGCAGAAGAGAGGCAATGCATAAGTAAATGATGATTTTAGATTGTGATAAATGCTGTTACAAAATAAAATAGGGCTATAAAATGGAGTGTTATAAAGCCTGGCTAAATGGGATTAGTTTTGGAAAAATCCGTTCCAAGGAGGTAATATTTGAGCTAAAACTTAGATGAGAAGAAAAAGCCAACCTTAAAAGATCTGCTGGAGAAGTGTACCCAACAGAAGCAATAGCACATGCAAGTTCTCTTAACTGGTGGAAAAGAATTTACCTGGTCCACCAAGAAGCAATTCAGCTAATGTCTCTGAGTGACAGAGAACATGTTGCATAATGAATTCAAAGAGGTAATAAAGGGATAGATTTTGTGAGGCTTATAGGACATGAGAAGATATTTAGATTAAATTTTCTTCTCAGTGCAATTAAGCCACTGAAGGATTTTTGCAAAGGCTGTGACATTATTTATTTGATAATTGTTAACTCATTGCACTTAGATGTCCCCTCTGAGGGGACATCATAAATCTAGCAAACCTCTCAGATGTCGCTTCTCAGGGGACATAAAGAGACTGCTGGTGATCATACAGGGCAAACTTATACCAGTGCAAATTTTTCAAAAACGTATGTTTCCTTGAAGTTTTCCATTCCAATTGCACAAAAAAGCAAATAAAGAGATGAAATACATACTGAGATATACGTTAAAAAAAATCTGCTGGCATTATGTAGAAAGAGAATGTGTGAAGTGCTTTCACAGTGGTGCCAACACTTCTTTTTAACAGAAGGTAGCAATAAAGAGCATTTGTATAAGAAAGGCAGCTGTGGGAATACCCTTTGTATCATATGGCATAACTTGAAAAGACAGATAAGCAAGTTACTGTAGGTTTAAAAGAAAGAGACTTTCAAAGTTGAATGCAGATTGTATTGAAGTATTAAGCAGCACAGATCGAATATATCTAGCTGCACTAAATCAGAAAAGTAAAATTGGAAAAGTAATATTCTTTGGATAAATTTCATTTCATATTTGGTAATTTACAACTAGAAATTATTTTTATCCACTTATTTAGTTTGCAGAACAATGACAAACTAAAAGACAAAAGTGAGAGTTATAAGCAGCAGTGAAGGTGAGTTAGATTTAGACTTTTACGCAAACAAGTTAGAAAAAAATAAACATTGATGTGGATGAAAATGATAGTAGCAAGGGATATCATCTCACCAAGAAGAAAGCAGGTGAATGTAATAGACAGTGATAACAATGAAAGTGCTAGTAGTTTTGAAAAAATAGAAGACAACATATCATCAAGTGAAGAATGGGAAGATGTTACAGAAAAAGACGATCCTCTAGTGAGAATAAACTTTGTTGTGTGTTCTCATACAACAGGACCACAAACAGCAACTAATATAAGAGAACCGATTGCCAATTTTACTCTGTATTTTACAAATAAATTAGTGTACAATGTAATAAAAGAAACAAATAATTATGTGGATGAAAAAACAAAGTAAAAGCAACTGTCGTACAAATCAATTTGTCATAAGTGGCATGATCTGACTGACAAGAATTTTTAGCTTTTATCACAGTTATCCTAAATTTGGAAATAATTCAAGTAACAAATTTGCAAGAGTATTAGTCAACTGCTTTCAATAATAAAATATTCTTCAGAAACATTCAGTAAAGAAAGGTTTGCGCAAATCTTCTGGATGCTTCATATGAAGACACCTGCGTTGAATGGTGGGGCTATCAGACCTTGTATTCACAAGGCCAATAATTATTTGGAATACATCGATTCAAAATTTTCACAGTATTTCATACCAGTTTAAGCAATTTGTGTTGACAAATCCATTGTTCCATTTAAAGGGACGAGTATCATTTATAACATACCATCCAAATAAGCCTACCAAATGGGGTACATGCATTCAACCTGATCTTCCAGTAAGCACCAGAATTCCATTATATTTATATAAAAAGTTTTTGGAAAATTTCCCAATGTAGCAAGGTACCACATATTTGTTGACAGCTATTACACTAGTATTGTCCTAGCAGAAGAGCTACTAAAGATGAAATGTCATCTTCCTGGTACAAAGTCACTCAAAAGGGAATATCAGCACAAATCAAAAAGTCAAAGCTTTCAACAAAAAAACCAGTAACATATAGGAAAAATAATCTTACAGCTCTTTCATGGAAGGACAAAAGGATCATTACAATTCCCAGCACTTGGAATCATGCAGGAAAGAAATCTACCTCAAGGACATTATGTGGTAGAAATATTATATTTGTCAAAAAGCCTGAAATGATTCTAAATTATATTGAAAATATGAGCAATGTGAATCAATATGCTTTTGCATATTGTTTTTTGCTAAAATATTTTAAATAGTAGAGGAAAATATACTTCTGGGACTAGAAATATGTGTTATTAACTCCTATATACTGTACCAAGACCAAAAAAGAAAGAAAGAAAGAAAGAAAGAGAGAAAACCTATGTCCCATTTGAAATTTGTCAAACTTCTGATTGATCAGTTGAGAAGTGGTTTTCACCAGTGCATCCTTCCACATCATCTTCGAACAACAGACCGGACAATAAATTGCATATTATTAATGTGGGAGGAAGAAAATGAAACTGCATTGTCTGCTCAAATAGAAAAGCACCAGGTGGAAGACATCAAACAAATTACTATTGTGCAACATGTATCAGTGAACCTGCAATACATATCGGTGACTATTTCACATGTTAACACACTTAGAAAAATATAAAATATTAAACTGTGATTTTTTGGTCATAAAATAATAAATTCCTCGATGTCCAAAATTCCATTATAATACAAATATCATTACAATAAAATAATTGGTTCAAGTGCTATACCATTTAATATGAAGTGATTCATTTTTCACTATTTGAAAAAAGTGCAGTCAAGTTGCTGGTGGGTGATCTTTGAGATGTCTCTGAATGCAAAGGGTTAACAATCACCATTAATATTCCAACAAAGTGGATTGAAGACCAAAGAGTGGAAGCTAAGGTTCTAGTTCTGAGACTACATTAGTTGTCCAGGCAAACAGTTTTCTAGCCTCAGCTTTCTTATTTGTAAAATGGTAGTAATAATAATAATAGGTACATAACAGGGCAGTTGTAAGAATTAAATGAGAGAAAATCAGTGTGCAAACACACAATCCTGACAAGTAGCGAACATCGAATAAAAAAGAGTGGCCATTGTCCCCCATTTATACACAAGAGAACTGGCTCACTTAGAGGTTAAACAACATTGTCAAGGTGAGATAGCCAAAAATCCATAAATGGGTGAAGCTTAAATTAAATTTTAGAATTCCAAAATTAGTGTAAGTCTACATTCACATGATCAGAAAAATAACTTGGGCTTACAGCTCAGTTCAACACATGCTTGAGACATAGAATGAATGTACCAGCCCTGTCCTAGGACTTGAGGATACCAAGACCTCTTCCAAGAAGCTCAAAGTCTGGTAGGAATGACAGATATAAACATGAACAATTTTGAAAACAGAAATAAAATTTACAGAAATAGATACATGCCACCAACAGAGAGGATTTCCCTAAGAAAGGATAGTGGAGCTGGGAATTTTAGGTATACTAAGTCTGTAGGAGAATGAGGAGTTAAGCTTGGGGAGGAAAGGGTCATGGGTATAATAATTACCAACTAGAATGAAAATGAGATAGAAATTACCACTTCTATAGATTGGAAATGAGTCAGATATCTGGACTGCCAGGGAGAATGGGGTAAGAGTGATGTTTAAGTTAAATAGCAATTCACAGATGAACATACTGCTTGACTAATACTGTCTGATGGCACCTACATGAGTACTTAGAGCACATGGTGCACATATGTGGAGACTGAGGCTTAGCTAAGTTAAGCGCCTCATTCCGGGTCCCTTATATGGCAAATAAAAGAACTAAGGGGAGAGCATAGATTGCTTACCCTCAGTTCAAGCTCCATCTGTCAACTATATTCTTTGTCTCTGGGGTTTATGTAATAGTGTAGGTGGTTGAGAAAGAGCTAGTCGTAGAACACAGAGGAAGAGGTGGATGACAGGACACTGAGGGCATGAAGGAAGGCAGAAGGCGGTGCAGAGAAATTGGCATCTGTCTGGATAATCCCTGAATATAGGTTAACACTGGGGAACCGCGAATGACACAGTGCCTGGAGGACAACAGGCACCCAAAACTTTGGGAAGCAAGCAAAGGATGGCAGGTGGAAGAGTGGGAAGAAAAATAGGAAAAGCGGAAAGGGGAGAAGAAACAGTAGAGGAAGGGAGAGAAAGGCAAAAAGAGAAGGGAAGATTTGGTGGAGGACAAGCTGTGAAGGAGATTATGGCCAGTGTATGCAGCTGACCGTGCCAGGGGAAAATGTCCCTGTGGATGGGAAACAGGGATATAAAACTCTGAGTGAATAAACACAAAGAGCTGGCAATAACTCAAAGCAGTTACAACAGTGGGGCTAACGTGGCTTGGAGCTGGAGGAAATTTGCCTTCTCATTGTTCCCCCTCTTTCACAGTATTCAAGGACATTGGCTGAACTCTGTCCTTTCGGGACATAATCATTTTTTTCTCAACCTCAAATAAAGACATATTACCTGATTTTTTTAAAAAAATATTTTTTCTGCCACTTTCAATTGGGAAAGATAATCTAAAAATGTAGCTAGATGGCATTTTTAGGATATTTCCATAATAATATAACTACGGTAATAGAGAATAGCTAAAATTACGATATCTCAGAAATTCCAGAATATGCGATAATAGCAATTAATCCTTTTTGAGTGCCAAGCATTGTTCTAAGCGCTTAAGTCATTCAACCCTCTCCACGACCCTATGAAGTCGATTCTTTTATTAACTCCACTTCATAGATAAGGAATCTGTGGCACAGTGGGGTTGAGTAGCTTCCCAAGGTCACACAAACAGCAAATGACAGAGCGAGACCTGAGTTTTGCTGTTTCCAACTACTATGCAAAGTCCCCAAAGGGCTTGATTATATGTATATTTTTCACTTCTCTTTGATGGCAGTGTTATCTCAAAAGATTTTGGAACAGAAACATTATTAGCTTTACAGATTCTTTTAATTTTATCTACCATTTAAAATATCTATATAGCGGCAAAACATTATGAACCACCAGATAATTTAGGCAAAGAGCTTTGAGATCTTCATAGGAAACTGACATAAACGGTGCTCACTCTCCCTTTCAAAATGAAAAATATCTTGCCAGACAAAGGTGAAAAGTCCCAAGCCAAACACTAAAGTAGGTAGTATTTCTTTCTATGTTGCTTTATGAAATACTGGCAGCCAGACATATTTCTCAACCCTAGAAGACATAAATCTTTCCGAGGGAAACCAAATTTCTTTGGTTTGGCTGCCAAACTATGACTTCAGCCTTGAATCTCATCTCAGAAAACTGTAAACACCCTTTTCCTCCCCTGTGTTTAATTTTAAGCATATCTTCCCTTCCCAAAGACCATCCTTCTTCCTCTGGGGTGGCTGTCTCTCACCCTATCTTATCCTGCATGCCAACCTGTGAGTGCTGACCTGCTGAGAGATGGCTGCCCAGTCCAATTCAGGCCGTCTGCATTCCCACCTCATGCTCACGCCTCTCCATTCTGCTTTCCTGCACTTTATGCTTTTTTTCTTGTTGCTAACAGTTCTTGGCTTTCAATTCACATTCCACTGAGGGTTGATGATTTTGTTTTGGAGGTTTTTCCATGGACCTACTGTTGTCTGCCTTATCGTGGTATCCTTGATTTGTTACTTTGTGCCCACAGAGCAAAAGGATTCAGAGGTTTCAGTTCAAAATGATCTTAGCTCATGTTTCTCATAACCAAAGAGCAATTGACTAGGTTAGCCTATGAACAATTAATCAACATAAATATGCAACATAACAGAATCTATATGTGCTTCGGGGTGATGGGAATTAAGGCACCTAGCAATGCAGAAGGGATGATGTTCACACTAGAAATTCAGATCAGCCCAATATCTTTTGGGCATTCAAGTGAAGGAGGCAGTCGAGTGCAGAGGAATGAGTACTGGACTGGGAGATGGGAAACCAGGTACTAGTCCAAGTTCAGACACAAAGTCAAACCAGCTACGCGACCCTGCAAGGAAAGTCATACAATCATCTACTCTGCATATTATTTTTTTTAATGTACTTAAAGCACTGGATTAGGTAGATTCTAAACCTGGAAAAACCTTGGAATAACTTATACAGTTTTGGAATTTCAAAAGAAAAATTGAAATTAGGGCTTCAGCACAGAGACGCTTACCTAGAATCCTCCAGAGTGAAGCCCCAGAATCTTAATACCAGGTTTGATGTTGCCACTTCCCAGCCCAGGTTTAAGGACCCAGCATTAGGAGACCCTTTGATTTGCTGAAGTAATACGTCCTTCAAGTTTCATCAGTATTTCCTCGGCAAGGTACATTGTTGAACAGGAATACCCACCGCTATACATTAGAATAATGCTTCAGAAGTGGTTAGTGTTGAACTGGCAACAGAGAGAGCCAGAAAGGGTGGACCTGTTTTGAAACCAGTTTATCAGCTGCTTGGATGCCCAGGGGTTCTAGCACTGTAACAGAGCAACAGTTTGTCTTCCTAAATGATTTTTTCTGTCTTAATGTACTGAAATTGCAATAACTTTCAGGGCTTCTCCTAAAGGCGGCAACATTATATAGCTGTGATCTAATCAGTTCTGCTTTCAATGTGCTTATCACATCCCTCCCATAAAGATTACATTGTTGGCTCTTGTAGTCCTATTGGTATACGAGGCTGTAATGACATTTTATGACCTACGACTCAGGTCATAAAAGCCAGGTGAGAACAAGGCCATTCAGGATCTGGACATTTGTTGGTTTTATTTCTTTTTTGCTACCAACCATCATTTTTATGGTTAAAAAAATACGGTTTTAGAAGGGGGTTGGTATTGTTTCTTTGATTCCTAGATAATTACCCCAATTTAATTATTGGTTCCTGTTCTTCACATGTTCCTGTATCTAGTCCCTTTGCCAATTTATTCTCCCATTACTACCACAAAAAGAAGAACGTGTTTTCTCATTCTCACCATTTGATTTTGGGCTTGGTCATGTGACTTGCTTGGGCCGAAGGAGTATTAGCAGATATGGTGCAAGCAAAGGCTTTAAATATTCTTGCACTCCTAAACTTGTCTGTGGGAAGAGCCTCCCCCATGTGGCCATTGTTCTCCACCTGGGACCCAGAATGAATGTGTGTGGACTCTACGTTTGCCACCCACCCCATGTCTTTAAGCAGAGTCACACTACTGGACCCAGCCTACATAGGCTGATCGCCAGCCTATCTGCAGATAGGAAATACATGAGTACTATAAGCCGCTGGGTTTTGGAGTGGTTTGCTATACAGCCGTGACTTAGAGATTCAGTATATCAGCCAAGGTTTTCTGTCTTCGTCTAGCCTACAAGAAGCACAGGACCCAGGGTAGGTAAATCAGATTTCTTTCCCAGAACTACAAAAGACGGACAGTGTTGGAACTGCCTTATCCCTGGTAATCAACTGTTCCCTAAACACTATGGATTCATGCCTTACACACAGATCACTGGGACTTCCCTGGTACCTGTCCTTTCCTTGCTGGTTCACCAAACTTCCTTCACGCTTTGTCAGTTCTTCATATCCTTCTGGGTTTTTGTTGTTGTTGTTGTTGTTGTTGTTTTAAAATATATCATTCCCTTATGTTCTTGCCTATGTTTATATCCCAATCATTTCTTTTTAAATTTAAGTTAGGGTCTTTTCTACTGTTTGCCATCAAAAGGTCTTCGCTGTTACCGAGGAACTCAAAGGGGAAACAAAAGGGTATCAGAAGCAAACTCAGCTAACTCATAACATGGGGATAAAGGGTTTTATCTATATTTTCTTAGTCCCTTTTTCACATTAAACCTATGTTTGCAATGAAAAAAAGAAATTCTGAATTTGTTCTTCTTATAAATATGTTATTATTAATGAGTAGATCTACTTAAGTATAAATATTCTGTATTTTTATATAGAATTTCAGAAAAAAATCAGTGTCTTACCTAGAAGCAATTTTTTTTAAAGGACTTGTCTACAATAACTTCACAGCTCAAGAGATGAACAAGACATGTCCTATCTTGAAAGTCCTACTGGCTGCCTGAGATGAGGAAAGTCTTGGCTGCCATCTAAAACCATGCTCTACATTTGTTAATGTTAGAAAGCAAACCATTGTTTCTTCAGTTTGCATTTCCCCCTCCAGTGACGATGTTTTACTAAACCAATGACCAAGGTATTCCTGGGAGAGTATGCTATGTCCCTCATCCAGGCATCTCTGTAGATCCTGTGCATTCCAAATAGAAAGACTCATGTTAAAGAAGTAACATAGGTTTAATCATGCTAAGTGAAATAAGCCAGTCACAGAAGGAAAAGTATTCCATAATTCCAATTATATGAGGTATGTAAAATAGTCCAACTCATAGATACATAGAGTAGAATGTTGGTTGCCAGTGGCTGAGGGGAGAAGGAAATGGAGAGCTGCTGTTCAACGGGTATAAAGTTTTGGTTGTGCAAGGTGAATACGTTCTAGAGATCTGCTGTACAACATTGTGCCTATGGTTAGCCATATTGTATTGTTCACTTAAAATTTCGTTAAGAGGCTAGATCTCATGTTATGTATGCTCACTACAATCAATCAATCCATCACATAAATGGGGCAGAAGGTAGTCTGGATCCTCCAGTGCATTTCAATGTTGCTTCTGAATGGGCCCAGTCCTGAGAGTGATCATTGATAATTTCGAGATTTTTATGTGTCATCATGGATACTACATAACTCTTTAGAATGCCAAACTATGTGTCAAAAAAATCTGCCAGATGTTAACACTCCTTTTCATCAGAACCATGAGTCTTTGTTTCCATGAATCCTGAAAAAAAGATTTCCTAAGATCTTTGAAATGAATATACAACAGAAAATAAATCCATCACAATCAAAAAGTGACTCAAAAAGGAAACAAACTTCCAGAAAGAGAAAAAAATAAAAGTAGCTGCCAGATCCCATGCCACTCCCATAAACTGTTGCACAGCTGTTACCACCTCCACTGATGATGTTTTGCCAAACCAATGACCAAGGTATTCCTGGGATGGTATGCTACATTCCTCATCTAGACATCTCTGTAGATCTTATGCATTCCAAAAAGAAAGAAAATTGGTTTCTCTCCAAAGACAAACAGTTGGTGGAAAGGGGAAATTTTTAGGGCATGTGTCTGCTAGGAGAGGTCTAGGCAGAGGAAGTATTCTTGGGTATTCTTGCCCTTCCAAAAGACTCCAGGATTGTGATGACAGCTTATCTTCAGAACACAAAGACAGTGTCCAGGAAACACGAAAACAGTCATTAGGAAGCCATCACTTCATTGAGAAACTGGAAAATGTGTTAAATAAGTGGAAAAATTTTGTTCTGAAGGCCTAAAATTTGCTTTCACTCCATAGACTCTGTATAAAAATATTATAAATTACATTCTCAAGCAATCGTCAGGACAGTTTTTTTTGTTTGTTCTTTGTGGACCAGTCGTTAATTTCAGATTTAGCAGATACACTACATCCCACAATTAGAATCAGAATTCTTTGATGAATATTCTTGCTACCCTATTAAGCTTGCTATGAGAGACAACTGCTATTTCAGTTACAAACAAGTGTACAAGAATGGATGGATTCTACAGTAACACCACAACCATGGAAATTCAAGCTACCTCATTAAACAATTTTTATTAAACCTAACATCTATTATGTACCAGGCACTAGCTAGATAATGGGGACCCATAGATGAATAAAATATTATCCCTTCCTCAAGTATCTCATTGCCTAGTGAGGAGGAATTCCAGAGTTTAAACTTAAAAAATTGATTGTACTCAGTTCTGTCATGGCGATATAGAGAAGACTCTGACTCAAATATCCAACTGCTTTCTTGGAAGAAGGATACACTGGTCATGAGAATAGTCTTGAGAGTCACTCTGACTTGAACTTGCACGTAAATTCTACCACTTACAAACTGAGTGACGTAACGAGTTAGGTAGCTTTAAAGTGGGTGCACAATCATAGCTACTTCACAGGTTGTTGTGAGAAGTAAATGAGATCACACATGCAAAACATCTAGCACATAATAAACTCTCAATAAATATTAGCTTGGATTACTACTATATTCCAGGCACTGTGTTACCACTGGTAGTGCAGAGACAAATAATGTCTCTGCCATTAAGGATCTTTCAAGAGTGTAAGAGATATCCCCCTCTATAAATAGTTCCACTCAGAGATTCCATCGTTATCTCCTTTAGGAATACATGGAGGAGTATTTCCCTTTGTCACACCATGATCTTTGATCTAGATGGGAGATATTCATTTTCTTTTTTTAGCAATCTCATGAAAAATAAGACATATAATTGTAATGTCTCTATAAACAGCTGAGGTAAGACAGAGGTGGGATAAGATGATCGGAAGTCCTAAATTTTCTCTTTGGTTATGAGGATTCATTTATTTCTTTCTTTGTTTACTTATGTAGTGAGGTATAGCATGCATACTATAAAGTACGCAAATATTATATGCACAGCTTAGTAAGTTTTACTAACAAGCACACCTGTTGACCACTACTCGGATCAAACATCTAGAATTCTTTCTCATGCACTCTTCCAGTCATTACTTTCTCATCAAATGTAACCACTCTTTTGATTTCTATCACCACATACCAGCTTTGCCTGTTTTAGAACTTTAGGTAAGTAGAGATCAAAGATTATGTTCTCTTTTGTCTCTGCTGTATCATTCTATATTATGTCTGTGATATTCATTAATGTTGTAAGTTCTAGTCCTTTGTTCTTTTTCTTTACTGCTAGTATTCTATTGCATGAGTCTAGCACATTTTATTGTTATTAAAAATTTAGATTGTCTCTCACTTTTTAGTATGTTGGATTATATTGCTAAGAACAGTATTGTATGTGTCTTTGGCTGCAAATATGTATTCTTTTCCATTTTTACCTAGGAGTGGAATTGCAGAGCCAGATGGTCCTGTGTTCCACACACAATGTCAAATAGACTTCCTCCATGATTTTAGAGGCTTATGCTCCCATTAGCAGTGAATGAGTTTCTGTTGCTCTGCATTGTCATTTACTCTTGGTTTTGCCATTAAAAAAACAAAAAGCAAACAAACAGCTATTCTAATAGGCATGCAGTAATATCTCAGTGTAGTTTTAATTTGCATTACTGAGGTGACTAATGACGCTGATCAATTTTTCATATGCTTATTATCTTTAGGTAAAATGTCAGTTCAACTCTCTTATCTTTTTACAATTTTTTTTAACTAATTTGGAGGATTACCTTATTATTATTATTTTTTTTAGTTGGAGTCTCACTCTGTCGCCCAGACTGAAGTGCAGTGGCTGCTACCGGCCACCGCAGCCTCAACCTGCTGGGCTCCGGCGATGCTTCCGCCTCAGCCTTCCAAGTAGCTGGAATTACAGGCATGCACTACCACACCCGGCTGATTTTTTGATTTTTTGTAGAGATGAAGTCTCGCTGCCCAGGCAGGTCTCGAACCCACGGGCTTAGGCAATCCACTCACCTCAGCCTCCCAAAGGCGCGGGATTACAGGCTGAGCCACCGAGCCCGGTTTGTTTTTTAAATTAATTTGGAGGATTACCTTATTGTTGACTATACTATTGTGAACATTTTCTACTATGTAACTTGCATTTTGACCCAGTGATACCTGTTAATGAAAAAAAGTTCTTGAGTATTACATGTTCTCACTCATAAGTACACCTTGAACAACTATCATAATAGTATAAGAAAAGGATTGGCAGTAGCAGGAAACTGTGGTGCATGGGAGGGTGGGGAGATGGGATTGGCAGTAGTGGGAAACTGCCTGGGGAAGGAGGGGCACACCTCATCAAGGGTACCTGCACAATGAATATTTGTATACCTAATCCTGAATTGTACCCCACAATTTTAAAATAAAAAATTTTAAAGTGAAAAAAAAAAGAAAGTTGAACTGAAAAAAAAAGAAAAATTTTCTTACATTTAATGAAGACTTTATTGTTCTTTTCTATTATAGTTAATATTTTTGTGTCTTATGTGGAAAATATTTTTGTATATCTCACTATCATGAAAACATTCTCTGATATTATCTTTTAAATCTTCATTATTTGTGTTTATTGTAAATATAAAATAAAGGCTCTTTTAAAAACTATCTATGGATATTCAATTGATCCAGCACCACTGATTGAAAAGAATATCTTTCCCCATTGCATTACAGTAGTGAATCGGATGATGAGAACCATAAAGTTCTCACTCTCATTTCTCTACTATGTCCTATTTCTTTTCCTAGTCTAACCCCAATACCACAATGTTTTAACTGCTTTAAATTTATAATAAGCCTCGATATTTGAGAACCTAAGTGGAGTACTTTGTTCTCATTCTTTGAAAATTGTTTGAAAACCAGCATATCAGTTTCCACAACTCTCTCCATTGAGATTGTTTGCACATTAATTGCAATTTATTGTCTATACAATTAATGTTCTTCAATTTTGACTCTTCCAGTTAATGAACATGGTATAGGTTCTATTCATTTAGGCTTCTTTAATTTCTCGTAGCAATATTTTCTAGACTTTTTAAATGGCTGTCTTTTATAGCTTCTCTCATAGATTTTTTTCTAAATAATTTATGTTTTGCTTCTAGAGTACATGATGTAATTTTAAGATTTTATTTTAAAAAATTCTTTTTTGTTATATAGGAATATAATCGATTTTTATATATTGGTCTTATAGAAAATTACCTTACTAAATTTGTTTATTAACTAGAGTGATTATTTTGTTTATTGTTTGAAGATTGTTTTGGCAATTTTCTGTCCACATAACCATGTTATCTACGGATAATGGCAATTGTAATTTTTCTACATTCTTATGTTCATTTATTTTTCTTTCTTTTTCTTATCTTATTGCACTGGATAGGACATTCAGTATAGTATTGAACAGAAGAAGTAAATGCCAGACATGCTTATGCCATTTCCAGTTGCAGAAGGAAAGCTTTAATTATTTTGTTATGAATATTATTTCTGTACAGGATTTTGGTAGATATTCTTTGTGAGATTAGGAATACTAAGTGTTTGTATTCTGAAGGATTGTTACCCTTACCAAATATTTTTTTAAAAAATCAATTGTGATGGTCATATTGAGCTTTTTTCTCCTATATTTTTGTACAGTAAATAACATTTATTTATGACTCTATCGCTACATCAATTTTGTATTACTGGAATAAAGCCTACCTGGACATAATGTATTGCTCTATTTTGTATTTCCAAGTAGAATTTATTAATATTTCATTTAAAAAATTTGTATCTATTTTAATGAGAGAGGTTGGCTGTTGCAACCAAGATATTCTAATAATGTCCTCTGGTGTTAAGGTTATGCTGGCCTTAGAGTGAACCACAGCAGTTATTAGAGAGAAATGGATAAGTCAAAACACATATATGCATATATTAGAAAAAGATAAAGCCTGAAAATGAAAGATGTAAGCAACCATATAAAGAAGCCATAAAATAATTGCAATTTAAAATCAAAGTAGAAGAAATAAAACATTTAAGAGATACAATCTATGAAATATTTTTTAAAATGCAGTAGAAAACCAAAGTCCTAAGTTTATTCTTCAACAATAATAAAATTGATAAACCTCTAGAAAGAATGATAGAACCAAAATAGAAAGAATCCACAAATTACCAATAACCTGCAAATGAAAGAGAATATTCCTACAAAGTACACTTTAAAAATAATGAGCACATAATTTTAAATATTAGGTCAATAATTTTAAAATTTAGAAGAAATGGACAAATTCCTTTTTAAAAACTAGTTATCAAAATTGACAGAAGAAAAAGAAAATCTAATTTTTCTTATATCTCTATTGAATTGACTATAAATCTAAAACTTTCTTGAAAAGAATATTTCATGCCTAGGTAGATCCTCTGGTGAATTTTTGCAAACATATAAGAAAGAACTCACACTATTGAAAAGTCAACTATAACTTTAAAGTTGCTGCTTTGAAAGTAATGTATTTTTTATCCTATAGATACTTTTAGGATTTGCTCTTTGTTTTTGGCTTTCAGTAGTTTTACTATGATGTGCCTGGGTGTGATGTTCTTTGATTTTGCTCTGCTTTTGATTCATAGATATTCTTGAATCAGTGGTCTTTCAACAATTTTGGATAATTTCTAGGTTATTATCTCTTCAAAGAATCTTCTTTCCCATTCTGTCTCATTTCTTTTTCTGGACTCTAATTACACATAAGTTTAATCTTTTTGGTGTGTTCCTTATACCACCTTTGGTTTACAAAGTCTCTGTCTCTCTCTCCTTAAATATAAATATTTTCTACTAATCTATCTTCTTATGTATTAATCGTTTTATATGGGCCTAATCTGTGTTAAATGCATTAATTATAAAGATTTCCATTTCATTAGTTTTAGTTTCTTAATTTTCTTTATAGTTATTTACCTTTCCTCCCTAATTTTCTTTAACATATTGGTCATAATCATTTTAAATTACTTTAAATTTCATATCTGTTAGTTCCAACAGCTAGATCATTTATGAATCTGTTTCTATTTTCTCCTGATTTTTGTAGATTTGATTATTTTTTCTAGCTTGTCTGGCAATTTTTGAATGAATACTAATTAATGTTTATGAAAAATCCTAGTGGTGCTGAGTAATGTTATCTTCTCCAAAGGGAATTTAGTTTTCCTTTGTCAGACATATAAAATACAGGTATTTTGCTTTTACCCAATAAAAATTCATCTATTTCTGGTTTGTATTACTCCTAGAGAGTAGGCTTTTAGGGTTCTCCACCAAAGACCTAGAATGTTTATTAGGTCCTTTAGCAAATCTCAAAGCTGTGATAATCTCTGCCTAGCTTTTTAGTAGTTGCTTTATACTTATTTTATCAGAATCTTGTCCTTCTCAATTACCAATTAGTGGTCACAAAATGTCTTAGAGGGGGAATATCCTACAGAATGTTAGCCTCACTTTTCTACAGTTCCCTTTTCTCTAGAATCTTGGTCCTTCATGTTCTGGCTTCTCAGTTTAGTGTGTCTTCAAATTAGGGTATGTTTTTTGTAGTTGTTTTGGTTTGGTTTTGTTGATGTTTTTGCATTGTATTCAACTTGCAAAATGCTTCTATAGAACAGTGAGTCTGATACCAGCTATTCCACCATAACTGGAAGAAGGCTGGTCTTTAAAATATTTTTTGTATTATCTCATTTAGACAAAACATGAGGGAATTAGGGCAGTTGCAATAAGATCGACTTTCCAGATGAAGAAATAAAAACTCAGAGGTATTCATGATTTCCCAGATGGTCAGAAAGCTACATTGCCAAGCCAGCCCTAGAAGCCTTGTCATCAGCTCTTGGTCATAGGCACTTTCTACTGTACCAGTGTTCATCAACATTTCCTCGTTGGTAGACTACTTAATGGTCTTCTGGAGTAATTGTGATTATTAACTTTTCTAGAAAATTAAGATAATTTAAATAGCATCTAAATATAATTTATATAAATATCATAATTTAAATAATAAATATGAATTATACATATTATCTTCATATAAATAAAAATAATAAATAAAATTATGTTTATATGTTAATATATAAAACATGGTATTAAAAATAATTATCATAAATATTAGAAATTCTTATTAAGGATTGGGATGTTTTGTTTAACATCTTCCACAAAGATAAAAATTACTCTTTTAACTCAAGCCATAAGCTCTCTCTATTCAGTTTTCTTTTCTTAATATTTACATCAACTATGCTAAACTATCCTTTTGTAATATTGTACATCATTGAGAATGCTAGCATGTGTTGGAGACTGTATCAGAGAATGTGAGATATTTATATTGTACATTGAACCAAAGCTTAGGGAGAGAATGCTCTGAATATAACATTCAGTTCTTTTTCACCAATGATATCAGTGGACAAATGCCAGAGATTTCAAAGTTTCAAACCAGAAGATTCAGTAAATGAATCATTTACTTTAGTTATATTAACAGCTAGAAAATATTTGTTCATGTGCTGTTGATTATTTAAATGCAGTTTTCAAGTGAAGTAAAAAAGTCATTAATTTATTTCTCTGACAAATGAAGTCAATATATTACTAGTCCCATCACTTGAATGAAACTTTTCAAATAATAGAAAAGGTATTTGCTGGTATTATTAATAATATGAAAACATTTTAAATTTCCTTTCTTATTTCAAGTATTCATGTAAATAATTTCCACTTTGAAATGCAAATTAAAACTATAGTGATATCCTTCTACACATCCACGAGCTTGGGCAAATTTAAAAGTCTAACAATACCAAGTGTTGGTCAAGATATGGACCAAGAAGCTCTAATACAGAGATGATGTACATGAAAATGGATTCGTGATTACTGTATTAATTTACATTCCCATTAACAGTGTAAAAAGATGCTCCTTTCTCCACATTGTCAACAACACTGACATCTTTCAGTCACTTCAAAAAAGTATCCCTATCCATACACACCTGTGACCAAACAATATCCTAGGACCAAACAATGCCAAGAATTCCATTCCTGGGTAAATACCTAGAGAAATGCATTCACAGAAAAATGTAAAAGAAAGTTCATGGTAGCAATTTTTGCAATAGCTGAAACCAACTCTAATACCCATCAGGAAGTCAGAATGCAAGGAAGAATCTTTTAAACGTGGTTGTTAATATAATGGAATTTTGTACTACCGTTCAAGTGCGCTAACTAGGACTAGGTGCAACAACCTGAGTCTCACAAGCATATTGTTTATTGAAAGAATTTTATTTAAAAATTATGAACTTATGTAAAGTTTAAAACTAGACAATATTAGTCATTTTACTTAGGGTCACATATAAAAGCAACGAAAGTACAAAGAATATCAGGGAAGAGAAGACTAGACATATTATGATAAGGTTTTACTCTAAGAGGGATAAAAGGAATGTGATCAGAGTGCATAGTCCGGGGCAGAAGCGTAATTTTGCAGTGTAGACAAAAGTCTATTTCTTCACTTAGGTGGTGGCTCAAAGGGTGTTCACTTTCTGATGATTCATTATATCGTACATTTTTGTGCTCTGCACCTTTCTCTCTGTGTGCTGTATTTCACCATTCTTTTTTTTTTTTTTGAGTTGGAGTCTCACTCTGTCGCCCAGACTGGAGTGCAGTGGCCGCTCCCGGCCCCCGCAGCCTCGACCTGCTGGGCTCCGGCGATCCTTCCGCCTCAGTCTTCCAAGTAGCCGGAATTACAGGCACGCACTACCATGCCCGGCTGATTTTTTGATTTATTGTAGAGATGAGGTCTCGCTGCCCAGGCGGGTCTCGAACCCGCGGGCTCAGGCCATCCACTCACCTCAGCCTCCCAAAGGCACGGGATTACAGGCTGAGCCACCGAGCCCGGCTTATTTCACCATTCTTAAAGTTACGAAGTTTTTTTGTGTGTATTTTTTGGAAGCCAGCATACTTCAGTTTGGAAAAGAAGAATCTCATTTCCCAGAGAATGCTAAAAAGATATATACTGCCATCTGATTATATCCAAAAATTTCTGTACTGCATTTCCCTCAACACTGAATCAAGACTAGGAGGCATATTGCTCATCATCAGCCATTCTCTGTTAATAGCAAAGTGTGTAGATTGGCAATCTACCACGAAGTCCTTTCTTGTGCGGCAATGCTATTCCTTGCTCTATTGCCTTATTGGTAGCACTAGCAATAGTCTTTTCCTAATCTACACCATGCTGCAGAAAAACACCACTGACTGAAAATTTCCTCCAGCATAAATTTTGAAAAATTTAACAGGAAAAAAAAAATCAAGCATTTTTCCTCAATATACATACTCCACGTTAGTCAAGGTCTGATTTATGCCTTACATGTCAGTGGTTCTGCCAATGAAAAAGCAAAATCTCTCCCCCAGAACACACTCATTGTGTGCCTTTAATGTTTTATAATATACAATTGTCGTATGACAGGGGAAGTTTTACTTATTATGCTTTCGTTCTGAACCCATTATTTGTGATCAGCTTTCAAGCTAGTTTTACCAGCTACCTAGATAAAGTATGACTCGCACCTACACAATATTCCTGCCTTATTCGAGGCTTTGCTGGCCTGTGGTTTTGGTAACCTGTGGTCAACCTTGGTCCAAAATTATTAAATGGAAAATTCTGAAATAAACAATTCATAAGTTTTAAATCACATGCCATTATGAGTCCAGTCTTGAAAGCTTGTGTTGGTCATCTCATTCTGTCCAATCTGGGACATAAATCTTCTCTTTTTTCAGCACATTCACATTCTCTCTGCTACAAGCCCATCAGTCATTTAGTAGCTGATTCATTTATCAAGCGAAAAAACATCGTATATAGAGGGTTCAGTACTAGGTGGTGTCAGGCATTCACTGGGGGTCTTGGAATGTGTCCCCTGAGGATAAGGTGGGGGGGACTACTGCACTCATTTTTGTTATAAGGAACGTAACTTCTAAATTATGCCTCTGTAGTTTTGATATCCCCACTTTCCATAGCAATAAAATCCAGCAGTCAATTATTGGAAAGTATTTCTATAGGAAAAAATCATTTTGAAAGCCAGAGAAGTGCACAGTACTAGCATGCAAAGCTTTGATGGCCTCATACCACTATTTAATCAAGTTTTACAAAAGGTAATTTATTGCATACTAGGGTCAAAATGATTGCCAGCCTTATTCAATTTTTCTTTGTTTATTTTTGGATTTCCTATTTTCACTTTTTATATCCAGTTGCTTCTAGCTGCTTTTCCTTGTCTCAGCACAGACGTAATCACATTCTATATTCGCTCTGAAACCTGGTCACTAAAGATGATTATGGTGGTGGTGTATTTCTGTCGATACTTTCATAACTATCTTTGTGTTTCCATAAACTACTTTTGTGTGATTGCTCCTTTTATAAAATTAGAAATTGAATAATACATTTCAACTGTGGCAATGTAAAAAAAAGGTGGGGGGCAAATTAACAAATGCAAACAGTAACATTCTAATAATGTGAAGATAACCTAACCGCCACACCTCCAATTAACTGAATGGAATCAGAGACCTGCTCAGTAGAGTTCTTGTGACATGTGTGTCACTTTTAGGATGCTACTGACTATCAAAGACATAGCAGACTTCAGTGAGAATTATATTTGATCTTACATTTTGCGTACGTTAATTATTTGTGAACCAAGGTGTTTATAAATTTATTTTTCCTTTGAAAATGTATAAATGATTTGCTGCAAAACCACCAGAGAACACAGGTGATTTATGGCCCACACCTTGAGAAAAACGGCTTTGTGTCATGCTGTGATCTTCAAAACTCAAAGCCAAACTTTTAAAACCAACATTTCCCATTTCAGAACCTATGAGGGTCTAATTCCTAGCAATTCAGTTCAAGTACCTCATCTCTTAGCTTGCTCTATGACAAATTTAAAAAATATATATTGTGCTTTTATTTGCCCAAAACAGTTATGAAGGTTATGACTAGCATTTTCCAAGAATTAAATTTAGACCTCAGAGCTCCACCTTATTTTCTGCTACCTTTGGCCTACAATCACCCCATGTTAACAACAGTCAGGCAAAGGAAGTTATTAAAGGAAGACAGCCTCGCTAAAGGGTTCCTGATGCTGGAGTTCTAAGGATGCCTTCTCCGCAATGCAGAGTTTTCGGGAGAGAATCATATGAGAACAGTCAGAAACACCTACTTCAAGAGCAAAGCCATAAGATGGGCAAGCCTGCCTATGAGTTGGAACTCAGACACCAAATCTTGTTTTCCTAAAAGTTCTGAATTTTTCAAACTGTATGACATTGCCTAAAATGGACAAATGAAATGAAAGACTTGGGGGGTTTGATTTATACGGTACTTTAAAATGAAAATAACCTAAGATAATTAAGAGGTGACTCATCCTTCATTCAAATTATTTTGATCACCAGGTCTTCCTTTTGATGACACCAAGATATTTTGATTAAGATGAGTAAAGGGCTGCACAAAATTAATCCTACTCTTGAAACAACAGGAATGGAAGTCTTCACGATAAAACAATTTAGGAAAATGTGAAACTACTAGGACCTGCAAGCTGGCTGTGAGAATGTGAGAGAAAAATTGTAGATAACCCTTCCAGTAATGTAGGAAGAAACTTTTTATCCCTTTCCTATTTCTTTACCCTTTGGTCTCAAATTCCATATTCCCATATATATAGGAGACATGTTTGCATTTTAGAACACAAAGCCTTTTTTTAAACTAATATAATACTTTAAGCATATTATGGATTATATTGTGGGTTAAAAAGTTTTTGTGAGAACCTATCCCCTACTTAAAACGTTCCTTCTATTAAGAAAGCACAAACTGAATTCCAAGCAACTGAATTATAAATACACGTTTGAAACACAACCCATTTTTAAATAAAATATTCTCTATTTGCCAGCAAGTACCATCCTATCGCATCTCTGATCTGCCCCATTTTCCTGAAATACCCTGATGGTACATGGAAATGGGATAATGGAATGTTGCTATTAGGTGGGATCATATAATTTAAAAAGGACTGCAAGAGAAATGAAATTGGTTTTTTTTTTTTCTAATTGAAAAACCCCAGTGACCTCATTCCCTAGGGACATCTTTTATAGAACTATGAACATATTTTGAAACCATACTCCAGCTGGGAGAAGAAAAACAAAAAAAGTGGAGTGAATGTGGATATGGTTTCAGGATTTCACAAGAAACAATGGAGTCAAATCAATCAGTACAAACTCTCATTTTGAGGAGAATAACTCAATTAAGAAGTATGGAATGAACCAGCCTGGGGGAACCTGTTTGCTCATCATTGGCTCGCATGAAGTTTTTGGCACTCAGCGGCTTTTTTCTTTAGTTTCAGCCAGAACTTCAGTGTGTAACTACTTAAAGGTATCTCTGTGTTGGGGATCTCTGCTCACGGCTGCGGTACTATATGGGAATTAGGGAAGCTGGCACAGTGGTTTTGTGGTTATGACTGAGACCAATTAAAGCAATGATGGTAATATCTTGCCTCTGATTTATTACTTCCTAAAAGGTGTAACACAGAAAGTGCCATTCTGCACCCAACCCTTGCTGCTAGAAGGCGGAATGGAGGAAAAAAAAGCAGAAATAAAAAATTATTGTAAGTTTTTCAATTTCTTGAAAATGTGTGTGTGTGTGTGTGTGTGTGTGTGTGTGTGTGTGTGTGTGTGTGTGTGTGTTGCCTAGCCTTGGTTATTTATTTGGGACATTATAGTTCATCCTAAAATTTTTGTTGTAAGTGGGTATAAAGACAACAGGTTGGGAAAACTGACCTCTCACCGTAGTTCCACATATTCCTTGTGAACATGCTTGCATTCTCCAAGGCAGTTGGATGTTTTAGGAACGAGCATCACTGCCAACAGCTTGAACAATAACCTGGCATAACATCATGTATCTGTTGGACTAGCTGAGATCCAAATGATACAAAGGAAACTAGGCTGAAGTATGGGGCTTGTTATACAAAAATAAATTCTGCTGAAGGAAAACAAAGGGGAAACATTAAGACCTTCAGAACAGCCAGTTTTTCAATGGAGACAGGGTAAAAAATCTCAACTTATTAGTCAAAAGATTTTTTTTCCCCCAACAGGAAGGAAATAGCCTGCTGTCCGGTTGTGTGAGACATACAATGAGCTGAGGGGGAAAAGCATGGAATGTCTTTGTCATGAGTTACACTAACCAACCTCAATCAAATTAGGAAACCACAAATATGAGGAATTAACTTATAAGCAAGAGGGTCACCTCTTTATATAAAGGAATCATCTCTTATACTAAGGCCTGGATTTGGAAGGCCCATTCAAACAGAAAGTACAGTCCGCCCTGTGGGTACTGTTTTGTTTGACTGATTTAAATGGAGTCATAGAAGTACAGTGTCATAACTTTCCCTCTAGACAAACAGGTTCTTTATGCCACTGTTTCAGTCCAGGGAGTCAAATAATACCTTTTTTATTGCAGTATTTTTAGACATTGGATACATCTGGAAAAATATTCAAGCAGATAATTAGATTGCATTAGCAATGTGTCTGTTGTGGTTTCCCTGATCCCAGAGAAGGCAGCCCTTTATGAAGCACTTGGCCACAGTATCCACAAAATCTACTGTGTAAATTGGCCCACACTAAAGCATGTGGAAAACATTTTTTGGCTGAAACTCGAAACCATTCATGTGGCTTTGAGACTGGGAAGCTTGGGCTGCCAACGTCAATAGAACTTTGTACTACAAACCCAAATGGTCATTTAGACATGTGTACTTCTCTGCTCACAAATGCACTGAGGTCAAATATTTTTTAATCTTGGGAATTTTTCCTCTTTATACAGCCTCATATTTCATGCAGGAAATGAGACTGAGTACAACAAACACAAATCATTGAGACTGACAGAGCATATTGGGTTCAAAACCCAAGCCTTGACTCTAATTGCTCTCCAAAGGCCCCTGGCTCAAGGTAACTGTTGATTTAGTTCAGCTGTTTTCAATCAGCACCGTAAGGTCTCACTAAGACAAACTGGTGAGGCCGCGTTACATTTGTACCCGGGGATCCCTTGGGTATAAGTATAACACAGTTAGCATTTTAAAAATTGCATTTGTCTGTACGCTGCAGGCAGTAATTACAAGCAGGCAAATCTTTTGTGAAAGATGGTGTGACCTTCCTTCTGGTGAAAGAGTGATGATGGCGTCTAGAGGAGGAAGAATAATGTTTCCATTCAGAGTTCAGAGAGGAGGCCCGCCTCTTTTCAAATGGTTGCCAAACCTGACAGCCAGTTTGTTGTTGTGTTTTGGTGAACATCAGAGTAATTTATTGTTTGAGGGGACCAATTTCTTGGTATTACTTAACTGTTGAAGGATTTTTAAAAGCATACTATTCTGAACTCACAGAGCAGCGACTGCTAAATCCTTAGTTTTTCTATGCAGCCTACAAGTAATAGTAAAAAAGTTTAAAGATCTGAATATGTATTTCTGCTTGAAATAATGTTCTCAATCTGTTGTTGACTTTGAAAGTTGCAGAGTGGACTTTAAAATGAATTCATTGGATTATCTGGTTATGGGCTTGAATTTGCATATGGGAATCAAATGTAAATGTCTGGTCTAGACTATAAGACTGAAATTAAGGACAGACTATGTTACTAATAGTGCCCCAAAGAGCTCAGTTCCATATGTAGTTCATAGCTTCCCAAGGACAGACAGACTGCTGGGAAACCAATTTTTGTCTCAATAAGTTCCTGATTACAATTTCATATCTTCATTCTCATTTTCTCTTTCTCTCTGTCTCTATCTCTCTCTTTCCCTCTCTCACATACATACGTACGAATTCTCCAGTACCTGGAAGAGTGCTAGACACACAGTAGATACTAAATAAGTATCCATGACTGGCTGACACTGATGGAACAAAAGCAATATATCTATATAAATAAAATACAGCACCTCACTTTGAGAAGACTAAAAATTGTATAAGTTGTCCAAAGAGTCTTCACTTTCTAAAAAGGAGTTGAATATTGATTTATCAAGTTGATAAAAACCAAGTAAAAATTTGTTTACATTCAATTGTTTCAAACTATTCTTTGGAAAAAGGACCATGTGTGGACATGTGTAGACATATAGAGTGCATGTGTTTATGCCTGGGATCCTGTGTGAATGTATTTATCTAGTGGTATTTTTATATCCATTGCCTTTTTAGAAGTTCAATTGGTTTCTCCAAGTGCATATGTGTATGTAGGTATGTGCATATATCTACAAACATGTGGACACACACTTTCATATGTGTGTGCAAATGTATGCATGATGAAGTCACTTTCCAACAACCATTTTCTATTATAAGTCCTCTCTGTGGCTATTAAATTTTCCAGAATTCTGCTACTCAATGAAACAAATACTCCCTGGAGTTAAGCTATACCTTATTTACCAGTAGGAAACTTTTAGGAAGCTACATTTAACTCCTTTAAACTTACGAGTAATTAATAAATATCAGATTCAATTAAATGAATTTGTCCTACAACATTTATTACAGTTTCCAAATGCACCTAGACCAAGATGAATATTGTACATTGAGAAAAGCAGGCATACTGAAATATATTTATACTTTTTCTGGGTAAGAAATGACTTGAACAACCTTATTGTTGGATTCCAAAATAAACCGAGTGGAAATCACATAAGTAACTTGGCTTTAAAGGAAAGTTTCTGAAAGGCCTGGTTACTAGGTAAATTACAGAAGCCATTATCATTTTCTCTAATGCATCCAAAATGTCTGAGGGAGGTTGTAGAACTCTCACCTACACAGCTTTCAGGAGCAGCAATTATGGAAACCACATCTAAAAACATTCTTTTGAGTGTAGCGTCCTGGGAGCTGGTGTTCAGAGAAAAAATTAGCAATGGAGGCTTTCTACCCCCTAAACATTGAGTTAATACTCAAGCGGGTATGATTTAAGTTCTTTTGTGGTCACTAACCAACTCTACAACCTTGAGCAATCATTTACTTCTCTGGGATTATTATGAATATTAAATGAGATGATATGCAAAAGCATTGGACTATGGGAAGCACTCAATATACCATTTCCCCCGTATTCCATGATACTCATTGTCTCATTTTAATGCTTTTGAAAGAAGGGGATATCTTGCAACTGACATACTTTTTTTTTTCCGTTTTTCCCTGAAAAATAGCCAAGTTGACAAATCCTAAAATTGCAGAAGCATGCTCTATCAGATCTATCCTTCTCTTTCTTTCCATTCCTCCCCAAACCCTCATTCCATCAACACTCCTAAGTCTTCCTTTTTGGTTCCCAATGGACAGCATCGCACAGTGATCAAGAGTTCAGGCTTGGAGCAAGTGAGTTCTGTTTGATTTCCAGTTCTAACACTTGTGAGCTGTTGATCCTGGGCAATTTACTTAAACTTTTAAAGTCTCAGATTCCTCATCACCAAAAACGGCTTGTAACATGAAACTCATGATGTAACCCTAAGGATTGCAAAGTGTGAGCACTGTATGTGGCACCTGAGAAGCCTGTCGTACACGTTTGTTAGTAGTTTTTATGATCGGGCCTGGCTTGTAAGGATGACAGATGACAATGTTTGGCAGTGTATTTAGATGACACGCTTGGTTCCTGGATCATCTCGTAAAGATGTTTGCCAGTCAGAGCACAAACTTCACGGATTTGACTGTAACTGAAGTTATTTATAATCACTCAGACCCACACTTGCACATTGCCCACCAGCTCTTTCTGAGAGATCCCGTTATCTCTTCTTTGATATTCAGAATCAGGTCCCTCATGTCCCTTGGCTTATGTCCTCTGCTTCTGCTGTCACTGTTTCCTTGTGAGAGGACCTCCCCTTCTGCTGGAAGTGATTTCTAATCACTCAGACCCCTACTTGCACGTCGTCCAAGCTCTTTCCGAGAGGTCTCTGGGAATGTCATCCTTCGGAAGCATCTGTTTCTGCTCCAACACTGTATTTAGAGGGGGAAACTGTACACCTCCCATGTGACTTCATCATGAAGCAAATGATTCCCTTACTTCCCCGCATAATCTGTAAGACTAGATTGCAAATTTTAATTTTTATTTTATTTTATTTTTTAATTTGAATTGGAGTCTCACTCCATCGCCCAGACTGGAGTGCAGTGGCCGCTCCCGGCCACCGCAGCCTCGACCTGCTGGGCTCCGCCGATCCTTCTGCCTCAGCCTTCTGAGTAGCCGGAATTACAGGCATGAGCTACCATGCCCAGCTGATTTTTTTTTTTTTTTTGATTTATTATAGAGATGAGGTCTCGCTGCCCAGGCGGGTCTTGAACCTACGGGCTCAGGCAATCCACTCACCTCAGCTTCCCAAAGGCATGGGATTACAGGCTGAGCCACTGAGCCCGGCTTGATTACAAATTTTTAAATGACTTAACTGAACAACACACACAAAGATGACAGAAGGAAAATACTCTGAAAAATTCACAAGGTCACTTTCTTCCTAGCCTCTGATTTCTTCCTACTTCTTAAAGATCAGTTTTCTCCCTTAATCAGGAGTTTCTGGAGAGCCTGGGTTTTGGAGTCCAAGACCAATGATGGTAAAGCCCAAAGAAAGATGGAATATCTTTCCTTCTCAAGTCTAAAGATGTATTCCAGGCCATGTTGCTGTCCCAGAATGATCTACTCCCAGTTGATTAACATTAGAAACACTCATCTCCATAATGCAAAACCCCACATGTTCCAATTCCAATGTGATCTTGTTTTGTAGATCCAGGAGGACATTTACATAGAACAACATAGTTCAACACTGATATGTTCTGGAATACGTGATCATATCAGCAAACCAATTCAGACTGCAAAAAGCCAAAGAGTCTGCCCTCCAAGCAGGGCATTAAAAAAAAAATGCATCAGCAATGTCTTCCTCCAGTGTCTACCTGTCTCATCTCCTGTAATTACCTATTCAACCAAGAATAAAGTCAACTCTGCTAAAGCTAGAATTATAAATATTTCCACACACCTGTCACTCACTCGTTACCACATTTCTCCCCTTCTCTTTCTCTCTTGCATCCCATTCTCTTGCCCCAAAATAGCAAGGGCTTTTTATAGTCTTGACCCTAGCTCAGCCATACCAAATAATTTCCATTATCAAATGAAGCATGCAGCTTCTCAGCCTAAGACCTCATGTATCCTGTAAGGAATGGTCCCTGCTTGGATCTACTTGTGCCTTCTTTGCAAACATGGTTCTATTGTGCTTATATTCTTCACGCTACAAGACAGACAGAAAAGGCCTGTGGTCATTTTCACAATCAACATAGATACATTCAGACACTTTGGGGGAGCCGGGCTCGGTGGCTCAGCCTGTAATCCCGTGCCTTTGGGAGGCTGAGGTCAGTGGATTGCCTGACCCCGCGGGTTCGAGACCCGCCTGGGCAGGTGAGACCTCGTCTCTACAATAAATCAAAAAAATCAGCCGGGCGTGGTAGCGCACGCCTGTAGTTCCAGCTACTCGGAAGGCTGAGGCGGAAGGATCGCGGGAGCCCAGCAGGTCGAGGCTGCAGTGATCGGGAGCGGCCACTGCACTCCAGTCTGGGCAACAGTGAAACTCCAACTCAAAAAAAAAAAAAAAGACACTTTGGGGGTGTTGACAGTCCACAAGACTACATACTGTTGCTTCTTTTTTTTTCTTTTTCTTTTCTTTTTTGACAGACAAACAATTATTCTGCTTCCTCAGACCTTTCACCCTCTTGGTTACACTATATCTTCAGCTTAAGAAACTATTATTAATAGTCTCTGCACTACAATGCATATAGGTTAAATAAATATGATTTTTTCCTGTTAGTCGAGAGAATGCCTTCTCGATTTTCATAGTTTATACTTGTCATTTTTTTCAAATGTGGTTTGTAAGTAGGCATTATGGCACCAAAATAAGAACTTGGAAACTGGAGACCTGGGTTATAGGAGGCATAGGCATGAATAGTGGGAACTTGGTGAGTCATTTAATCTCTGCCTCAGTTTCCTCCTCCCCAGAATGGGCTGGATACTCTTTGTTGTACAAATATTTCCTGAGGGATACCAGAAGTTCTGTTACCCCTAGAAGAGAAACTAATTCTTCCCTCAAGTCTTTAACACTTGCTGCTTTCTTTGTGGTTCACTCCTTACAGCTGAAACTCATGAAGCAAAAGCGGCAGTTCTGGAAGCAAGTGGGGTAGCCAAGGCAAAGAGGTGATGTCAGGTGAGGATTGCTTGCTTATCTAGAAGCCGGTCACCATAGAAGGAGATTCAGGACTCTGTAAACTGAATTTATTTGAAATGACCAGGGTGTAAATTGGTAGAAGACATAAAAATATTTTGCCTTGTTAATCTTAGGAAAGCCAACTGATATTTGTGTTGCTGGTTTCTGTTGATTTGCCTAGTGCTGCCAGAGACTACTGTCGATTTACAGGAAACAAAGCAAATAAGAGCCCCAAAGGCTTTCTTACCCCAGCTTCATGAATTCCTCTTTCCTTTTGTGTTCTCCATCTAAAGCAGTGGTTCTCAATCCTGAAGAAATAGCCAACCACCATCCTCCAGAAATTCTGATTCGATGGTTCTGGGGTACATCCGAAGCACTGGCATTTTTTAGAAAGCTCTGTGGGTGATTCCCATGACAGCTGTGACTGAGAAACACTGCTATGAAGCCTCTCTCTTTCTATCCTGTAATGCCATGTGCTACCCATATGCAGTCCCACGTGAAGATGGAATTGTATCCCTTATCTCATTAGGGGTGAGAATACAGAAGATACACAACAGAAGCTTACAAAAGTAAGAAACGAATGAGGGAACAAAGAATCAAAAGAAATATAGAGTAGAAAGAAGAAAGGGGGTGAGGAGAAGGGGATGGGCAAGAAAGAGTGATAAATGACAATTTGTGTCATGCAAACATTAGGACGACAATTCTTTACACCTACATTTTTTTCCAGGGCAGAGAACTTCAGAATTATGCTGCCACCACTTTAAAAAAAAAAATAAAAAGCCTGCTTTCATTCTGGACTTCTTGCCCAAATGAGCCCAACCTAATTTTTTAGACTTTACCATGGAAAATAATATTTTTCTTCTTCTGAAAGGCTGAAAGGGGAAGACAATGACCAAATGAAAGAATGAAGGGCTGCACAACTGGGTGGCTTTTTGATTATTCTAGGACCTCACATATCCATGCCCTGACTGCAATGCAACGCCTTGTTCTTTGAAAAGACACATTCGACTGTGTCAGGAAAGAACAGCTCAGCAGTAGAATCAGTTGTATATCTCCCCAAATTGTATATTTTAAATTGATAACCTTCCTCTGAGAATAATTTCTATTATGTCAAATGCACTCAGAGTAAAGACTTGTTCATTTATGACCTATGATTGGCTAGACATGTCCTCATTAAATTGGATTGCGTTTAGTATATGTGGGAAGGGCAGGTTTAAGTGATAAAGAATGCTTTTCATCATGAAAGAACATATTTTACAGGGCCAGAGTTGCTGGAAACTATGAAAATTTGCTCCCAAAAGACCTTCATTGAAAGGAAAAATAATCTTCAAGATCAATAAAATGTTGAACACTCACCACAAACAGCTTTCTCTGTCTCCCACTGTGCATGATGGGGACAGGATCAGAGAGATTTCCAGGTTGCGGTGAATTTGAGCAAGAGCCTAGAATCATATGCACTAGGTGGCTGGGGGTGCCCGCTTGCTCAGGCTGGCTCAATGAGGGCGGAGGAGGAGGTCACATGGATGGCAGTAAGGAATAATGGCTAAAAGCCGAACTCGGGGTCACACACTCCTGTTAGAACTTCCTCTACCTCTTAGCAGTTGTGCCTCCATTGAAAGGGGGAAGGGTGGGGAAGAGAGAGAGAGAGAGAGAGGGAGAGAGAGAGAGACCCTGAACTAAGAGCTTGGGCTTCCTTCTTTATGACAGTAGGTCCAATATCATCTTAACCATCTTAAGAAATGCTCTTCATATCAGAGGCAAACACCTGTGGTTATTGTTAAATATCTAGTAAGAACTATGGAAAGTAAGTTGTAGTTAGTAAGATGCTGACTATCCTATAATCAAAATGTACGGTCTACTGAGAAAAACACTCAGCAAATCATGTATAGCAACAGCAGATGCTGCCCACAGCAGCAAATTTCTGTAAATTATCTGACCATGTATGAGTCAACAGCGGCATCATCACAAGAATATTGTTTCGTAAAATCACAGGTCCTGATTGCTTTACTATAGTAAATTCCATCTTTGTTTAGGAAATATTTTCCCATAAACTTGCAAGGGGCACTGTAAGTAATTTTGGATGACGGAGATGTGAGTTCTAATCACAACTCTGCCACAGCAGTGGTGATGCTGAAAACTTACTTTATATTCTTCCACTGGGAGTTGGGATTTCAGGAAGCAGAGAATTGGTTAAGATAAGTTTAAAGGGGCCTCTTTAAGCCCCAAGTGTCTTCCTTATTTGTCACGGGATTCTTAGTTTCAGAAAGGCTACAAGAATGTTTGTTTTTCAAAGCAAACATCCCAATTACAAGAATGTGCAAGGTTCACAGATGAACAATTACATTAACAGAAAGGCAGGTGATTGTTAACCTTGCCTAGACTTAATTATGAAGTCAGTAAGAGTTCATAATTGTTGCAGAATTTGTGAAGCTGAAAATCCTAAGTTTAAGCTTCATACACTGCTTCATAACAGATGGCAAGTTAAGGGTATATCATAATCAGAAACCACTCACCTTTGAAGGAACTAATATAGTAGAGAATTATTTCCGACATAACCCAGAAACATGATATAGCTCATTCTTTAAGGTTTTCCCCCAACTATTTCTGGTTAGCACTTTTAAAGTGAGCATACATTTAAATGCAAAGATGTCTTCTTGTATTAAATATTCAACTACCATTTGCCAGTAATCAAATCTTCATGCTCAAACAATCTTTATTAAGTACCAGTGTGTACTGTGTGTTAGATACTATATAAAGAAAAAAAAAAACCTCTGGCATGAATGCAGATGTTCATATAAATAGACAGGAAGGTATAATAAAATTATTCAGTGAAGAGAAGTGCAGCAATGTCAAGCAAGAACCCAAGCTAATAAATGAATAAAAAGTATAGTAAAAACGCTTAACAAGTTTCCACTTGTAAAGCTTTTTTACATGACACATATATGTTTTAGGTTATATATGTGGGCACGTTTTACCACTTCTCTTTTAGGATGCTCTTTCTGCTAAGAAGTTTTAGCAGCTGCTTTTGACTAAAGACCTTGAGAGGGCTTTACCACCCTTTCATTATACATAAGCTTTAGTGCTCAGACTTTTCCGGTGTTGGGTGTACAAGTAACTCCTTGGGAATAATGGTCATAGAAACTCTCTTTGAAAAAGAACCACTGACTATTTCTGTGCTTTGCCTGTTTCATAGTTGTTTTGAGCTCCCTTAGTTAGCTTAATTAAGAATTACAATGTAAGTATTCATGCATTAATTTATTCATAAATTCTTACATGTAGTCAACAAGCAATCCCTGTTCTAATTACCAAAATTCCATCTTAGAAAACACTTGCTCTTTGCTTTCAAGAAGCTCACAGTCTAAGCAGCACAAGTGGGCAGGAGACATATTTCTGAACCATGCCTTACTGGTAGTATAGACCGAATGCTATTAGGTCAAAGAGGAAAGGAGACCTAAATGACACTGATGGTCTTACCAAAAAACAAGAGCGAGCTGCGCATTAACCAACAAAATATGTTCCTTCCTTAACAAGTCTAAAATAAAATCAACTAAATGGAATAAAACACAGACAAGTTCTATGGACAGTTGATATTTTCTCAGAAGGGGTGTTTTTCTGCCATACTGCTCCAGATTTTCCTTAGCAGGCAGCAGAGATCTTGTCAGTCCAATACAGGGTCAACACTGTACTCCATGTTAAAGAGGCATCAGAAATTGGCTGCTATCAGAACCATCTGGGGGATACTCATTAAAAATATAAATGTGCAAAGTTCCACTCTAGAAATTCTGATTTAGTAGGTCTGGGGTGAGTTTTGGCAATCTATTTTTTTTTTTATATAGGTGTCCCAGGTAATTTCAATTATTAACCAGATTTGGGGAAATATCCTTAAATAAATTCAGAATTTATATCTCTATATATAACATTTGGGACAAGGGAGGTGATGTTTCATCCCTGCTCTAACACAGTTCTCTTCTAAAACTTCAGTTTAGTACAAAACCCAAAGATCTTAAAATATGGGGGAAAAACACTATGCACGAGAGGAGAAGACATATTTTATTTTATGCTATTCACATTTTTTCCTGTCCCAAATCTCCCTTCTCCTAATTTAGGTTTCTTTCTTTGAATAATTCCACTGTGAGCCTTTGAACTGTTTACATGGCTAATTAAACATTGAATAAAATAATGTATTTGAGGAAGACACCAAGGCCTATTCAGATGTGTGCCACTGGCTATGTACCTGCAGATACCTTGATGCCTTTCACCTCTTTAGCCTCTGGCCTAATGTGCCAACTCCCTGTAAGCCCCATCATTCAATCATAGCCCATACTTTAGCATGAGGGCTTCATCTTAGAGTCGGCCAGTTGAGGCATTATACCCAAGACCTATGGACTGGCGTTTCCTGTCCTTGCTTGGTCAGACAGGCTAATAGGATGGTTATCTACTGAAAAGAACTTTAATAAAACTGAAGCATCTTTCAGAATCTCTTCAACTTTGTGAACTCACTTAAGTAGCAAAAGGAAGAAGGGCATGCACTGACCTATGGATCAAATCTGGAAAGAGGACTGTGAGTCAGACCTTTGTGTCTCAAGCTGTTTCCATAGGCCCCTCTGCCCTAGAGGGGACTTGACATGAGCCCTCTCATTCTCTCATTCTTCTGCTGCAAATTGTTGCCTTTCTTCTGACCCTCAACCTGCCTCAGGGAGATTCCACAAAATCTTATCCCTTGTACTTATTAGGATTTGTAATGAGGCATCTGACTCCGTTTTTTGACGTTTGACTGCTAGCAACTAAAAAGCTTCGCTCTCTATCTTTCCTTGGTGCCTTGCATCTGGGTGAGCTAATAGAAAATCCTGGTGCTTCTCTTTTGGCATCAGGGAGGGAGACTGAAATCATGTAATCCCCTGCCTAAGCACACGCAGGTAAGTCTCACCTGGTCCCACCTCCTCACCCCAGTAAAACCTAAGCTGGTCTCTTTTCCCAGCTCTCTCAAGTCATTTTGGAGCTGCTTGAGAGGCAAGCCCTGCTCTCCTCAGAGACCTCATTCACATACATAAGAAACCTTTCATACCCTCTTGTATGTATGTGGTATCACCATATAAAATCACAACCAAACTTCAGGTGAGGGCCCATCCGCCTCTGCAGGTGACCATAACAAGTATCTGGTCTAAACTGGAGTAGTCCAGTTTAAAACCCCAATCTCTGGTCTAATCTAAAGTGTTCCTTTCCCCGTTGCCAGCTATGTTTTGGACCTGCAGCCCTAAAGTGTTTCTGTGTGCATGCATGCATGCATATTCCTGTACATGTTCATTTGCCCCTCCTACTCATCCCCATTTTGGGATTAGAATTGGCTGAGGAATAATTTTATGCTGGAGTCATTTGTTTTCCTCCCTTTTCAAAACCTAACTCCACTCCTGTCAAGTGCTGGGAGAAGGAATAAGAAAGCAAAGGACAAAGGCCTGTTCATAATTAGGACTGCCTTTTGTTCCTGTTATTTGTCCCTGCTTCTCTTGCAAACACGGCCTGGATTCAGTCCATCTGCGTGGTAGGTGTTCAAATGCAGGCTGTAGCATGAGGCATGTAGCATGTTAGTTTCATGGAACTCATTCCCATTTCAGGCTTCCATTTTCACTCTCCTTAGCTCTCACCCCTAGTGGTATATAGCTTTCTTGCTCTGGGGCCCCTTGTCTGATGGGCATTCTCTTGAGACGGTTACAGGAAGAAGGTTCGCATTGAACTACTTACTGGAAAGCCAAGGGAAACACATGCATCTTTGCCATGCTGAAAGCTTAGGTGTGTAGATGTCTCTGCCGCTCACCCAACTGTGTTTGTTATTACTGTGGCAGATGGCAATAATGCTCCCTACATATCCCATGTGTTTCCTCATATTTCCCAGTCTCCTCTGCAGTTGAGGGAGGACCATGTGACTAGATTAGGCCAGTGGTCTAGGAGTGAAAATTCCATGTGTCATGTCTGGTCAGAGGCAATTAAGGTGTGTTCTCCAAACCCTCTCTTCTTTCTCTCTTTTCTTTAATTGGCCACCCTGAAAACCACATGTTGGGATGGCTGCCTCACAAGACTGCTCAGATTGGAACTCCAAGCAACTACATTGTACAGGGCCTGTCATGTCCTGAGGACTACATGGACCCTCAGCAATCATGTTAGACATAGAGTGTGAACAAGAAGTAATTTTTTGTTATTTGAGCTATTGATATTTGGAGGTTGCTTTGTCACCACAGCAAAAACCACCTTCCTATCTATTGATCGGTGTATCTATTTCTCTAAGTAGACATTTACGTATAACTATTCTACCTGCAGATATTTACAATATGGATTTATATAAACATATACATATTATCTTTGGTTATATGTTGACTACACAGCATAACATTATTAGGTATTATGCATAATTTTTTTACGTTGTATAAATGATAAATGAATGTTTTCTACAATATATAATATATTCTATATTCCATAACAGATAATTAATATAATATACTAATATAATTAATTTAATTGTTATTCGTAAAATAAATAATTAATAACTTTGAAAAACACCGTCTGAAGAAATGAAGGGCATACTATTGTAGAAAACAAGCAAATTAGCAATTAGTTCAAGACTGCCCTACCCACTGGGAAATGGCCATCAATGCATAAACAGCAAAGTGGTTCACTCTATTATTAATGAATAAAGGATACACAAGACAATTTTCAGCCTTGGAAAAGAGAGACAGACATGTAGAACATGAAGAAGATACAAACCACACTCATGTGTAAGACACAACCCAAGGTTAAAGTCCCAGGGAGCTGCTGAACTGTCACAATGCTGATGCAATTTACTATACAAGAGAGGATTCCGTCTTCTTCATGTGTGAGAATGAGGTCCAGAGTTATGTGTGAAACTCAACTTCCCCGATCCAAAAACATGGGTTTGCAGATTAGAAGTAGCAAGAGAACAAGACGGTGTCCTGGTGAAGAGGTTCCCAGCACCTAGGAAGGAGACTGCAGACCTGTCCGTTCATAAGGCATCCGAAAACAGAAAATGCACAGTTTCAGTCTGACACAGCAGATTATGTTTGTAATGAGAACCTTGCATCCTACAGAAAGCTGGAATTATGTTTAATAATTTGTGTTTTAGAAAGCATCAAATTAGAGAACATGCTCTGTTTAAATGCACATAAAAATAATCACTCCAAAAAAGATTGGTGCCGAAGGAGACATATCAGCAGTTCATTTTTGTCCCCACAGCTCTGACTCCACTCTCCCAAGTTAGAGATATGGCCCTGTTTTTCAAGAACAGGCATATAGAGAGTATCACCCTTTCCTATCCCCATCTTATTCTCTATTAAATTCTAGAGAAGTGAATAATCATCACCAACAACACTTATGGAATAGCACCTATTTCAACTTTGTTTCCTTGGCAAATGTGTCATCAAGAATAGAGACGGCTCTGCGATTTCACCCTCCTTGCAAGGCTAAGAAGTTATTCTGCCTCAGTTTCATGGATGATAGCAGAAGACTCACGACTCCTGGGTCATAGATGAATAGTTTATAACTTACAGCAACACCAGAAGCCAGAGTACCAGCATTTTTGCAGTAGTTCCATGAACCTCAATTCCCACCGAGTGACATGAAGAAGTCAAATGAGCACACAAAGGGTTGCATAAAAAAAGAGGAACCCTGATCTTAGGGAACTCAGATCCTTTACTATAAGCAGTAAGCATGCCTGTCCTCGGCTCCAGAGAGAGAGCCATCCCTATGTACAAATATGAAAAGACAGCCCAAAACAAAGGACAGTAAATGCCTCACTCATAAGCTATACAGAAATACAAAAGACTCAGAAATTCGTCTCCCAAAAGGTGCTTAGGAAAATATAAAATCTGAAGAGTCAATTAGAAGCAAAAGATAACACAAAGGCATGTGAGTTGTACTTCAGGTAGCCTACCAAGCCATGATCAAATCAAATGATGATGGTTGGGGCCTTTTAAATACTGATTTGCAATAGTGATTGGAACCGAAATGCCCTGGACGGGGAAACTGAGAAAAAAATTTTAATGCCCACTTATACTACCCAAATGCATGCACGCAAACAGTAGAATATACTTTTTCAGAACTATATCTGTCTTATGGTGTCTGACAATTAAGTCCGTGAACTTGCCACTGTGCGCTTCTGTTTGGCAGTACTGTATCAATAACTCAGTAAGGTTTCATAACCTTGGTATATCAGTGGCTCACAGCTGTGTTTGTTTTGACGTATGTTCGTGTCCTGCGGGTGGTATTCATTATCGTTGTTGCCTGTTTTTGTGTGCCCTCGCAAGAATGTTGAAACTTGAAGTAGAACAATGAACACATGGCAAGGTACAAATGTTTTAAACGTTTTTTTCTGAGGGACAGAAAGTGTCACTAATCAGGAGAGATCAGGATGGTCAGTAATGGGCAGACATTGCAAAAATTCATTGAATTGTGTGTCAAAATCATCAGCTGACTGGGAGAAGCAGAGCAGATCAAAAATATTGACAAAGAAACAGGAAAATCTAACCTGAAAATCTTGGCATGAGAAAGGCATGTACAAAAGTGGTCCTGAAGGAGCTCTTGTGTCATGACAATGCACCAGTTCACACAGCACTGTCTATGAAGGAGTTTTTAGCCAGTAAACAAATAACTGTATTGGAATACCCTTCCTACTCACCTGATTTGGCCCACAGTGACCTTTTTCTTTACCTGAAGATAAAGAGAATATTTAAAGGAAGACGTTTTGGTGACATTCAGGACATCAAGGGTAATATGATGACAGCTCTGATGGCCATTCCAGAAAAGGAGTTCCAAAATTGCTTTGATGGGGAAACTAGGCACTGGCATCAGTGCATAACTTCTCAAGGGGAGTATTTTGAAGGTGACTGTAGTGATATTCAGCAATGAGGTATATAGCACTTTTACTAGGATAAGTTTGCAAGCTTAATTGTCTCACCGCCTAGTCACTGCTGTATCCTCAAGTTTCTAGAACAGTGCCCAGCATATTTACCAGTGAATGTATGAATGAATGAGAGCAGCCTCGTTACTTTGCATGTGTACCAACTGTAACACTTTCTGATTAAATCATGATAGCAGTGTGTTTTCTCTGATTAATTCATGAATTATATAAACTATAGCCTGAGAGTGACATTTTATATATATATATACACATATATAATTTTTTCTTAAAATGCATGCATTTTATTTTCTTTAGTATAAGTATTGCAAGCTCTGTATATTTGCTGTGATTATGAATAGATGGAACTAAGACAGAGAAAAGAAGTAGAAGAGGAAGAGAATGGATTCAGTAAATGTGCTATTGAGGATACCGACAAGTAGAAAACCCTCAAGTGTGCACAACCCCTCCCAAGAAATACAAGAGGTGATGGGGGAGAAAGACCACAGTAAAGAAGAGACATGTCCCTAAACTGCCATCAGGTGGTATCACCAGCCCCAGGAAGCTCCATCACTATTTGAAATGGCTGCATGAGGGAGAGGAGTGGCAGTACTTTAGCCTTAGAGTAGGTTGACAGGAGAGGAAGGAAAAACTCAATTTCACTTTTATACAATTTACTCTCTGATATTCTCACCTCAGATAATTCCCTTAGAGCTAGTTAAGAGACACCAACTCACTGCCAAAATCAGTAAATACCAACTCAGGATTTACTAATGTGATTTATCACAGTTTCCCAGAGCCAAACTGTAGGAATATTGTGTGTGACATGCCAACGAAATTAAGAGCAAATGGAATAGGAAAGAACTCTTAAAAATCAATTGTGTGCCGGGCTCGGTGGCTCAGCCTGTAATCCCGCGCCTTTGGGAGGCTGAGGTGAGTGGATTGCCTGAGCCCGCGGGTTCGAGACCCGCCTGGGCAGCGAGACCTCATCTCTACAATAAATCAAAAAATCAGCCGGGCGTGGTAGCGCATGCCTGTAATTCCAGCTACTTGGAAGGCTGAGGCGGAAGGATCGCCCGAGCCCAGCAGGCGAGGCTGTGGTGGCTGGGAGTGGCCACTGCACTCCAGTCTGGGCGACCGAGTGAGACTCCAACTCAAAAAAAAAAAAAAAAAATCAATTGTGTGACTTTTCTTTATTCTTTGTTGATTTGCTTGCTTTAGATGAATGATCAATATGTCTAGCATTATAAGATAAGTACAGTTGACCCTTGAACAACGTGGGTTTGAACTATGTGGGTCCACTTATTCACACATTTTTTTCAATAAAATTTATACCTTGGATGCCTGCCTCTCCCACCTCCCCTTCCCCTTCCTCTACCTCTTCTGCCTCTGTCATTCCTGAGTCAACAAAGCCAACTCCTCCTCTTCTTCTTCTTCCTCCTCCTCAAGCTACTCAATATGAACAAAGATGAAGACCATTTTGATGATCCACTTCCACCTAATGAGTAGTAAATATATTTTCTCTTCCTTATGATTTTCTTAACATTTTTTTCTCCAGCTTACTTTACTATAAGAATACAGTACATAATGCATACACATACAAAAGATGTGTTCAGTGGCTGTTTATGTTATCAGTAAGGCTTCTGGTCAAAAAAGTAGGTTATTAGTAGTTACGTTTTGGGAAGTGAAAAGATATGTGGATTTTCAACTGTACAGGGATCAGTGCCCCAGCTCCACCATTGGTTAAGGGTTAACTGTCGTTTAATAAGTGTCTTCTAAAGTTGTTGCATTTAAGAATGTCCAGTCTTAAATATTGAAATGTATATCAATTTATTATCATGAATAGTAGCTTTAGTTGGGTAGGCAGTTTGAGCAATATAAAGAGAATATTTATTAATTTGTACTATGGTAAATATACATGACAAACTTTGCCATGTTAACCATTTTTAAATGTACAGCTCAGTGGTATTAAACACATTTATAATGTTGTGCAACCATCACTACCATTCCTCTTTTCACTTTGTAAAACTGAAACTCTATTAAATAATATTTCCCAATTTCCCCTCCTTACCACCTCCTTACCTGGAAACCACCATTCTACTTCCCATCTCTATGATTTTCTGTACAATAACTACCTCGTATAAGTGGGATCATGTAATATTTGTCTGTTTTGCTGCTGGCATACTTCAAAGTTCTCAAGCTTCATCCATGTTGAAGTATGTGTTAGGCTTTCCTTCCTTTTAAGGTTGAACAATATTCCATTGCAAATGTATACTATACTATGTTTATCCATACTTCTGCCAGTGAACATGTGGGTTGTTTTCATATTTTAGCTATTGTGAATAATACTGCTATGAACATGCATATAAATATCCCTTTGAGACCTCTGCTTTTAATTATTTTGGGTATATGTTTAGAAGTGGAATTGTTGCATCATATGGTACTTCAATTTTTAATTTTTTGAGGAGCTCTCATAATGTTTTCCATAATGTGACCAAGAGTTCCAATTTCTCTACATCCTTGCCAACACTTATTTTTTTCTAGTTTTTGATAGTAGTCATCCTGATGGGTAGGTATGAGGGAGAATCTTGTAGTTTTCTTTTACATTTCTCTAGTGATTAGTGATATTGGGCATCTTTTAATGTGATTATTGGCCATATTTGTAGACATTTATCTATTCAAGTCCTTTGCCCATTTTTGAATCGGGATTTTTGTTGGGTTTTGTTGTAGGTGTTGTCTATATATTCTGACTATCAATCACTATCAGATACATCAGCAGTCTCCAACCTTTTTGGCATCAGGGACAGATTTCGTGGAAGACAACTTTTCCATGGTCTAGGGGGTGGAGGGATGGTTTTGGGATGATTCAAGTGCATAACATTTATTGTGCACTTTATTTATATTGTTATTACATTGTAATATATAATGAAATAATTGTATACCTCGCCATTTAAAAAAAGGCATGAATGGAAGCGGTAAATAAAATAATGCATGGGCCTTGCACTGACTAAAATAAGTGTCAGATTCTGACTTAAAGCCTGCCAACAGGTGCAGCTGTATCTTTGAAGTACATTCACTCACTTGCCACTCACTGATAGGGTTTTGATATGGGTCTGCAAGCAATTGATTTATTATGGTCTCTGTGCAGTCAAACCTCATTGCTAATGTTAATCTGTATTTGCAGTCCCTCCCAAAGCTAGTATCACCACCTCAGCTCCACTTCAGATCACCATACGTTAGATTCTTATAAGGAGGGTGCAAAATAGAGCCCTCTCATGCACAGTTCACAACAGGGTTCGCACTTCTATGAGACTCAAATGCTGCCGCTGACCTGACAGGAGAAGGAGCTCAAGCAGTAATGCGAGTGATGGGGAACTGCTGTAAAGACAGATGAAGTTTTGCTCCCTAGCCCACGGATAACCTCCTGCTATGCAGCCTGATTTCTACCAGGCAACAGACCAGCTGGCCCCAGGAGGGTTGGAGACCCCTGAGATACATGATTTGGAATATTTTCTCTCATTTCGTGAATTGCTTTTTTACTGTGTTAATAGTGTCTCTTGATGTACAAAATGTTTTAATTTTCATTAAGTCCAATTTGTCTATTTTTTCTTTGGTTGGCTATGCCTTTGGCATCTATCCAAGAAATCACCGCCAAATTCAGTGCTGTGAAGCTTTTGCCCTGTTTTCTTCTAAAAGCTTTACAGTTTTAGGTTTTACGTGTAGGCCTTTGATCCACTTTGAGTTATTTTTCTACATGGTGTTAGATAAGTGTCCAACTTCAGTTTTTTACATGTGAATATCCAGTGTTTCATCACTTTTCTTTTTTTTGAAAAGTGTTCGTTTCTCCATGAATGGTCCTTGTATTCTGTGAAAAATCATTTGACTACTTATGTGAGGGTTTATTTTGGGGCTCCTTATTTGATTTCATAGGTCAATATGTCTGTCTTTATGCCAATATCACATTATTTTGCTTCCTGAAGCTTTGTAGTAAGTTTTGAAAAGAAGGAGCATGAGTTAGCCAGCTTTGTTTTTCTTCTTCAAGATTGTTTTGACTATTTGGGACCCCTTGAGATTCCATGTGAATTTTATGATGCACTTTCTATTTCTGAAATAAAAATGCTATTGGGATTTTGACAGAAATTTCATTGAATCTGTAGTTCACTTTGGATAGTATTCACATCTTAACAATATCAAGCCTTTCAACCCACAAACATGGAATGTGTTTCCACTTATTTATGTCTTCTTTAATTTTGGTCAGCAGCGTTTTATAGTTTTAATTGCACAAGTCTTTTACCTCTTGGTTGAGTTAATTCCTAAGTATTTTATTCTTTTTGATGCTATTGTAAATGGAATTACTTTCTTAATTTTCTTTTCAGAGTGTTCATGATTAGTACATAAAAACTGCAATTGATTCTTTTGTATTGGCTTTGTATCCTGCTACTTTGCTGAATTCACTTATTATTTCTGAACTTTTTTTTGCAGAATCTTTGGGAGTTTTCTACATAAAAAATCATATGTATCAAAAAATAATTCTTTCTTTCCAATTCTGATGCCTTTTTTTCTTGCCTAGTTGCTATAAAAAAGACTTCCAATATTATGCTGAATAGAAGTGATGAGAGTGGGCATCCTTTTCTTGTTCCTGATCTTAGAGAAAAACCTTTTAACCTTTCACACTAACTATGATGTGTTAAAAGAACAACTTTCAACAAATTAAATTTAACCGGATTTAATTGAGCAAATAATAATTAATGAATCAGGCAGCCTCCTAACCAGAATAGGTTCAAAGAGACTCTGACATTGCCACACGGGTGAAGAAGATTTGCGGACAGAAATAGGGACGTGCTATGCAGAAAACAGAAGTGAGGGACAGAAACAGCCAGATTGGTTACAGCTCAACATTTGCCTTATTTAAACATAGTCTGAACACTTGGCCGTCTTTGATTGGCCGTCTCTGAAACTCAGAGATTGGTACAAGAGTAGGTTACACCTGTTTACACATTCAGTTCAGTTTAAGTTCACTAGGGATGACCTATTTAGGTCAATCGTAAATTTCATTAGGAGGCAGTTTAGGCTAACCTTAATTTAACAGAGGTTTGCTATGGGCTTTCATATATGGGTTATTATGTTGAAGTAGTTTCCTTCTATTCCTAATTTGTTGTGTGTCTTCTCATGAAAAGGTGTTGAATTTTGTCAAATGCCTTTTCTGCATCAATTGAGATAATCACCTTACTTTTTTCCTTCATTCTGTTAATGTGGTGCATTATTTGATCCATTTTTGTATGTTGAATTATCCTTGCATTTCAGGAATAAATCCCATTGGGTTGTGGTGTAAAATCTTGATAATATGCTACTAAATTTGGATTGCTAGCATTTTGTTAAGGATTTTGGCGTCAATGCTCAGAAAGAATATGGGTCTTTAGCTTTCTTTTTTGTGGAGTCTTTGTCCGGCTTTGATATTAGGGTAATGCTAGCCTTATAATATGAGTTAGGAGTCAAACTTTTGGTCAAGTTTGAGAAGGATTGATACTAGTTCTTCTTTAAATGTTTGGTAGAGCTATCCATTGCAACCATCAGGTCCGAAGCTTTTCCTTGTTGGGAGATTTATAATTACTGATTTAACTTTCTTGCAAGTATTAGATCTATTTAGGTTTTCTGTTTCTTTATGATTTAGTCTTGGCAGGTTCTGCGTTTCTAGAAATCTGTCCATTTCACCCAGGGTATCCTATTTGTTAGCATACAATTGTTCATAGTACTCTCTTATAATCCTTTTATTTATATGGAATCATTAGTAATGTCCTTATCTTCATTTTATATTTTAGTAATTGGAGTCTTCTCTCGTTTTCTTACTTTCTTTTTTTTTTTTTTTTGAATTGGAGTCTCACTCTGTCGCCCAGACTGGAGTGCAGTGGCCGCTCCCGGCCACCGCAGCCTCGACCTGCTGGGCTCTGGCGATCCTTCCGCCTCAGCCTTCCAAGTAACCGGAATTACAGGCATGCACTACCACACCCGGCTGATTTTTTGATTTATTGTAGAGATGAGGTCTCGCTGCCCAGGTGGGTCTCGAACCCGCGGGCTCAGGCAATCCACTCACCTCAGCCTCCCAAAGGTGCGGGATTCCAGGCTGAGCCACCGAGCCTGGCTAGTTTTCTTACTTTCTCTAGCTAAAGGTTTTTCACTTTGGTTGATCTTTTCAAAGAACAAGCTTTTGATTTCATTTTCTTTTTTTTTTTATTCTCTATTTCATTGATCTCTGCTCTAATTTTTATCTCCTTCCTTCTGCTAGCTTTGAGTTATTTTGCTCTTCTTTTTCTAGTCCCTTACGTTCTAAAGCTAGGTTATTAATTTTAAATTGTTCATGCTTCTCAATGTGTTTACAGCTATAAGTTTCCTCCTTAACACTATTTTAGCTGTGGCCCACAAGTCTTAGTATGTTGTGTTTTGTTTTCCTTTGTTGGTAAGTATTTTCTAATTTCTCTTTTAATTTACGCTTTGATTCATTAATTGTTTAAGAGTGTGTTTTTTTAATTTTAACAAACTTGTGAATTTTCTGGTTTTACTTCTGTTATTGATTTTTAACGTAAACCTATTGTGGTCAAAGAAGATACTTGATATGACATGTTTTAAAATCTTATGAGACTTAATTTGTGATCTAACATATGCTCTATCCTGGAAAATAATCCCATATGCACTTGAGATGACTGTGAATGTATTATTTCTGGAGAGAGTGTTCTGTATATGTCTGTTAGATCTAGTTGGCTTATTGTGCTATTTATGTCTTCTATTTTCTTACTTATCTTCTGTCTCGTTGTTCTATCCATTTTTGAAAGTAGGGTATTGAAGTCTCCAAATATTATTATAGAACTGTATACTTCTCCCTTCAATCCTGTCAGTGTTTGGTTCATATATATTTAATGGTCTGCCATTAGGTGCTTAAATGTTACAATTATTATATATTCCTGCAGTATTGAACCCTTTATTAATATGTAATGTCCTTCTTTGTCTCTTAGCAATTGCTTTTTATATATACTTTTTTTTTGCTAGAAGGACTACCTGGTGGTGAGATTAAAAGCCATGTCTTCCTTACATTTTTCTATGCTTAAAAAACCTAATACATTTTATGAAAATTCAAACTATCCTGCATCACTAAGAAAAAAGACAACACATGCTTTCCAACTATACTTTCTAAAATATCTTTTTCTTATTTTGCACGATGAGTTATTTCTCTTCAACCCCATCCTCCTAATTTTAGACACATTTCGAGCACCAGCAAAACTCTAGCCTGTTTCTAATTCTATTGTTTTCCTCTGTTCCATTTCCTCCACTATATTTTGAAAACATCACTCTTTCACTAGTCAATCCGCAGTCATAATACTATGTTTTTAGAGTCAAATCCAATCCACTGCAAATAAAATATTAAATCTACCAGCAAAGACCTTTTCCTCTCTTCTTAAAAAAGGAAGAGTTGAATGATGACATCCACTCTTTGTCATGGACATTGTTACTGAAGGTATCAAGTTGATGTATTCAGGCATTGCAGCATGCAGTAGGAAAAGTTTCTTTTTAAAAATATTATTATTATTTTTCCAGTTATCCAAAGAAAGTAGCCCCCCAAAATGTCTTACCTGAGTCAGAAAGTTTATGCTATTTTTATATGGATTGAACTTTATGATTGGTGTGGAGAAATTACATTTGACTCTGACTCTAAGTTTGTAATAGGTAGATTAATTATAATTTGTTGCCCTAGAATAAAACATGAAAATGACATACCTCTGAAAATATATCTATCACAGGTTAGGTTCTCTGGAAGCAGATGATGAAATGAAGTATGGCATGCCAGATGTTGCTTAGGGATTCATATCTGTGGAAAGTGGAGGAGAAAGCAGGATAGGTTAAAGAGAGAAGTCAAATTTTGGTGCAGGTTCACAGAGCTTTGGCCAAATCCATGGGAAGTTTTGGAGTATACATAGCATTTCCAATGCTCAAAACAGATGTTGAACTCTTCAATTTTGATGACCTTTAGTGCTTCTATCTTTTTTTTTTTTTTTTGGTTTCACCTCATCCCCCTCATTGGCAAAATGTTTCCCTTTGAGGTCTTTTTCTTTTTTTCCTTTTTGTTCTTTATTTACTTTTATTTTTTAAAAAGTGGAGTACAACTCAGTATTAGGTATACAAGTGGACACCATACAGGTAAAGTTTGGGCCTCCATTTGGTCCCCCACTTCTCCTGGTTTGAGATCAGGTACCCTTATTGACGTTGTGTTCCACACCTTCCCACCCCAGCAGTATCCTGCTACTGTCAATCCCTTTCTTATAGTATTACGGTAAATGTTCAAGGTCTACTTATGAGTGAGAACGTGTGGTACTCTGTTCTTTATCTCTGTGATAGATCACTGATTATGATAGACTCTAAATCCATCCAAGTTGCTGCAAAGTCCATATGTTTGTCTTTCTTTATGGCTGCATAATATTCCATTGTGTATATGTACCACATTTTTTAAAAATTCAGTCCCGTTTCGATGGACAGCACAGTTGGTTCCATGTTTTTGCTATTGTGAATAGTGCTGCAATAAACATGCGTGTGTAGGTACTTTTTGGTAGAATGATTTGAGTTCCTCCAGGTATATTCCCAGTAGGGGGATTGCTGGGTCATATGGAAGGTCAACGTATAGTTCTTTTAGAAATCGCCACACTGTTTTCCAAAAAGGTTGCACTAGTTTGCATTTCCACCAACAGTGTAGAAGCGTTCCTTTTCCTCCGCATCCTCACCAGCCTCTGTTGTTTGTTTTTATTAATGATGGCCACTCTTGCTGGAGTTAAGTGATATCTCAATGTGGTTTTTATGTGCATTTCTCTGATGATGAGTGAGGTTGATCACTTTTTTCATGTGTCTGTTGACTGCCCATATATCTTCTTTTGAGAAGTGGGACCTCATCAAACCGAAAATCTTCTGCAAAGCAGAAGAAACCATCAGGAGAGTGGGGAGACAGCCCACAGAATGGGAAAAAATATTTGCCAACTGTATATCTGACAAAGACTTAACATCCAGGATCTACAAGGAACTCAAATATGCCAAAAGGAAGAAAGCAAACAGACTCATTAAAAAATGCGCAAAAAACATGAAGAAAGGACTTTTTCATCAGAGGAAACAAACAAAAGTCGCTCAGGGTGAGATTGAACGAATAAGGAGGGTGGGGCCCAGGAGTCATGCCGTTTTTGATAAAAACAAAAACTGCTGAACACTGAGTGCAGTGTGGGCAGGTGTGCTTCCAAATCACCCATTATGAAATGGGCAAATGTGATGAAAGAATCTCCAAAAAAAATATTCATTAAAACTGAACACAGCCTCGCACAACAATGCTAGCTGGTATTTTGATGATGTTGGATTTTAGAACACTTGCCTAGTGGGGGTAGCCTGTAGTACAATGGGGCCCCCCTTCCAAAGAGAATACCGGTGTTTTGGGGGTCCCCCCTCATATTATGGCAGAAAGACCACATAATGTGAACTCAGACGACATTGGGTCAATCCCAGCATTTCAATTTGTGAAACTTGAGCAACTTTCTTTAAACTCTGTAAGGCTCAATTCCTCACACATAAAGTAATAATACTAACAATAGCCTACTTTGAGTTCTAAACTTGTGTCATCTGGAAATGGGTGGTAAAAACATAAAACTGTGTTTTGTTTCTAAATATAGTAAATCACAAGGCTAAATAAATACCTACTTCAAGCAATGATGTCATTGATTTTTAAAACATTTCTGATACTGGAGAAGTTTTTCACAAATAAACCTTTCAGCCATATGTGTCTACTTACAGAGTTTTGTTTTTCAGAGTTGATAAAAACCCAATTCATATAAACTAATCCATTAGGAAATAACATCGAATCCTGTTGCACCAACAAGACTCCCATAAGGAGAGTGATCGTTAAATTGCAGGGCGACTTAAGTAGTTTGCTATGTGAAAGTATACGCAATACATTAGAGAAGCAGCTGAGTCTATAGAACTGAAGCTAAACTCTTGATTTAGTAAATATGGGAATTCTAGAGTCAAAGTTTTAGAGAGGCATGCAACGTTGAACAAGTTACATGTTCAGTCTTGGCCTCAGTGTCTTTTTAAAAATCAATAGTAGTATGGACTAAAATTTCTATGATTATATTCAGATCCACAATTCTAAATGTCTATAAACTCAGAAAATAAGCTTACAGTAGGTGAATCAAGAAAAGAATTAATATGGGTTAACCACTGAGTACTAAAACCAGAAAGGCGTGGATGCCTCAGAAGCTAACAACCAACTAACAAGAAGTACCAAAAAGAGGTACCTGTTAAATGATACCAATGGGGTGCGGTCAGCAAAACTCAGATTATGGAATACTATATGTAATTTTCTGAAAGGTGAGAAAGGGAAATCTTATATATGAGAAAGGGAAATCTTATAGATTAAAAGTATTTAAGAGATATCGACCAGTATCAATTGGGAACATTATTTCAATTCTGACTACAGTAAAAAGATGTAAAAATAAGCATTTATGAGACAATCATGGAAACTTTAACAGTGACTGGATATTTAATTGCATTTCAAAATTACTGTTAATTCCTAAGTTGGCATAATGGTTATATTTTGAAAAAAATCCTTTTCTTTGTATCAGTGCTGTGATGTTTATGGATTAAATATGATATCAGAAATTTGCTTCAAAATAATCATGGGATGGGGAAGAATGGGTAAAATATAGATGAAATAAAACCAACATTAGTGGGTGATTATTCAAGTCAGGTTAAACTATACTTTTTTGCTTGAAACTTTCAATTGTAAAGTAATTGTACACCTGCATGCTAAGATTCTACTTAAGAGGAGAAAATAATTCTATTGATAGGACAAACAAAGCATACACCAAGAACTCTTTCCTTGGAAATCTCTTGCTGACACTGCAAGCTAATATGGGTGTTTCCAATTAGCCAGAAAATTCCCATGAAATAAGATAGAGATTATTTCAAAACCTTCTATGGAAAACACCCAGAGTGTGTTATTGGGAACCCATGCATGAAAGCAAAAGTTGACTTAACTCCAGTGGGAGTTTCTGCAAAAGCTTCCCTATTTCATCACATATTTGTTATGATGAAACTTGCATTAATTTTCCTTTCACTGTGTTGGTCCTGGGTCTTTGGGTAGGGCAGGGTGATTCTAAACCCTTAGCCTTTGTATCCAGGCAGAGGCATTTTAAGTAGGCTGAATGGTAGGAAAGCTTTATATTTGAAAATACATTTGTTCTAATGGAGTAAGTCTTTTGCACAGATGAGACACGTCAGTATCTCCACAGAGATAGAGATTCCTCCAGAGGGAGCAGAAAAAGGGAAAAATTGTAGCCACAATTAAGTTTTTGTAAAAATCATATCTATCTTTATACAGTGTTCTCAAATCATCTCATTGATGACAGTAATCAAAAATGGAGAGTGGAAATATGATACTGACACATGTGCATAACACACACACACACACACACACACACACACACACACACGAGGGATAGCTGATGGACTGTGATGGTTCTTTCCAGACCCAATTATGATTGATAGCATTCCATTACTTTTATGCTTATTTTAAAATTCCCTTGACACGGATTGATTAAAAGCACGGACCTCTATGAACCTATGAAAAATTTATGGATTTTGAAAGAGCTTCAACATGTACCATTTGAGAACAAATCATTTCCTGGCTGTCACTGTTTTCCCCACAATCTCTCTTATGTTGATAATATATGTTTAATAATCAAAAACTGATGCTAGGGATTAAAGCATCAAGATGTTACAGAATAAAGCAACAACAAAAAAACGAAATTAGATTTGTATGATTTTAACTATTCTTTAATCTGCTTCTGGGCAACAAAAGTGATTTGTGTCAGCCGTTATTGCATTAAACTTTAATTTTCTTCCACCAGCACAGGATTATATAAAGGAGTATTGGATTGCACTCAGCATGGATTAGCCGAGCACTGTCTCTGCTGCCAAGGAGCAAATGGATTTCCTTCTTTCTTTGATTTATATTTTTATTGCTGTTTTTCCCCTCCTTCTAATTCCCATTACCCTTCCGTTTGCCAGCACTGAGATACCCTGTAGGAGCAGCAGAAAGGCAGGCGGAATTATTGGCTTATTGCATATATTTATGTTCCAAGGCTTCTCAGTCATCTATGTCAGAGGAATAAAGTAGCCTCCAGCCACGGAGGCTGCATGCCAGTTTTTAACCATAAAATTAAAACTTTTTTTAAGGCATAAAGTCACCTCTCACCTGCTCAAAATCAGCAAAACTAGCTGTATTTGGCCTCACTCCAGACACCCTGGCTGTATCTCACAGCATTCAGAGAAAACCACTGTGAGATGGATACAAAATAAAAATCCCAGGACTCCCTTCCGCACACAGGAGGGTATAGGCAGCAAAACCTTGAGATTCAGAAGGGTAAAGAGGTTCTCTGACCTTTCCCCTTAGCGTCTTTGAGATACAAACTTGTTTCTGGAAACAATGGCAAATGCTAAAGAATAGAGGGCCGATTGTTGATGCCTGGCATGGAATCTAGAGCGGGCACCAAGGCCATGGCTCCAAGACTGTGGTGGAGAGAAGGGTTGACTCAGGCTGAACTAAGCAGAGGACACAGAGGAAACGTGTGGGAAGTATACAAGAACAGTGGTGTGTTCTGCTCTGTCTGCAAAGGTCTGTGGATTTCTGAAGAAAACATAAGCCTGACAGTTTTCAGTTTGGGTTTGGGTTCTCATAGACTTAGAGAACAGAATAATGAATTCCTGGGTCTCAGCAGAATGGCTATGACAAAGCAGCTCCACAGCAGATGTCTCTTAGTAACAAGTGGGAGGAATCCAAGCAGCCAAATTAGGGCCGGACTCTTGGGACGGTGAGTAGCCCCTGTCCTGGGGGCTAGAATTTATTCCCCAGAGGAACCACAGGCACTGGTCCAAGCAAAAGGCACATGTGTGAGATTAAGAGAACCATTTCAAAGAGCAAAATAAGATGAATAAAACCACTAGCAGCCTGTTAAAAGACTGTTAAAAGACTGAGACCTCATGAATGGAATAGAGAGGTTTCCATAGAATTCAAAGAGCAAAAATATTGCTCATAAATTCATCTTTAAGCAACCTTGGGCTATACAGCACATTCAGAATTTGGAACTATAAAGGTATGATTAGATGTGAGCCATCTTCATTCAGATTTCTTAGTACCTCTATTAACGGTCTAAGTAAGGTAGTATGTTTTTTTCCAAAATCAAGAGTCACTTGCTACTTATCATTAATCCTTATAGTTTAGCATATTTTCACATCAAACAAAATGTTATACTATGAAAAACAAATGAAATATTCAGAAATCTCACTCCAAAGATAGACAGTATCTTGCTCTGATAGTCAACAAATGTTTATTCCATACTCCTTCAGCCTATAGACTTAATTGTTTGGTTACAGGCACTTTTTTTAAAAAACAGACAATTTTGATTCTTTATTAGTTACAATGCCTTAAATAGAGTTCATGCCACACTAAATTCACAGCAAATTCCATTCTATGCTGAACAAACGATTATATCGAGGTACTTTTTGGAAAGAGGAAATTTGACTCCATTATTTCTGTTTCTTCTAATGGATTTCTGGGCACTGAATAGAATTTTTTATTTCTGCTAAGAATGTTGACTTTAACAGGTTCTTGTGTATAGATAATTCTCTGGAACTCTTTATCATATGGGATTCTTTAGGTCATTTCACAAGAAAGTACACCTGAGGTTGGATAGTCATAATTGATTCTAATTGCAGCATGTCATCTGCAATTAGAATCTCCTCCAGTTAGACCACACCTTTATTATTCCCTGTTTGGGGGACAGTTACCCATGAAAATGTCCCTAAGATTCAATGAAAACCTCCAATATCTCAGAAAAATAGATCTCATAAGGAGAAGAACACTTAAAAAATATAAAAGGTAAAGAAAACGAGGGTGACTCTCTACTAAATATATCATAGTGAAATAGGTTTCCCATAAAACTTCATGGCTTATGCCTTATGCCTTAGGCATAAATTAGAAGTTTGCCTTTTCTTGACCAAGTTGTTTCCCTACTCAGCAAGCTTTGCCTGGTTTGATATATAGTGCTCTCACAGACTCTTTGTTCTCTTTTTAAAAAAACAAAAGCCTTGAACAAGGCTCTCATAAATCTAGTCACTCTAAGATATAAATGACAAAAGTAGTTTTAAGTAGCACCTCAGTATTCCTATACAACATTTACATCACTGAATCTGAGTTGTGTTAACGGGTTAAAACTTCTTAGGAGCTCCAGTGAGTTTGTTTTTTTTTTGACTAAGCATCCAGCTTGCCTTGTGCAACTTTATGTACATCAAATCTCATTAAAAACATTGGGAATTTATGCCTAAGTTTACTGTTAATTAATTCATATTTTATTTTAATATGCAGTTTTCTTTTGAAATTTCGTGTGTAAAATAGTTTTGTATTTGTCAGGTTTATGTTGCCATAATACTGTATAACAAATATCTCCAAAACTCAGTGTGTATGCCTTTTTCTTCTGACACTCAATATGTGCCATTTTCCCAATTATCTGACACAAACTGGGTATTCAATAATTCAGTTCCATTTTGACACTAACTCCCACAGTTACTCAGTTAATGAAGGTCTCACACGTTAAAGGCTGAGTCCCATAAGACCGCCTCCACTTCAAACACCAGCCATAAAGGGGTGATCAGACCCACTCTGCTTTGCCCAGAAGACTTCAAATTCAGAGATTCCCACGATCCCCTCATCAGGTTTCATAAATGCTAGAACCACTCACAGAATTCAGGAAAGTGCTTTACTTACAATGACTGGCTTAATATCAAGGGGACCACTAAGGAACAGCTAAATGGGAGCCATGCATAGTGATGGAGGAAGCATGCAGAGCTTCTATGCCCTCTCTGGGCTCACCACCCTTCCAGCACATCAATATGCTTCCCAATTAAAAAAGCTCTCTGAATCTCTTTGTTTAAGATTCTTTAATGGAGTTTTCATTATGAAGGCATGATTGGTTAAATCATTGGCCATTGATGATTGAACTCAATTTTCAGGCCCTCTTCTTCCCCAGAGACTGGGATATAGGGCTGAAAGTTTTAACCCTTCAATCACATTTTGTTGTTGTTGTTATTGTTTTGGTGACCAGTCCCCATCATGAAGCCACCTAGTTCTCCCTGAGATATAGCATTAGCATACAAAAGACAGTAAGTTTCACAGCCCTTAGGAGCTTTGTGCCAGGAATGGGGAATAAATAGCAAATATTTATTTTTTTTATTATACAAGACAATGACTTACAGAAATTTTTTTTTTTCGTCTGTCACGAATCTTTCTGCAGGTGGGTTGGGTCTCTACTGAGCTCAGCTAGGATCATCTTCTGGGCTTGGCCCAAGCTGTGCTTTGGGTAGATACTTGATGTAGTCTCATATTTGGGGGTAGTTACCAGCAGTTACTCAGTACGTGTTTCTGTCATAGTGAGTAGTCTAAGCACAAGAGTGGTGAAGAGAATTGCCCAATGCCTCTTAAGGCTTCACATTAGAACTAGTATAATATCTTTTCCACCCACTGTCATCTGCCCAAAGCAAGTCATATGGTCAAACCCAAAGACAATGGGCCAAGGAAGTAAACTCTGCCCACGTGGCATTAGTTGGATGAGTAGGGGAAGTAGAGAAATACTTTTGACACACAACACAATACATCAAAGGTCTGCAAACCTTTTCTTCAAAGATCAAATCATAAAGAGCATCACAGAAAGTATGACTATGTTCCAGCAAGCCCACTGGTTGTAGTTGCTGACCTCTGCGATACAACACCATATGCCTTGTTGTCACAATTGTCACTCCCAGGTGCAAATTAATGATACTTGAAGAGTCATATTTTATCAGGAATAATGTCCAGGATCTCATGACAGTATCAATTTCAGCCCAAAATATGTAACTCATGAGCCAGAGACTTATGAGTTAAAATAGCAAGCCATGTGGCTCTATCTACATATACACATAATGATGAAAAAGATAGATTCACTGCAATTAGCACCCCCGTTTGGAAAAACAAACCAACAAGCAAACAAAACTAAAGGCACAAATCCCACTTAGGGTAGTAAATATGACCTGACTAGATCTTAGATCTAATTCCCAGTAGTAACTCCTCAGTCCATTGTTCAACATAGATCTTGGGTCCACTCTTTGTGACATCTTCTCTTTCAGCACCCTTGACCACATCTACAAAGACCATCAGAGACTATGCTTTGCTTAGAACCTAAAGATCTTTCTCAGCCTATTTCTTGCCTGTATAAGTTGGAATCCCAATGTTCTGTTTTATTACTTATTCTTAAATAGAGGCTGATACACTTTTGCCATTCTTTAAGCTATGAGTTTGATCTAGTCAGCCCCATAAGTCAAAAGTTACACCCACAATTCCTTTTAAGGCAAGTCTCTCTCTCTCTCCCAACCCAATTCCTTTTAAGGCATGGCTCTCTCTTCCAATTTAATTACAAGTCTTTGGGCTATATCTTTCTTCACTGAGATCACACCCCTAGTCTCCTTTATAGGAGTCATTTTGTCCAACTATACCAATCTACTGAACCCATCTTAAGTCATTAGGGGTTTCTAATCAAAGTTGTGACAGCCACATTCGTATATTGATCATTTCTCTGAGGCTGTGTCTTTAAAACTGAGTCCCCAATGTAGTTTTTATCACAAAGCTGACTCTTAGAAGACTTTTTAAACTCAAAATATTTCTTTTTTTTTTTTTGAGTTGGAGTCTCACTCTTGTCAGCCAGGCAGGAGTGCAGTGACACGCTCACAGCCACTGCAGCCTCGACCTGCTGGGCTTAGGTGATCCTTCCACCTCAGCCTTCCAAGTAGCTGGAACTACAGACGCAGACCATCACGCATGGCTAGAGGTCTCACCAAGTTGCTCAGGCTGGTCTCGAACCCCTGGGCTCAGGCAATCCTCTCACCTTGGCCTCCCAAAGTGCTGGGATTATAGGCTAAGCCACCATGCCTGGCCAAAATATTTCTTACTTTTATCTTCAACTACTGAAGATGAAAAATAATTTTATTTTTCAACCTTAAAAATTCTAGAACATCTGAGCATTCTATATGCCCTTTCCATTTGGATTTTTTTTTTCAGTGTTCCTCTCTCCTTCTTGAGGCACCACATCAAATGAAACTAGGGACAATCAGCATATCTTAACAATCTGACTCAAAATCTCTGTGCCCACTGCTACGAGGTCATTAGGTTGTAGTTTTACCAAATATTTCACCCCAAGATAACATGGGTTGGCATTAACAGGTTACTTACAGTAGTTTCCTCAATGTCTTATTTCAAAGCCAATGCCACATATTTCTGATTGTTGTCACGGTTGCATCCCAGTCTTATTACCAATTTTTGCATCAGGGTTGTTTAATAATGCTGCTTAACAGACATTCCTAAAACTTAACTGCTTACAATAACAGCATTTATTTGTTGCTTATTACATGAAGTTGAAGGAGTTCATTACTAATAGACCTGCCCTACATAAAATGCTAAAGGGAATCTTGCAGGTTGAAAATATATAAGGACATTAGATGGAGACTTGAAACTATATGAAGAAATAAAAATTCCATGAAAGGTAATTCCAGAGGTAAACTTAAAAGCAAGCAACATTGCATTTTTGGTTTGCAATTCATCTTTTTGTTTCCTATATAATTTAAAAGACATATGCATAAAACAATAATTATATATCTGTGTTAATGGACACATAGGTATAAAGATATAATTGTGATAATAACAACATAGAGGGTGAAAAAATGGAGTTATACAAAAGCAGAGTTTTATATGCTATTGAAACAAAGTTGCTATCAATTCAGACTAGATTGCTATAAATTTAGGATGCTAATTTTAATCCCCATGGTAACCACTAAGAAAGTAACTAATAAATATACAGAAAGAGAAGTGAGGAGAAAATCAAAATGATACACTAGGAAAAATTCATCAAACATGAAGAAGACAGAATAGGCAGAACTGAAGAAGAAAAAATATGAAAAACATATAAAAACAAATAACAAAATGGCAGAAGTCTTTCCTTATTAGTAATCACCTTAAACGTAAGTGGACTAAACTCACCAGTTAAAAGACAGAGGCTGGCAGAACAGATTTTTTTTAAATGATCCCACTATATGGTGTTTATAAGAGACTCACTTTAGACCCAAAGACAGAAATAGGTTGAATGTGAAAGGATGGAAAAAGATATTCCATGCAAGCAGTAACCAGAAGAGAGCTGAGGTGTCTACACTAGCAGCAGACAAAACAGATTTTAAGTAAAAACTGGTTACAGGAAACTTAGAAAGTTATTACTTGTCGATAAAAGTGTCAATGCATAAAGAAGATATAAAAATTATAAACATGTGCACATCTAAGAAGTCTCAAAACATTTGACACAAACACTGACAGAATGCAAATCAATGCCACGTGAGATTTCACTCCACATCAAACAGGAGAGTTATATTTTTTTTAAAAAAGAAAAATAACTAGTGTTGGCAAAGGTGTGGTGAAACTAAAGCCCTGTAACATTGCTGATGGGACTCTAAAATGGTTCAGCTGATGTAGAAAACAGTTTGTAGGGTTCTCAAAATGTTAAATATAGAATTGTTATAGGATCCAAAGTTACCACTTTTGGGTATATAACTCCCCAAATTGGAAACCTCTAATTCAAATATTTGTCCAACACTGCTCAAAGCAGCATAATTTACAATAATCAAAAAGTGGAAATAACCCAAATGTCTATCAGTAAATGAATGGAAGAACAAATCATGGTATACACATGCAATGGAATATTATTCAGTCATAAAAAAGAATAGAATACAGCCAGTATGGTGACCCTTGCCTGTAATTCCAGCTACTCTAGTGGCTGAAGCAGGAGAATCACTTGACCCTAAAAGCCCAGGAGTTTGAAGCAATAAGTGTGCTATGATCACACTATGAATAGCCACTGCACTCCAGCCTTGGCAACATAGTGAGAGACTGTCTCTAAAATAATAACAATAATAAATAGGATAATGATAACATCTACAACATGAATGAATCTTGAAAACATTATGCTAAGTGAAAGAAGCCAGATACAAAAGACTATATATGAATGATTACTATATATGAAAACTTACATGAGATAGCCAGATTAGGCAAATTCACAGAGACAGAAGCAGATGGGAGGTTTCTAGGGGATGAGGATAAGAGTTATGATTAATGGTATAAGATTTTCTTTTGATACCACGCCTTTGGGAGGCTGAGGTGAGTGGATTGCCTGCACGAGAGGGTTCAAGACCCGCCTGGGCAACGAGACCTCATCTCTGCAATAAATCAAAAAATCAGCCGGGCGTGGTGGCGCATGCCTATAATTCCGGCTACTGGGAAGGCTGAGGCGGAAGGATCGCTGGAGCCCAGCAGGTCGAGGCTGCGGTGGCCGGGAGCGGCCACTGCACTCCAGTCTGGGTGACAGAGTGAGACTCCGACTCAAAAAAAAAAAAAGAAAAGAAAGAAAAAAAAGATTTTCTTTTGGTGTGATGAAAATATTTGGGAACTGGATGGAGCGCAGAGTTGCATAGCAATGTGAATGTACTAAATGCCACTGAATTGTTCACTCTAGAATGGTTAATTTGGGGCTATGTGAGTTTCATTTTAATTTTACAAATTCTTAAAATCAAAAAGGAAAAAAAAAAGACATCTGATGCAACCCAGCAAGTGCACTCCAAGGCATTTACTCAAAGGAATTAAATATATAAACATATGCACACACACACATACATACACAAAAATACTTGTACATGAATGTTCATAGCAGCTTTATTCATTACAGTAAAACACTGGAAACAACCCAAAGTCCATCAACTGATGAATGTATAAACAGACTGTTGTATATATCCATACAATGGAAAATGACATAGCAATAAAAAGAGACAAATTACTAATACATACAACATGAATGGATCTCAACAACATATCTTTAGTGGAAGATGCCAGATTTAAAAGACTATGTATAATATGATTCCATTGATATAAAATTCTAGAAAAGGCAAAATATTGTGACATTATAGGTTATTAGAGACTAGGGTGATGCAAGGGGATTGACTGAAAAGGAGAATAAGAATGTCTTGGGATAAAAACATTATTCTAAGCCGGGCTCGGTGGCTCAGTCTGTAATCCCGCGCCTTTAGGAGTTTGAGGTGAGTGGATTGCCTGAGCCCGCAGGTTCGAGACCCACCTGGGCAGCAAGACCTCATCTCTACAATAAATCAAAAAATCAGCTGGGCGTGGTAAGTGCATGCCTGTAATTCCAGCTACTTGGAAGGCTGAGGCGAAGGATCGCCGGAGTCCAGCAGGTCGAGGCTGCGGTGGCCGGGAGCGGCCACTGCACTCCAGTCTGGGTGACAGAGTGAGACTCCAACTCAAAAAAAAAAAAACAAACATTATTCTGTATCTTCATGCTAGTGGTGGTGACTAATACACACTATATGTATTTGACTAAATACATTCATCAAAAATCACTGAAACTGAGATACTTAAAATTAGTGAATGTGTTATATGTAAAATATACTTCAATAAAGTTAATTTTTAAAAGAAGGGGGAAAAAATTCATTGTGCTAGACTTTCTTTTTAAAAAAAGCCTGATTAAATCTTTATTTGATGTGTTTTATATAAAGTGAAGTTATTCCAATGTTGGCCACAGAGATTTCCTAGAATAGAGGAAAATCTTTTACCTCTTTACCAGGTGCTAAAGGGGAATATTAAGACGAATATGCCTTTTGTGCCAATGGAAGATTGAACCAAACAATATATTCAACCATATGTTCTCATCTCAGCCTGACCATCTGCTGGCTGTGCACTTAGATATATCATCTAGTTTACTGATTCCCATTCGAAGAAGAACTACAGGGTAAAAAAAGTCATATCCTATAAAAGAGTTAGTTAGCTAATAGCTATGCTGAAACGACCTAAGTACACTATCTTCTAAGAATAAACTATGCACCCTGGGGGGAGTAAATTCATTCAAGGTGTCAATGTAACTCTGAGTTTAGAGAAAATATGCTTTTATAAAACAGAAATGGAACAGGAGTTGTGTCTCAAAAACTTGACCTAAAACAATCAAGGTGGCAAATCTCTTTGTTTGATCTCTTCAGATTGCCCTTGAAGAGAAATTAGATACAAATTAGAGTCATAGCTATGTTTCCATCACCACTCTGACATTTGTACTTCTGTCCTTATGAGAATTTGTGTTGTTGAGGTAAATAGTCCCTGTATCTGTGTTTCTAACAAGTGTGTAAAATTCCATTCTTACACTTTCCTGGAAGGAGCCATGATTTTTCCTGAGCAGCTGGAGAAAAATCTTGACCTTATTTTCTTATTTTTTTAAAGGCAGGATTACATGGTTTATTTAAAAGAGAAGAAAAGAAACAAGTGGTAAATAACTGCTATCTGTTTGACAACCTACTAAAGTTGTGTTAGCTCCATTGTTAAGTCTTCAAAGTTCTTACATGTGAGAGTCTGTTAGTTCTTAATCAAAATGACATCTGCCAAGAGACATTATATAATTCAATCTTTTCATTCATTTCAAAAACATTATCATAGGAGTAAAAGTTCTGATGTTTGCAAAGTCAAATGCAAGACTGCTTTCTGAGAGATTTTCCTGATTTCAACCTACTTCATGTCAGCAGTTCCTATGGACCCCTGCTTCTCCCCTGCCATTGGCAAACGTCATCCGTTTCCCAATCCAGCACTTAGCACGTTGCAGCCACTGTCAGAAAAGCAGCCTGTCAAAGCCTAAATCAGAAAGGATGGACCCTGCTGTTTCCTTCACATCAGAGAGAGAATCCCCTGGGGTGACTTTAAGACACAATGTTCACCTGTCATTTCTAGCTCATCTGCAGAATCCACTTGGGGTGCTTTTCACATTGTCAGGTAGTCACATTTCTTTCCTTGTGCCTTTCATTTATGGAAAAAAGAAACACCCTGCAGAAGGCCAGCCCAGGACTCTTTTAAAAGGAAATCCATCGAGGTACAGCCAGCAAATAAATAATCTGTCTGTACTGCACTGCTTTCAAGCAGGCCTAAAATAAATTAGTTTATAAGGCCAAACTGGAATTATAGTATAACAAACTCAAAAGCTCTCTTTAAGCCCAGTGTTCAACCCAAGAAGGAAAAATCCAGAAAGGCTGCATGTTGAGCTAGCTCACGGAACCTGAAATGATTAAGAAAGAGCATTTTCAGCAGCGCCTTCCATATCCTCTCACTACCTGGTAGGTGCTTTAGCCTATGATCATCCAGAGAACCTCAGACCTGAGAATGCTTGCTACGTACAAGGTTTAAGGAGGGTATATCTCAGTCTGAGGGTGAAGATTTAAATTATTTTCCAGAAGTGCACTCAAATCTGCCTACTGCAAGTGAGCATAATTCTTTCAGCTCATGATTGCCTAACCTGCTAAGTGCTCACTCTAGCCCTCGGAGTTCCTTCCAGATGAGCTAAGTGCTTTCTGCATGCAAATTTCATGATTAGAGATAGGCATTTAACGGAACAATTCTGGAGCTCTATGATGCATAAAAACGCTAGAGGCGAGGGAACTACCTTCTTACAACCTGAAACTGTGTTAAGATTGCCAACCTTTTTAGCAGGGAAAAGGTTGATAGGGAGTCTGCAAAAGATGCTAAAAGAATCGCACCTACTAGTGGTCACCTGCTTGATTAGACTAAGCGCTCTCTGTTCCAAAGCCTCCCTCTTAGACTAGGCCTGTTCAACTTAGGCCTCCTAATTAGCTGTCCTGCTTCCTGGAGTTCTCCATCCAACCACTTTGCACGCTACTGCAAGATGAACTTTTATAAGTTACCAGTTTTCATTAAGATGCTGTCAAACCTAAGAGTTTGCCTATCAGAGTCTACTATGTGCCAGGCACTCAAAGCATCAATCAGCAAGACTCTGTTGTCAGGGGAGTTCTAGTTTAGCGGGAAGATGTAGATAAAAAACAGAATAAATCAGGAAAAAACATGAAGAATGGTAAGAGAACAGGACACTGGGGGAATGCTCGTTTAGATAAGGTAGTTAGAGAAGGCCTCCCTAATAAGGAGGCATTTGGGCAATATTGAAAGAAGCAAGGGCACAAAGCCATGCAGATATCTTGGAGAAGAGTATTCTAGGCAAAGAAACCAGAAATGGAAAATCCCAGAGTGAGGAGGAGTTCTAGAAACATCTAGGAAGCCATGTGGCTGGAATGGAGTAAGCACCAGGTAGTGTGGTGGGAGGCGAGCCTGAAGAGGGAGCTGGATAACCATCCAGTGCATCCTTGCAGTCAACTGTTTTGCAGGCCTCTCTGTTTTACTCTACACAAAGTGGGAACTAGGCTTTCACATTTATGAAGTTCAAAGTCTATATTTTTACATCATCACAAGCCCTTTGCTTTGATCTCCTATTCATCCTTCAATCTTTCATTTGGTCATAGAATATATTGACTATCTATCTTATGCCTGATGCTGACCCAGCTACTGGGCATACAAATGTGGAGAACTCAAGTCAACAAAGAGTATATGGTATGGAAATGCTATTATCCTATGCATATACAGAATGCCAAGGAAGCACTCAGGAGTCTCATCCACCTTTAGGGAGGGGAACTCGGACAGGGAGGAGACCAGAAAAGTCTTCACAAGGGTGACTGAGCAGTGCTGTCCTTTTGGCAGGCATTGCCTGTCATTTGCCGTCATGAATACCTTTTCCTTCTCCTCTCTGTTTATTCAAATCCCACCCATACATCAATAACCCACTTGGTGCCATTCAGCCTCCCCTGAGTTAGCCAAACCTCACTCATTGACTTTGAATTCCCAGGGCCTCACTCCTTGGTATCTCCCAGTGTCTCATTTCTAACTGCTTTGTTATGTGAGGTCTTGCTTTCCTGACATATTCTAAATATCTTAAAGAGTGACCGGGGGTCATGATTTAAATTTTTCCTCCAGACCCCTCAAGTTTTTCAACATAATGCTTATGGACAACTGAAAGGAGTCATGGAATGTGTAAATGGCCGCAGCCCAAGAGAAGCAGGCAGCTTCGCGATGAGGCCTTTGGTCTCCACAGAAAGCACAGAAGATGTCTTAGTGAAAAAGAAAACTGGCAAAAGGGAAGTGAATCATCTTCTAAGAAACAGTCTTTCAGTCATCCTCCAAAGACTTAATGAGCATGTATAACGAGCCAGAGTAACCTAATACCAAATAGATAATATTCTCATTCCAAGAGCAGCCAGAATTCCTGGCATTTGAAGATATTCAAAAGCCACTTTCTCTTTGCTCTTTCTATTTTGCATGAGTCCTCAAGAACAAAACCAGTGATTGCCACAGAAATTCTGTTGCAGAGTTTGGTGTAAATGAGGCAGAAAGGGCTTTGCTCTGAGCAGTTGCTCACGGAGAGAGCAAGCATCTTATTAACTTTGCAATTTCCAACATTGTCCAGAGAATGCCACAGGAGCAGGTAAAGTGGCTAAAAGCACAGCCACGGCTCAAGAAGTAGAGCTAGAGTAGGCCAGGGTTGGGCTCAGGACCACATATTCTCTCATCACCTAGTGTTCGATCTTCACCAGCTCCCTAATACGAAGGATGCTTAGTTTTACACCACATGGTGTAAAATCTGGAATTTAAGGCAAATATTTACACCTACGTTTCTTGTTAGTAAAGGGAAATGTGATCATTTCATAAATGGGGGCTTCATTCTCCATGTGGCCTTTTCTGCTCTTCTAAATTTACAGATTTTAAAAATGCACTGTTAAGGTGAAACACCAGCATTCGGTGGACATAACTACCATTTTGTTAACTGTTTTAATGTCTCGATTGCTATAAGTTACAAAGAATTCATAAAATTAGAACAGAGATCTGTTTTGATCTACTGTACAATCACCTTATGCCAGATCCTTTCATGCTCCGTAAATAATTGGTGAATTAGAATATCAGGTCTGTTGCTTGATGACATTGACAAGTTATTGAGCTGGAATATTCAGGGATGTACCCACTTAACAAAGCTTCAGATACCACTCCAAGACTCCTTCCACACTGGAGCAGAGAGCAGGACTGGCAGGTAAGTCTCCAGCAAGCTTAATATTTCTGCTACTTATCGTGGAGTTCGGTCAAACCATCTGCTGTCACTGTGTAGAAAGCACTGTTATCACCGAAGTGATTCACATGCTCCTTCTTGCTGTAGCAAGGGCCACCTTAAAGCTAGCTTTCAAGGAGCTCTGTAAATAAATGTATTCTGCATGCCCTCCACTGAGCATTTGCCTATGAAGTTTAAGTAAACAACAGGCATTTGAAAGTGTAGACCATATTGGCAAAAATATTCCTCCCCCTTTTGAGCTAGTCTTCCCGTGTCAAGGCAAAATTGCAGTATTGCCTGACTGTCCATTGTCAGTCTCTTTGAGTTTATAATGCCTTTACAAAAGCAGTGATTAGGTGACATACTTACTCCACTTTAGCACCTGAACAATAATAGCAATGCATGAAGAGGCCTTAAGGGATTCTACTAAGAAGCAAAAACAAGCTGTTGTCCTTCTGTACTTCTTGTTCTCTGCAGTTGATTGTGAGTAAAAAGAGTGCTTTGCAGCTTGTAGTACACATCCGGGCACAGGAGACAGATGCAGTCTTTTAAAGCAGTCCTCACCGTGCATGAATATCACTCCTGTTCATCAATGGTGACACTCTCTCTCCAAGCTGGGAAAATGGGTGCAGTATATGATATGTGGGACTCTCTCTTTTGGATCACTCTGACCAAAAAAAAAAAAAGCTAATCTGTAATCTGAAGCAAGTCACAAGTCCCTGGAAGTCTTTGCCTGATGTGCCCTTTGAGAGTGTGAAACAAGAAGCGAGAACAACAACATTCATTCTGGTGATCAGCATTGTGATCCGCTCTGCAGATTCAGGCTGAACTGGCTGCTTGCTGTGCTACAAAGACATTTTGACCAGAGTAGCAAAGCCTGGGCACACACATGTGAAAAACAGGTATTGTTCTAACCTTTTGAACGTCTTCTGAGGACTCTAATCTAGGCTCATTTTCTTCTTAGTAAGCTCATAGCACTAGACCGACTCCCTGGAGTTTACGAAAAGAAAAGCCAGTTTCAGTTATTGGTTATTTTTTTCCCGTCCATTGACTTATTACTTAAACTTTATTTTTGTAATAGAAATATTAAGGGTGGTATCATATTACAATAAAACAAGTAATTTATTACTTTTTTTCTTAAAACCATATATCTATACACACGTATACGCAGACACATTGTGTGTGTATGAAAGTGTATGTGTACATATGTTCACATACATGTGTGCATACATATGTGTGTATACATATACGTAGGTTTACACACACACTTTTTTTCACAAGTACATTTTTCACACAGAAGGATTCACAACCATATACATCTAATCTCCCTTTAACCTGGCTCATTGTAAAAAACCATAAACCTGGCAGATGAGAGTGACTAATTTTCACCTGTGGTGAGACAAATGTGTTTATACTTTAATACAGCCATTTTTATTTTTTAAAACCAAATAAACTAAAATGAATGATCCTGCTCTCTGATCAAGAATATTGGCTGCATAAACCAAAAATACAGAAAGACACAGAAAAAAATACAGATGCAATATCCTCAAAATATAAAAAGTGACAAGTTTTAAAAATGATTGTCTCATATATTCAAAGAGTATGGGAATTCTATTTTGTTTCTTTACAGAATACTGAATCATATGCCTTTTCTTTGTTAAAAAAAAATGGATTGATTCCTACCCACCAAGTCCCTGACCCATTTTAGTAGATCCCTCTACTGCAAAATGGCCCCTTGGTGATTCTGAGGATGAAAACTAATACTGAGATAAAAGATTCAAATTTCACCATAAGTTAGAACATGTATACAGCAGAGCTTGCCTTGGATTGAATGCTGTCGACATGGGGATCAGCAACGTTTTCTGTTCTTTGTTTTCATGTTGTGAAAAGGGCCCTTCAAATTCAGATGTTTCTAAAACAAATACATACCAAGATCCAGGTCATGAGGTTCAGTGTATTTCAATGATTCCCTAATACTATTTGCCACACTTTTTAAAATTTTTATTTTTGGCAAAGTAATATATATGTATGATTTATATAATCAAATAATACTATCAGGTATTTAAAAACCACTTTCCTGACTTACCCATTCTCATACTTGTATTTCAATGGCAAATATTTTCAGCATTTTCTTCTGAAATTTACCCCCATATTTCTAAACATTCTTACTGTCTGTTTCTTGATTTTTTTTTTCTATTTTTAGACATTATCTTTCAATTTCTAACCATGGAAGATAAGGATCTCAGCTTCCTTACATATCAACCCCACAAGACACATTACACACTACTTTTTCATTATAAAGAGTAGTCACAACTTTTAGTTAAACTAATATCTATAGACAGTACCTTTTTTGTTCAACTTCTTGTTTTCTCTGGAGTTAATTATTGTTCTGATTTTTTCTTGGTTTCCCATAGATCTATTACTTATATATCCCCAAGAGTACAAAATTTCTTTTAATAGCCAATGCAGGGGTGGGGAGATTTTTCTATAGAGTCAGAGAGTAAATAGTTTAGGCTTTGTGGGCCATGTGGTATCTGTGGCAACTACTCGACTCTGCCATTGTAGCAATGTAAATGACTTGACACGACTACAGTCCAATAAGCTTTTATTTACAAAAAGAAAAACAGGGGGCTAGATTTGGCCTGGGCTACAGTTTTTTGACTTCTAGTCATACATCAAGTGATCTATTTAGGCCCTTTTGTTTTCTTTAAAATACTACTCCCATACATTTTGATCCTTGCTTCAGTCTTAATGCCATCTGCAACTGCTGCATGACCATTGCCCTGGCATTTTCCCATACCTCTCTCCCATGTTGTTTCTTTGCTTCTATGTCTTTCTTGCTTTACACCATCCTTTCAATAGCGTGACTGAAAAAGTGAATGCCAAGAAAAAGTGAATTGAAGACAATTTTTGGAGACCATATAAGTACTTCAAATGACTTTGTTTTGTACAGACATATCTTTGATGTTTTTACTGGGTATACAATTTTAGGTTGGAAATCATTTTCTACTCTGAACATTGAATTATATCTTCATTTGTTAAAGTTTCTAATTGAGAACTAAGACTTTATTCTGATTCTTGATCTTTTCTGTGTGACTAGTTTATTTCTACAGCTGGTCTTTAGAATTTTTCTTTTTTTCCCCTCCTAGGTTTGGAAATGTGGTCATGGTGCACCTTATGCTTGCTCTTATTTCCATCAATTTACTGGAGACTAAGATTCTTACAATATACACACGTATATATATCTTTTGTGTAAACTTCTTTGAAATGATTTTTTAAAATAATTATCTCCAATATGAGTTCTCTTTTTGGAATTCCTATTAGTCAGGGCCTCCATACTTATCTGATCTTTTACACTCCCTCTTCCCATCTCTGAGCATCTTGGTTCTATTTTTGAGACAGTTTTTCTACCTTATATTCTAACTTGCAATCAGCATGGAAGCCGACAAGAGATGATGAAGTAATAGATGAAATACACACACAAAAAATCACAAATAGAGGATGCAAATGTTTTTTGACGGCAAAGTATCTGGATACTTACAGAGTCGGTTTGCACAAAACAGGCAATAACACAGTGTCAATGTGGAAAAAAAATGCTTCTCAGGATCCTTCCCAGGACCTCCTTACAGGGAAGTACAGCCTTGGAGGACCACTGTTATGCAAATAAGGATTCCAACAAAAAGTGTTTATAGATTAAATATCTATAGAATCATTTTTTAATTAAAATTTTCTTCTTTGTCTTGTTTCTTCTGAGACCCTTTGTTCTATTCATTTGTTTTTGGTCTCTTCCCCCATTGTAGACCTTTTCCTCAAATGTTTGGTGTTCCTAGTTATTGTTCATATTGATGAATGATGTGCTAGAAAGCTGACTGGAATAAGACAGACGTTAGTTTGGTTATTATTTATACAATGCATTTCCTAGCTGTGCTAGCATAAACAAAATGAAAGCTTCAGTGAGCTACACTTTTCTCACCTACAGATAGGGGATACTCAGTCTCCCTTGCATGGTAGTTTTGAATATCTAATAAGATCACATATGATAGGGGTCTGTCAAAAGCCGAGTTCTTAAAATCTGCAATGGGCCATTAAAATGGACAACTTCTTCTCCTCCTACTTATAGGCGTATGAAAATAAGTTATTTATTGGGAGTCAATACAATGTACCAAACAGACATTAGGCTTAAGAATCAGATAGACTGGAAGATGCTTTCAATCAGCTTTATTATTTCATTCATGTATTCATTAAGAGATAATTATTGAACATTATCTCTGCCTCTTACTAGTGAACATAATTGCTGATGTTCCTCAGCTTTAGTTTACTCATCTATAACATTGAGATGATACCTACACAGTGAAGTGGTTGTGAAAATGGAATAACACACAAAACTTGCTGCACATTATCAATGGTGAGTATATTATTATGCTAGACGAGTAGTTTGAGAGATGAATTAGCGGCTACTTAGCATGGGTTTTTTAAAGCTTGGTTTTCCTGCAGTATGAACTAGAATAATAATATCAAAATAGTCATAAATATGCTTTGCTTTAAATATGCCTGTACTGAAGACAAAAGCTTCCATCTATTAAATCTATTTGCCCAACACCATTTAGCTACTAAACCCATGACTCTGTGACCCTTTCATGTTCACATCTTCCATGACTGTAGGAGATTTAAATGTATTAATCCTTGGGTCATAGTAACCCAAGTAAGAAGCTATAGATGAGGTACTTGCAAAAGCAGTATGCCAGGGAAGAGAAGCCTAGCTTGAATCCTGCAAATGAAAGCTAGCTTATTTAGCAAAGATATTTCTCAGTTTTCCCTGTTTCCACATGATGTCATTTCCCATTGAGAAAAATTGACTTCTGAGGTCTCTGTCCTATTTTAAGTCTGTCTTATCTCAGGAGGCATCTCTTTAGTGACTCTAAGAATGAGGCTGAGAGATGGGCATTGAAGTTCTGCCATATGGTGCAACATATGTACAGTTGGCATACATGCCTTGAATGGATAGCAACATAAGATACACTTTATATACAGTGTATCATCACACATAAACCTTTCAAAAGAAGTCCAGAATATGTGTGTGCATGCATATAATTATAGGAATACATATGCATAAATGTGCATATATATGCATATATAGATACTCAAATATGTTAGTATACAACCAAGAATTGTTTTCACAGTGGCTTAAAATATTGGGAGATGCCTGCTTTGCCAACTCTACAAATCTAACTTTGAATCAATTCATTTATTTTTTATTTATTAAATATCTGTGATGTGCCACATTGAACACGGTATTGAATAGTATCACAGACACTGCAAAAGAAAGGGTGTTTTGTAACAAAGAGAATGTGTCACCTTCTGTAGAAGATTTTTAGGAAAAAATGGCTGAACAATATTTTCCCAATTCTCAGTAAGAGTCTGCTATGGCAAATGTTAGTCCTATGGTTAGAGATTGTTAATGGAAAACAACCATCTCTTTTTATTTACAAATTTTTATCTAACTGCAGAAAGGAATTTTAAAAACTACTACAGTCAATATGCCGCATAATAACGTTTCAGTTAACAATGCACTGTATATACAATAGTGGTACCATAAGATGATGATGTGGTATTTTTACCACACTTTTTTTTGTTTAGATATGTTTAGATACACAAATACTTGTCACTGTGTTTCAGTTGCCTAGAGTGTTCAACACAATAACATCCTGCACAGGCTTGTAGCCTAGGAGTCGTAGGCTATACCATATAGCCTAGGTGTATAGTAGGTTACACCATCTAGGTTTTTGTAAGTATACTCAGTGATAATCACACAAGGACAAAGTCACCTAACAACACATTTCTCATAATGTGTTCCTCTCATTAAGCAACACATGACTACATCTTAGTTATAACTTCAAATCAGTACCTTTGGCAAGTACTCTTTGTGTTAAAGAATTAAATGGTCTCTCTCTCTCTCTCTCTCTCTCTCACACACACACACACACACACACACACACACACACACACAACTAAATACTGAGAGATGATAAAACTGAAAAGGGAACATTGCTCTCAGAATGGACAGGGTTGGCAGAATGGTCCTCAACACACTCAGAATCCATTTGGTCTATCAATGGAGATAACAGGGACTTGCACCCAACCACTTACCTGTTTGTTTTCCTCTCACTCCTCTTTTTCCATCTACCTCACATTTCTTTCTCCTATTGCTGCCTTCTTCCACATTTTTCTTTTCTTCTGGTCTTTTTGTTGTTTGGTAATGCCTCTGTTTTATTATACTAACTACTCATTTTCTGTGTAGTACCTAAAAAACTCTTCAGATGAAAGCACTTTATAATCCAACCCATAAATGCATAAAATCTTGGAAAATGATGGCAAGAGAAAGATGATAATGTGAAGGCAACACATTTAGAATTTGAAAAAGAGTCACCTAATTAAATACTCAGAGATCCATGTCACCCTGATCATCATATCTACTGAAAAACTTCCATTATCCATAGGTCATTGGGATAGGACACCTGCAATGCAAGACTCTCAAAGTTGGATTCTAATAGTTTCCTTTGGTGAGATGCACTCTTCCTCTTAAGCATATGGAAACACATATATTTGTGTAATAGAATAGAAAATGAGAGTACATTTTTAATAAAAAAAACAATAGCCAACTAACGACAAAAAAGTAGTTCAAATTACATATTTTAAATAACACTTTTAATATTGCTATATATTTTATATAGAAATATTGATAAATTAAAAAAACTTTTAAGTCTATTAGATTTCCACAAAGTGATTTCAAATCCAGTAACTTTTCAAATGATTTTAAAAGCTCTCTTTGCTTCCCATTGACCACAAGATATTTATGATTAAATTGTTATTACTTGTCATTCACGGCAAAACAATGCAGAGGGTGCTTTGTTTCTCCTAGTGTGTTGGCAGGTACTCAATACACTTTTATTTGATCTTCCCCTATCATTAAGCCATGCAAGTAGGATCTCAAGTCTTCTCAACACACCCAGTCTTCAGTTCTTCAGTCAAAACTTGTATTGCTAAGAATTAGTATCTGAGGCCATAAGCACAATTTAGGACCACTTCTATATTGTTCCTTGAGTCCCAGAACACAGTAGACTTTCCAAGAAAACCAAGTTATCTGCCAAGATGTCTTCCAAATCACTGCAATTGGTGACTTTGATTTTTATTGGGTATCAGCGTTGGTCAAAAAAGCTATGTGGTTAAGATTTTTCTCAAGCAGTATTTAACATCTCCCCAGAGTAGACAACAAGAGTTAATAGCAGCAATGGCAGAATAACAGCTTCACTTATGGAGAAAAACTATGTACCTGGTAATGTGTTCTGTGGATTTAGAAGATGGTTCACTGTGTACTGACAGAACACCCCAATATAAAACAAGTTACACGAAATAGATTTATTACTTACAATAGGCAGCAAGAGACAACAGAGGCCTAAGATTCATGACAAACGGGTCCCCCAAAGCTCAGGAAAGTTGCCTGGGGTGGATGGGTGATATCTGTGCATGTCCCACTTGTACCACAGCTAAGGACTCCAAAAAGTAGCTCGCCCTGGGTTTTATACCCCATGGCCATGCAACTTGCTGAGGTAAAGCAGTGAAGGACATCTTGTCCCTAGGAGAAATTGGAACAAGAGCCAACTGCTCTCATCAGTTTTTCTATAACTCAGAATGTTGCATTCCTAGCACATTCTACAGTTATCCTTGAGAACTACAACCAAGACAGTGAGGAGTAATGGAACATCACAAGGCCACCCAGAGAACTGCCCTGCATGAACACAATCTGATTTTACTTTAATGGTGATCTGTAAAAGAGATGGTATTATCACTGTTTTGCTAATGAGGAAATAACCCCATGAAACTAAAAATACTTGTTCAAGTAATACAATTAGTAAATGAAAAAGTTGGGATCTAGAACCTAGGCTTATGTTTTCAATTCTGTTTTGTCAGACAAAAGGATATATAGTTGACAGTTCATGCTGGTTCCTTCATTTCTGTAAACATACTATCCTCCAGGAAAAAAAAAACAAACAGTTTACAGACTTGGTTTCTCTTTTTATTCTTTCCCTCCTCCTTGTGATAGGCAATTTTTTGCCAAATTTTTGCCAATCCTACCTTTACATATTTGGTACAGCTGTCTCACCTTTTCTATTTTTACTGCTACTGCCCTATTGAGATCTTCCTTTCTCTTAGCAGGACCCTTTCAATACTGTCTGAACCCTCGCTTCCTCTGTCAGCAATTTCTCCTTCATTCCATCTCAGAGTTTCTCAACCTACGGACTACTGTCATTTGAGCACAGACAATTCTTTGTTGCAGGAGCCATTGTAAGACATATAGCAGCAGCCTGGACTCTACCCACTAGTTCTGCTCCCTCCTTCTACCCAGTTGTGATAGGAAAGTGCCTTCAGACCTTACCAAATGTCCCTGGGATAGGAAGGGGCTGCAAAATCACCTTCAGCTAAGAGCCACTGATACTGACTTGTCAACACTGAGAGTTACACTTTCACAGGTACAGCTTTGACAGTGTAACTCCCTGGCTCATCATGTCTCAGGACAGATGTTCCAACTTTGTTTTATATATCCTCTCTTCTGTGTGCTTTCCTTGCTCTAGCAAAATTATCCCAGTCGCTATTGTCTAAATACATCCTATCATTACACTCTTACCCACCCTGTTTCTTCTAGCTGAATGCACACTCTTATAAGTTTCTCCTAGTGAAATTCCATCTACCCTCCAAGGTTTACCTTAAAAGCCAACTCCTCTAGAGACTTCTGTGACAAAGCCGCTGGAAGTGATGCCTATCTTTTGTAGGCTGCCTCCATTTGGGGCTTGACCCTAAGAGCACTGAATGGAATTGTAGTTACCTGTATCCATCTTCTTTGTTTTTTCACTGTAGCTCCTTGAGAACAGCAGCCACAGCTGACCATGCCTGGTGCCTACTAAGAATATAATAAATATGTGTGAATGAAATGTTACCCAAAACGCCCTAATGTTTATTCTGAGAATATACATTCAATATCAGGAAAACTCCTTTAGTCCTGTATACTCAGCAGAAAGACATACAGTAAGGAATTCCAGTGAAGACCGTGTCTGCTTGTAGGAGAGTCCAGTAAACTGGGACGTGTGCCCCCAAACTTGCCAAGCTCCATGACAGACAAGAACTGTTACCATGTTGGGGATGGAGGTTACAAAGTGGCTAAGTCACGATGGGGATGCCAGTATGACCGGTGGCAGAGAGCAGGTGGGGGTCGTGAGTAAAAAACTTCTAGAGAGCTGCCTATCACACAAGGAGATTAGACATGGTCTCTGTCTGTGGAGGCTGGTTGTTGGCCCAAATCTTCTTTTTGTACAGGCCCTGGAGACTAATGAAGATTTTTCTGGTTCGGCACGAATCCCATTGGATAAATCATAAAAATACACTCTTCTAAAATGACGGAACACACAATTAGTCATTTGTTATCTCTTTCAGGCCTACAGTGTAGGAGAAAGAGAGGAACTCTAACTATTTCTTTGAGGTCCTAAACACTTAGGCAGGTGTTAATATAAGGGTTGCTATATATAGCTGGTATACCAGGTATATGCTGTGAATCAGATGGGCTGAGGCTGTCAAATAGCATGGAAATGACAACTGCGCAACATGTGAATCCACTGCCCTTTCAGAGTTTAAATAGAAAAGTGACATTTCACAATGTGCTGCACAAGTCCACCAGATTGGCTGTAAACCAATCAAAAACACAGCCAGTATTTCATCCCAGAAGGTCTTCATCAGCAGTAACACTCATTTAATATACTTCCCATCAAACATCTACCCTAAATGTGATTGTTTGTCCAACATGCACTGGACCAGCCTGATGTGGAACTGTGGGGGTTGGTGGTTCCTAGTCTCCTCTCGGGACTGATTTTGCAGCTGCCCTGATCTTTCTTCTCATTGCTTATGGGTTGCGGTGGATATAAGTTTGAAATCTGCCTCACAGGTGGCAAAGTGGAAGGGGGGAAAGTAGCTCTAACTCAGGATTCTTGCAATTCAAATTGTATTTTGAATGAATATGATGCACACCCATAATTGCAGAATGAAACGTTGTTTCTGTGAGCAGAGCTTCCAGAAGGGAGCATTGCTTATCTTCATTCTTGTCATACGCTTCTCCTGCTGGGCTCCCTTTCCTTGCCACCTCCCATGTTCGTTTGTGACAGTTGCATTTTCTTTAAAGCACATTTTCTTATCCATATTGTCTGTTACTTGAGCTCTTTTATTTGGGATTTTTCACACATCCTTCACATCTTCTTTGCAGCTCCAATCAATAAGCGCTAAGACCTAAATGCGCCTTTGCACTTCATGGCTATTCCCTTATCACATGCATTTTCTGTTGCCTCAAGGAAGACCTGTACAATTTTTGTTATTGAAATTTAAATTTTTTTCCCTCCCAAGCAGATGGAGGATGTGTAAATGTGTCTAAAGACTTAGAATAGCATTAAATCTTTTTTTTTTTCTTCCTACAAAGCCCTGGGTGTCAGAGTTTTCTCAGGCACCCATTAAAACCAAGAGGGGAAAAAAATCAGCAATAATTCCCAAACTCAAAGAAAACTGCAAGAGCATGTTACCGGGTCTCTCTTGTCACACAGACCTGTGTGTGGCTGGGGTCTTCAATCTTTCCCTCTTTGGCAAGACAGTATTTTTGCCAAATCATCCATGAATGGAAATACATTATTCCCTTATATATTGATTGAAATATGTGAAGCTTTTATTGTTGCTATTTGTCAGTGCCCCTTGCCAAGAGATGTGTGGGAAATAATGCTGCAAAGGGAACCTCAACTTACCCATCTGATCCACTCACAATCTCTTTCATAAATTGACTCGATGGTTATTAAAATGCACTTCCCAGGCAAAAAAGGCTATCTTGGGTAGCGAGGTTCCCTGGCTAATGCATAAAGGCTCAACTAATCCTTAATAGGACACATCTCCGCATTTATTTTATACTCCTAACAAACCAAAATACTCTATGTCCACACAATACACCCGTACACACACAATTCAAACACACTCCTTGCTATTTTATCCTTCCATGGCTTTGGCCACCCTGTCATTGATGTGAACATCCTTTCTCTCTTCTTGTGAGGAACACGCTTGTACATCCTTTCTGATTGAACTAACAGGAACTTACAGGAAGTTTTCTCTGATTCTTCTAGCCCATCAACCTTCCAGCTGAGTTCCCATTGTAACCTAGGAAGACTTAGCGTCATATCATAGTGCTTACAACGTTGGACTAAACCTTCTCTTATGAACCTTCTCTTTCTTCTAAAGAGACGTGCCCTGAAGGCTTGATCATCATCGTGTTAAAGAAATAGCAGTTCAATATATTTTCTTAAATGGCAACTTAATTTGCAGCCATACAAGTCCTGTTCCCAGGAGTCCCTATCCAGCTCTCTGTCTCCCTCTTTTCCTGAAGTCCAACACAAGAAGTGAGCTTCTCTTAGAAATCTTCACTGTCTCCTGCATTTTCTAAGATTCTTATAGTTTGAGGTTTTATGTTTAGGTCTTTGATCCATTTAGAGCTAATTTTTGTGTATGGTGATAGGTAGGGGTCCTGTTTCAACCTTCCGCATGTGATCAGCCAGTTTTCCCAGCACCATTTACTGAATAGGTTCTCCTCTCCGCAGTGGTTGGTGATGGAGACTTTGTCAAAGATGAGTTGGTTGAGAAATTGAGGCTTTGCTTCCAGAATCCCTATCCTGTTCCATTGGTCTATGTGCTTGTTCTTGTACTAATACCAGGCTGTTTTGATTATTGTAGCCGTATAGCAAAGTTTGAAGTCTGGAAGTGTGATACCTCCTGCTTTGTTTCTTTTGCTAAGGATTGTTTTGGATTTGGAGTCGATCATACTATGAACTATCACAGAAACAAAGAACAGAGTACCATATGTTCTCACTGATAAGCGGACCTTTAATAATTATAATACTATAAGAAAGGGATTGGCAGAAGTGGGAAACTGTCAGGGGAGGGGGGTAGGATTGGCAGTGGAGGGAAACTGCTAGGGGAGCGAGAGGTGTACCTCATCAACAAGGGTACCTGCATAATCAACGTTTGTATACCTAACCCTGAATTGTACTCCACATCTTTAAAAAAAAAATTCTTCACTATCATAATCAGCAAAGAAATCTTTGAGCTGTTCATCAAGCCTTGGGAAATCCAGTATCATGTGAGATGGGAGGAAAGAGAGGATCTTAAAACAAATCTATTGGAAGTCAAAGTACATGCTCTGGCAAGATCAGCAGTGACCTTAGGTTTCCTAAAGTGGACACAAGAGTCTCTGCTGAGACAACTCAGGGGACATTGGCATCATGTACTGCTGACCACCACAGGCAAGTCAGGTTCTGTAGTTGGATGACTCTGTAAGGAATGGCAGAAATTCTAGACTTTTCTTTAACTCGGATAGATTTATCAATATTTATTTACTTAATAATTTTTGAATCCAACCTATGAAATAAAAATTTCCCACCTACCGTCTATTCCATGAAGCTTTCCCTTATCCTAGAAATCTCTTCTCCAGAAATCTCAAAGCTCTTAGTGATTTTGTTGCTAGTTAATCTGTTTTCTCCGGGTTTTCATGATACTTTGGCTACCACGTCCTTTCAGTGCTTACCTGTTATTCCCTTACAAACACTCAAACAGAGCAGATAATCTAGAATCTCCACACTAAATAGAATCTTGGAGCACGTCTAGCTTATCCCTCTCATTATATACTTAAGGAAACTGACGTGCAAAGAAATACCGTTTCTCGCTCAGGTATTCACAATTAGTTGGAAACAGAGCAGAAATAAGAATCTTTATATTCTAATTTCAAGCTTCCATTCTCACTGGTATATTACACAGCCTCTTACTTAAATTCTGTCTTGTTCCTCAACAACAACGTGCATAATGAACGTTTGTATACCTGACACTGAATTGTCCCTCACATCTTTATAATTAAAAAAAAACTAATTCGAACTTTGCAATAGTATAAAAATTATATATAATCCTTAAAAAGAAGATACTATGTATAAAAATATTTCAAAACTTTTCTCTCTATAACCTGAGAACAAAAATAAAGTCTTGTCATTTAAAAAAAAAAAATTCTGTCTTGTCATTCTTATGATGAAACATGCCTTATCTTTCCCTTGAAGACTACATAGCTGTCTGATTTACCTTGTGTATGTTTTTTTTTAATATTTACTCATTTTTCTTAGAGACAGTGTCTTGCTCTGTCACCCAAGCTGGAGTGCAGTGGTACAATCATAACTCACTATAACCTGGAACTCCTGGAGTCAAGTGATCCTCCTGCCTCAACCTCCTAAGTTGCTAGGACTACAGACACATGCCATCATGCCCAGCTATTTTTTTTTTTTTAGATGGGAGTCTTGTTATTTTTCCCAGGCTGGTCTTCAAATCCTCTCAAGTGAGACTTCCACCTCAGCCTCCAAAAACACTGGGATTATAGGTATGAGACACTATGCCTGGCCTAATATACCTTTGTGAGTTCAGGTCCAGCCAGAAAAGAGATGGCACATTAAAACTGGGTAACTTATACAGAATTTTATGCAGAGACTATTTGCAAAACATGGGCAGGTTTTATGTTACCTTTAACGAACAGCAGATAGAACAGTACACTAAGATCAGAAATTAAGATGGCTCCCCATTGGCTTTGGAGAGTCACTACTGGGTCCAGTGGGGTGGGGCACCAGCATTTATTAGAACCTAAGGAGTGTGGCTCTGTGAGCAAAGCAGTCCATGCAGGATGACCTGGCAAGAAGGGAGCCAGGAGAGTAATTGTAGCTCCATTCACTTTCCACGCCTGATCTCATGCCAGCATCTCCCACTGGCAAAACTTAATGGAAGCCAGATGGCAAGTGTTTCGGGACAGATGTAATCTGTGTGGACCCACCACCCTGAGCTGAGAGCAGTGGGAGAAGAGTGGATAATGAATTAGGAGAAAAGCTGAAGATACCCAGAGAAACACTTAGCACCATGCCTTGCACAGAGCACAGGCTTAAGATATCCTTTTAAAAAATTAATCCATATATTTAATGATAAAAGTTTGGTATTAATTTTATATTCTGGTGTGATGTCTTGATTATCCACAGAGTTTTAAAATCCACTGAGGATTTCCTCACACTACACAAGGCAATGCTTTGCCCAGAGCAAGTATTAAATAAATATTTGGGGAAAGAAAGAGAAATCAGCCCAGATAAACAAAAAGTAAAATCATTTTTCTGGGCAAAAATGAAGCAGCCTCATTATAAATATGCATGAAAGCCAAAGTTGGCTAGTGAAAAAATTCAACATTTCCAGACATTGTCAAACATGAATCTCTCTTGTTACTTAACAGTTTTCAAGATTTCCCTGCAAGTCATTTCCACTGACTGTGGTCTGTAAGTTCTCTTCACTTACACGCTGGGGAGGTGTCAGGCTACACACTCTTTGCAACATTTATTGCCTAGATGGAGACTCTTTTAACTTATGAGACTGTTTACTATACAATCGGTTTCATTGTTCTTCAATTCTGCTAGATATTAAATACCATGATGGAGTTTAATGTGATGACCACATATATATATACACACTGGGGTGATTGCTTGGGTAACAGCTTCTTTAGAAATCTCATATGTATAGCCAGAAAACACTAAAAAAGCTATAAAACTTGAGTAAAACTGGGGAAGTTTTAGGGTAATATTATTTTTCTCTGGGAGGATAAATATTTATAGAGGATTCAGAGCCTAGTTTTGAGTATAACTTCACACTTGAAGAGTTTTAATTCGCATAAAATTTCACCCAACTAATTCCCCTTCTCCTCCCATTAAGCACATGGCCAAGAGCTGGCCACTATGAAAGATGACCAAGGAAGTTCATGATCACAAAGTTTCCAGCAGTTTGAGAAGGAGAGAGGAGTCAAGTCTGGTTCATGGCTCAGCAGTGCGGTCATTCTTTTGGAATGCAAAGGCCCCTCTTGAGTTCATGACATTTTTTCTTATTAGCCAACTAGTGAAGAACAGAGAAGATTTTAGAGGGTGAAAGTCCACCTGCAGTCATCTCCAGAGTTATTAGAGGCAAAAGTGAGGGACTTCGCATGCACATCTCATGAGAAGACACCCGTAGAGCCTTACGTTGACATGGCAGGCTTCCTAAAACCTTTTATTCTACTTCCCTGTCCTACAAAATACTTATGATTCTTATTGAAGCAAGTGAGATTTATCCAACGTTCTCTTAGACTCCAACTTCCATGTTCTAAGAGTCAGGAAAAATATAAAGGAATAAATGTTGTCTTTGCACGTTCAGGAACACCCTCTTCCTATCATGCACCCATATCCTCACCTTTCTGTTTCATGTGGACACCTGCGCTAAAAAAGACTACCTGAGCTGAGATATAAATGAATAAATAAGATTTAATGTGTGTGACTTCTTAGAACAGGAAAAGGACCAACATGCAAAAGAGAGAGACGGGATGTTATTCAAAATAAGTAAAAGCTTCTGAGAGTAGAGCAGGTTAATTCCTTCTTGTGTCTTTTTTCATTGTCCAGTGTGGGGGCATTTCTATCAGGATTTTCAGAAAAAGAGAAGCCTCTGTAGTTATTCTGAGCAGCAATGAACTTATAATACAGGGAATTAGAAGCTTACCCAACCATGGGAAGGACTAATGAGCTAAGACCTCTGCTAGCTTTGAAGAAGTCTATTCTAGAAATATGAGGGGGGACTCCCCCCAAAAAGGAATTATTTTTTGGAGGGCAGACCCCTCGTAATACAGGCTTCCCTCACAAGGTAAATGTTCTAGAACTCATCAGCACTGTGTACCAGCTAGCATTGTTGTGAGAGACCGCATTCAGCCTCGGTGAATTTTTTTTTTTTTTTTGAGATTCTTTCAGCATGTTTGCCCATTTCATGATGAGTGATTTACGAGCATATCTGCCCACACGCACCCAGTGTTCAGCAGCTGTTGACCAAAACCAGCATGACCCCCATGCTCCTCTCCTACTCACCCAATCTCACCCCAAGCAATTTTTTTTTGTTGTTTGTTTCTCTGGTGGAGAAGTCCTCAAAGGGAATCATTTTGCCGATGTGGAAGAGGTGAAACAAGAACAGCAGAAGCACTAAAAGGCGTCAGCATTGATGAGCTCAGAAACTGTCTTGAGCAGTGGAAAAAGCATGTCTATAGGTGTATTGCACCAAATGGAGACTACTTTGAAGGTGACTGGCGTTCAAACACGTAAGAATAAATACGCAAGTTTTTTGTAAATAAATTCTGGGGCTTTGGGGGAGTCTCCCCTTGTATACAGAAATACAGAGACGCTGCCACAAAAATCTCAGTTGCTTGCTGCACAAAAAAGTACATAGTCCTCAAGAGCACACTAGTAAAGCCTGGTATTCCTCTGCTATCTGCCAGTGCCCATGCACTTTCCTGTAGTTGCCACCATAGAATACGCTATCTCCTTCTCTCCTGCCTTCCAAAGCTCACAGAACTGCTTCCCAATGCGAGGACCTGTATAAAAAGGGTGGATTTGTTACTGAGAGACAAGAGACAATATCTGGTACATTGGCAGAAAAAAAGGATGTCAGAATATTGACCAAATGAATGCATGAATAACTAATGGATGGCGGATGGCTGATGGCTATTTTCTCACAGAATAGGGTACTACTTTTCACACATTGATATATTAAAGTCAAAATATCAGGCAAAGAGTAGACTGGGTGACCAGTAAGTTTCTTTTTGCACTCTCAGGTTGGGGTTTCATGAGTGAAGTGATCTCACTTTACCAGGCTCTCTTTTTGCTTAGTTCAAAGAACTGGCTCTCTAACTTTTGAATTTTAGTCATTTTTCTCATCTGTGATAATAAGTTATGAGGAGACAATATTGGGTCCTTTCACAGACCCTAGACCTTACCCTGAAGGCTATTGCCTTATTCTCCCTATTGATGAAGAATGTCCAAGTAATATAGGGCACATGTGTAGTGAGCACATGCCTATGTGTATACAGATCTACACACGTGCAAACTTCTACATGTATACATCACATACAAACTTCTATTATGTGTACATCTATACATCAGAGATTAGTTCTAATTTATAAAGTTGTATAAGAAATGCTCTTCTCACATTAGACACTGTTCTATCTTTGTCAGATAAAATCATCTGCCTGGTTTCCAGGGCTGTCCTGGAGCAGTGTGGGTGGGTGGGCTGGGAAATTTAGTCAAAAGAGACAAAATTTCAGTTAGATAGGAGTAAACAGTTCACGAGATCTACTGCACAACATATAGTTAATAACAATATATTGTATTCTTGAAAAAGGGTAAGAGAGTAGATCATAAGTGTTCTCAACATAAAAGCAATAACTAGGAGAGGTAAGGCACATATTGAGCAGATTGATTTAATCATTCCACAATGTATATTTCAAAACATCATGCTGTATAAGCTAAATATATACAATTTTGTCAATTTATAATAAACAAAACATCGGAACATTTTAAAAAAGAAAGTTCCAGCAAAACCAATTGAAAAAGCCTACATGGCCAATCACATTTCTTGTTGCAATTTATGCAAATAATCAGGCCATGTATAATACTAAAACTTATTTTTCAGGTAAATTGGTACTGTTAAGATTTATTTTTAGTAAAAATGGAAACTAGAGAAAGAAAAAATTATATTTCAGAAAAAAAAAGTCATGACATGCCTGCCTGTTATGCGTTGGAGTAGAGTCCTCTTAGGAACCTGCAGGGGTGGGGTGGGAGGGCCTTGCAAGCATGGAAATAAAGAAAAATCTAGAGTTTCTTTAAGGAAATTTCTAGGTACCTGGTTAGTCCTGAGAAGTAAATGGGCAGCTTGATAAACAAGAAGGTAATAGTAACTTAAAACAATAGCCAAGGAAATTCGAGTCATGAGATGTTTGGTTCCCTCTAGAAACTAAAGATAACATCTTAACATATGTTCCTGAGTTGTTTTTCAGAAACCTGGACCCCCACCAAATGGATCTGGTAGCACATAGACTTCTGATAAGTGGGGCGTGAGGACTGAACTTTGACTGCAGTTCTTTTGAGTTCTTCCTAAGGGGCCTAGAGGAAGTCACGCCCACAAGCCAGAGCTAGTATTTCTTTCTGCTGACACCAAATTTTTAAACAAAGCTTCTTTTTTTTAACCAATTGCAAAGCAGAAAATCTGTCCATCTACCCATGACCTGTGAGCCCCCTGTTTCAAGACATCCTGCCTTTTTAGGCCAAACCACTGTATCACCTCTATGTGTTGATTTATGATTTAGCCTGTAATTTCTGCTTTCCTGAAATTTACCTCTGCCTTTAAAAAAACTTGCTTGCAAGCCATTAGAGAGGTTGCATCTTAAGCATGAGCTGCCCAATTCTTGCTTTGTACCTTGAAAATAAAATCCCTCCTTTCTCCCGCTGCAAAACCTTGATGTGGATGTTTGGTCTTACTGCACCCTATAAGCCAACCCCAGTGTTATATGGTAACAGTTAGTCGATTTCAGCCCTGATGGTTGTTTTTAAGGTTTTATTATTTTTCTAAAATTTGAACTGAATCACCAATAGTTTTTTTTTCCTATGTGTCTCTCATCATTTTACTTCCTCTGACAAAACCCAAAGCATGAAATTCCAAAGTCTAGCAGAGATTCAGCAAGTGATGGCAGTTATATAAATCAGTCATTTTTGACTGAGGACTATCTGGGAATAAACCTCTCCAAGTCTGGGGCATGATGGATGTCTATCACTCTAACCTTAACAGAGACTGACTATCAGTGCTTTCATGGGAAGACTTTTGTATCAATAAGAAGGAAATAAGAAGAGAAAAACAGCTCAGAGCAGTCTGAGCTATGTGAGGCATGCAATGTTTATTAGGCCCAGAGAGATAAGAATACGAGACTTCAGTCATTCCCCCCACTCTCTCCCAAACTCTCTCCCTTTCAGCAAATCCTCCCCCAAACCTTGGGGCAACTGTTTAGTCATTTTGTTCTTAACTACGGGAGGCCTCACCCATTACCTTCATACCTTGAATTTTTGATCCAAAAAACAATGTATAGACAATCAAAGCTTATGCTATTTCAATGTAAATTATTGGTAAACAACTTAGGAGCTGTCTCTTATTTTTTCTTTAACAATCTACTGTAGGCCATTGCTTTGGTGAACCCTGGTAGTGGCTACATGGTTCGTTGAGCTATGGTCGCCATGTTTTCTTTTTTTTTTTTTTTTTTTCAGTTGGAGTCTCACTCGGTCGCCCAGACTGGAGTGCAGTGGCCACTCCCGGCCACCACAGCCTCGACCTGCTGGGCTCCGGCGATCCTTCTGCCTCAGCCTTCCGAGTAGCCGGAACTACAGGCGTGCACTACCACGCCGGCTGATTTTTTGATTTATTGTAGAGATGAGGTCTTGCTGCCCAGGCGGGTCTCGAACTCGCGGGCTCAGGCAATCCACTCACCTCAACCTCCCAAAGGCGCGGGATTACAGGCTGAGCCACCGAGCCCGGCTTGCCATGTTTTCTAGTTTTGCCCCTCCTCCCACCTTGTAGAGGTGAATCTCCTCTCTCTCTCTCTCTCTCTCTCTCTCTCTCTAATTTACTTTCTAAATAAAATATATTTTCCGATCTAAAAAAAACACCTCTTATAACTACCGCTAATCAGAGTGTATTATGAGTATTCGGAGAAACAATCCATGCTCCCAGGTTGCGATCCCCAAACTTGGCTCAAATAAACTCTCTACTTACATACATACATAAACGATCTACCTCTATAGATACAGCATAATGGAAAGAATGTTGTTTCAGCTGCCAAAGACATAAGTCTCGAATACCAATTATTATAGTGATACCCTGAGTAATAAGATACAAATCTTCCTACCTCTTCAATCCTCATTTTCTTAATTTGAAAACTGAAGGCTTTCAGATGTATAATCTGAATGCTGTTTCAAGGTCTAAAGAACTCTGGTTTTATAATTTAATTGTCACTTGTATCAAAAATATGCCTATTAGTCATGAGTAGCATAACCTCCCTTGAGTGTTAATTGCATGGACCTCTAATGCTTTCCTGACGGCTCATCCTACCATGTTGGGATTCTCTGGTTGTGCTACACCCTCAATTTTCTAAAGCTGTCTTAAGTCTGTAGATAATATTCAAGGTCTCCAAAGGCTTCTTGATAGGAAAATATACTGCTTTGTCACTAAAGAGATGTTACTGAAAGATCACAAATTTCTATCTGCACCCATTCTATCATCACTGGGCTTGGGGTGACATCAGGTATTACCAGAATTGTATTAATATGACGTTTGGCCAGAGATCAGCAGTATATGAATATTTCTTTGGCTCAGGGCTTTCTCCTGTCAACAAGTTCCCTAGGAAATATGCACAAAAAAAGCTAAAGCAAAGTAACAATTCATTATTTGAGGGGCCTTGACTCCAGACAACAGTGAGTTAGACTGTGTGGAAGGTTCTTTTATTGAAGTTATATAGGCCCAAGAAAGTTTAAAACGAAGCACTGCTAGAGGATTGCTTCTTCTATTTCACTTCTAATGCATAAACCCTAGTTTCAGATCTTACCATGATGTCAAAAGACTAATTAAAGACCCACCTGTCAGAGCCTGTGAAACTATCACTAGAGGGAGAAAAACAAGGGGGTGGGAAGAAAATTTGCTCTTAATGACTGGTGTCAAGCTGGCCCAAATTGTAAACCAGAGAGCAGTTCTAGTCCTGGAGGAGGAGATAGTGCCCAAGGAAGGAGAGGGAAGGATGGCTGACACTGCTTCCCCCAAGGTCTCTGGGAAGGAAGAAGATGTCCCGCCTTGGCGTGCTGAACTTTTAATCACTTCGACAGTTCACTTCCAGTCTTAGAAAATTGCAGCCCAAGGTCAGTTATGTCATTTGCAGGGCTTAGTGCAAAATGAAAATGTAGGCTCCAGCCATGGATGGAAAAGTCAGTATCTCCTACCCAAGTTCTGTTGCTTCAAATCACAGCAGGGCAGGCAGGCAACCCCCAAGGGTATCTGGATCACCTGGATCCCTGGGTGGAGTGTGTCAGCGGATGGAGAGCAAGCAGCAGACAACCCATCTCAGAGAGGCAGGGGAGGAAGCCAGAGGTGAAGCTATGTACAAGATAAGGCACCGATCTGGGTGCATATGCCATTGCCTCATAAGTGAGGAGCTCTATGGGATGGAACTGGTGGGTGCCCCTGATGCTGGCCCAGCTGCAGCTGTTATCTTCCCTGGCCACAAAAACACTCCTTCTCTCTGAGGGGTGTAATGTATCTGCCAAGGTTTGGAGGAAAGGACAGTCTCTGAAGCCTAGCCCTCTCTGAAGGACACAAGTGGGATAGACTGGAGAACTTTGGACGGGAAAATTCCAACAGTCTGGCACTCTTACCTGCTTCTTCCAGTGGACAATTAGTGACCCCTGCAAAGCCCCACCTTGACTTTCGTCGTACTTCAGAACCCAGGGGAGGTTCTGTAGTACAACTAAAGGAGCTTGAATTTTGGAGCCAGGGAGGTCTGAGTGCAAATTTGACTCTGGTTCAGTGAGGTATGTGCTACTTGAGCTCTTTGAGCATCCGTTTCCTTAGACGCCCAGTGCAGACAATAATACTTCCCCTAGAATTTTTATAATAATGCTACAGACCAGTAGTGTGGTTATGTCAGTTGCTTAGAGTGGCAGCAACCTCCGTCAGCAGGGATTTTGCTTACAGACTTCTGGCATCATTTCCTGCAGCTGAGGGCTCCTGTCAGAGTCTATTCCTACCCAAAATGATTCTCAGGGGCTTTTAGTTGCTACACTATCAGGCCCAGTGGTGCCTATGACTTCTGGGGTGCTCTGGTGCCACCTGCTTCCCTGGAGAGCTTTGGGCAGATGGAAAGCTAGGTGTTATTTTCACAGCAGCTCTCTGGGTCTTGTGGAGCCTTGGAAGAGCAGTGACAAGGTAGCATCAGTCTTCAAGCAACTGACGAGAAGTCCCCGGAGTGGCATTAAGGAAGTAGGCCGTGACTGTCCCATGGTGGGACCTTACATCTGTCTCATTCCCATTGAACTAGGCTTGGGGCAGGACCTGGGTCTCCTGAGTCTCATAGCTGAGGGGAATTATTGGTCTCTGTTAAGCCCATCTCCCAGAGGATGGACATAATTGTGCCCTTATGACATTATCTAAACACTGGATTTCAGGGGATGGGAATTTGGCAAAAGTCCCAAATCCCTCTTTATGTAAAACCTAAAAGGACTCAGGAACACCTGTTTAAGTGAGCCTCCCAGAAGAGGCTCTGTGATCCTGTTCTTTCCTAAGACAGATTTGCAAACACAGGTTTTTTTTTTTTTATTAAAGATGTGGGGTACGATTCAGGTTTGTATATACAAGTGGTCATCATACAGGTTTTGGGTTTCCCTTTGGTCCCCAGTTCACCTGACTTGAGATCAGTTTCCCTTATTGATGTTATGTGCACCTCTTCCTCCCCTGGCAGTATCTAGTTACTGCCAACTCCTTTCTTAGAGTATATGGTAAATGTTCAGGGTCTGCATATGAGTGAGAACATGTGGTGCTCAGTTCTTTGTTTCTGTGATAGATCACTGAGTATTATAGACTATAAATCCATCCAAATTGCTGTGAAGTCCATAAGTTTTGTCCGTCTTTATGGCTGCATAATATTCCATCATGCATATGTACCACATTTTTTTTAGCCAGTTCAGTTTTGATTATTGTGAATAATGCTGCAATAAATGTGTGTGCAGGTATTTTCTTTATAGAGTCATTTGAATTCCTCCAGGTATATTCACAGAAGGGGGATTGCTGGATTGTATGCAAGGTCAATTTCTAATTCTTTTAGAAATGGTCACACTGTTTTCCATAGAGGTTGAATTAGTTTGCATTCCCACCAACAGTATAGAAGCATTCCCTTTTCTCCACATCCTTGCCAGCATCTGCTGTTTTTAATTTTATTAACGATGGTCATTCTTACTGGAGTTAGGTGGTATCTCAATGTGGTTTTGATTTGCATTTCTCTGATGATTAATGAGGCTGAGCATTTTTCCATGTGTTTGTTGGCTTCCCATATATCTTCTTTTGAGAAGTGTCTCTTCATGTCTTTTGCCTACTTTTTTAATTTTTTTAATTTTTTAATTTTTTTTAGTTGGAGTCTCATTCCATCGCCCAGGCTGCAGTGCAGTGGCACACTCACGGCCACCCCAGTGTCAACCTGCTGGGCTCCAGCGATACTTCCACCTCAGCCTTCTGATCAGAACTACAGGCGTATGCTACCACGCCCGCTTTTGCCCACTTTTTAATGGGGCTGTTTGTTTTTTTCCTTCAACACATTTGAGTTCCTTGTAGATCCTGGATGGTAGGCCTTTGTCAGATATGCAGCTGGCAAATATTTTTTCCCATTCTGTGGGCTGTCTCCCTGCTCTCTTGATGGTTTCTTTTGTTTTGCAGAAGATTTTCAGTTTGATGAGGTCCCACTTGTCATTTTATCTCTTGTGGCATGGGTTTTTGGGATTTTGATCAGGAATTGGTTGCCTATTCTAATTTCCGTAAGGATGTCTCCTATGTTTTCTAAGATTCTAAGTTTTACGTTTAGGTCTTTGATCCATTTAGAGTTGATTTTTGTGTATGATAACAGGTAGGGGTCCTGTTTCATTTTTCTGCATGTGGTCAGCCAATTTTCCCAACACCATTTACTGAATAGGTGTTCCTCTCCGCAGTGGTTGTTGGAGGAGGCTTTGATGAAGATGAGTTGGTTGAGAAATCGAGGTTTTGTTTGTGGAATCTCTATCCTGTTCCATTGGTCCATATGCCTGTTCTTGTACCAATACCAGGCTGTTTTGATTATCATAGCCTTATAATAAAATTTAAAGTCTGTAAGTGCGATACCTCCCGCTTTTTTATTTTGTTAAGGATTGTTTTAGCTATTCGTGGTCATTTATGTTTCCATATGAATTTTGCAAATGCAGGCTTAATAGTACCCTGGGTTAGATTCCTGAGTGTCTGCATATATTTTCTTCTCGGCTCACATCATCTTTACAATCAGATTTCAAGCCTCTAGGAGTTCAGGGGACCACTCGGTCAGTCAGGCTTCAGAGTATGCCCTTGCACTGGCAGAAGTTGAGTGAATGCTCACTGGCCTGGTTTACACAGACCAAGGCTGTGAAGTGCTCCCTACCTGAGGGGCAGCTGATCACCTTACAGTGACACTCTTTGTGTTTAAAAGTGGGCTGCCCTTATGGGTTTGCCATTGGGAATTTGGACCTGCAACTTTAACACCAGAGATTCTCGAACTTTGATATGTGGAGGAATCACTTGGAGTTTCTGTCAAAATGTAGATTTTAACACAGTAATTACAGGGTGGGGCCTGAGATTGTGCTTTCTTAACAAACTCCCAGTTTGATGCCAATGCTGTTAGTCTGAGGACCACAATTTGAGTAGCAAGAATTTAGACAATACCCATTTTACAGAAGAAAAAAATAGAGGCTTTAAGGGGTGTCATGCACAAGGGCAAGGTGATACGTCTAACTCCTTGGCTCTCAGTGTGCTCACTGAGCTGTAGGGTCCTTTAGGTGAGGTTCTTGGCCTCTTTCTCTCCTCACTTCTTAACTCCGGCTCTGTTTTCTTTGGCTCCCCAAACCCTACTTTGGAGCTGGAGACTCAGGGCCAAAAGTCGACATTTTCATGACAGTCCCGCTGGAGCCGCACCAGAGTTCAGGGTGAGGTTACGTTTGCTCTGGCTGGGCTGCTGACAATCGCTTTTGGGTGCCCAAACTCCCAGACTTGAAGATGGAAATATAATATCTCCCCGAGGAAGTGCTTTTATTGAGTCCATGAATAAGAGAGCACATAGTTTGCTGCTTCTAATTTCAGCTCTACTCCCTCTGTGTGGCATGCCTGCAAGGCAGCGGCACTCATGGCTGGGTGATATCAGAAATGTGGCAGGAATTAGGAAAAAACCTGGAACTTGTGTAAAAGTAGAGAGCTATTTAAAGCAACATAAATGGCTACACTGAGCCTGGGCTTCTTTGGCTATTACTTGGGATTTTTTAAGCTATAAGATTACTTGCTTCAGAAAGAAACAGAGTCTCCCTCTCTCCCTTCTCCTTTTCCCACACCTATTCAAAAATATGCTTATTTAGAAAATAATAGCACTGTCAAAAGACAAAGTGACAACAAATATAGTTAAAGGTCTAATAGGCTCTTGTTTGCCATTCTAGAATCTGGCAACACGTCATTCTAGAATCTGGCAACACGTCATTCAACATAATACAGTGTTCTCATGGGCTGAGCAGAAGAAAACCACTGTTTTACAGGCAGAAAAGAGCTGAAGAAAGCAAAAACGAGACAAACAGCAGATTGGTCATTTCAAAGTTACTTTCCTTACAGCATTGACAGAGAGGATTTCCTTATTACACTGACTTGGGTTGACTGGAATTTCTCTCCCCACCCCCACCTCCCCTTTTTTTTAAACTGGGCTGTTTCAAAGTTCAGTTGATTCCATGGCACTTAGCACAGGTGACTCCATTCTGGCCTGGTCTGGTGGACCTAATACCGGCGAGGCTAGTCCAAATCAGTGGGTTCCCACAAACTGTTTAACAGCACAGAAGGATCAGGAAGGTATATATTGGTTTGATTTTTTAAAGTTTTGTTCTTATGTTCATTGCATAAAAACAATATACATCGCTGTAATGCAGGTGTTTTAACCTAACAAAGCAATGCAATTGAAGATATTTCCCTAGGATTATTTTAATAAAAATCTAAAACGTTTTTCTTTCTGCCACTGGAGAAAATCTCCCCTCCATCAGGGGCAACAATCATCGGTCGTGTGTGTTGTAGAGAGTCTGTGGAGATTTTACCTCCAGGGGACCTCAGGGAAGAGCACCTTTTTAAAAAGTGCATCCAAAGCAGTTTGCAAATATGCGATGATTTAATACTAAATTAAAAAGATTCATTCCAAATATTCCATGTAGATAAATTTAGGTACAAGAAATGTGAATGCTTAATTATTCCACATTAAACTCAGGGCTTTTAATCCCAATTCATATTATAGCCCAAATTGAGTAAGATATAACAAAAAGATAGAAGAAAGTTAGATTTATTAGCTAATGTTTAAAATGGATTCTCCTTTTTGTTACTACACGCATAATGTGATGTCTGATTCTTGTGTTCCCAAGTGATTAGGATTATTTGCTTTCTCTCTTCTTAGCTCATTTACCAGCTGATTCTCACCAACATGACCACAGGAGAAAGCTTCGTTTTCTGTTTGGAACAAATCTTTAAAAAAAAATAAATAAAAGGAGAACATATATTTTCACAGCACCCTAACAGGCACTTTGGGGTTCATACATCTTGCCTAATTCAGACCTCTGTTTGAGTGGTGATCTTTTTACAACAATAATTTCTAATCAATGTACACTTTACTGGAACAGAAAAAAATTTGTACATTGACCGGACAGCCGCAAAAAGAATTATATGGTGTTTTTGCTACCTGTGAGTAAATAAATATGCTTTTGGCATTCCTGGATATCTGACCCATTAAGTGAGCCAAAACAACCATTCATTCTACTTTTTTTTACGGTTTAAATAAATTCTAGAAACCTATTACAGCACTCAAGGGTGAGTGCTTCTGTGGTTTAAGCTGCAGGAAATATTATTGTGTAATGTGAAGTGCAGTTTCTCACCTGCTCTACCACAGAGAAATGGCATGGTACTTGGCCTTCCTCAACTGAAGCTTTCTCATCTGCAAAATAGACAAATTTCATTCATTCAACAAATGTGTATTGGACTTCCATGGCACCAAGCACAGTCATATTCTGGGGACACTTCAATGAACATAAAAAGAAAGGACCCCATTTCATGTTGGTCTAGATCCTGGTCCCCAGAACGCACAGCCGAGATCATCTATAAAATTTTCCTGAGAGCCTGTCAGGAGAGGGAACTTGCACCAGAGGGAACTTGCACCAGGTGGCAAGAGGTCTGCATTTTTAGCAGTTTTGCTTTTGTTACCTTTTTCTTGCTTTACAATGGACAGAGCATGGGGATTTCTACACAAAGGTATGGAGCAGGAAACCAAAAGGTAGCGAAAGTCTTTCCTTTATTTGTATCTCTGATGACCCATTTCCCGCCAAAATTCCTGTCTACATCCCTAACTCGCTGACTCAGGGCTCAAAAGGTCCTTGAGATATTACTGTTTTAAGCCCTGCCTCTTTTAAACTGGACAATGAATAAGGATTGCTGTTCAGCACTTATACAAGAGAAGGTAACTATTTCAAGATGAGACAATGGTTGTTTAATGTCCAGTGTCACAAGAAGTCTTTTACTCAGACTGTCCTGTTTCTCCTTCAATCTAGTCAGCATAACAAAATAAACTCGATTTTGCATTTTTTAAAAATGAAACAGCACATGGAAATAATTTTGGTACCTCAATCTTGTGCCAACCAGCTTTGGGAAGTGAGAGATTCCCATTTCAATTCAATCCAATAATTATCTTTACATTTGTGTTATACCAGGCAGTGTGCTCAGGGCTCTGATGCAAAAAAAGAAATCGACCAAAGTCCCTCTCCTTGTAAATTTTCTTACTGGTGGTGGAACTATGGGGAAGAAGTCCGAAGACAATCTAACATTTGAAAGTAGGAAAAAATGTAAAAAATGCTTTGGTAAAGGAAGAAGCAAAGTAATTCATCCTGAGAGAGTCAGAGAATGTATGATAATTAAATTTATTTATGAAGGAGAGACTTGCGTCATGGACCCAATGGCTAAAGGGATAAGTTACACTTTATGAACATAAGTCCAGACTTGACTGAGCATCTTAAGCCAAAAACTGAGGGAGAACCAGAGATCAGTGTGAGTCCAAAGAAACTTTGCCCATAGCTGCCAGCTTAGAGAAACCCATTAGAGCCCTACACCCAGACACCATTTTAGGAGGCCCTGGGAAGAAGGAGCAAAATCTGAAATACTGAATTTACCTCAAAGAGATTGAATAACATACAGTATTTAAACCAGGAGAGAAACTGAAAAACATGTTGTCAAGTTAAAGCACTCCAGGATCCCTGCTAACAACAGGAAAGTTCTATGGGGAAGATACAATCAATTATAGAAAATTAAGAAGACATTCTCTATACTTTTGAACTATTTACTCTACATTGTAAAGACCTCTTATATCTTCTGCCCTATCTTAAAGTCACTAAAATGCAACATACCCCAAGGAGATATCATAGAAATTTCCCACCCACAAACCTGAGCCTTTTGTCATTTTCTATACCAGTGATGAGCCTTTTGTCATTTTCTATACCTGTGATACCACCATTCACCCAGATCCAATTCCAAAAACCTATGATTCACTTTACCTTTCCTATCACACCCATCACCAAGTGACATTGAGTTTATTTACTAAACATTTATTGAATCTTTTCACTTTCTCTCTCTCTCTCTCTCTCTCTCTCTCTCTCTCTCTCTCTCTCTCTCTCGTACGACCTTATTCTCTCTCCAGCATTTGTCTGTCTCTCTTTTTCATTTTACAGTTAGAGAGCACACTGAAAATGAAAACATGATCAGATAACCCCTCACCACCATGCAACAAATGCCTTCTCATTTGTCTTGGGGTAGGGATCAAACCTGGGCTTACAAGGCCTTTCAATGGTCTGTTTCATGCTTCCCTTTTTGCTACTGCTATCTGCCACTCTTCTTGCTCTGTGAACTCACCATTCCTTCAGTGTCACCCATGAGTCCTGCTCCCTTATGTTACATTCAAGGTCTCACTGTGGAACTTGCTCCTCACTCTTCTGCTTGTCCTCTGGTTAACTTTTATCTTCCTTGAGGTCCTAGCTTTCTCAGAGAAACCTTCTTGATCTCCAGGCCACATCAGATGCCCTGGTACATGCACTCATAATATCGTGGACCTTCCTTTCATGGCACTGGTGACAATCTGCAATTATTTAGCCCCCACTAGAATTGGCAAGGGCTACTGACAAAGATTCTCTTCTTGATCAAACTCTGGTCAGGCTCTTCTAAACACTCTTCCCAAACAGGCCTCAACTTTTATGTCTCCATATCTGTCTCTACATTGTCCAATTTTAGCAGGAATCCTGTTAAGTCAGTCTAATCAGAATCCCTCACCCTTGATATCTGCTTACCTTCAATATCTGATCAGGTTCTTCATTACCCATAATCCTCCAGGTGATGTCTGATCATCCTGGCCTGTCCACAGCAAGCATCATGCTAGGTCACTGTAGCCAGAATTCCTCTTTACTGCTGATGTTTCCTCTTAAAAATTTTCTATCCACCGGCCCCCACCCTACTCCTAGATTCTAAATTCTCAGTTTCGTTTGTTGGTTTGCTTGTATTTGTAGTTGAACCCAACCTTTCTCTCTCACTGCAAAACCCCATTGCAATGGCCCCTACGCCTATCTTGATGGTCCTAAATAAAGTCTTAAATTTAAAAACGGTCATGAATAAATTTTTTCTTTAACACTACATATGACTTTGCATTCAGGCACACGGGCATCTGTGTGGACATTTATGCATCCTTGGCCCATGGCAGGCACACAAATGTATACAGTTAATGAATGAACCAATTCTCTTTCTAGTGGGCGAAATTTTTCAGAGTTTATCCCTTTCACTTATTGGGTACAAGATTAGTTTGGGAAAATCCTAACTACATTCCATTTCCCCCCTCTATCCAATTCACTTCTTAAGGTAAATAAGGGACCAAGATAGAAAACAAAATATTTATGAATAGGCCATTGTCTATCTGTTTCAATAAAGCCTCATGGAGAACTTTTAAAAAGCTGGTTTTTCCTTTGTTAATAACTTGACAATGAAAGATATATTAAGTTTGAAAGAAATTTATGGCTGTCTGAAAAATTGTCAAGAAGGCTGATTGAGGCTGAAATTATAGTAGAAGAGTTTCAAATTCAACTCCCCCACACTGAGGTAATGTTTGCCTCCTTCCTGCAACCTGATTTTAATTGCTTTCTTCTAAAGTTTCAGTAATTTTCTCTTGTATTACCCAGCTCTTGTACTAAATGTTGAAATAAATATAATACTTATTCTAACCATGGTGAACAACGTTCAGGCAATTGTTTCCAGTTCTAAACATTAGGTTATTATGGGAGAATTACATGGCTGGGCAACTCCAGTACCACCAACAAAGGTAGCTCACTGAGAACTTACATTTCTGTTTTGACCCAATCCTGATTTATATTTATATAAATAAGTTATATCCCCAACTTTTTTTTAAGTTGGTGCAGTCTTGCAGGCATATAGTTACTGGGGGCGTGAGTCCTGGTCTCACCCACAAAGGACTTAATTCCAAGTAACGGAAGGCAACGACAGTGCTGTTCCAACTGCACATACATCATTGACTTTATTTCTATAAGAAAATTTTTCCATGCTCTAGTCATGAATACTAAGATGAGAGAGTCTTACACTTTTCATTGAGATGAGCTGTTGTAACCGTAACAACAGGAGATACGCAAAGGAATGAATGAATGATCCCTGGCTTTTGTCTCTGCAACTACTTTATGTCTTTATGACTCACCCTCTCCAATGAATTGCTGCTACTACAGAATACATTCTCTAGGTGCTTTGGATTAAGACCATGTAGACAGAAGCAGAGGCAGTAGTCCCAGGCCAGAGCTGCTCCAAAGCCTCGAGGCCCCTGACTGAATGTTACATGTAGAAATACCTATGACCTGAATTCAGAGACAGGCAAGCCCATGAACAAGTCATATAATTCTTTAGAACTGTGCTCATTCCTAAAACCAATTTCATTACTTCCAACACCAAGTGATGTGGCCTATTCGGAGAGCACTAGTGGCATTCGAGTCCTCACAATGAGCTCATTTCCCTTAAGTTCCTTCAGACGGTAAATCAGAAATATCCAAGTATGTTGTGCCCACCAAAAGTTTTGTAATTATGACTAAGCTTAAGTCAGCTTGCTTTAACAAAGCCATGGCTAAAAGATGACATGCAAAGACTGAGAATCACTTACTTGGGCAGCTTCAATAGAAGGAAGACTTCAAAGTTATGCTAATTCGAGGTATTATGGCCTCAAGATAAAAGCCTTCTAATGAGTGAAGTTTACAGATGGCAGAGCACATCAATGTCAAATCAGTCCTCACTCAGCTGCACACTTGGGGATACATATATTTGTTTCTATATCAGCGGCTCTTTTACACCTTTTTTTATATTAAAGAATTTGTCTTGACTACCAATCAATGCTACTTTACCAGAAAAAAAAGTAAAAATGAGAGAGAAAGGACCCTTTCAGAAAACATACAAAGTAAGAAGCAAACAGCTAATTTACCAGCTAATTGGTAGAAGTCATTCACTCTTGCTCTCGTTCAAGCGTTTATTGGCATGCTATTATGTAAAAGGTATCATAGTTAGCAGTATGAGCTGCTTCTTCCCTAAGAAGCATCAAAAGTTCAATTCATCAAGGTGAAGCAGTGATGGGCCCAGGAAAAGCCCCGTAAGAAGCACTTAGAAAGGAAGAAACCTGGGAGACGTGAGCTGGAGGAGTCAGGCCTGGGAAGTAGAGCCACCCCCACACTCACCCCCACTTACTGTAGCTTGAGGAACAGCTCACCAAATGGAAGGGCAAAAGAAAAAAAAGTGCTTCTCCGACCACAACCTAGAAATACTAGAAGGACAGATACAAAGGAAGCAAGAATTAGAGAAATGTGTAGACCGATATTCTTCAAGTGAAACCTGTTTCCAGATGGTATCGAGAAAATTTTAAATATCATAAGACCAGAAAGAAAAAAAAAACCTGCTTTCAGATATGCATCTCAGACCCCATGTTTGGAATTGGATGAAAATAAGAACCTGTGTCTTTTTTTTTTTTTTTTTTTTGAACAGGCTCTTTCCAGGTCTGTGGCATAGAATTGGAGCTGGGGGGTCCAGGGCTCTGGACACGAGGCAATTCCTCCAGAATGTAAGTATAAGATCATTCTGGGTTTTGCTTCTCAACTCTTAACTTATTTGAGGAATTCTGACACTATAAATTTCCAAGAGTGGAAAAATAGCCCTGCTGAAAAGGTAGCATATGGGGAAGGAATTTTGATTATGCTTTTTTCAAACATGAAAGTGCTTCAGCTGCAACATTCTGGACTCTTGAAAATTTAGTTGATTCTTATAATATCATGAAAAAGGAAACTGCAACAGATGAAGCAAGACAAGTTTTAGACTTGTTTGAGGACTTAAAGATCAAGGTATTCGAAGAAGTTTGAATTAATTCCAAAAACATGAAGCGAGAAGAAGGGAAATGAACTGGCAACTAATTTTTAAGGATTTAAAATTAGAATTTCTGTGTCTACAAAACATGCTCTTACCTGTGTGTTTTGTGTTGTTATTCTTTAGGTTTATGAAATTTTAGCAGTTTTTGATTGCCACTCTGGGGTTACAAAGACATTTTCAACTGATCTCATTCTGGAGAGGAGTTGGAAGGGATAAGAAGAAAGGAACAGAAATGTGACAGGAGTTGTAGGTAAAGTGTAAGAGAATGACTGCAGCAGTTCCTGACCTGCTTTGGTTTTAATCTAAGTTTTAAGCTCATCTGAAAGCGCAAAGAGCTACTAAAAACACATAAAACATTTTACTGAAGGAAAAGTGCCCATGAGACTCATTGTTGCCTCCATTTTTCCACCTGTATATAGAGGAGAGCATTTGGGGAGTAGGAGGTGTCCCTTATTCTCTCACATGGTAACTGCTCCTAAGGAGGTTGCATTCTGGTCTGAAGACAGTCAGGAAAGAGACAAATCTAATGGCGGAGGAAGAGGGTGACGATGGCGATGATGAAGACAACCATGAGGAAGACAACCATAGGTAGAGCTCTATATAAGATACCTTGGAGCACAGGGGAGGGATCCTCTATATAACCTGGTAAAGGCAGGAAAGATTTCACATGCAGGTATCATTTGAGTTGCGTTTAGAAAGAAGAGTTAGGTATTTTCCATTGAGCAAGGTGATGAGAGGGTTATTCCAGGCCAAAGGTATAGCAAAAGCAAATACGTGGAGGTCTGTGAGGCACAAAGTATTCAGAGAACAATAAATTCTTAAATATAGAAGGTTGACGGGATGCCATGACAAGAGATACAGGAGAACAGATGGGTGGAACTGAGATTCTGAGAATGATGTTATGAAGTTTAGATTTTTTCCTATAGGTGATAGAAAAACATAAAGAGTTTTAGGGAGGACAATGACATATTTACATTTTCAGCTTTGGGATATTTTTTAGCAATGTGTTTGTCAAAGCCAGTACCTTTTCCATAATCCTGATTAGTCAGAATAAGATTTCTCTTATTTGAGCCTTTGAGATTGTGTTTCAGTAAGTCAAATATTTCAAGCTTTTCTTAGAAGTCTCTGAATACAACTGAACAACTTCCTGACCTCTAATCTTGTCCTCTAGGAAGTATCTAGCCCTACTCTTCCTAGGAAAGTAGATGTAAATAGACACTGATCTCCAGAGGAAAAGAAAATTAATCACAGGAATAAAAAACAGATTTTTTTTTTATGCTCTTACCTGCTGATCAAGAGGGACTACTCATGGGATCTTTTACTTTTCTGATTTCACTGTGAGAAGTACTCAGGGGGTTGGTACAGTAACTACAGAAGATCTAGTGTAGGTCTTGTTTAATGGAGTGGGGCAGTGATCTACTGCATCATTTGTCAAGAACAACTCATCTTTATACAAATCATCACACTGGCAAATCCCCAGAATTTGTTGTTGCATGAATTTCCCATAACTGGGCAAGAGGAAGAAGGTAAAATTTAAGAATGTCAGCTATTCTTAAATGAGATTTTCCAGTCAAGGAGACTCCAGAGTCAAGACTAGTATTCTTATCAAAACAACCTGATATTGGTACAAGAACAGGCATATGGACCAATGGAACAGGATAGAAATTCCACAAACAAAACCTCAATTTCTCAACCAACTCATCTTCGACAAACTTCCACCACCAACCACTGGGGAGAGGAGAACCTATTTAGTAAATGGTGCTGGGAAAACTGGCTGACCATGTGTAGAAGAATGAAACAGGACTTCTATCGCCATACCAAAACTCAACCCCAAATGGATCAAAGACCTAAATGTAAAACTGCAAACTTAGAATCTTAGAAACGTAGGAGATACCCTTATGGAAATTGGAATAGGCAACCAATTCTTGATCAAAGCCCCAAAAGCCCATGCCACAAGAGATAAGATAGACAAGTGGGACTTCATACAACTGAAAATCTTCTGCAAAGCAAAAGAAACCACCAAGAGAGCAGGGAGATAGCCCCCAGAATGGAAAAAAATATTTGCCAACTGCATATCTGACAAAGGTCTAACATCAAGGATCTACAAGGAACTCAAATGTGTTGAAGGAAAAAAACAAACAACCCCATTAAAAATTGGACAAAAGACATGAATAGACGCTTCTCAAAAGAAGACATATGAGCAGCCAACAGACACATGAAAAAAATGCTCAGCCTCACTAATTATCAGAGGAGAAATGCAAAGCAAAACTACATTGAGATACCACCTAACTCCAGTAAGAATGGCCATCATTAATAAAACAGAAAACAACAGATGCTGGTGAGGAGTAAAGGGAATGCTTCTACACTGTTGGTGGGAATGCAAATTAGTTCATCCTCTATGAAAAACAGTGTGGCAATTCCTAAAAGTACGAGAAATTGATCTTTCATATGATACAGCAATTCCCTCCTGGGCTTAAGCCCATAGGAACTTAAATCACTCTAGAAAAAAGATACCTGCACACGCATGTTTATTGCAGCACTATTCACAACAGCAAAAACATGGAACCAACCATGTTTCCCATGGAAACTGAACTGGGAAAAAAAGGTGGTACATATACATGATGGACAATTATGTAGCCATAAAAAGAATAAAATTATGGACGTTGCAGCAACTTGGATGGATTTAGAGTCTATAATATTCAGTGATTTATCACAGAAACAAAGAACTGAATATCATATGTTCTCACACATAAGTAGACCCTGAACATTTACCATATACTATAACAAAGGAATTGGCAGTAGCTGGAAACTGCCAGGAGGGAGGAGGGATCACATGACATCAATAAGGGTACCTGATCTCAAACTATGGGAAGCGGTGACCAAAGGGAGGCCCAAACTTTATCTGTATGGTGACCACTTGTATACCTAATCCTAAATTGTACCCTATATCTTTAAAATTAAAAATTTTTTTTTAAAAGAATGTATTTATCTCCCAACAAACATTCTCTGAGTGGTGACTACAACCAGACACTGTGCTAGGATCTGTGGAGTTCACACAACATAGCTCATATTTAAGTTGTGACCGTATTTACTATTAAAAAAAGAAAGAAAGAAAAAAAGACTAGTGTTCCTGAAACTGAGAAGTACCGTGGCACTACCCTATGTTTCTCAACCACTAGCTGTGTCATGGAGCTGCAGCTGTCCTGCTCGTGACTTTTAAGAGTGGGAAGCAAAGTGATTTAAGGATTACAAAAGAAAACCACTCTACTCCTGAGAGGAGGAAATCAAGTGTGACAGCCAGATATAAGTATTCTTAGAGATAGACTCACATGATTTGTGTAGAAGTTATGAAGAACTGTTAGTGAAGTCTAGTGTGTCTCAATCTCTCTGGGTTAAATGTAAAAACTTTCTCACCTCTAGGATGAATGAAAGTCTTCCCACATTACCTCTGAGTTAATGTGGGAATTGTGCATCTTCTTCCAGAGAGACATAAGATCGCCTTTGTCTTTACAGTCTTAATGGTTCTTAAGTTTTGGAGTTGGGCCTGAAAGTAGCACAGTGAAAAAAAAAAATAATCAGTCTAGGGATCAGAAAACCAATTTCGGTCCCGGTTATGCTTCCTGTAAGTGGTCTTGTGGGGCCACTGGATCTCAATTGAACCTCAGGATTTTGATTTTTTAAATTGGGACATTACTCACTGTGAGGCTGTAGCTGCTAGATGCTGCTGTGTGTATCCAGGACAACGCACAAGTATCAATCTAATATTTTAATAAAACTATATAAATATAAGCATCAATACTAGTGATGACCAAAGAGAGCCCGTTAAGATGATATCTGTTTAGGAAAGGAAATGAGGTCATGAAGTCGATATGATTTTTGAGGGCCTGGGTGAATGATGCAAGGGATAAGGAATTGGAAGGTTTAAGTTTTCCTCTTAAAAACTGAGATTTTGGCAGGAGACAGTTGTCAAGTTTTCCAGCCTAATAAAAGTGTGACTTTGATGTGGTAATAGAAGCTAATTTTATAGACTGGCCTTGAATTTTAATGATTCACAAAGGGAGATTAAATATACTTCAGCTAGCTAGGCTCAGTGGCTCAGCCTGTAATCCCAGCGCTTTGGGAGGCCAAGGTGAGTGGATTGCCTGAGCCCGCAGGTTCGAGACCCGCCTGGGCAACTTGGAGAGACCTCATCTCTACAATAAATCAAAAATTAACTGGGCGTAGAAGCGCGCACCTGTAGTTCCAACTACTTGGAAGGCTGAGGCGGAAGGATCCCGGAGCCCAGCAGTCGAGGCTACAGTGGCCGGGAGTGGCACTGCACTCCAGTCTAGTGACAGAGTGAGATTTCAACTCAAAAAAAAAAAAAGGTAGTTCAGCTAAAGCCTAATGTCTGAAGCCACACATCTGACTGAGTAACTGCGTCCTTCTCTCTGGTGATCAGCAGCGGGTTGGGCCAGGTGACAATACTAGCAACTGTTACTTAATGTGTAGAGCCAGAACAACCACAGGATGATATTAGACTGGGTGAGAATGTCCATGTAGGTGGTCTGGGGAGAGAAACCACACAACTTAAGGCCCATTAAATTTGCCACATACAAATCAGGACACATTGCTTGCCAACACAAACTTGCTCTCCTGACTTTTTTTCTAGGCACATAAGTGTGAAATTGTTTCTGACCTATGTATCCCCTCCCCTTGCTCCATTAACCAAACTATTACCAAAACCTAGATTTTTTTTGCTGCAGGTCCTTTTTGCATTCTTCCCTCAAAAGAGAGAAGACCCAAAGGCCCCCAAGGACTCACTGCACTATCAACAGTGATCCAGACTTGAGTTTCTGGTGAATTGTGCAGAGCTCCATAGACCAATGAACTCGTTTTAGAGACTACTCCCAAATTCTTCTCTCCATTGACAGTCCCTTCTTGTCCCTACCAATCACTTCCTGGTAAGGACATTTTTGTGTCTTCCCTTCTCTCCTACCACGCAAGAATATTCTCTTCTTTTTATACCAACTCCCTACTTGCCTCTTGACTTAAAGAACTCAGACTCTCCACAAACAGAATAGATCTTTCCAGTGCTGCCTGTTGAGTTTCCCCATCAGCTGTGGCAGTTTTGCCCACGGAAGTGGTGCTGTTATAACTCCAGCTAGTCACTTGTCACTCATACTTCAAAGGGCTGGAAGAAGGACGAGTGGGTTGTTCTCTGCTCTCACTTTAAAGTGCTATGCCTCACTCGAGCTTCCTGGCTTCCTCCTCCTTTTCTTCCCTTGGCCCATCATCAAGTACCATGCTTGGTTTCCTCTGCTGAAAAATCCGGAATAAAGGGCATACCAACAATATTACTGCTCCGAATGTCACTCCAGCCTTCGAAAAGCTTAAACTGAAGATACATGATTCCAAACTGCAGCAACCACGACTAAATCCAAATCCCAATTGCTGGCTTTAAACGCTAACATTGTAATCAGCACATCCGGTCCTTCCTCAAGTTCCCACTGTCCTGGGGAGATTCATTATCCTCTCTTGGGCAGGTGCCCACACTGCTCTCTTGGACACTGTTGGCAGAGCATCTGAGTTTCCAGGTCTTGTTCCGGGGCCACCTTAGACGGGGACACCAGTGTTATAACCATTCATTGTGTGTCCAGGACACTTCTCTAATTCTCCCTTCCCTGTTCCTGCTGCTGTGCTAAGCTCCCCATGTACTGGAAACCATTCTCCAGAGAGAGGCTGGGGAGCAAGACTTGTGGCAACCAAAGCCAAACCGTAGACTGGGGCCACAGTCCCAAAGCTGGCTGCCTTATTTACCCTTCAGATTCTTTCCACCTGTGAAACGAGCAAAACCATACCCAAATTACAGTGTTGCTATGAGCATTTAATGAGATAATGTCTGAAATTACACAGCAATGGCTTAATAAGGAATATGAGTTATTGACATGGTCATCAGGGAAGGCAACAGAGAACAGTGTTTATGAGCACAGACTCTGAAGCCAGACCCTGCAGGCTTGAACACTGGCTCTGCAGCTTATTAGCTGTGCAATCTTGAGCAAGTTACTCACCCTTTCTGTACCTCTTTCCTTATCTGAAAAATAGGGATGGTGATGATAGTGAAAGGACTCATTAGCTTGTCATGGGGATGAAAAGAGCAAGTACATGTGAAGCGTTTAAAAGAGTGTATGACACACAGTAAGTGGTTTACATGTGTTAGCTTTCATTGTTATTGTTATTGTTATCTCAAGAGGTGGTAGAGGCCTCAACTGCTGCTCTCACCAAGAATGTGAACATGTGTTCTGCTCTGCATCAGAGTTCCACCGTTACGCATTTCTCCATCCTGTCCTTTTAACCACCATCACAACCACCCACACACCCCCCCAACCAGAGAGTAATCCAGAAAGCTTCAAATCATCTATATTTCCACTCCTAAAAAGCATAACACCTGAAGACTAAAACAGACATGCTCTACCCATACCTGTACCCACCACAACCTTAAACACAGAGTCATTTCTTTTTGGGCACTGAAGAGGAAAGTCACACAGAGTTAACTGAGCAATTTTCCCTCCAGGAGAAACCCCGATGTTTAAAAATGAGGGTCCCCCATCCCACAGTTTACGTTTATTTTCCTCTTAGGAAATAGGAAAATAGACGGAAGCTGCAGTTCTTCCTATTCGGCTATTTATTGTCTACTTAAGGACACAAGAAAAATAAAGAGTGTGTTTCAAGATTTTCATAAAAAATGCCAGTGTTAAACTTTGCATCTTTCCCAGTTTTGACAAGTAGTATACTACCTTTAAAAATAAATAAATAAATGGAAACATCAGCAAGTCACTGCAATCTCCAGTGGCCACAGTGCCCTTGGAATGGATTCTGGTTACCCTGCCAGCCTTCTTTTCACCTGATTCTGGGTAAAAAGCTTCGGTGTTGCATAGACAGAGTTTCTGTAAGATTCAATGTAGATTAAAAGCAAGAAAATTTCATCAACAGAGCATTAAGCGTAAATATCTAAATGCTGAAAGGCTGGAAATTCAACCTAATTAAAATGGCTAAACACAGAGTCACAATTAAACAGCGAGAGAATTATAGAAAAGTAAATATTTACACACACATTGTACACTTACTAGGGTTGACAAAGAAATGCTTCTGATCTGCACAGTTTTCCTTTGTAATGATATTGTTATGAGGCAATAAATGTGGTTATAGTTAATAACAGATGTTAAATGGCATAATTCATCCAGAAATCTCACTAATTACTGCAAAAGCGTGAGACAAATACACAGCATCATATGGGGGTATTTCTTATCTGTTAGTACGCAAACTGAAAAAAAAATGAAAGGTCACTTGTAGAGAAAAAAAGTAAAGCTGTAGCTACTTCCATTTAAAACAAAATTTAAACACTTGAAAATCACAGTGGCTTCCCCTTCCAAAGAGTCCATGTTTCATTCAGAGAAAACAAATTGGCCTAAATGAGTTTGAGTTAACTGGGCCACTCTAGTGGTAATCGTTTTCTAAATTAGTTTAGGGAGAATGTTCCATATTTTAAACTGCATTACTTGCTGTCTTTAGAATGATGCTTACCATCAAATATTTCATTTTCCTTCAGCCCAATCCTTCTCTCTTTACAAGGACATTGAAACAGATAAGGGGGTGGGGGAGGCAGGGTACAGTGTCACCTGAAGTCATTTTATTTTGCATAGATCACATAAAGAAGAGGTGAAAAATACAAGTTTTAAATAATTTTTTCACTGTAAATTTGGGAAGGATAATTGGGAAAATTAAAAATCAAGAGGCATCTTCAATAATGCCCCAAACCCAGAGAGTCCCTCTGAAAATTCCCACCCCTGTAACACAAGGCAACTTTCATTTTACTCTGTGATATTGTCTAGCTGTTTCCTTCACTTCCATGTTGTTTTAAAGGTGGTGCCCTTTGGAAGGCAGCTGCTGGCAAGGATGCGGAGAAAGAGGAATGCTTCTACACTGTTGGTAGGAATGCAGATTAGTACCACCTCTATGGAAAACAATATGGTGATTTCTAAAAGAAGTAGAAATTGACCTTCTATATGACCCAGCAATCCCCCTACTGGGAATATACTCGAAGGAAATAAAAACATTCTACAAAAAAGATTCCTGCACACACGTTTATTGCAACACTATTCACAATAGCAAAACCATGGGACCAACTGTGCTCCCCATTGAAACTGGAATGATAAAAAAATATGTGGTACATATACACAATGGAATATTATGCAGCCATATAGAAGGACAAACATATTGACTTTGCTACAACTTGGATGGATTTAGAGTCTATAATATTCAGTGATCTATCACAGAAACAAAGAACTGAGTACCACGTTCTCACTCATAGGTGAGGACATTTACCATAATACTATAAGAAAGGGAGTGGCAGTTGCAGGATACAGCCAGGGGAGGGGATGGGACACAAAACATCAATAAGGGTACCTGATCTCAAGCCAGGTAAATTGGGGACCAAAGAGAGGCCCAAATTTTACCTGTATGATGATTACTTATATACCTAATCCTAATTGTACCCCACATCTTTAAAATTTAAATAAAAGTGGTGCCCTTTGAAATGTTTGTGGTTGATTTGTACCATATTTTACAAAGCTTTCCTTCTTCGATTTAATTTCTACTGGTCTTCAAAACCAAGGAGTTTGATTTACAACTTGATTCAAATAAAGTCAGGATGCCGAAGTTAAAATAGTAAAGATTTCCAATGTTTTGGGGGGCACAAATGCACATCTGCACTCCACGTGCACACACACACATACACACTTAACGACAGAGAGAGACGGAGAAAAAGATCAGAGAGATAGAGAGCAGAATAGATATTGAGACAGAAACAGGGAGAAGCAGCCACAAATGCTACCTTTTGTTTTCTATGAAATAGAAACCACTATAGCAGACCTCTGTTTCTTCATAATGTTAAATCATCCCTTTTCATTGTGGAAAGTCTGGTGGCCAGGTGACTTTTGTTAATGCCTCTCAGTGAGACAACCTTGGGTCTCCATTTTTTATTCTTTGGAGGATAATTTTCCCAATAACATAGAAATTTGACAATAAAAATCAATGTATACCCATCAATCTAATTATTGGAGTCAAGGTACAATTTATTTTTCCTCCATATTAACTTTTGGAACAATCTGAACAGAAATCTGCTCAGGAAAAAGGCTGGTACGATTTATTTTAGGCGTAGAGAGAATGGACTAGACCAATGATTCTCAAGCCTCAGTGCAATCCAGGGATCTTTTTGAAGAACAGATTCTGACTCAGGAGGTCTGCAGTGGGCCTGCCATCCCATGAACTCCAGGGTGGCGTTGCTGTTGCTGCCTGTGGACCACACTGAACACTCCAAGCCCAGAGGACTGCTGGCAGTCTCATCTAAATCTGGCATCCTTACACAATAGTGCTCCAGTCATCAGTTGCAGAGTTCTGAAAAAGGAAGCAAAGTGAAAGTTCATGTTGAACCTTTAGTTAGAAAGCTGGAAGGGTACTTAAGGGGAATCCTGATTTATTCGCCATCACATGATGCTCTATAGTATCACAGAGAAACTCTTCCAGATGGCAGAAAAAGTATGTGTTTGTAACAGTCTCCTTTGAAGACAGCCTACGACATCGCTTGGCAGTTAATTCAGTTTTTAACAGCCTCCACCATATTTAGTAAAAGTTCTTCTTCCTGGATCATCAGCTAATTCTTTATGTCTAGATCCCATTAAGGCTGAAAATCCTCTAAATGATTCTTCTTTATAAACTCAAAAACTATTCATTCATATGTAATCTCTCAGTTTCCATTCTTTGCACTAAGCTATCTCAGATGGTTTAGACTTTTCTCAATGGGACATTTTCCAACCCTTTAATCATCTGAGTAATCTTATACAAATGATGTCATTCCCCTTAGAGAGCAATTTATTCCACCCTCAGTTAAAAAAAAAAATCCATCCTCTTTTTTGTTTTCATTCTTTTAATCCCTAATGGCCCACTTCTTTTCAAGAATTTCTATATCATCTTTATGGATCATTATCATCTTATCAGTATCTCATGGTTAGTAACTTCCAAAATCTCAGTGCCTTTGAGTCTTCCATTTGCAATGGAAGACAACACAATAAGTATACAAATTGTCAGTGTGCTGTGCCTCTGATGTTGTGAATGTCGGTGTTTTGCTCCAGAAATAAACTAATTGTTTTCTAAAGTATTTCCTAAACTATCCACATATAAGACACATGGACTAAGATAAAATATACAAACTTTGAAAAAAAACTCAATAATTTCTTGTTTAGCTTAGTAATACACCTAAGTCTTAGCATTTAGTGAATGCTCAATGAATAAATAAATGCATATTGTTGTTAAAAATCCCTATTCTACTTCTTGCTAGTTCTGTGACTGTGACTTTGGACAAGTTAACATTGTTGAATAAAAGTTTCCTTATTTTTAAAGCAGAAATGTTAATACCTACCTTAATTCAGAGATTAAATTAGAATACACACACACACACACACACACACACACACACACACACACACACACACACACGTGATTCAATAAACGATTATTTCATTCTTCTCCAAGTAAAGAAACTTATCAACTAGACCATCACTAGTACTTGTGATAGCATTTTTCATGTAGTAAGCTGTTGATAAATTTGCTGAATGGGCAAATGAAAATATAGGTCTAATCAGGATAAAAGTCTGGACAAAGAAAAAAATCACTGGAGTTGGTTAAGTTCCACTTTCATTGTAATGATGAACTCACATCAATTCTTCAGACAACTTTTTTAAAGGCTTCACATTTCCAGGGTTAAGCAATATGAGAAAAATCAGATACCAAATCTAGATGAAATTAGTGTCTATCTAGGTTACTAGAATTATATTAGTATAAAAGGCCATATAAAAAGGGCTTAGAATTTTTTGGAGAAAAAATATATAAATGAATTATATTACATAAGAATTATATTAATTTGATGAAAGTATTTATTAAGGTACACATGACCGTGACCACTTATCACTTACCTTTAGGGACTATATTCAAGGCAATATTAAATGTCACAGTTAACTGGTACTTTAGGGCAAGAATCAAGAAGAAGGTGATAATAAGAAAATCTGACCTCTCAGTGGCAAACAGAATTCTGTCTCTGAAAGAAAGTCTGTATTTTGGCATAGCTACTGATTAGTGGGGTAAATTTGGATGACTTGGGCTTTCTAAACCTTTATTTTCTCATATATTTTTCAGAAGTTGTATTACATTAAATAACAGTGTTTTATTAAAGCCTTTGTCATAGTGTCTGATAAATTTTAATTATTTTTCACAAATACTCATTGTGTGTGAGTTTATGTAGGCTTTCTTTTGAAGAAGAAAATTAGAACTCTTGAACTCTACTTCTGCAATGATATAATGTATCCAACTACGCTTATATTTAAAATGTAAAAAAAAGTGATTATATTTCTGACTTCACATTAAGTGATGATTTATGGCATTCATTTTTATAGAATAATGCTATTATTTCTAGGTTTTAATAATAATAAGCCTAAACAATTACATGATTATCTATTAACACTTCCAATAATTGATATAAAATATTTTCCCTTATAAAAGAGTATAACTTCATTATTAATGAAGTAACATGAGTACTGATTAATACTATAACACATATTATTAATATATTATCATATACTATGATATATAATATAAGATATATTATTAAAACTACTGAGACAGTTTCAGGCAAAGGATGGTAACGTAAAAATCAAAGAAAATATTTACTGACAATGTAAACATTTAAAATTTTTAAGTAAATTTGGAACAGTTTTTGCCATAGCTTTGTCATTAGCAAAATTCTTGGTAAGTTCTTTTAATTAGAGTTTTTAAGCTGTGGTTTAAAGGCAAGTAGTTCCGCGTTACAAAAAACAGCAAGCCCTCCAGCCAAACCTCTTTCCCCAAATTCTTACTCTCTAGAAAGACTTTAAATCTTTTAGCTTATTCACTTGTTATTTATCTTTATATCATTAAATAATTAGCACCTCATTCTGCAGCCTACCCTTGAATAACATGGGTTTGAATTGCACAGGTCTACGTATACATAGATTTTCTTCCACCTCTGCTACCCTTGAGACAGCAATATCAACCCTTCCCCTTCTCCCTCTTCCTCAGCCTACTCATATGAACACGATAAAGATGAAGATCTAGGATGATCCACTTCCACTTAATGAACAGTTAGTATATTTTCTTTTCCTTATGATTTTGTTAATAACATCACCTATTGTCCAGCTTACTTTTTTGTAAGAATACAGTATTGAAAGGTTATTAGTAGTTAAGTTAAAGGGGAGTCAAAAATTATACATGGACTTTCGAATGTGTGTAGCCAGGAGGAGAGGAGGACCAGTGTCCCTAACCACTGAGTTTGTTCAGGGGCCAACTGCACTCCAGATGTTTCTATTTTTGGCTCAATTTACTGACGTCCTAATTTTTAGGTAGTTTTACTTCTTTCCATCTCCTTTTACACATGTGTTCCTTCCTCAGCTCCCTTCACCCAAACAATGTTATAATTTTTGCTAGATGAGGACCCAGTACTTACATTAGCATGACTATGTAAATGTTATGCACCGTTGGACCATGTATTAGTACTTATAATGATCTTTACATTTTTTACACCTTAGTTTTTTATTTTTTCTGAAGATAATAATCATCTTATTTTTTAATTTGCATAGTTTTCTAAATACATCACTAACTTATATCCAAAGTCTCATCTAGCTGGAAAATAAAAAACTCTCCAAATGTATCAACATCTTAGGAATGTGGTCAATATCATCTGCTTAAATAAGTTCCCCCCCCCAAAGCCTTTTGACTAGCTCCAGTTTGGACCGTTGCTTTCTAGACTTGATGTGCAGTAGTCATCTCGGGAGTTTATTTCATCTTCTCTCAGGGGATTTCACTTGTCTCTCTCTTATGTTAAATCATTTTGATACAGAATTTTCAAGTCAGCCTGGGCCTTGAGAGTGTCAGCTCAATGGGCTTGCCAGCTGAGCCCCAGAGAGGGTCAGCTTGATGGGCTGGCAAGCTTAGCACCAGAAGTATTGGGTGGGAGGGCCCAAGGGGATTGCGGATTTGGAGCTGAGACCTGCAGCTTATACAGCCCTAAGACCAAGGTGATTGGCTAGCACTAGCTGTGAGCTTATTGGTCAGCACTAGCTGTATTGATTGGTCAGTACTAAGGATCAATCAGCAGGTGGTAGGGGTCTAATGGTGAGCTGATTGGTCAGCACTTGGTAGCAAGATGATTGGTTGTTTTTCTATCCCAGCTGTGGGTACTTAAGCTCTAGCTTGAGGGGCTCATAGGGAGCTTGTTTACCAATGCCAGTGTATCAGTCTGAGAGGTTTGCCATAAGTTCACTACATTATTACCAGGGGACCCACCCCATCTGTCTACCTAGCCTTTCTCTAGCTATCTCCTCTCTCAGTTTGTTTTCTGGATTTCTTGGGCTTATAGTTTTATATTTACTCCCTTGTTTTGTAAAGCACATACATCCCTAGCTTCAATAACTATTTGGAAGGTATTTTTAAGACCTCATTTGTCACTAAATGAATTTATTCTACCTTTACAGTTAATTAGAGTTCATTGGATACAGACCTCTAAATCAGAAATCATTTTTCCTCAGGGTTTTTAAAGTACTGCTCTATCATCTTCTATTAGTCAATGTAAGGTTGAGAAGTCTAAAGCCAGTTTTGATTATTCTTTCTTGTGTGACATCCAAAATACCTTTTTCTCTCTGGAATTTATTTGGTTTTTCTCTTTGCTTATCATGTTTTTAAATTTTATGGTGATATTTCTTAGTCTGGTACAATTTTCATCTATTTTGGGGACACTGTGTAGACCCACTCAGTCTGGAAATTCATAATCTTCAGTTCTGGAAAAGTATCTAAAATAATTTATTTAATGATTTTCTACATTTCATTGACTCTATTTTCTCTTTTAGAATACCTGTTATTTAGCTATTGAAACTTATATGTTAGTCCTCTAACTCTCTTTCCCGCATTTACTTTTATTTTTCTGTTTTCTAGATTGCTTTCCTACTCTTAAGTTTTTGATGTCTGCTATTTCAAACTCCACATCTTGTTTACTGCCTTCTGAATTTTTTTAAAATACAGCCTTTCATTCCAATTCTACAGTTGCAATATCTTCTCTTCTGCCCATGACAGTATTAATATTCGCTTTCTTTGTTGGTTTTAATTTCATTCTCCCTGCATGTTTTCCGTATCCTTCATATTATTTTGGTCAGCTTATTTTGGCTTCTGTCCTTTATACCAGATACTTTCCTTAAGTGTTTGGTAATTCTTTACATCTTCCCCTATTAAAAAGGGGGACACTAGGAAGTTGATTGAAATTTCTGTGTTCATGGTTAAGGCTTGTTGACTGTGGATTTTACTGTAGGCCGCTATGGTTAAGTCATTTTTGTTGTGCAAATCCCAATGTCGGTAACATTTACTTAATCCCCAGGTTTATCATGATACCCAGCTGCTAACTGTGCCTGGTGTTTCCCTGTCCAGAAAGCCTTTGCTTTATTTCTCCAGAGAATAAACCTCTAGTCCATGGGTCCCAAACTCCTGGGCCACAGACCAGTACTGGGCTGTGGTCTGTTAGGAACTGAGTTGTACAGCAGGAAGTGAGCCAGAGGCTTCATCTGTATTTGCAGCCTCTCCCCTTAATGACATTACTGCTTGAGCTTTGCCTCCTATCAGATCAGCAGGGGCATTAGACTATCATAGGAGTGCGAGTCCTATTGTGAACGTGGCATGTGGGGGACCTAGGTTGTGTGCTCCTTATGAGTATTCAATGCCTGATGCTCTGAGGTGGAGCTGAGGTGTTGATGATGGCATTGGAGAGTGGCTACAAATGCAGGTTAACATTAGCAATGACGGCTTGATTGCACATCCCTCACCCCACCTCCCATCCCCTCCACCTCCCTGGAAAACATTTTCTTTCACAAAACCAGTCCCTGATGCCAAAAAATGTTGGGGACCGCTGCTCTAGTTCATACCTCACATGGAGGAAAAGAATCTTGGGGTTTACTGTATCTTAAATAGTCTTTCAATTAGCTATCTCCTCTAAAAAAAAAAAGATCTACCTTTATCTTCCACATCCAGTGTTACTCAGCATCACCAACGTCTAAGAATACTAGGGATTCGTTAGAAAAGCGGTTGCCAATATTTTTGGCATCAGGGATTAGTTTCATGGGAGACAGTTTTTCCACGGGTTGGGCGTTGGAAAGTCATCAGACATTGCATTCTTATTAGGAATGAGCAACCTAGATCCCTCACCTCCTGCTGTGTGGCCCGGTTTCTTTTTTTTCTTTTTTCTTTTTTTTTTTTTTTTGAGTTGGAGTCTCACTCTGTCGCCCAGACTGGAGTGCAGTGGCCGCTCCCGGCCACCGCAGCCTCGACCTGCTGGGCTCCGGCGATCCTTCCGCCGCAGCCTTCCAAGTAGCCGGAATTACAGGCATGCGCTACCACGCCCGGCTGATTTTTTGATTCATTGTAGAGATGAGGTCTCGTCTGCCCAGGTGGGTCTCGAACCTGCGAGCTCAGGCAATCCACTCACCTCAGCCTCCCAAAGGCGCAGGATTACAGGTTGAGCCACTGAGCCCGGCTTGGCCTGGTTTCTAATAGACCGCTGACCAGTACTGGCCTGCGGCTCAGGGGTTAGGGACCCCTGCTTTCGAGTACCCCAGGTTGTTTACTTTCCCTTTTCTTCACTGACAGCTCAGGGCTGCATTGTTTCAGGTCTGCTGCATTAACCCACTTTATTTATCTTTAAAAATTTGTTTTTAATCCTTTTTTTTGCTTTTTCCTTGGATATTTGTATTTTTAAAGATATATATCTTTGAGTATGTTTAGTAGAGGAAGAAGTGAAAGTAAATGCATATTTACCCCCTTTAATTGGAAATCTATAATTAGTTGTTAACTATATTTTAAAGTGGGATTATATTAAGACCTCCCCTGATAAAGTTCTATAGTTAAGAAGAACTCTTTTTGTTGTTGTTGTTGTTTTCTTATACTGTGATTAAATATCTTATAGTATTTCTCCTATGTGAAAAAACAAAATCTGCGTTAATGGCTGACATACCATCTAATGAAGTTTCCATGTTTCTAAGCTCTCTGAATTGTCCCTCAATAAGTGATTAACAAATACTTCTTGAGAGTCTGAGTTCTCTTAAATCTAGACTTTCTATTATAAAACGAGTCACAGGGAAACTCAATTAGTCTTTCCTAGTTACAGTGATGTCACGTAGTTGGTTTTAACTACCAAGAACTGCCCTTGTATGGAATATTCTTTGCTTTATAATGTCAGAACAGCCCTAGACAATCTGCAATGTTCTAACTCCTTAGAGAAGATTACGAGACAGATCCTTACTTAAGAAGAAAAATACTTTGACAAATTCTTTCACTTTGTCTGGTTTGCTAGTCTCTGAACGGCTTCCTTGGGCCCTTGTACTTTTGGGGGGTGAACACGAGGAGATTCCATTTTCTCTTGATATGTCACTGTTTATGACTTTTCAGTGACATCAGTCCTGTTATAGTTTGTGAAAAGGTCCACAGGTAAACATTAAAAAAGAAAGATAGAAACTGGATTGACTTTCTGCTGGACTGCAATTCATGAAACACTGTGAAGTCAAATAATTTCCAGGCTCGTACTAAAGGCTTTTTTTTTTCTCCAATTTTATTTAGTACTGTTTGTTTTCCTCTCAATCCATATTCTACGTATCTATTTTGTTTACCAACATCTCGTGTGGTTTCACAGATCCGTCAAAATTTACAGTAAATTAGAAAGGTAATGTTTCCAAGAAGATTTAAAATTACTGGTAGTAAAATGATGACCACGACCCAGATGGGGCCCTCTGGAGAAGGCTGAGGTTTGCTTTTCCTGAAATGGTCAATTTTAGATTGCAATTGAGGTAGCTCCCTGAGTGAGGAGTGAGTTCAGGTGAAGGAGTTTAACAAGCCCATATGTTTCAAGTTCTGTAATCTCACCCTCCTGGTATAGATCCATCATGTTTTCTACAGCTATTTTTATGTCTTCTTTTCCCTAAACACTACAATATACAAAACCACACAAACACAGTAGTGGTTGTTTTGTTGTTGGTATTTACAATTAAATTCTGTTATATAAATCTGCTGTCTTGTAAAGGCAATCTGAGAAAATGCTCAGCGTGACAATTTCAGAGGTTTAATGAGCTCAGCGTTAAAGATGCAAAGGCCTCTCCTAAATCCTCTCCATTTTCTTTAAAAACTAAACTATCTTTCCGTTTTCAATATATAGCCAAAGTAGGATTACACACTGCCTTCAGGTAAAAAACAAAACATAACAAAACCAAAAATACCCCAGCAAGATTTAAGCGGATAGCAATTATTTGTTAATTTATAGTGTGACTGAGAGAAGAAAGAAAAACAAGGTAGGGGTAAGGGCTATAGTCCAAATTTGCCAGTTTCCCAGGTGAGTGCTCCATTTGAATTAAAATATTGGTTTTGCTAGCTCAAGTCAATAGAGACTTCTTTCCCCACAATTCCATACAGTATATAAAGAACAAACCTCAAAGCAATTCAGTGGGAACATATTGGTTGGTTGAAGCACTCTATCTTGCAAGGCACATTAGAAGAAAAATAAAATCCTTACTGCATCCAGACAAAGCTCCTTCCCTGTTGAATATAATAGGAGCACAGCAAGGAGTACAAAAGCTAGTTACAGGCAAACCTCAAAAGGCTTGACTGTTGGGTCAGTACAGGCTCATTTAACTGACCTGCCTCCATGATTTGTGCAATTGAGTGGACTCTTCATTAAACGACAAGGCTGAGTGCCAAATGAATATGAAATGCCTCTTGAAATTTAAGTGTATCTCACTCCCCCCAATTTTGAAGTTAAATTAATAAAAGAGTGATCTAGCCTATAGTTTTCCTTATAATAAAACTTATTTCTGCAGTTTTAAACTGTAATATGGAGAAAAATGCACATCTTGAACTTTTCCGTTGCCTTCTCGTAAATACTGTTGCCCAGTAGCAATTTTAATATAAAAATTACACATAAGGTTATTTGATTCTAAACATTTGGTGCAAGATTTGCTTAGTGAGGATTCAGAACACTGATCAAATTTTTCTTCTCATTCTAAATGAAAAAGCCTGCAGACATTTATTGTGAGTAGAACTTTAGCTTAATTAGATGTCTATGTCCAGCTTTGTTCTCTAAGTCCTAGGAGTTTTTCCAGCTTTGGGTTTAGCGTAGTATTACATGTATAAACACAAAATACAAACGGAGACTGGCTTCAATATTAGAGTGGCATAGAACAGTTTGGCTGAGTTACATACAGAAATGTTGTCCATTGTTTCCAGACTACCAGTTTTCTCACATATGCCCACTGGGTGGGAGGCAGGAAGACGACACTGAGAGGGTGGCCCCTGGACATGGTTTTCAGTACCTCGGTGAGTATCCCAAAAAGAGGCAAAGGATTGGTCCAAACAGGAAGCTGCTCTCAGTTCTTCTGGGGCCAATCTCTGGAAAAGCACATGAATAATACATACTTTTTTTTCCTCCTGCCAATAGATATAGTCAGCTGAAACGAGCATCAAAGAAAAACTCAGTCGAGGTCTTTAAGTCCATGGAAATGAGAAATAATCATGCACAAATTCTCTCCTCAAATCATCTAGTAATGCTTTATGAGACCAGTGATGTACAGCATTAACCTTCAAGGAACTCAAGGCAGAGCAGAGAAGAATGCTGAAAAGGTCAGACCTTCCACCCTAATTATTACCAAAAATTCAGAGGATATTTTCAGTGTTAAAAATTTCCCAATTATTCACACTTACAAAAAACATCTAACAGCATAAAAGAGGGAAATGACTTTCTCCTTCAGTTTTTAGTTAATTGGGCAAAGCTAGTTGTGCTTGTTAGCAGATAAACAGATTACATTCGTTGCACTATTTTTCTGCCATGAATTTTAAGTACAACTATGGGAAGAGGAGTTTTATTTGATTTGAGTATTATAAAAGCCTACCTATTAATTTGAAGGAACAAAAACAGAAATCTAAGGCAAAAGCTTTGAGCACCCCTTGGATTTTCTATCCAGATATATATTCATTCCACTGTGTTTGGAGCCATGTGGCTTGAAGTGGTTTTATTTTAATGAACTTGTTCCATTTCTCACTTAGAAGACCTCTTATTTTATGAGACTCCTTGCCAGCTTTAATTTTTTCCCTTCTCTTTGTCTACATTCTCAGAAAACTGTACTTGTTTCTGCAGAGTGCTATAAAACTGTGTCCAAGGTTTAATATTAGAGTGCATTTTCCACACACCCAAGACACAAGTAGTGAGGATGTAATTTATATCACTAATACTCAAGGTATGACAGGAAGTAAATCTGTTTGACTTCTTGGATTCTTGTGGACTATGGTATATTTTAAAGCAGGAGAAGCTTAGACCAGGATTATGGAGTTACCAAGAACTGTGAGGGAGTTTGGACTTTTCCAATGGTGGGAAGGACAAGTAGGGAAAAAAACATGTATTTTGATTGCAATTTAAAGAACAACTAGACATTATATGAAGAGAAAGTTTTCTATTCCCACAACTTCGCTCTGTGAACTTCCCCAGTTACTGGAATTACTGGAGTTGCCCAGTGAGTCTTTTACTCAGTCATTCTAAACAAAATTATCAACCATTTCCTCTCTCTATGATACTCTGCACAGTGCTACAAGAAATAAATAGGTATATATCTATGTATGAATGGATATACATGATATACACAAACATTTCTTTCTTTGAAGGTAAATATTACAGATATACATATACAGCTATACATATATATTTGAAGGCAAATATCATATGTATACTTGTTTGCCTTCAAAGGAATTATGATACATTCGAGATGAGTATCTATCCATGGTACTTGATCATACAAGACAAACAAAACCAAACCACTATGATACAGTTATACTAAAATGTATGAGGTGAGCCTAGGGTCTGAGTGGAAAAATTCTGCTGAGGGTTTTCATGAGGGCTCCCTAAAGGAGGAAAATGTTGGCTGAAAATAATTTTGAAATGTGGAAGGAGTTAATCAGCTGAAACTCTGCAATTAAGTACCAAGGCCAGACTCGTCCACAGAAGAGTTCTGTACCTCCCTCTCTGTGGTCACCAACCAAACCAGACTCACAAAATGCTGCCGCTGCGGTAGTCATTATTGCTGCTATCTGCAAAGGTAAGAAAGCAGAATTACAGTACTTGCTATTTATAAAATATAAGAGCAATTCTTATCAGATTGGTGGCACAAGAAGAAAAATTTAATATTTGTAATGTTTATATAGAGATTTATCTCTGAGACGCTCCCCACATATACATTATTTCCTGGTATAATCTAATATTTGCTAGGAATCTTCCTCGTGTTCAATACTTTTTAGAACTGTAATAAATAATCCAATTCAATTTAAAAAAGAATAATGTTTTCCTCCAAATTCTAATAATCCTGTGATACAATCCGTCCCCAGTTGTGGTTACATGTAGTAATTTCCCTTCCTTTTCAATTCCTTTGTCAAGTTCTTTTCTTTGTCCCATTAATTTTTTTAGATGTGGTCTTTTGGTTCAAAGGGTCACAGGAGGTTGGTTGGGTTCTTTAGAATTCATAGTTTCATGATATCTTTTCAATTTATTTATTTAATGCTCCAGATATTAGTCTTCTGAAATATTACATAAGACAACTAATGGACATCGTTGCTGACTGGGTCAGATGTTTCATTTGTACACTTCAACTTAACTGGATAAATCTTATGTGGGTCTATTTCCCTTTCTTGTTGGTAAAGGCATAATATGAGGGAAGCAGTGCTTCCCATACATAGTACAGCTATCTCTGACAGCAAACCTCTTTTCTGAAGCAAGTTCCTCTCTGAGCAGATGGGCCCTTCTTTTGAAACACACATTTAATTGCCATGACCATGTGCATTTATGATTTGGGGGGTAGATTTTAGAAGTGATAATATCTGGATTTTACTGTCAGTCTTTTGAAAGTCTGGGTAGAAAATACTCATATGTCCAATTTAATAAAAGCTGTCTATTTTTTCTTGTTAATCAATGTACAAGCCCACACCATTCCTCAACCCAGGAGCATCCTAGTTGCCTGCCTCATAAGCAGTTTGCCCTCTGCCACTTTATAAATGGTTTCAGTGGTTAGATATTAGCCAGACCAACCCTTTCACTATGGTCTCACTGTAATTGCTGACAGTAATGGCTGGAGGATGAACACATGACCTAAACATGAATAGTGACACAGGGATCTAGAATCTTGGCTGTGTGATACAAGGACATGGAAAGAGGGTGGTAAAATCACCACCGTGGCAGTGGTACTGATGATGGTGGTGGTGGTGACAGCATCTATGGGAAGAGTGGTGGCCGTGACTGAACTTAGCTGTGGCTCTGGCTGGGTAAGCATCCTTTGTTTCTGCATGTTATTAAATGCTGATTTTCTGGTCTTTTACTGAATCTGTGAGCACTCATATGTTTCCTATACTTTCCATTAAATTTTGATTTTTTAACTAAAGATAGCCAAAGATAGTTTGAGTGTCTCGCAACCAAGAACCCAGGTGGATACAGGGAATATCATGAGGACAAATCCACAGAAAACAGGATTGATACCAAGGTCTTGCTGAGTGGTTGGAGGGTTAAAAATCTACCTTTGTTAGAAACCCCATATGAAGGAAAATCCACTTTTAATCATTAGATTTAAATAGAAAGATCTTTGAAAGATTATGGAATACATAATAGTTTTTCTATTTGTGTTATTTCCCTGGTATTCATCATTATGCTGTAGTATGTGAAAGAATTCCTTGTTTTTAGGAAATATATACTGAAAGTATCTAGAAATAAAAGGGCATAATGTCTGCAACTTACTCTTTAAAAGTTTAGAAAAAGGTATCGATAGACAAAATAGAGAGCAAGATAAAGCAAATGTAATGAAATATTAACCCTGGTAGATGCGAGATAATGGACATCGGAAGTCTGAGATTTCTTTGCAATATTCTTACAACTTTTCTTATGTGCTTTATAGGTCATCTAATCCACCCTTCCTTTCTCCAGTCATTGAGGAAACATCCCTGGGCAGTTCAGTAAGCTGTTCAACATCATATTGCTTGAAAGTGGCAAAGGCTCTCTCCAATAAGGGTGTGAAAACAGTGCAGAGACAATGGAGCCGAGGGCCTCACTGGTGTTCCAGTTAAAGAAAGAGGATCAAGCTTATTCCATAATGGGAAGGTAGAAAAAGTTGGACTAAGGAAGGATCCTTGATGGAGAGGCAAAGCCTTGAGAGTTCTACAAAAAGAGGGGGATGGGAGTGGGAGAGTATAACGGAGAGGAGAATGGTTCAGAAGGTTCCCAATGCACATTGTTTTTTTGTTTTTGTTTTTTTGTTTTTGTTTTTTTGAGTTGGAATCTCACTCTGTCGCCCAGGCCGAAGTGCAGTGGCACACTCATGGCCACCACAGCCTCAACCTGCTGGGCTCAGGCGATCCTCCCACCTCAGCCTTCCAAGCAGCTGGAACTACAGACACGCACCATCATGCCCGGGTAATTTTTATTTATTGTAGAGACGAGGTCCCCCCATGTTACTCAGGCTGGTCTCAAAACCCTGAGCTCAGGCCATCATCTTGCCTCAACCTCCCAAAGTGCTGGGATTACAGGCTTGAGCAACCGCGCCCAGCCCACATCATATTTTTTTTTTGAGTTGGAGTCTCACTCTGTCGCCCAGACTAGAGTGCAGTGGCCGCTCCCGGCCACCGCAGCCTCGACCTGCTGGGATCCGACGATCCTTCCGCCTCAGGCTTGCAGGTAGCTGGAACTACAGGCGTGCGCTACCACGCCCGGCTAGTTTTTGATTTTTTTTAGAGATGAAGTCTTGCCAAGTTGCCGGGCGGGTCTCGAACCCGCGAGCTCAGGCAATCCACTCGCCTCGGCCTCCCAAAGTGCTGGAATTACAGGCTGAGCCACCAAGCCCGGCCAACACATTGTATTTTTAATGTGAGAATTTACTTGTCCTTGCAAACTGGCTCATTGGTTTCCCTGTATGCTGGATGAAAGCTCAGATGCCAGTGTCACAGCATTTATGCAAGCAGTTTACAGTTGACACAAGGGGTCATAATATATAGTTACTTCATTCATTCCTCCGATCTCAGTTTCCACATTTGTAAAACCACATGTGTTTCAGTGACAATTAAATGAGTAGTTATAGGTCAAATGTTTAGAGTAATTATTGGCACATACTAGATGCACAAGACATATTCACTATTAGTTCTGCAGGGAAAAGGTACATATATATGCCTACCTTGCTTCTCCCATGTAGTTTTATTTAAAATGTATGTTTGTATCTCTATTTGTACAGAGGAGTGAACACTGACAATTTTGAGTAAGCCAAAAGGTGCCCCAAAATTTGTTAGCTATAACCTGACCTGTAAGAAGTAATCAGTTCTAGTAGGCACACACAATGACCAGTGAGTTGAAAGAAGATGGATTGACCAAAAAGACTCAGGAAGAAAATTGAATATGCATAGCTTAATCTCTTATCTCCTAGGATATGCTGGTTCTGAATGACCTTATTAATTATAATATGATGGTAATGAGGCATTTTGAAATAAATGAACTATGCAAAAGTCCATCCAACCAGGTTCTAGATTCAGTGTATTCAGCGGTGAAAAAGAATGACTTCACGGCATTTACATCCCAGTTGGAGAGCCAGATAAGTAGTAAAATGTGGTTGTAATAGTACTAGTATGTCAAGAAGCAACAAGTTCTATTAGGAATGATATAATGGGCTAAAGAAATCAAAGGTGACAGAAGGGTAACTTTGTAGATATTGTAGCAGAGAAGGCCTCTCTAAAGACATGACATTGAGCGCACCTGAAAGAAGCGAGGGGTGAACCAGATGAGGTTCTGTTGGAAGAAGATTCCAATGAGAAGAAACAGCAAGTGGAAATAACCTCAGCAGGTTTGTGGAAGACAAAAAACCACGTGTCTCCACTCCAGGACAATAAAGGAAAGGACTTAGAATATATGTTGGAGAGAGAGGCAGAGGCCAGATTACAAAAACCCCTCTAGGGCATGCTAGGGAGTTTGACTTTTTTCTTGTTGAGCACTGGGGAAACAGAACCTGATCTGTATTTTTAAAAGATCACTCTGTGAGTACAAAAAAAGGAAAAATTATTTTGGATGGTGCATGCATGATTGACCGTGGGGAGGTAGGATGGAAAGCAGACCGGGTAGAAGACTATGTAATGGTGGCTTGAACAAGGTGGCAGTGGTAAAATGAACCAGAACTAGAAACACTTTAAAGGTACAGCTGATGAACTGAAATAAGAGAATGCAGTAAAAAATAATCCTAGATTTTTAGCCTGAGCAAACAGTTGAAATATGAAGCCCTTTTCTGAGATAAAGAATACTGAAAGAGAAAAAAGAAGATTTGATGATGGAAATTGAGACCTCAGTTTTGATTGTATTTAATTTGATACACTCCCTAAGCATCTAGGTGAGGACTGCAAGAACAGCTAGGATAGGAAAGACAGGACTACTGTGAAGAAGAAAGGTTTCTAACTGTGCTCTGTAATGCTACTAATAGATGGGAACTGAAAATGGATCAATGATATCAGAAAAATGAAGATCCCATTTGGAAGAATAAAACTCCAGATTTATGGAGGGGACCAAAGCCTGATTGGAGTGGTTTTAGGAGAGAGCAGGAAATGAAGAATTAGAGACAGTGTATACAGACATCTCTTTCTAGTAGTAAGCTAAAAGAGGAACAGAGTCATGAGACAGTAGCCAGAAAGAAACTTAAGGATATTATAGCATGGTTATAAGCTGATGGAAATGCTTAACAGAGGGAAAGAAAAAATTAATAATGCAAGCAAAAGACAGTACAATTGTAAAGTAATTCCTTGAGAAAAAGAGAGAAGATAGGATCCTGCTCTTAGAAGCAGGACAATTCATCCATTTTAACACAAAGAAATACAGAGGAAATTTTTGCACAGTGGGGTATCATACATTAGTGAACATCTATGGACTCAGTGACTTAGATGCATCTCACAAACAAAATGTTGAGCACAAGAAGCAGTAACAGAAAATACACATGGTATAATCATTCAAATCAAAAGAACAAATAATATATTGCACAAATACTATCTTAAGTTTAAAATTACTGTTTTTGAAAGCAAGTAAATGACAAACACAAGACACAGTATAATGGTGAAAGAAAGTGAGCAGAGTGTATAGAGGTAGATTAGATTCAATTTTACTATCAAGTCTCTTTTCTAAGTTGAAGGTAGTATCATAAATCTTCATGTTTTGGTTCTTAACTTAAATATTTTGTATGAAATAATATACAGTACTCTAGAAGTATTCCACTAGAGTTTTCAAAGTGGATAGTATTGGAGACATTCCACTGACTCAGTAACTACAGTCAGTGCCTCTATCACCTTTAGGAAGAAGTATATCCTTGAGAATTCTGGGCTCGAAATAATCACTTAAGCCTTCTGTCCATGTTGAAAAATGTTTCAATACATTTATCTTCATTGATATCTGATCAATCCTACTATAAGCCTTGTATCTTTACCCCAAATCATATTTGTCTGGAAAGATGATTTTCCAGTTCTTTTATATATAGCAGTTGCCTTCCATAGTTAAAATTGAAGACAATATGGTAATAACTACTAATGACACTTTGTCCCCACTTTAAAACTTTTGCTCCTACCTTAGCTTATACAGAGGGTGCCAAAAAGAGTATACACATTTTAAGGATGGAAAAAACCATATTAAAATGGTAAAACTCAGTAAGATGAATATAAGGCACATTTGACTTCTGCAATTACAATAGGTGCTCACAGTGGTTACCATTGGTGTCCAGACACTTCTGATTGTAGTGAACATTTTTTAACATTGCTTAAAATGTGTATACATTTTTTGGCAGCCCTGGTTTATCGGGAGCATGATATGAAGTCTTCTCGTGTAAAATAGAGCAATTAATGCTCCTCCCCACCTCCTTCCCTGTCTCCAACTCCAGGACCTACACTTTCTACCTCTGTGTTCATCTAATTTTTTAAAAAACTTGTTAGAAAAAGTTACTTATTACAATGTTTTACTGTCCTTCACTTCTTTCCTTTTATACAGTACAGTAACCATTACTTTACATATTTTCTCATATCTCTTTTCCTTTTCTCCTTCATTCTTGCCTGGTCAAATAAAAACAAACAAACAAACAAAAACCCTAAACCTAAACAAATCTACCAAAAAAAAAAAAAAAAGCACTGGTTATATTCAACTCTTCTCTGTGTTACAGTATAGCTAACTGTGACTAGTGAAAACTATGCAAATAAGCACTACCTGACTGCCCTGTTTCCCTCTTTTCATCCCTATAAACGTTTCGTGCTCTATTGTCTATATTCAAATATCTTACATTACTAAGAAAAGTAATCAGAAGAACCTCTTTCCTCTATCAAATTTACCCAGCTATTTGTAGTGCCTCCCCCAACCTCCACAGGTTTCTGTCAGTTCATGTGTTACCTCCTTTTGTCCAACTGATTTCTCCTTGAGATTATACATGTCACCTTCATAAAACTAAATTTACAGAAAATGGTTTAATCATAACTTCTAGGGGTTCCTTGGCACTATTTAATCTAGTAGTGTTATTATCAGTAGATGGCATTTACTAGATTTTTCCATTTTATTCATATGTTTATTTTTGCCTTACAGTGTATTTTTCTTGACACTGTGGCAATACCTTTTTCCTATTTGTCATTGAGTGAGTTCGATTTTTTGTGTTAGGAGAGAGAAAGGATCTGTGTTGCCTTCCATGTTTCACTACCTTTTATTGCATAGACAAACTGCTTCCCTCAAATATGGCTACTTTATATGACCATTTGTATAGTGCTACTTTCTATGTGTTTCTGATACAAAATATTCAGTAAGTCTTCTGCCAATGAGCTGTAATCAAGCCACTTCCCATCCTCATTTCTGGAAAAAAAATGGTGGGGGAAAGATTTTCCTTGCTTTTTGGGGATACTTTTAGAGATCTGCTGCCAGTAGAACTTTATCTTTCTGTATGCTCTTTCTCTTACCCTATGTGGTTTTTGCACAATTTCAACAGCTAAAATCCACTAGTAAAATTAAATATATGGACAGACCTAGAATACTCTAATACTGTAATTATGGGGTACAATCCACTCATAACTCAATAATCCACTCATAAAACAATAATTGTTACACTAACCTGTTAAGACAGGTCCCCAAAACCCCCCCCCCCCAGACCATGGACCGGTACCAAGCCGTATAGCAGGAGGTGATTGGTGGGCAAGCAAGTAAAACTTCATCTGTATTTACAGCTGTTTCCCATCACTAGCATTACTGCCTGAGCTCCATCTTCTGTCAGATTGGCAATGGCATTAGATTCTCACAGGAGCACAAATTCTATTGTGAATTGTACATGTGAGAGATCTAGGTTGCACACTCCTTATGAAAATCTAATGCCTGATGATCTGAGGTGGAGCTGAGGCAGTGATGCTAGCATTGGAGAGTGATTGCAAATACAAATTAACATTAACAGTGAGGTTTGACTGCACAGACATCATAATAACTGAATTGCTTGCAGACTCATTCAACACCCTATCAGTGAGTGGCAAATGACTTGATGTATTTCAATTGTACAGCTGCATCTGGTGGCAGGCTTTAAGTCAGAATCTGACAACAATTTTAGTCAACATATGGCCCACTCATTATTTTATTTACTACTTCCATCCACACCTCTTTTTTTTTATGGTGAGTTGTATAATTATTTCATTATATATTGCAATGTAATAATATAAATAAAGTGCACAATAAATGTTATGCACTTCAATCATCCTAAAACCCTCTCCTCCCTCTCCCAGTCTGTGAAAAATTTCTTCCACAAAACTGGTCCATGATGCCAAAAAGGTTGGGGACCGTTGTGTTGAGACAGGTAATATAAAAACATATAAATTTAGACAAACATATGTGGGATAACTTTAAATTGTAAAGTTGGTTTTAAATTTTTCTTGTGCTTGTTTCTAATATTTTCTTTGTGTTCTAAGATAAGTTGTCATCTCTTTAAAATAACGGGTTATATCTGTAAGATGTTTTCTGTAAACTTCATGGTAACTAAAATGTAAAACTCTATAATAGAGTCAATAAAAATAAAAAGCAATTAATTACAGCATACTATCAGAGAAGGTCATTTAACCACAAAAGAAGACAGAAAATAATGAGAGAAGTTATAAAGCAACCAGAAAACAAACAAAATGGCATTAGTAGTTCTTTATTTATCAATAATAACATTGCATGTAGATGAATTCAATTTTCCAATTGAAAGGCATTGAGTGACTTAATAAATAAAGAAACAAGATCCACCAATAGGCTGCCTATGAGAAACCTATAAAGGTGCTCATAGACTGAAAGTAAAGGACTGAAAAAAGATATTTCATGCAACTGGAAACCAAAAAAGATTTGAAGTATCTATAATTATATCAAACTAGAAATCACAGAATAAAAAAATGTAAAGAAGGTCACTGTATAATAATAAAAGGGTCAATTCAGCAAGAGGATATAACAATTATAAATATCTATGCACCCAATGCCAGAGCTTCCAAGTATATAAACAGTCATAAATCTAAAAGGAAAGGTAGTCTCACTACAATAATAGTAGGAGATGCCAAAAGCCCATTCCCAGTAATGGACATGTCATCCAGACATAAAATCAACAAAGAAACATCAAAGTTAAACTACACACTATAGGAAATGGTCTTCGCTGACATTTGCAGAATATTTTACCCAACTGCTGCAGAATACACATTCTTTTCATCAGTACATAGAACATTCTTCAGAGCAGAATATGTTTTGACCACAAAACAAGTCTCAACAAGTTCAAAAAAGTTAAAATGATATCAAGTATCTTTTCGGACCATAATGGAATAAAACTAACAATCAATACCAAGACATACCTCAGAAAATACAAAAACACATAAAAATTTAATAATATGATCCAAAATGAAAAATGGGTCAATGAAGAGATTAACAAGGACATTAAAAATATTTTAGAAAAAAATGAAAATGGAAATGTAGCATACCAAAATCAATAGGATACAGTAATAGCAATATTAAGAGTAAAAATTACACAATAAATGCCTATATTTTTAGAAGTAGAAATAATTCAAATAAACAACCTGACAATGTAGCTCAAGGAGCTAGAAAAAGTAAAACAAACCAAAACCCAAATTAATAGAAGATAAGTATTAATAAAGAATAGGGCAGAAACAATTGAAATTAGGACAAAAAAATACAGAAGATCAACAAAACATAAAGTTGGCTTTTTGAAAAGATAAACAAAAGGAACAAACCTTTAGCTAGACTTAATAAGAAAAAAGAAGACTCAAATAAATAAAACAGTACCAAAAAGGAGACAGAACAACTGAGGTCACAGGAATACAAAGAATCATTAGATACTATTATGAACAACTATAAGCCCACAAATTGGAAAACCTAGAAGAAACTGACAAATTCAAAGATATACACAACCAAAATAGAACCATGAAGAAATAATAAACCTCAACAAACCAGTAATGAGTAACAAAATCAAAGCCATAATAAAAAGTCTGTCATCAAAGAAAAGTCCAAGACAGGCTGGTAGAATTGACCAAACACTTACAGAACTAATGTCAATTCTTCTCAAAATTCTAAAAAAAAAAAAAAGGAAGAGGAAAGAATACTTCCGAACTCATTCTAAGAGGTCAGCATTGCCTTGATATTGAAAACAGATAAGAACAAAACCAAAAAGAGGCTACAGGTCAATATCACCAGTGGCCATCAAAACAACCCTCAACAAAATACTAGTAAACTAAATTTAACAACACTTTTAAAAGATCATTCACTATGGAAGGTCAATTTTTAGTTCCTGTAGCAATCACTACACTTCAGAAAATGAAATAAAAATAAAAATGAAAAAATCATTCACCAAGATCAAATGGGATTCACTCAAGGATGCAGATGATTCAACAGATCCAAACCAATATATGTGACACATTACAACAATAGAACCAAGAAAAATACATATGATCACTTTGACAGATACTGAAAAAGCAGTCAATAAAAGTAAACATCCCTTTATGATAAAAAGTCTCAACAAATTGGATATAGATGAAACATACTTCAAAACAATAAAGGGCATAAATGACAATCCCACAGCTAACAACATACTGTATGAAGAAAAGTTGAAAATTTTTCTCTAAGATCTAGTACAAGACAAGGATGCCCACTTTCACCACTTTTATTTAACATAGTACTAGAAGTCATGGTCAAAGCAATTGGACAAGAAAGAGAAATAAAGAGCATACAAATTTGAAAAGAAAAAGTCAAATTAGCCTGTCCAGAGACAATGTGCTCTTAATATAATGACTTACAAAAATATAATGACTCCACCAAAAAACCATTAGAACTGATAAACAGATTTAGTAAGTTACAAGACACAAAATCAACATGTAAAATTCAGTAGCATTTATACACAGCAACAGTCAACAATGTGAAAAAAAAAACAAGAAAGCAATTTCATTTACAATAGCCACAAACAATATAAAATACCTAGGGATCAACTTAATCAATGAAGTAAAAGATCTATACAAGAAAAACTATAAAACACTGATGAAAGAAATTAAACATGACAAAAGAAAAAGAAAATATATTCCATGCTCATAGATTGGAAGAATTAATATTGTTAAAATGACAATTCTACTCAAAAACAATGTACAGATTCAATGCAATCACTAGCTAAATACCTATGACATTCTTCACAAAAACGAAAGAATCTTAAAATGTATATGGAGCCACAAAAGACCCTGAAAAGCTAAAGCAAACCTGAACAAAAAATAACATAGCTAAAGGCATCACACTACTTGACTTCAAAATATACTTCAAAGCCATAGTAACCATATCAGTATGATACTAGCATAAAAACAAACATATGGACCTAAGGAACAGAACAGAGAACCCAGATATAAACTCATACATTTACAGCCAATTTATTTTTTGACAAAGGTGCCAAAAGCATACAATAGGGAAAGTCTGATAAATGGTGCTGGAAAAACTGGACATCTATATGCAGAAGAATAAAATTGGACCCCTATCTTTCACTACATACAAAAATCAAATCAAAACTGATAAAGATTTAAGTCAAAGACCTGAAACTACAAAACTATTAGAAGAAAACATTAGAGAAATGCTCTAAAACATTGGTCTGGGTAAAGATTTATTGTGTAAGATTACAAAAGCAAAGGCAACTAAAGCAAAAATGGACAAATAGGATTATCTCTTGCTAAAGAACTTCTGCATGGCAAAATAAACGGTTAAAGTGAAGACACACACAGAGTTAAACAAAATATCTGCAAATTATCCATCTGAAAACATGACAACCAGATTATATAAGGAGCGCAAAAAACTCAATAGCAAAAGAAAAAATAATCTGATTTAAAAATGGGCAAAAAAATCTGAATAAACAACTCAAAAAAAAAAGCAGCAAAAAAGGAAACCAATATATCAAAGAGATATCTGCACTCCTATGATTACTGCAGTACTATTCATAATAGCCAAAATACAGAATCAAACTAAATGCCCATCAATGGATAAATGGATAAAGAAAATGTGGCACATACACACAATGGAATGTTATTCAGTCATAAAAAAGAACAAAATCCTGTCATTCGCAGCAACATGGATAGATGTCCATTATAGAAAGTGAAATAAGTCAAGGACAGAAAAACAAACATTGCATGTTCTCTTTCACTTAAAAGGTGGATTTCATGAAAATAAAGAGTTGATAGTTGGTTACCTAAGGCTAGGAAGCATAGGGAGAAGAAGATAAAGAGAGGTTAATTAATGGATACAAATAAATAGCTTGATAAAAGGAACCTAGTGTTTGATAGACCATGGGATGACCCTAGTATAGAATAATCTATTGTCTGTTTCAAAATAGTTAGAAGATAATAATTTCAATGATTCTAGCATTAAAAAAAGATAAATATTTAAAGTGATGGATATCTCAATTACACTGATTTAATTTTTGCTAATTATATAAATATATTAAATTACATGGGGCCCCAAAACATGTACTCTATTATGTATCAATGAGATATAAAATAAGTATATAAGTAAATAATAAAATTAACATTTCGAATTTTTAAAAATAAATAAGTGGCAAATTTAAAAAGAACACAGTCTGTACTCTTGAAAAATATTAAGACACTCTATGCCTGGTACATGGTCAGATTTGTTGTAAGTTGCATGTATAATTGAGAAAAAAGAAATCATAATCTTACTAGGTGCAGGGCTCTAAATATAGCTGTAAAATTAAGCTTAATCATTTACTATTCAACTCTTCCACATCTTTACTTGTTTTTGTCAGTTTTGAATAGATCACTACTATGAACAGTTCAGCACGTTTTGTTAAACCTTTCAAAAAGTGGTGGTGGATTTTTCTCCCTGTATTCTTATAAAATTTTCATTTCAATAGTCTGAAGCTATGCAATTAGTTACATGTATGTTTAAAATTATTTTATTCTTTTAAAAATTGAGCTCATGTAGTGATCCTCTTTTTCCCATGCATTTTGTCTTAAAATCTATTTATTTGAGAAAATATAACAAATGCAACTTTTTTGCATGTTCCTTTTTATTTTTAATTTGTTTTCTTTTACTTTCCACTGTTCCATGTGTTTACATTTTATGTGTTTCTTATTGTCTAGTAGAACAATGTCTTTTAACCAGTGAATTTAGTCCATTCACACCTATTATAGCTACTGATAGAGTAAAACCTGCTTCTACCATCTTGTGTGATCTATTTGCTTTTTCCACAGATTTAGTTCTCATCCTTTTAATTTTGTTATTAGTTTCCTTCTTTGTTTGTTTCTCCATTTTTTCCTTCCACTGGTTTAGAAATTGCAGACTATTTCTAATAATAATTATTTCTAACTCATAAGATCTAATTATTTCTAACTATTGTTATTTCTAACAATAATTTTCTTGTTACTTTTGAAATATAGATATCTATTTATCTATACATAATTTCCATGAATTCTAAAGTAAACATCTTGATCCACCTCCTGAAAAATCTACATACCTATTACACATCTAAGTGCCCATGAATTTTTTTCTAATCTCATAAATATTGAAAATATTTATTTATACCTACCTATGAGTTTATCAATTTCTTTGAAATACTTTTCCTTATTGTATCTGGAATTTTTTACTGATGTCATTATTGTTCTTCTTAAATCACATTATTTTAAAGGTCCTTTAAAAACTATTTGCTGGTGGTAAATTATTTTAGTTTGTTTCTCTGAAAAAAAATTTCTCCCTAGTCTTAAAAAATAGTTTGTGTGTAATTCTGACAATTATTTACTCTCATCTTTTAAAAATACTATTCCATTCTTTTCAAGAAGTTATTGCATTATTGGAAGTCTACTATGCCTAATTGTTATATGTTTCCAGGCAATTGGTTGGTTGTTTTTTTTTTCCTACTGCTTTTAAGAATTTTTTTCATTCTATACCTTCTATGAGAGTTTTTTTTTGCATATGAATCCTAATGAGGGTTTTCTTTTACATATCTGACTTGATATTCATTGTACTTCCTTTAACTATGAAGTCATTTTACATCAATTCTAGCAATTTTTTATAAAAGTATATTTAAAATGAAGCCAATGAGGTTTATGTTTTAGGATCCTTCACTTATATATGTGATTTTCAAAGTCCCGAAATGTTCAAATGCTTGAGGATGTTGTGCATTTTCAAAATAAGATATTTTAATCACAACTGGATGAAATTATTGTCTATTTTCCAAATATTAGTCATTTACCCACCACTTTCATAATATTCATTTTGTGTATCACTTAAACATTCATTTACCCAATAATATTTTGTCTTACACAGATTGTACTTAAGAATAATTTTGTATCTTTTTTCTGTTTTCCCTTTACTTCATTGTGCTTGACAAACTACATTATCTGATTTTTACATACTTAGCTCATCAGCAGTATCTAACAGGAATGTTGGTTTCGATCTGGTAAATTTTATCCATCAGATATGAAAATACTGATTATTATAACCTCAGCGGGCAGACATGCTTACACAGCAGTCCCTTTACAATTAATGGAGAAAAACTGAAAAACATAAGGATTATTTTTTAAACTAGAAGGCACATAAGAGGTTAGCCAGCTCAATTTCTATCTTAAATTCTACCTTATGCCCATATTATTTCTGCCATGACTAGCCACTGTTAAGAATAGCAAGTTTATTGACAACATTGGTCACACTGTTTTGGAAGTAGTCTGTGATACCCTATCTGTGTATTGGAGGCAAATTGTCAGGCTGATATGTATACCTTGTCCATAGAATGTCTTTCAGTCTGTTCAAAGAAAGAGTCAATGAATGAATGTATAACTTATTAAATATAACTTATGGTTCTCAGAGAAAATTTTAAAAATTCATAAAGGTTTAAGAAATATTAAAAGCAAGATTAACCTTAGTACTTAAAACCACCATTGCTTTAGAAACAAGTTTATTGTCAAAGGACATACACTTTAATGTTTTTTAATGCTTTGGAAAGATAGAGGATAGTTGTATTCTAGAATATTTCTGCCAATATATATTCTTCATTGCAGTGAGCATAGTCTAGGCAATCCTCTCATTAGAATTGAATATTGCTATTAAAAATAATCTTTACCAGCCGGGCTCGGTGGCTCAGCCTGTAATGCCAGTGCTTTGGGAGGTCGAGGTGAGTGGATTGCCTAAGCCCGCGGGTTCGAGACCCGCCTGGGCAACTTGGCGAGACCTCATCTCTACAATAAATCAAAAATGAGCCGGGCGTGGTAGCGTGCACCTGTAGTTCCAGCTACTTGGAAGGCTGAGGTGGAAGGATCACCGGAGCCCAGCAGGTCGAGGTGACAGAGTGAGACTCCAACTCAAAAAAAATAAATAAAATAATAATAACAATAATAATGATAATCTTTACCATTTATTGGCCTTTTAAAATTAGATTTTCTACTTGAATATTTCCTAGATTTACCTTTTGTTCAAATACATTTTTATAGAGAATCAGATTTGAGAAATAATTTGTGTTGAAATGAAGTACAATCCTTAAAATGAATTAGCACAAGCCAGGCTCGGTGGCTCAGCCTGTAATCCCGCGCCTTTGGGAGGCTAAGGTGAATGGATTGCCTGAGCCCGCGGGTTCGAGACCTGCCTGGGCAGCGAGACCTCATCTCTACAATAAATCAAAAAATCAGCTGGGCGTGGTAGCACATGCCTGTAATTCCGGCTACTTGGAAGGCTGAGGCAGAAGGATCGCCAGAGCCCAGCAGGTTGAGACTGCGGTGACCGGGAGCAGCCACTGCACTCCAGTCTGGGCGACAGAGTGAGACTCCAACTCAAAAAAAAAAAAAAAAAAAAAGAATTAGCACATTGAGCAAGGAAGTCTTAATATTGCAATTTTCTTTTGTGTAGAAAATTTTCCTGGGATATGTGGGATCCAACATCATGTTGGTTAAAAGGGGAGGACTTTTAATAGCTAACTTATGTTCCAGGCAACCAAACTTTCATTCTTGAAGTCAAGTTTTCACAGTGTATTTCAAAAGATAAAAGTATTCTTGTATTTCATTTATAACACATTAATTGTGTGTGTGTGTGATTTGTAGATGCCCTTAGGGAATTTTTTTATGCAAAGTAACTTCTAATAAAGGTAGAGTTGCCACAGATCCTTTTGAGTAAGGCAAAAAGAGTATCTTTTATGATCCATCTGTTTATATTATTTTCTATGAAGCAGGAAGGACTGCCTTTGAGTTTAATGTAAAATAAATGCAAAAATAAACATACATACAGACACAGGTTCTCAGATGGAATGCTGTGCTAGTTGGTTAATACGTCTTAATTACATATCAATGAAATTAGTTTGGGATATTGCACTTTACATGTATTTCATTCAGAAGACTGTGAGTGCCTGGAGAGCTGGATCAGATAATGACTGCAGAGTCAAAAAAAAAAAGGGGCGAAGGAGATGCTGACACTCTGGCCATACAGCAAATATTTAAGTTGCGTGTATATCTATGGAAATTGCAAATAGCATTAATAATAAGACTGAGTGGGAAGGACAATGAGGTTTTAAATGCACTATACCTCACTGAGTGATGTGAGGGAGTGCATCCATGTGTATATTCACACATGCAAAACACTAGGAGCCTGAAAGCACTGTGTTGTGGACCATTGTACAAAGATAATTAATCTCATGGGTCTGGTTTCCCGAGCTGGCTAAAAATGTAGAAAGTGTGGACTTCTGCCGACATATGAACAATCTCTGGTCTCTCCCCTATCTGTTGGAGATGAACATCTATCTCTGATGCTTTCTTCATATTATAACTTACATTTGAATGATAAACTATGGTTTAAAAATGCTTCCACAACCATTAACATGTTTTCTCCTACAATCCTGGGAGGAAAGGTACTCTTCCTGAGGAACTTGAACAGAAGACAAAAAAACCTCATTAGCTCCAAAATGAAAACAGCCTAAGAAAGATCAAGGAGTGCACTTAAACACATACAACTTCATGTGGCAAAGCTGAAATTAGAAACCACATTATTTTATATGGTTTCTAATCAAGCACTAGGAATAACACAGTATAGAAACCATATTTCCCGTCCTAGACACATTTTCATTAGCATTTTGTAATATCTGATAGTAAGGTATTTTCTTTAGTTATCTTTGAAAGATTTTAATCACTTTCTGTAAGAACACTTCCTTCTCTGGCAGATATACAAACCTGGCAGGAAAAGATACTAGATATGATGCTGTTGTACACATAATGCTCACACCTTGGTTCAAACCCTTATAATTAAGGTTTGGACTACTATGTATAGACTCTATGACTTGGTTTCCTTGCTTCAAGTCTTGCTTTTTTTCTACTGCATAATTCACAATGCTGCCAGGAGTAGTCTTTCAAAACTGCAAGTAAGATCACCCTACTTCCTAGGCTAACACCCTTTGGTTGTCCCTACTGCTCTAGCAAGAAATCCAGTGTCCCTAGCATGACTTTCTTAAAGAGCTTCCAAATCACCCATCTTTCTATCCTCCTTTCTTACTATGGGCTACATCTCAATTTTTGCCACACAGAAAAAATATTTAAGTTGCATGTATATCTATGGAAATGGTAAATGTCATTAATAATAAGACTGTGTGTGGAGGCCCTCGAGATTTTAAATGCACTGCGCATCACTGTGTGATGTGAGGGAGTGCGTGCATGTGTGCATGCATTCACACATATGAAATGCTAGGAGCCTAAAAGCACTGTGGGATGGGCCACTATGCTTCGACTGCACTAAATCATTGCACCATTTTCAAACTTGTCAAGCTTTTCTATGACTCTGTGACTTTGCTCTCTCAAAGTACCTTTCTTCTTCGTGTGTGCCTGAAGAATTCATCTCTCTCTCTCCCCCACCACCTCCTCCCTTTCTCTCCCTCTCCCCTTCTCTCCTCTCTCTCCCTTCTCTTCTCTTCTCTTCTCTTCTCTCTCTCTCCCTCTTCTCCCCCACATCTCCATCCTCTCCCTCCTCCCTAGTTCCCTCTCCCATGCTACAATAGCAGAGTTGAGTAGTTGCAACAAAAACCATATGGCCTGCAAAACCAAAATATTTGCTATCAGTGGCTTGACAGAATGTTTGCTGACCTCTGGCTAAGATAATCTCTAAGAGAAACTTAAAGTGCTGCTTTGATTATGTAATTTTTAACATAATGGGCTTTTTGAAAAATGCATAGAAACAAGAAAAATATATAGAATTTACTGCATTTTACACACCAAATCATTAGTAAGTTGGCATTAATTCTATTAATAAATAGAATTGTTAATTATAGGGGTTTAACTTTTTTGCTAGTTTGAATCTATGACATTTCAATGATAGGTAGTTCAGAAAGCAAAGAACAAAACTGCCAGTTAAATACAGATACACATTTAATTATGAAAACCACAGAATATATTCTTTACTCAGAAATATTTAAGAGGTATTTGAGTTTTCATAAAATATAAAAGCATATTTGAATATGCTTAAATACACATTTGGATAAAGAATCAATCACATGTCTGGATAAATTCCAGCCATATCAGAAAGTGAATATATTCCTGTTGTTTAAAATTAGCTAACCAAATAATAAATATATATTTTATCATGAAGACCAACCTATTTTCTGAAAAATGATTGATAACGTTGTAAAACGACATTATCTTTTCTTCTTTTAATAAGAGGAATATTTTATTCTTTGAAATCTCTAATTTCCTTTGAATCACAGTCTTGGATTTATTATTATCAAATAAATGTATCCCTCAATCAAAGCCTTATTCAGAATGTAAACCTCCTTTGCCCCCATGGAGACTTAATTATATTGGAAGATAACGCATTAGGCATTTCTTTGTATTACATTCAGAAATGGAAGGGAGGATTCTAGAAGAACAAGGAAGACAATTCTTATTTTACCTTAGTTTTATAACAAAGTATCTTTTATCATTTTATTAAGCCATATTATTGTTTCTAAAATTAATAACCCTCCCCTGTTGTGTTAGCTACTATAAACATGCTGAATGGTTTTCATTCAGTTAAAATAAGTTTAACTTAAATTATTTTTGATAATATTTTAACAGGTCTTCATACCCCTTGAGTTAACGAAAAGGTGCTAGGATGTCATAAAACCAGAGTTAGGAATCATTTCAGAGTTGAACCTAAAACACATATCACTCACTCTAATTACCAATAATATTAAATATATTTCCTAATTAAGAATGTATCCCATGTCATTAAGCTCAAAATGTTTTCCTTAATATAATCATTTAGATAGCCTACCTACACTTTAAAAAGTAGAAATGAACAATTTTGCCTTTTTTAAGTATCATATTTCCACCATCATGGGAAAACAGGCAAAATTTCAGATTAAGTGATAATTACCCTTTGATATTCTTGTCTCTATATATTATCACTATATTGTGTGGCACATGTAAGTACTAATTACCCTGATACTTCCTCTGTTATATAAGAAACATAAAGTGATAATAACAATAACTAAAATGATGATAACAACAATAATATTCCAAAAGCAAACAAAATTCAAACCCAGAAGCATTTTAAGGCGTTACTTTCATGGTGTTAAATACTTACCATATCAAATGTGTCATCAAGACTCAGATAAACATAAATAATAAGTGAGATAATTAGTATATACACGTGCCACACAATATAGTGATAATATACAGAGACAAGAATATCAAAGGTAATTGTCACTTATTCTGAAATTTTACCTGTTTTCCCATGATGGTGTAAATATGATACTCAAAAGAGACAAAAGTGTTCATTTCTTTTTAAAGTGTATGTAGGCTATCTAAAGGATTATACTAAGGAAAACATTCTCAATATGAAGCATTTTAATGGAAAATCTCAAAAGTTATGCCAAGAGAATTTCCTTGATAAAAATATCCCCAGATTTATTCAGGTCAAAATAGTATAAAGCAATTATTTTTTGTTATCTAGAGGACAAAACCAATATCATTGGTAATTGTTCAAATTTTTCAAAGTCACTACCAATTGTTTATCTGCTTATTTTATTAATAAGTGAAAGAGGTCTATTAAAGTTTTTCCTTCTAACTGTGGATTTGTCTCTCTTTTAGTTCTCTCATTTCTTGCTTTATATATTTTAACACCATGTTATTAGGTGCATATAAATTTAGAATTTTATCTTTCTGGTGAATTAAATTTTTAACAATCCTAAATGTCTCTCTTTATCTGTAATGTTTCTTCTTTTAAAACCTACCTTGTATAATATTTGCACATTGCACTCTACTTCTTCTAGTTATTGTTTGCATGGTATATGTCTTTCCATTCTTTTACTTTCCATCATATGGTGATTATATTTAAGGTATGGCTCTTGTAAGTTACATGACTCTAATTCAGTTTTTTTAAAAACTCTGCATTACATTTAATGCAATTAAATATATATTTTAATTTACTACCTAGCATCGCATTTGTTTCTATTTGTCTCATCTATTTTATATTCTTTTATAGTCTTTTCTTGCTTCTCTTCTCCTAAATTAATTCATATTTTTATTATTCCATTTTCCTCTCCATTAGCTAATTTAATGGTATAAATTTTCACTATTCTTTTAGTGGTTTTCCTAGAGATTATAACACACATCTCTGATTTATGGTGGTTTAATACAGGTTATTAATTTTACCAGTTTCCAGGCAATGTTAGGGCCTTAGAACATCAAGAACACTCAGTTATATTTGTCATCTTGCCCCTTTCTTTGATATTGTTATGTATTGTAATTCTGCAATATACTTAAACCTCAGAGTAGTGTTGTTTTGTTCAGATGATATTAATATATAATTTCCCACACATTTCACTTGCTGTTATTCTTCATTCCTACCTGCAATTCTGTGTTTCCATTTGTGATTTAATTTTTCTTCCTCCTGAAGACTTTCTTTTGTATCCCAATTAATGTGGGTCTGATAAAGATAAGCTTTTTCAGTTTTGTTTGCTGTAAATGTCTTCATATTACTATCATTCCTAAAAGAACTTCAGTGAGTATAGGCATTAGATGGGCAGATATCTTTTTCAGCACTTTGGAGCTAGCCATCCCATTATTTTCCAGCTTCTATCATTATGTTGAGAAGTCATCTGTCAGTCTTATCTTGGCTTCTTTAAAGGTAATGTGCCCTTTTATTCCCCTCTGGAAGCTATTGATATTTTCTCTTTACCTTTAGTTTTGAACAATTTAACTAAGAGGTAGTCTTATTTGTATTTATTCCGGTTTGGATTCATTAGTACTTAAATCTGTGACTTGGATGTCTTCTACCAGTTATAAAAAATTCTCAGACACTTATGTCCTTCATACATTGCTTCTAAACTATTCCCATTCTCTTCCTCTGTTGGGATTCCAGTTACATCTATGTTAGACATCTTTGTCATATCCCATATGTATTTTATTATCTTTTCTGAATTTTTAGTTCTTTTTTATCTTCACACTTCAGCCTAGATAGTTTCTAATAATCTATTCATAGTAACTAATGTTTTCTTTTTGTAATGCTTCCAATCTACTATGCAAGTTATCATTATATTCTTAAATTTTATTACTGCACTTTTCATTTGGTTTTTAAATAAGGTCCATTTCCTGGGTGCAGTTTTCATTTTGTCATTTTTTTCAACATATTAATGACTACTTGTTTTAAAATGTGTGTTTGATAACCCAAATAAATGGTTCATCTTCCTTTTTCTCTTGGTTTTATTTCTTGGTATGCCTTAGTAATTTTGATTAAATACTAAGCACTTTGTATTCATAATTTTAGAGGCTCTGGTTGATATCAACTTACTCCACAGAGCTTTTATTTTATCTTCCAGAAAATTACCTGAATCTAATAAGGAGTCAAGTATGGGTTGCAGTTTTTATAAAGCTTGGTCTATGCCTGGTTCACCCTCATTCTTAGGATACAATTATTTAGGGATTCCTATGGAGCCTGGTGAATACTGTACTTCAATATTTATTTCCTCAGAACCATAAGACTGCTAAATATTCCACTCTGTTTTCCGGGAATTTTCTGCTTAGCTTCTTAGTCTCTTTTCCTGTATAGCTTTTGATTTCAAAATCATGAAGTGTCTGATTCACTTCTTTATGTCACTCTTCTCTCCAGTATTTTAACACCTCAGGTCCTAAATGACATTGGCAGTGACAACATGCTTCTATGGCATAATTCTTATTGGACAGCTTCTCCTCCCAAGTTCTAGACACATTATCCCTTCCATTTGCCCATTCAGGGCTTGAGATAGTAATGGCTTTCCACCATTACTGGTCTCAGGATACTTCACCCCCTGTTGTTGGTGACTTTGTGTTCACACCTCTTAAATTGTGTCTTCATTAAAATATCATCATTTAAACTCATTAAGCATGCTATCATTTACCTTTCAGTGTTCTGACTACTATAGTATTAAGCCCCCTGAAAAGGTAAGAACTGATATTCAGAGGTACTGATTTCTTAAAAGACTGGTAATCTTATGCAAAATTTGTGCTTTAAAGTGTACTGAAAAGTTTTGTTATCCTTCATTCTAATTCTTGGGATATGCAAGTAAAGGGGCTATTTATATGAAATAAATAAAAGAGAAATTTTATATACATTGTTCATTGCTTGTGCTAGGCTATGAAGTCTAAGCATTGGCTTGAATAAAGTATCTCATTCCTCTCTACTTACCTTCTTTTGATAAATATATAAAACTGTTTACAGAGCCTTTCTCATCAACATCTTAATTGGTCATCAATTACATATTATAAATAAAATTAAAAATGTAGTGAGCATATTATTTCATCAAGGGCAGTGCCTACAACCCAAAATAAAGTCACTCAAAAAATGTTACAGAATGTCACCTCTAATTTCCCCAGATAGAAATCTTGATGTCAATCCAAACTCCTTGCAATATGATACTTACTGATGAAGTTAATTCCCCATTTGAAAACATTTATACTACCCTTGAGATAAATTTCACTATTCTTTCCATCACACTATATTGCTTTTTAAATTAGCAAATATGACCTGCTATGTGAGAAATTGCAATCTAGAATACCATACAGTAATCATACAAGTCAGAATATGATTTAAATTATTAGGTATATACTACACCAAGAAAAGAGACCAGGGAAAATCACCTGAGAATAAAATGGCATCTGAATATCCATAAATGTGAATGGAAGTCATTTCTACCTGGTTGGAAAACAGCATGGGCACATATCATGACCAAAGTCAGTAAGAAATTTCAGTGGCAAAGCTCAGATTTAACAAGAACTAATAATCATATTTCCAGCCATTTGACAAGTCCTTTGAGCCCTACTTCCTCTCATTTGATCTAATACTTCATAGCACATTTTTGCTAGAGAAATGAACTTTTACACATAGACTGCCTCAGGTTAGTTCTCGGCTATTAAATCTTTGGAAGCGGAGTGAGCTTGAAAAGGTGCCCAGGATTAGCAGAGTAAAGTTCTGAAGTTCCATTGTTTCTGAGTCCTTGCTCTTGTGATACAAGTATGTCTCTTTTCCATCAAAGAGAGTTGTTGGTGGAAAGGAAAAGTAAGTACGATAAGATGAGAGAAACGAGTTCCATGGGGCTTAAATCATCCATTTGGGCCATAAGGTGAAAAGGCTGTACAATGGGGTTCTTCCCTGTTACCGATTATAGAAAAACTTTGTGAGATGTGAAGTCCTCTGGGGGATCAGAAGCATCAGTGATCTCCATTGCATTTCTCACCTCTGAGCGGTTTCATAAATATAGACAACCGTTTAGTTCTAGATGAGACATTTGAATGTCACAGGACACACACATCTGAGCAATGATGGCACTAGGGTTTCTTGAGAAGAGGTGGATCCCTGATTGAGACACTAATTGCTATCTTGGTGACAGAGCCGATCACAGCAAACTAAAAACGGACTTAACTTCAATGCTGTCCCCTTTTTCCAGCTGAAAAACTCAGGCTTAATGAGGTGGGGATGGGGCTTACCCCAAGCCATACAATTAATTATATTAGCTAATATTAATTGAACACTCTGCTTATAAACTTATATCTCACTTAATCTTCATAATAATCTCTTGTAGTAGGTACTATTTTAGTAACCAAGAGGCGGCTTACTGGTTCAAATTCTGGGTCCACCACTTATAACCATAGGCAAGTTACTTAGCTAATCTGTGACTAAGTTTCCTCATTTTAAAATGAAAATAATAATATCAGCAATAATAACAATAATCAAATTAATAATAAGTCATCAAGCGATTTAACACATTAATTTCATCCAGTAGAAACACGTCTCTAAGTGCATGTTAGACACTATTTCACCAGTCTGGCATTTCTATCATTTCTTTGCCCAGGGAAATACCTTCCAGGAGAGGAGGAAAGGAGGTTTTCTCCAATACTTCTAACATTGGGGAAAGGAAGGGGATGGGGGAAGGTTTTTCCCGTACAATACCCAATGTCCTTCTGAATTTTGAGTGCCATGAGCCATCCAGAAAATGTTTGTATGTCACCTTTGTGATTGGTAAAGTGGTGGAAATAATATCTCAAATGACAAAGGGGTTAGCGGGCTCGGTGGCTCAGCCTGTAATCCCGCGCTTTGGGAGACCTAGGTGAGTGGATTGCCTGAGCCCGCAGGTTCGAGACCTGCCTGGGCAACTTGGCGAGACCTCATCTCTACAATAAATCAAAAAAATCAGCCGGTCGTGATAGCGCGCGCCTGTAGTTCCAGCTACGTGGAAAGTTGAGGCGGAAGGATCGCCGGAGGCCAGCAGGTCAAGGCTGCGGTGGCTGGGAGCGGCCACTGCACTCCAGTCTGGGTGACAGAGTGAGACTCCAACTTAAAAAAAAAAAGAAAAAGAAATGACAAAGGGGCATAGATTTTGGAAGTAGTCAGTTAAATAAGGCAGCTGTGTTGTAGACTCATAAATTCCTGCTCACAGCCCTGCCCTCAGGCACTTCCTTGACCCTCAGCATCCCTTGGAGGACATGGAAACAGTAGCCTACAGCCCCAGGTCCTTGTTCCTGACAGATTTCATTCCATTTCCAATCATCGCAGCGAAGGCTTCCAGCTTTCCTCCACATGCACTGCATGTCCATCAGCACCACAGCATGCATCTGGGTATGAGCCATTGCAAAGAGATTATGAACAGGTCATATTTTAATTTTTCTTTCCATACCGACAAATGACACGGGACTCCTTTGGGTGTCCATTTGACACCCTCATGAATACAAAATGAATTTATTATGATTAGTGCTTTCACCTAGAATACGACATTAATTCATAATGATTGATGGGCTACTTAAAATAAAGTAGTAACCTTTTCCTAAGGTGGCTAGGTGACCCCCATATCCACTTCATTAGAAATATTCCCTGAACTGTATTTATGTAAATGAAAAAAGCACCATAAGGCTTTTATTCCTTACAGTCAAGAACAACTCTCAATGTAACTATATCTTATGCAAACCCCAAAACAATTTTGTTTAATTCCAGAGTGTTTGACTATGTCTTATTTCCCCTTTTGAAAAATATTCACAAATTACCTTTAAAATACATAATGATCAAATTTAAATCACATTAAGAAAAGCTATTTACACCCTTTGTGTTGTCAAAAACTATTGTTTAATTCCATCTTGGATAAATCGATGGTGAGTCCTGCTCACATGATCAAAATGATGTTTTCATTGATGTGTGTTTAATATATTTATGAAAAAAATAAAACCTCGGGTTATTTATATGGACTCTTAATCATTCCTTTGTTCAAAAATATATGAGCAAAGTGAATCTCTACATCCTAGGTTCTTTGTTTAGAAACTGCTGAATCAGTGAGGGCAAGAGTTTAAATGTTTAAAAAAGATATACACAGAAAACCAACTGGGAAGCTGCATGCCATTGGTTTCTCATTGCTTTTCTACTGGTTTTTCTGAATGTGGTACTTCTCACAGCCTGGCTATTTGTCTACTCATATCGTTAAAAACATGCATCTTGCTTTCTGGCATTATTTGAGCTAATGAACAAACTGAAGGTTTCATGAAAAGCAAAATAAACAAGTCATGATGCACTGAAACAAGAACAATGTGAAGCACAAACTAGCAACAAAAATAAAAAGAACTGACTTGATTGAATGGTGTTCAGTCTACAAGCATAGATACTTATATCATAAATAACACAAACTGTCTACTTCTTACTGGGGTGTAGACTCAGATTTTATAACTTAACTGGAGAAGCGTAGACTGCGGAAATTAACAAAAGAAATGTGTCAATTTGCTCACCTCATGCTGGCGAAATCACACTGTACCTTAGCAAAGCTGTGTGCACTACGAGCTGGAATCTTAGCCACTCCATCTACTCTGTCTTTGACAGGGTTTGACCTTGAGTAGACCGTTCAACATCATCTTTGTGCCTCAGTTTCTTTTCATTTAAGACAGTAATATGTTTCATTCCACAGGGTTGTGCTGAGTGGCAAATCAGATATGACATTTTACATGGAAGCGTTTCCAAAAACACAAAGCATGAAACAAAATAAAACATTATGAAATGCTATTTAAACCCTTATCATTGTATAGCACAGGAATCTCACATGCCAGAAAGCAATGGTCATTTCATTCAAGCAAACTATTTATTTAGAGAGTTCCATGTGTACTGGAAGGGCGCAAAAATAAAATGGGTCTTATCTAGAAGAAAAGTGAAGATGTCCACGTAAATATACTATATAAAGGGTAGGCAGTGGGAAGTAGCAGTGAAGAGTGAAATATAGATAATTGTCTTTAACAGTTCAAAGGAGAACCAGAAAGGCTTGTGGGGAAAGGTTAACAGGCCTTAAAGGATGACAGGATTTAGACTAGGAAGAGATAGGGAAGTAAGTATTATAAGTGAAAAAGCAGTGTAAAAATAGGTAAAACTGGGATTCCCCAGCGTGGGAAAACATCACAAGGTTCCATTTAGCTTATCATGCATGAGGGACATAAGGAAGAAATATTCATTAGTGAGTATTTATTGAGAATCTGCTATGTACCAAGTACTCTTCAACATGCTGGGGAAAAAAAGTGACCAAAACAGACAAAATAACTGCCCTTGCAGGGTCTGCATTCTAGTGATAATAAATGTACACCATAAAATGTCTCTACGCCATGATCTCTTTCTACAATCCCCTTCTCCATATTATTTTCCTTCCTCCCAGAAAAGCCAAAGCAAACACACACACACACACACACACAACACACACACACACACACACACACACACACACACAATTTATATAGACACTAAATTTTAGAGTAATATCATTAATGTTGGCCAAGATGCAGAACTCTGCATTTGAAGAACCATAGCATCTTTCAAAAGTTGATGAGAAATAATAAAGGGATGGTTCCAGAAAGTAGAAAGAAAGAATTTCCCCAGAGGTTTTCAACATTGAATGCACATTAGAATTATCTGGGGAGCTTTAAAAAAATACTCATGTCTGCACATCAACTCCAGAGCAATTAAACCAGAATCTCTGGAGGTCAGATCCAGACATCATTATTTATTTTTAAAGTTCCTGGGTATCTCAAGTGTGTACGTGTATGAAAAACCATTGAACCATTGAAGTAATCAATACTCCAAAAAACTCACTTTTTTTTTTCAGCTTCACTTTTCAGTTTAAATAAATGGATAGATAATTTACATTAACCCACATCCTTTGTCATAAGTCAGTCAGCAAATCATACCATTTTGAAAATGGAAAAGGTATCTGATCTCGACAAAGGTGAGAGTAAGCCTAAGGAAGTCAAACTGATAGTCATAAGGAGAATTATTTGGAGATGGCATTGACGCTAAGGGGGGAGAAACTGAAATGCAAATATCGTTTCCTAGATTGGAGTCTTGGCTTCACAGCTGACTTTGTGATTTTCTCATCTATTTGAACGTTGATTTTCCCATTTGTAAAACTGAAAAATCATTACTTCTCCCCCTCCTATCTTACAGGACTCTGCTGAGAATCACTGGAGACAGTATCAGTGAAAATGTATCGTAAACTTAAAAGCTCTAACACAAGTTTAGTGGATTATCTCCTAACAGTTGAAGCAACATCAGTAAACAAAATTTAGTCCTGTGAGACAACGTATAAAGCAGGGCTGGTATCATGCATTTAGGTGGGGTAAGTAAAACCAACCCTATTAGATATCTACTCACTAAAAAAGTCATTTTTTTCTATGTAGAATATTAGTATTATATTCTTTACCATCCAAGATTCCTCTATAGAAGCCCTACTGGAAATTCTGACTAATAATGGCAGGAAACCAAAACTAACTAATCAGCTATTAGCAATCCGCATCAGCTTATGCTAACACAGTTTAAAAACAAGGTAAAGGAGGAAAGGAAACATGGAGGAGAGAAAGCCTTAACAATTCATGAAGAAAGCAGTAAATCTCACTGACAGCAGATAAACTTCTTGGGCACCAAGGCAATGAAAATGGTGTTGATCTATGTGTCCGCAGATGTGGCTCCAGGGTGTAATCTGTCCAGCTGCTCAATATCAGGACAGCCACGTGGGCACCACCTCAGGGAAGATAAACATGAAACCTCTTAGTCAGGGAGATAAACACAATTGCTGCTGCTAGTTCTTACATGGAAAACCTGCTGATTGTCTCTGTTAGAGGGAGGAAGTGCTACTGAAATATTTTGAGGCATCAGGAGTGAAAGACCTGCCTACAAATCTAGGGAGTGATGGTGATACAGAAAGTCATGAGCTTGGCTGGTATCAGTTCTTTCAAGGTGAGTAAAGGTATGTCACTGGATTTCCCCAGGTTTAGAAGATGCAGTACAACCGGGAACCTTGTGTTATACAATACGCAGAATATTTTGTGTAAGATATACAAACTGCCCTTAAAGGTCAGGGAAGGTCAGAAATATAAAAGTCTGGGCGGGGGGAATGGATTGGCATCTCAGTCAGTGGATCAATACCCCTACTCCATTAGAACCCATGAAAATCAACATACCTTTCAAGTGCAAGGCCGATTCTTATACCAGCGGACAGGAGATAGGAAATAAAACTATCTCCTGAAGAGAATGTAGAAGAAAACATTTAAAAATAAACTCTTTGGCTTCCTCAGATATTTCAGTCAAGCAATCTGCTGAATTCAAGTAGTAACCTGGATGATTCAGGGAAAATCTATGCCCTGCTTTTATCTATCAAAACCTATACATTGCTATTCATCATGTGCATATTTATTCAGCAATTACAACACATAGGCACAATCGTGGGTGTCATGAGGAAGAAAAACAAGGATCAGACACAGAATCAACAGAGCCTGCAATGTACTATGATGATACCAAATAAAAGGCCGCAACGCACAGTAGAAAATATGTACCCTAAGAAAAAAGGTGTTATCAACAATGAAGAGAGGGAGGGAGGTTTCTTCTAAAATGCTTGCCCAAGAAAGACTAAACGTTGCTTTTATTTTCCAGTTGTCAGTTTTGACTTGGTCTAAAATTGAGTCTTCTTAAAATCGCCTTGAATATCTCTCAGTGGAATAAACAATCTTGGGTTACTTCTCAAGAAACTTGATTTTTTTCCTGTAGCTTCAAAAGGAACCCAACCCTGAGACTAAAGATCTAGAATTGTGTCCAGACTCTGAGAGAAGCCTGGGTTATTTCTGAGCTTGTGTATTCCCAGAGGTGGTATTTATTCCAGGAGTCCAAAGATGAGCTACCCAGTTAATGGGTATATTGACATTATATGGGGAAAAAAAGCTTTGTGCAGGTACCTTTGTGGTTTTTTCATAGCTGTCTTCAAAATGTTTTAAGCCAGAAGCTACTCTGAGGCATTCTTATTATCTGGAGTGCAGTATGTATCAGATTAGCCTGGGGAGAGGTGTAGTCAAGTTATGGGTGGGTTCTCCATGACCTAGATTGAGATGGAATCAGCACAGTGAACAAATAACAAATCAAGCTTTCCCTCAACGAAAATGAAAAAAAAAATCAAAAAAATCTTGGCTTAGTACTGAGAAGATTTTTTTGGTCAAGCTTGCGCTTTCACCTTTTCCTAAAGAATATATGTGTTGAAATAGAAAATATCATTCTCAAATCATATAATATGTATGTGTTGAAACAATATTAGTGTCCTCAGATCACATGACATTCAGACAGACTACTGGGTCTAAATAAAAACTGTGAAAGCCATTGAATTCGAGAACATAATCTTAGTCTTTGTCTAACAGTGTTGGCAACCATTTACCAGTGAATTTTTTAGTTCTATAAAGTGGGTGTTGAGTATACTCAAAGCATGCATTAATAATCTTTACTGGAACAGAATGAAGGGAAGAAAGGAAGCTAAAAACTTTCTGTTTGGTATAATTGTAGTTTAACACACTTTATTATACCCCTGGATTGGCTTATACAAAGCATAAGAAACCCATCAATTTCAGTGAACAAAAAAGAAAATACCTAAAACCAGCTATTTATGTTGTATGTAGATAATCACTGCTTGACTGGCTGAATTTTTTTATGCTCCAACCAGCTGTTCTAGCATTTTGTAGACGCAACTTGAATAATTCCATCTACTTTCTATCAGTCCTAAATTAAAGCGACAATGTGTTTGTGTTTAGTAACACTTTCTAAAGTTGATAACTTTGTAAACAATTAGATGATTGGCCCAGCTTCCTAAAATATAGACATTTCTCATAGATGGGTTGTTCTGAAAAATAGCAGTTACCTCATTTCTAAAGGGCACTGCAGAAACCACAGAACTAAACTGGCCACCTCTTCCTTTGTTTTTAGGATGCACTCTTCAATATGTCACTTAAATAGTACATACATTTATTTTAAATGGCTTACCTCTAGGTAGGTGCCTAGCAAGAAAAATGGAAATGTCCATTCCAAAGTTATCAAAAATTTCCTGATAGCAATTTTTTATTTAATTAAAAAAAGAGAGAGAGAAAATCAAATCGTGTCACAGGCAGGTGGAAGGACACCGCAGGCAGGACTGTGTTTTCCAATGGCATCCGGCAAGATAATGAGTCCATGTCTATGGAAATTGATTCATTAATATTTCATCGAGGCAGCTTCAGAGCAATTCAAGAACCAGCTCCCAGGAATTCAATCAGTAAAATTCAATGAATTGTTGAGCTTAAAATACCAGGGGGGCAAAAATATACACAGATTTGGCATGTGTGCATATTTATACATACTGATGTGACACGGAGATGCACATGAATATAGGTACATACATTAAAATACAGCACATGTAAGAGAATGGCATTTCTAGGCTCCAACTCAGTCTCACCTGCCTTTTCTTCACCTCATTCTAAACTTAGGAAGAATTTCCAAATAAAACAAAAATTGCTCTGCTTAACAATGTCCTTCTGCCCAGCACCTGCCTTAGAAAACAAGCTGACCAAAAAGTAAGCCACAACTTGGTCACGGCTGATCGCATATTTATCAAATAGAGCCCCTTCAATTAATACAATATAAAAATGGCTCCCAAGGATCCATGCTGAGACTGGAGAAAAGAGGGGATCAAATGCTTAATGAAGGAAAGGCTGCGAGTTTGGGGCAGAACAGCCAATTTACCCATGTGATAAGCACATCGAGAAGGGGCCAGTTAGGGAAAGAGTTTCAAATTATCATGTCGGCTAAGTAATTGGTCTTTGCGTGTCCCTAAACACCAACCTATAAATAATTTTATTTTCATTTTGGATCAATGTCTTCTAGCCCTTGTCTAACTAACCTGTATTGATGTCTTTTTAATTAAACCATGCGTGATATGCTCGCTTGGCAGTGGGGCATACTGAGTGTGCATGCTAGGAATTCCAGATAAGGTAATTATGCTATTTGTCACTGTCATGATTAATGTGTGACAGCTGTTATGACAGCTGTGCCACTGTTTTGTCACAATACTCTGTTCATCCATAACAAAATTAGCTGTCGTACTCAAAGGTACACACTTGCTGCTATTTCTTTCTGAAGTCAACAATGAGAAAATCGAGAGGGAATATTACATGAACTCCGTGACAAACAAGAAAAACGACATCTTTATTTTTTTTCTGTCTTTAAATGATGATATAACCTGCCTGCATTGGAAATGCAGATAGCTCACCTCTAGCAAACAAGCTGTCACAAGAAGCCAATCCACCACTAATCTAGCTAACAAGGTCTCAGTATGAGAGGGGTTTGCTTCATAATTTGAATCTGCCTTGTCAGGCAAGCCTTTTAGATGTTACTCAAATTAGCACTGGCTGGAACTGTTTCTGCCTGTCAAGGTGGGAACCTGCAAATGCAGAGTTATAATAGGAAGTAGGAGATTGACTCACCCTTTCCTTTGGGCGTCAGTCAAGTGGAGCAAAATAGGCGGCTCTTTCTCTCTCTCTCTTAAGACAGCCATCCCTCCCTCCTTCAATATCCCTGCATCCTTAACTGGGGTAGAGGCTTTCAGGAGCTGACTCCAAATAGAGATGTAAATTGTCACATGAAGGCAGTTATTAATGTTAACCAATATTGTTTCTTACAGAGCCCTAAAACTGGACTATAAAACCACGGAAGACACTGATGTGAAGAGACAGATGGCTACAATAATAGCATCATTATTCTATAGCTTTGGGTGAAGTGGATACTGCATATGTTCCATAAATTTTAAAGAAAAAAAAAAGCTCACATAGATGTCTATTCATAATGAAAAAGAAACATTGTAGCATCAGACACCCTGAGTGCCATAGAAAGAAAATATGTCATGTCAGATATGCATGTCTAAGTGAACATATTTTACCTCTTAAAAATTAAAGACAACAGCTGCTGCTATTATTATTTTGCAACAAATGATTAGTTTGATATACTGACAATACATTTAAATTTGCCAATAGCTTAATCAGCAAATATAATGTGTACTTTTAATAAGGATAATGTTTAAATCAGTCCCATCTGCACTGAATCTCCCAGACTTCCTCTCCAAAAACAATCCTGGAACAGGAAAGTGAATTATTTCAAACAATTATAATGATTACAAAGGAACTGTTACCACCTGCCACTGACTCTTGGCAGTCATCAGTCATGAAGGATTTAATTAGAATATTTATCAACAATGACCAAAACTCCTTTTGATTTGTCCAAAATACCTCCAAGCAAAGAGCAAAGACTTTGCAAATTCAGACAATCAAGACACTGAAAAAGCTGGGGCTCTGTTGAATAGATTTCAAATCAGAACAACCAGCAACCGGGCTTTATTTAATTGCTCTAATTTGGTTTTCTCAGTTTGTGACAGGTAGGAGAGCCCTTGGTGATTACTTCTACTTTTGATGAGTGTCTTCTTTCTCCTTCAGGCAAAAGGGACAAGAACATTTGTTGCCACTTATTATTGCCAAACATATAGCGCTTAGCTATTAGATCACATGCAGGTTTCAAATGAAGGAAGAGGCGGCTGTTTCCATGTGCTGAATGTTTCTATATTCTTGGCATTTAGAGGAAGCATCTTTGTTAAGTGTTTCCATCTGAGAACTTTGCCTGTTGAAAACTTACTCATCTCCAAAGTCCACCTCCAATGCCATCTATTTCAGAAAGCCTCCAGTGAAATTGTGCCACTGTGTGTTCTTACCCTTCCTGTTCTCTGAACTCCCACACTTCCTGCTGGTTTGTTTTCCTGAACCAATTGCGTTTGCCTTTAGATCATGGTCGCGTGCTTTTCTTACTCTTGGGCTCCCAGAGAGCAGGAAACACTTTACTGAATCTTTAATTCCTCACAGAATCTAGAATACTGCCTCATTCACAGTGGGCCCTTTTTGTTCTTATATATGAAGTAAATCACCTGATGCATAATTGAATGTTGAGAAGAGCATTTGTGTATTGCAGTATTTGTATTCAAGTTAAACTTAGAAATTCAGGAGCTACTTAATGGGTGTAACTTTTTTTTAAGTGAACATGAAATATTGAAACAGACAAAGCTCCCAAGTGATAACAATCAGACAACTTTTAACATCCACTGCTATACCCAGGAGGGATGTCAGATAAGGCCACATGGAAATAACCATATGTAAAAAGGCTGCTAATTAAAGAAGGTGTTCCAAAGGAGAGATAAGGTATTCTTTTCTAAAGCCAGAGAGGTCTATAGAAGGCTTTCCCAAAGAGTTGAAAAGGCATCTATAGATACAAGTAGTACAAAACAGAATGCAATTTTTACAGCTTTGTGGGAGACGATTTTTGCAGGAGGCAGTTACACCGAAGGATAATTGCACTTGCAGCATTCCACAGGTCTATGAAATTAGCAATTAAACACAGAAATCGCTAGAGTAATAGAAATACAGTAGTCCTCACAACACCATTGACAGGTTTTTGGAAACTGTGACTTCAGGAGAAAGGTCATATAATGAAACCAGTTTTACCACAGGTTAATTGATATCAACAATTGGGTCACAAAACATCACCAAACTTCTAAATGAAAACTAAAACACTTCTAATATTAAGCATCGAAATGAATGTTAAGACATACTTTCATTTAAGAGAGATTTATAAAAACAAGGTAATTATTTACCCACCTAGGTTGGCTCAGGGTCTCGGATGGCCAGAGCCTCGCCTGGCAGCACAGGGCTGGACAGAAGTCACCCCATCGCAGGCCACACTCACATGCACCCACACTCACTCACCCTGGGACATGCAGACATGCCAATTCACCTAATGAGGACATATTTGCAATGTGGGAGGAAACCATAGGACACAGAGAAAACCCACGCAGACATGAGGAGAACCTGTAAACTCCGCATAGACAGTGCCCCTGCCAGAAATCAATTTTTTTTTACTCATCAACATTATGACAAAATGAAGTTATTGGAGGACCTGCCGTAGAGCGGATAGGCTGTGTGGAGCGATGGCGGACCAAAATGTAGAATTCTGCAATGAGAAGACAAACTCTGGTCCTAAGAACCCGAATACCAGGATGAGATGAGGGTGGGGAGGTTCAAATATGACTCACGGAAGATCCAACTTAGAACTGTCAGCCTCTACAGATATCTCCCTAGTGAAAGAGCATGGATATGTACCAGAACCCACTACGGTTGAACTTAATTTATAATTCTGTTTGCTAGCTTTTAGTTAACTATTTAGTAAACTGAACATTCTATCTTATTCTGTGGGGTCAGTACCTTTAAAGATATAACATAATCTTTATTATTTAAAGTTACATCTTAGCTGGTATTATTAATGAGAGGACACCAAATCAGTGAACTGAATTGATAGTTTCTGGGACCTTGAAAGGTGTTATCATTAAGCTGCTGAATCATACCCTTTCCTCTCATATATACTAGCCCCTGCACTTGTTAATTTGATGGGTTCCTTACTGATCCAAGGACAGAAAAGGATTTTTGAATGGCATTATCTATCTGTTTTCTCAGATTCCATTTCTAAGTTGCAGACAGGAGACTTCAATGATCAGTTAACCTAATTAAACACTTGAAAACTTTGCTAATGCTACCAAAACTCACATACCACTTATCTATCCTCATCCTCAACAAAAAAAGATCATCAGCAAATCAGTATCCTATATGAGAGCCTTTTCAGAATGCTTTGTTAAGATCAGGTCGAGTATTGATGACGGTATGAAATTAGTTAAATGTGTAAAGTTCCTTTAAAAGGCAAAGACTAAAGAAACTAGGCGTGTGACCCTGTCACCTGACTTGCGATGTGCTGCTATTCTGTCCCTCAAATAATAAAATGGCTCTCTAAAACCACCCTTTTAATAGATGCCAAGCTGACCTTTTTAATACTTCTAATAAATCCGTTAGTTCTGAGGACCCTGTTTCCATGAGAATACTCCAATGAGAGTATTCTCTTCTCACTCTCAGAACAATAATATGTTCAGTCCTTCACTTAGCCCAGTGGTTCTCAAACTAAACTGCACATTGGAATTACCTTGGGAACTTTAAAAAATATGGATGACTAGGTCACTCCCTCAAATATTTCATTTTAACTGATCTGGGCACTGAGATTTCTAGAAGCTTTACAGGAAATTCTAACACAAAACCAAGAATGAAAACCATTGTTCTAGCTGAATGCTCCTTTACTATTAATGTGAATATAAATTACCCAATCATTTTGTTAAAGTACATATTTGGATTCAGTGAGTCTAGGGTGGGGGCTGAGAATCTGTGTTTCCAACAAGCATCTAGGTGATGCTGATGTTTCAGGTCTATAGACCACACTACAGTAGCAAGGATTTGGATGATTCTCATGTCCACAAGGCACCCTCGGCAGTGTTGACCCTATCTAGGCTTGATGGTGATGATTAAGTGAAAAGATTTGCATTTGTGATAAGAGTCTAACAATCTTTTCAAATCATACCTCAACTAAATTTGAGGACCCATAGGAACAGACATGAATAGGGTAAGAACATTAATTAGGGGGAATATACCTTAAAAACGACGATTCATAGAGGTGCACTTAGAGTCATCTTACAGTCTCCTCATCAGAGATGATTTGCTTTTAAAATGAGTTTTTATTTCCTTTTTAGAATTCATTGAGAAACACAGGTTCTTGGGGTAACCCTTCGGGTCCCCTCCCACTGTGGGAGCATTTCTGTCCTCTCAATAAATCTTGCTTTCTCACTAAATAAATAAATAAATGTAGAAAAGGAAAAAAACAAGAAACACGGGACATTTGACTCTTTATTATTTTACTTGATTCCAAGGATGCCCATGTTTGTAGTATCATGTGACAGGTTTGTTGTATTGTAGAGCAGAAAAATCAACCCAATGATGTTCTGGGATGAATTCTTGGGTCAATCCCATGGGGAAGTCAGGGTCCCTCCAAACAAGTATAGTACTACTTTGAAATAAGACATTCTCCATTTGGTCTCCAGATTTCTCTAAATTAGTAAAAGTTTATAGGGCTTAAATACGAAGAGGGCTGTGCAACTAAACTTCGGAAAAGTGCTCAATGGTAAATTCTGGTGTGGCCCCTGTTTAAGTTTCAGAATTAAGAGAATTTTGAAGAGATGAGATTGTAACCAATGTAAGTTTTTTCTTTTTCTTTTTTTTTCCACAAGGGGATGAAGGGGCACATAGAGAAACATACTCATCTAGTCACTGCTTCATTTTAAAAAGGGAGCTTCTATCATGTTTTCATATCATTTTAAAAAGGGAGCTTCTATCATGTTTTCATATCAGCCCATGCTAGCATTATTCTTCATCTAGAACCGGGTCAGGCAAATTAAGCCCCAGGGGTCAAAGCCAGTACACAGCCTGCTTTTGTTCAGCCCAGAAGTTGAAAATGGATTTTGCAGTTTTAAGTAGTTGGGGGGGGGGAAATCAAAACAAGAATAATATTTTATGACATCTGAAAGTGAAAACTCAAATTTTGGTGTCTATAAAGATTTATTGGAACGTAGCCATGTTCATTCATTTAAGTGTTGTTTAAGGCTGCTTTGGGGGTTACAACAGCAGAGTGAAGTATTTGAGACAGACTATATGGCCTACAGAGTCTAAAACATGTATCTGGTCTCTTACAGGAAAAGTTTGCTAGCCCCTGCTCTATAGATATGCTCATTTTCCTTTCATTCATTTTTCCTTGAAATTGGAAATGTACCCTGCTTTGCAGATTAGACTAGGTTCTCAAGATTTGACCCCTCCCATCTCTGCATGCACAACCAAGTATGCACACACATGCGCTCTGTTTTTGTCTCCTTTGCTTTTTCACTCCTGCTCCGACAACTAGGAAGTCTGAGCAGCATCTGCTTCAGAACCAATTCTATTGCCTTTTCCTGGCCGGGAGGATGGAGTTCTGTTAAAAAAAAAAAAAAAAAAAGGGAACTGAAGCTTGAAAGCAGAATCACCTTTCCCTGTTGCAGGCTGCCTCTTCTGGCCCACCTCCTAGAAGTCAGGGTCTCTGACATATGCTACAACCTCCCTCCCAAGCTTCTAAGTGGAGAGTATTCCAAGAGAGAACAGAACTTTCTCTTGTTGCAGTTTCCTGTCAAGAAGACTTGTGGCCAGGAAATAGAAAAGAAAAATATAAAATCTCTGCGTACATAGGGGAAGGATACAGGATAACTTCTCATGTCTACAGAAAGCATTTTTTTTTAAGATTTAAATAAAAGGCAACCAGATTATTAGCCTTGAGAAAGAACAGGAATTTCTATGTTCCCTTCCCCTAGGAAGTGACAATGTAAAAAGAGTACCCTCTGGATATGTAGAATGTGGAAGGGAAGAAAAAAGAAATAAAAGGAATGCCTCAAGCTTTCATCTTATTTGTAAGAGTTTGTAGATGGAGCTGTTCTGATGACATAAATATGTGAGCAGCTCTGAATTTCAGAAGGGCCATTCATTTCCCTTGCAAAGATATTCTGGGACTATGAATGGTTCTTGAGAGAAAGGTATAAAAATTCCAAGACTGGCATCTTCAGTAGCAGCATGGTAAAGTGGGGGGGGGGTGAGGTGCAGAAAGGGGAATAAGAAAACCCAAACTCGAATCCTCAGCTACAGCTTCTCTTGTCATGAACACGGCCCCTAAGCTTTTTGAATCTCAGTTCCCTCAACTATAAAAGCAGGATAATAATCCTTCTCCAACTTGCTTCAAGAGGCTGTTCTGAGATTCAAATGTGATAATACATTTTAAATGCACTCTGACTGAATTGCAGAGAACTAATCCCTTTTAAGATACTGTTTTTATCACCATTTATCTTGTGTCCTGAGCTTTCACTCATTGCTTAATTAATCAGTTTCCTTTTAATGCCCACAAAACAGAACTTTAAAATCCAATCTCTATGTTGTAGAAGAAAATTTATTTTCTGGTGTCAACAAAAAATATAATTAAGTAAAAAAAACAAAAACAAAACAGACCCAGAGTCAAGACTTCCAGGCAGCTGCTCCTAATGGACTCCCCTTTCCAGGCGACAGAGCTGTGGTCTGACTGGACAAATTATTCCATAGGTCCCCATGTTCAGAATATAGAGGCAAATGTCTTCTGCAAAACAAAATCCATTCTACAGTTCCTCAATCTCTCCGATGTGAAAGTGGCTATGGTTCTCGAATGATTAGAAGTTAGAGAAAAATCAAGCAAAAGGAATAATGTATACACAGAAGTACAGACTTAAAGCCATCCCCTATCTTTCCCAAAGTATTATTCATGACCGTGAACTATAACCATTATTTCCTTAGGTATCAGTATTTTTTGTTTCATTTTTGTTATTCTGTTTACATCCAGATATAAAATATCACATAACCACTATCAGGAAAAATAATATCTTGAAACAACATATCATGTGGGAAGAAACCACATGGATCTATTTGTATTACAATATTATGCTTTTTTTATAGGTAAGTACGGATATCATTACCAATTTTTCATGTAGGAAAATGGCTTTCCAGAGGTTAAAGGGCATTTTCAAAATTACAACACAACTTTGTACAAATCTGATCCTATAATTCTGGAGTGCTTAATGTATGCTTGCAATCTGTTCTCTGAGTGCTTAGTGGAAATATTCATTCATCCAAAGATTCAAAAAAAATTACATACCCAAGCACCTACTATGTGCCATGCTCGGCTTGTTACCAGGGACTCACTGGGGAAAGTCATGGTTATGCACCTTCTTCTCAGGAGACAGCACTATCCTCGACTTTCCTGGTCAAAGGTGTTCTGGAAACCCAGGGACCAAGAAACTTGGTCTACCCTGTTGGTTCTGTAAGCACCCCTAACCTGTCATGCCCCACCCTTGGGAAAGCGCCTAAGTGTCCCTCAAATACAAGAAGAGAAGGAAGCTAATTGCATGCTCCAAAAAAGAATGCTTGTGTTCTAAATAACTCGGTGTACATTATAGCCACACATTTCAACATCTAGAAAATATATTCCTACTACTATTACCCTAATAGTGTTAAAACAAATACTAAGTTCTGTCAGAAATGTCTCATGCAAAAGACTTAAATGTCCAATAATGGAGAAATGAGAAAATAAAATATGGCATGTTATCTCAATACACCACTAGGCAGGCACTAAAGTTTGTAATAACATGAAGAGTGCTTGAGTAATAGTAACTTGTTTCACCAGCCTGGAGGTATAAACACAGCCACATCCTTTTTATTATTCTAATGAATCACTTAAAACCCCACAAGCCTACATTGGCAGGCTGTTTGGTATCCCATATCCCCTCAATCACAATGATGTAGACCAAAGGATTTCGATGGTTCTTCTAAACGACAGAGAAGCACAAGCCAGTAGCAGTCCCACTGGCACTGCTACTCTAGAGTCTGCTGACACTGGACGAGGGTCCACAGCTGCAGTGAAGCCCCTTGTACATTTAGATTCCAAGGCCACGGTGAACACCTTCATTTCAAATGCTCAGCCATCCCACTGTTACATTGACGAGGGCTCAGTGCAGGATCTGCCAAAGCCAGACCCCTCTTAGACCTTGGCTGGAAACTTGCCAAAGCCCAGCTTCCTTTCTCAGCTATCTGTCACTCTTGTGTCCCTTTTCCATCAGGAAGCCTCCGCCAGAGACACAGTGGTTTCTTCCAGATGTCTCTAATGTTACATCTTTAGGAGAAGAGGCTTGGGCCATGGAAGGCTTCTAGACTTCTTATGAAAAACTGATGCACAACCTTCGCAAAAGGGAGCTGGGAATTGAGGAGAGGAGACTGCTCAAACCAGAATCCTCTGCTCTGCTTCTCAGAGAGAGACGCATAAATACCCGACCAGTCTGCACAAGTTCATACAACTAAGGTAGGCCAGGCACTCCTTCCTTCATAATAAGAAAAATGTGTGTTAAGATGACTTGCTGGCCCAACCGCTAGCAAAAGAAGAGGTTGCATCATATTTTAAAATTCCAGGCCACCTTGCTGTATGGATGATGTAAACTATATTTTTAAATAATGAGTTTGTAAAAGAAATTGGATCTCCAGTTTCAAGGGAAGCAGGGTAGACTGGTCTGGCAGGGGCCATCAGGGACTTTGCCTTTTCATCATCACCTTACTTCATAAATACCTGTCCAAGGGGAGAGGAGGAGAGAGAAGAGGAGTGGAGAGAGGAGAGGAAAATGGAGGAGAAATACACTTCACTCACCCCAAGGAAAACTGTGGCACAAATGCCATCACAGCACCGTGGGTGGGAGGGAATCAGTGTGCTTGAAAAAGCAATCTCCGAACTGTGGCTCTGGTACCAAACTAACAAAACTCAGGTATGTGGTTGCTTTATGGGCGGCATCCTGTCAGATCAGCAGCAGCATTCGATTCTCATAGGAGCCCGAACCCTATAGGGAATCGAATGCAAGGGATCTAGGCTGCGCACTCCTTATGAAAATCTACGCCTGATGATCTGAGGTGGAGCTGAGGCAATGATGCTAGCACTGGGTGCAAATACAGGTTAACATTAGCAGTGAGGACAGACTGCCCAGAGACCATAATAAATCAATTGCATGCAGACTCATCTCAGAACCCTATCAGTGAGAGGCAAGTGAGTTGATGTATCTCAATCATACAGCTGCCTCTGGTGGCAGGCTTTAAGTCAGATCTGACACTTATTTTAGTCAGCACATGGCCCACCCATTATCTTATTTGCAAATTCTGTCCACATCTCTTTTTTTTTTTTATGGTGAGTTATATAATTATTTTATTATATATTACAATGTAATAATAATAATAGAAATAAAGTGCACAATGAATGTTATGTATTTGAATAATCCCAAAACCACCCCTCCCATCCCCCCTCCGTGGAAAAATTGTCTTCCACGAAACTTGTCACTGATGCCAAAAAGGTTGGGGACTGCTGCATTATGGCGAAATGCATGTTCACATGATACAATCAACCGAGTAACAAAAAAACATTTTTTTCATACATAAAATAGGAAGAAAATACATCAAAATAATAATTGTTCTCTCTCAATGGTAACAGGCTATTCCCCATTATTTATTTGTATTGCTATCTTGAAAATTTTTCAAAATAAGTATGCATTATTTCTAACTTTTGAAATCTACTTTTTAAAAAGTGAATAGCTGAACTTCTTAATGAACAGTTCTTTCTGAACTAGCTAATGTAACAAGCAATGTAATGTTCCTTTTTTTTTATAAATATGCATTTCTGTTTCATTATTGTTGAATCACAAGAAAAGACTAAAGTTTGAATTTGCCTGTGGCTGAGTAGTTTGATAAATTCATATTTGGTATAAACATTAGTCAAACAATACATGAATTGTTTACACAATGGAAAAAGAAATACTCTTAGCATTATTAATTAAAATGTCTCACACAGTTTGCAACTTAGACCTAGAGACCAGAATCTAAAACACACAGCTCCAAAATCCATTGCTGTGCTTGCTCCAAGACATCCATACCTTAGCTAGGTCATCAGGTAACTGTCAAAATGGCAAGGAAGATAAGATCGCTGAAAAGTTGAAATGTAAATGTTAAGCAAAATCAAATAACAAAAGGTAAGTCATAATCATATGGTCGAATTTTTAATATTAATAAATCGTTTGCCTTGTTGAATTAGAAATGAATCCATGTCAACTTGTGAAAATCCAAGAACACAGCAAAACCCCAATGAGAAGACTGCTAATGATACAATAAATGTAGCCTTTGCAGAATCATTTTATATATATAATTTCATCCAATTATTTCAATCGAGTGTACATAGTATCACGTGATAAAACCAAGAATAAAAAAAATACAACCAATCTGCAATAGCTTAAGTTCTTTAAGTTCAGACTTTTTTCCCCACCTAAAAAATAATCTGTACGTACAAATACAGAAGCATAAAAACTGACACTCACCTGTAGATATTTAAAGAAAAAATATTGTGTTGATGGGATTTTTAAAAGTAATGTATCCAATTCTATAGTCATTTATGACACTGGAAAAAAAGCTGTGACACCTGCTTTGACTCAGGGTCCACCAGAAGCGGACCCTGAGAAAAGGATTCAAGTCAAGTAGTTTATTTGGGGGCTGACTCCGGGAAACAACAGTAAGGAAATGGAGCCCTCAGGAAAGAAAGAAAGAAAAGTCAATAAAAGATGTTTTATCAAACCAGTTAGCACTGTGGGCAACTGGAGCTCAATTCTCCTGTGGCTTCTTAGGGGACAGTGCGGAACACACCCCAGATTCATTTCAACTGAGAGATAAGGGAGCTGGTATTTATCCACCAACATCCTGTCTGTCTTTGGCTAGGGCTTGTTCCAGAAGCATTAACTCTTCAGAATATCTTGCCTGTCCTTCATGCAGGCCAACTTATGACCAGAAAAATTCCTCAGGCTGGTGCTTGTCATAGAAGCCTTCAGCACATAGAGTGAAACCGCCAAGGAGATACGGCCAGAACCGTGACATCTACAACTCCCTGTCTGGGCAGCTTTATCTCAGGGAGGTGCTGATGGCTTTGAGCATTTACTTCTCATACATTACATACAGTATGTAATAGGCTTGGGTACTATTACTATCCCATTTTACAGGTAATAAAACTTAGTCACAGAGAGGTTAAGTGACTTGTCACGGTCACACCGCTGGAATTTGAACCCAACCTCTCTGATTCCAGAGTCCACAGCCTTAGCCACCTTGATATGTCTCCTCAACCCTTACTGTGGCTGATCAGCCCATGTGAATAGTCAAGGAGTTTCGGGAGGCTTCTGAGAGGAGATGTGGTGGCTCCTTCCTCACCAATTCTCACTGACTCCAAAGACAGCTGTTCCAGGGCTCTGTTGATCTTACTGCCACAGGTCAGCAGGACACACAGCCAACATCAGAAAATGAAGACCTGCAGGAGAGTTTTTTTCTATCATCTGCCTTCTACCCACCAGCCACAACTTCTAGACTTCCTAGAATTTCTCTTCAGAATCCACATAGTCCAGCAGTCATTTTGAGACACCATAATTTTCACTAACAATTTCAATTCTATGAGCCTCTAAGCCTGTCTCTCCGCAATGCGGTAATAGCCTAGGGACGGAATCAGTTTGACCAGAGATTGCGAGCAAAGAGGCAATTTAGCTCTATTTCGACTGACTGTGTAACTGTCATGGACACAGCGTTAGGCAGGTGGTAAATTAGCTTCTTGGAGAGGTCTTTTCATTCTTTCAGGCTACTGAGGCATTAAAACCTCTATGAGCATCTACCAGGCCATGTCATAAATATTTGCGAGACTCTATTTTGGCACAATTTTAGGAAAACTATTTATTCCAGGTAACTTAATTAGAAGAGGTACAGCGTACTAGGCTTTTTTAAAACGATAAGCCCGAGTACCCATCTGAATTTGGTAAAAAGAATTTGAAATTGATTCTAATAGGTTTAGACACTAAGCACTCTCTGCCAATTTCTTCCAATTAAACAGGGAATAGGAACAGATGAGAAATCAATCAAAATAAAATGAAACACCTTTGATCACCTTGGGTGGGATTTGAAAATGGGCCCATTTCTTTGTTGTCTTATATTATCTTGTGACATTATTAAATTTTTCCTGAGACAAACTAGAAAAGCAGAATGGACTCGGATTTCTTCAGTGGAATGACAGGGAAGGGGGGATTTCATTTAATTCTTCCTCATTTCAAGAACATGATAGACATGATTCAATTCCCAACTCTTTCAAGCTGTAACACAAGTATGTACATATAGGAAAAACACAACTGGAGGATATATCAGATGTTTCCTTTCCAGGATATTGTGGTTTTGAATGTAGTCAATCTCTTCCTGTTGTACCTTTCTTAGAAATTCTGAAAACTTCTGTCACACTTCCCATGTAAGTGGGTAGAAAATGGATAGAAAATCTACATCGTAGCAAGTGTGAAGTCTCCATGCATGTTTCTTCGTTATTTGTAGGTATTTCCAGGGCAATGTGTCTTCAACACCTTGCACAGAAAAGGCTCTCAACACGGAAGTTTTTTTGTTTTTGTTTTTTTAGGCACAGTGAGATGTAGCAGAAAAAGTAAGACAATCATAGGAAGAACTGACTATCCCAATCTAATTTGACACTGTAATTTCACAGCCAGTGTGACCATGGATAAATGGTTTAAATATCTCTGATAATAATGCCTACCTCATAACATTACTGTGAGGATTCCTGGTGTGCTCCCACAACTTGGGGAACAAATGTGTGCATTTCATTTAAACTCTATTTACTGACATCATGTTGTTTACTTGAAAGAAGCCTTGATGGAAATATTTATGACAGAAATTGGCATTACAAATTAAGGTTTTTGTTGTTACTGTTGTTTTTCAGAGTCAGCTTTCTAGCTCATAACTGAAAATTAGATAACATTCGCAAGATGTTTAGCCTACTGTCCAGCTCTATTCTCTTTTTCTTTTCCTGTCTCAGAGTTTTCAAAGACAGCTTTGCTTTTACATCTAGTCATTACAGTAACAATTTCACTTCATAATCAGTACTTTGTTAAAGACTTGTATTTGCTGTTGCTTTTGACAATCACACAAGGCAGTTTCTTAAGATGGCCATTGATTTTGATATTTAAACACTGTACTGAGTAAAATTCTGCTCTAGTGTCTTGAAGAATAGTGTTGCCTACTGATCTTCAGTATTTCACATCAGCAGAGTTAAGAAATACAGCATGTGAGGTTTTCACTGCCTGGGTTCAGTTGAGGAGCTGGCACTTACTGTTTAGCCTGAAGTGGCGTCTCCAAAAGAGTTTTCTCTTTAATCAAGGGGCTCAGTCATGAAATCACACTGCCTTGCTAAGTATGGCAGTAGTTTTACTGACCATAGGCACAGGGAATGGGAGAGAGAGAGAGGAAATTTTAGGTTTCTGGCAAAAGTATACAGGAAAGAACGAGATAGTCCACAGTGTTAAATCCAGGCAAGATGACAAGAAAACAGAAAGGGAATAGATACAAAAATAAAGAAAGCATGCATGCCACAGTGGATCGGCTGGATAAAAGAAGGGCTTCGAGTCAAGTCTAAGGCTGAAGCCATCATAACAGAAGGGTAGCTTCAAAGAATAACTACGTGGTTTGGTGAAGAAACTGCTAGAAATTTATTCATTATCTTGTTTTAAGGTTGGTGATAAAGAATATTAAATAGTTATGAGCTATAAACTTATTTTTCTTACGCTAAGGAAAAACAATAGGCTATCTTTTAAGAAAACAAAATATTCTTTTGAATGTACAACTATGCATTGGGCTAACCTCCCTCAGAAAATTTTAGTATTTTATTTACTTGACAGAATCCAAGCATTTCTGTGTCCATGATTCTCCCTGATTAAACCACTTTAGAAAGTATATAAGTCAGCCAGTACTCTAGAATAACAATGAGAAGTAATTACAATTTTTGAGGTATCAGTAAACACCCCAAGACCTGAAAGAATTTGCATACTTTAGCACAAAGCCCAACAAACTAGAAAGATCAGCTACTACGTATTTTTAAATATCTAAAACAAACAAACAAAAATGAACAAACTAGCTCAAAAGATCTAAACAACAAAACAAAAACTAAACAAAATCCCACTTCCTAGTGTTAATCTTGACCCCTTTCTTCAAGGATCAAAATCCTATAAATACATATATACATACACATACATACACACATAAATCCTACATCACCAGGAAAAAAGCTGTACTTTCCATGCATAAGGCAAGAAAAAAACTTGTGCAATGTAAGTCTAAAATAACCCCTGTCTTATGCATACTAAAGCACAGTGCTCATTGACAAAATGGTTCAAGACCCAGCTACATGTGGAAGAGAGCACCCAGTGAATTGGGGCTAAAGTTTGTTAGAGAATCATTTTTCTCCTGCAGTTTTCCAAGATATCCTGGGTTCACCCAGGCCGTCCATGGTAAGACTATTGCTTTCTTTGGCATATTTCAATGATTTTACTCATGATGTCTCATGAAGTCAGGCATTACTTAAAAGGCAGGGGCAGCATACGTTATTTATTAACTATTACATACTCTTTTTTAAAAAAAGATATAAATACAATGTTTTCTTCTTAAATTTTAATGATTATTTGTTTTTAATTAAACAAAATTCAATCTGTGTTCTGATGAAATGTCAACTGTTTTGCCAATCACAAGTCTTTGATGCATAGACAATAAAGTTTACTCTATGGCTTCCTTTATACTATCATATTACTTGATTTTAGTTAAGAGAATAAAGATGCCCAGCATAATGTTTGAGCTTTGAAGGAAAGCTTAGAGCTCATTTTACATCTCTCAGTTCCAGAGTCTATGAAACTAAGTCCCCAAGAAGTAAAATGAGTTACCCAAGTCTCTTCTAGAGAAACTGTTGAGATAATAAGAAAAGTCAAAATGATCCTGAAATTAGTTCTCCAACATCACCTTAGCCAAATCATCCTACAATAATACCACTACCAGTTAATCCCACTCACATGCTTAGAGCTTCCAATAAGTGATATTCCCCTACTCGGAAATATGAGCAAATATCCAAGAGAAATAAGCAAAACATACCAAAAAAAGCAACTTGGAGGAAGCAGAGGCTATGCAAGAAGAAAGTCTCAAAGATAATCTTTAATAGCCTCAGATATAAGAGGATAATGCAACCTTGAAACAAGAGCAGCGCATCCATCCATCGGATCCATATAGATTGGAAGCAAAGAGACTCCTGGGATTGTGGAAAATGGGGAGCCAAAGTTGACAGCTGTGCACCAAATATGAAGGACAACTTGTACAGACTGAGTGGGTCAGGATGTTCTGAAAGCAGTCCCTTCAAGAAGATGAAATTGATAGGATAACAATGCAAACGAAAGTATTAAGAGGAGACTTAGGCAACTGGCAGTCTCTTCAAGAAGATGAAATTGTTAGGATAACAATGCAAATGAAAGTATTAAGAGGAGATTTAGGCAACTGGCAGAGTGTTCAGTGTTCAGGATTGGCCTCTTTAAAGCATATAGAAAAATAAGCAAATAATAATAATAAAATAAAGGAAATTATTCTACCCGGGGAGGAGGGGACAGATTGCAAAGGTAAGAAAACATGATCATAGTTTGCTACATGACTCAGGTATGATTGTTATACATGGTAATAAAAATGTGAATATCAAATGTGGATCTAGTTAAACTATAATTTTACCATATTGGGAAGCTAGGGAATGGGAGATATTAGAGAGTGGACAGGCAGTAGGAGAGCACCAAATGCACATCTTCCATATTGGAAAGTTAATAAATAATACCTAAAATGTAAATACCGAAAGAACAAGGTAGAAGAATGAAAGTTGATGGTCTCTAGGTAGGGGGAATTGGGGAAGGGAAACTAGGGACTATTATTGGCCTTAACACACCTTATGGAAATAGCTGGCCTTCTGAATTAAGTGCATATATATGTGACAAAAATGAAAATGTTCTCTAAATAGGGAATGTGTAGGGGGTAGGTGAAGGGTTAAGAGGAGGAGGCATTCCCAGCAGAGGGGTATCCTGGGAAAAGGCTGTGGGAATCACACCCCCACACAGTACAGTGGGAGGCTATGAGCAAAACCACGCTGCCAAAACATCAAGTCTGACTTATCGGGCAGTCTCTAGATCTCTTCTTCTATATGACTTTCACTTCTTCATCCATCAGGGAGCTGATGGAAAGTTAAGTAGCACCAAGGATGCTGACAGTCTGAAACACTGAGGGTTTGCACTGTGCTTCTTTAGCTCAGGTTGAAACAACGCTGGACTCTTGAACTTGGTGTTGACTGAGGTGTGAGGTTTGCAAATTACTTTTTATCAGAGTCACAGAGATCCTGGGAGAATCCTGCTAACAGGAAGTACCCCCAGAACTAAGTGAGCCAGAGCATGCCCCCAAAGAGAGGAACCCAAATGCATGGCAATGCTAGTTGTGCTGAAGTCTGGCAGACAGCCGGCATACACAGGCTAACAGAGACGAATGAGGCGGAAATGCAGTTGCCCTAGAGACCCAGAACTCCTGGGAAGAAGGTTTTCTGGGGTCACAAGGGGATTTAGTTGCTCCTGTTAAGACAAGATAGAAGAGGTGCCCTGTTCCTTTCTTCTGGGTCTTGAATTACCCATATTGTGAAAGGCTAAAAGCAAAAAAATAAAACTCATCAATCATTAAGGCAAAAAGAAACTATCTGGCCTATTAAGGAGAAAACTGCAAATAGGTATTCAAAAATTAAAAAGTGAAAATTATATAGCGAGCACTAAAAAAAGCAGAATAGTATAATCAATTTTTAAAAATTGTTTTATAAGCACTACATGTATTTAAGAAGACAAACATCAAGGAAAAAAAACTGTGTGCACTTATAATAATAACGGGGGAATTAGAGACAATGGAAAAGGAAATAGCAGAGACACTAAACAATTACTTGCAGCTGTCTTTACAAATTTAAAAGACTAGAGATTTGTCCCATTTGGGGATCAGATTTCTTCCACTGAAAGCATAAGAATTCGGAAGTGGGAAGATAATAGTGGCACTGCTAATACAGATAGAGTATCTTTCATCTGATAAATCCAGACAAGAAGCATCAGAAAGAAATAAGAATAAACAGCTAAGGTTTTTCAGAGATTCACTTTTGAATCTGTGTTATTAAAAAAGAAGAAGAAGAACAAGAAGCAAGAGATTTAGATAGTGACTATCATACCTATTTGGAATTATCCTCATTTTAAGAAAGGTAACAACCAAATTGGCAGCTTAATTTTGGTGAAAGAAGAACGTATAGAAAAGATGTCATCAGAAAGGAAATAATGAATGTACCATGCCTTTTGATAAATAAAATGAACTGTCAGATTACAATCTACTCCCAAGCTCCCATCTGAAAATGGTGAAAACATATAGGAACAATTACAGTTTAACCTAAAGATAAAGAGGACACACCCGGCCCTACTCCTATGGTTCTGAAGTTTCAGTTTGATCTATTTAAAATTTCTCTGATTTAATAATCTCTAAGGGATCATTATACCTACAGCTGAATGCTGAAGCTAAAACCAAGACATTTGGAAAGCTTTATTGGAGGTCTGCACGCTCTGCAAAGTTTCAGCATCATCTGTGATCTTTAATTTTGGTTTCCTTTATCAATAACAAAACCACCAATAACAACAACAAAGTTAAACTAAACAAATATCCAGCCTTGTTTTCCCCAATGAAGGCATCTATATAGAGCATACGTCTCTTTGAGGGTTTGGTTCTGGTTCTTGCATTGATTTATTTTTGGTTTTAATCAGATTTCCTTCTTTTTTACTTTTTCCCACCCATCTTTAAATGGGAATATTAAGGCTGTCTCACTACACTGGAATTTTAGAACTACAATCGTGTTGATTGCATTGACTGTGCTGTTTCCAGTCTGGGAAGGAAAATATTTATTTTTTACAGAGTTTTTATCACTTTGTTTTTTAAATTTTAGAATGATAGAAACTTGATGATAAAATTACCATGTTGAGAACTCAGACTTGGGATGTAAAAATAGTTTCACCATTCTTTCCTTTACTGCAAGTGTTAAAGTCTTATATCAATGAAATAATAATCTCCATTATCTCCATCTGTCTCTGTCTGCATCTCTTTTTTCTCTTTCTCTGTCTCTCTTTCTTATACCTTCACAAACATAAACACATAGAGTTTCCTAATTCAATGACTATGTCTAAACATTTGAATGATAAATTGTTAGGCTAAAAATTTTAAACTTACAATAAATCTTTAATCTTATAAAACACAGTTTATTGTATTAAAAATGTTTATTCCATTCCTGTAAAATCCAATACAGAAAAATGATGATAAGAACTGCTATGAATAGGAGTATACAAAGTAATTTAATTAAAAATGTAGATGTAGAACCAAATACATATGGGATATTAATTTAAGTGTGACAGTTTTTATCAGTGGAGAAAAACAGGATTACCTATAAATGAGGTCAAGACAATTGGATAGCTGTTTGGAAAGATAAAGGTTGAATTCCTCTTTTATTCTTTATATCAAAACAAATTGCAGATATATTAAATATTTAAATGTAGAAAAAATGAGTCTTTAAAAGTACTCTATTTTATTACAATCTTAAAATAGAGATGATTAAGTACATATAAAAGACAAAATATAAAACATTTAGCAGTATAAGAATTTTAAATTTCTATATGACAAAAATAAACAACATATGATGGCAAAATAGGAAACATTTTATAATATATAATATAAAAATATATTTCATTTTAAAAATCTTTAATATAAAGATAATTTTGTTAGTTTGCAAAGAGCTATACAAAACAATAATTTTAAAAAGAATAGCTCGAAAGGAAAATAAGCAAAAGATAGACACACAGAAGAAAATAAGTGAAAATTAGCAATTACATAAAAAAATGACGAAATCTAATCTGTAACTCAAAATGCAAATTCAAGCAAATATGAGAGGCTGTTTTACCCATTAGAATGGCAAGAATAGATAGATAAATAGATAAATGGCAGATACCTTTGTATAAATAAAAGCAAATGTTATGTATGTGTGTATATATATATGTATATACTACATACACATATGCATAATGTTGATAATGTATAATAATTGTATCTGAAAAGACATGCAAGACTTAATCACCTTTAGAAAGTGAGCCTAATATGGGAAAGTGAGACTTTTGCTTTTTCTTTAATAGAGTTTATTCTTAAGTTCGCAGCAAAACTGAGCAAAAAGTACAGAGGATTCTCATACCCCTGCCACCACACATTTTTGGTCTCCCCGACTACCAAGATCCTACCAGAATGGTACATTCCTGACAATCAATGAACTTACAGTGACACATTATCACCCCAAATCCATAGTTCACATTAGGGTTCACTCTTGGTGTTGTGCATTCTATGATGCACAAATGTATGATGGCGTGTATCTACTATTACAATATCATAAAGAATAATTTCACTGTCCTATAAGTCCTCTGTGGTCCCTCCCTCCTCCTAACCCCTGGCACCCACTGATCTCTACTGTCTTCATAGTTTTGCCTTTTCCTGAATGTCATACAGTTGAACTCATATAGTACATAGGCTTTTTAGATTTTTTTTTTTCCACTTAGTAATATGCATCTAAGTTTCCTCCATGTGTTTTCATGGCTTGGTAGCTCATTTCTTTTTAGCACTGAATAATATTCCATTGTCTGATGAATCAGATTATTTGTACATTCACCTACAGAAGGACATCTTGGTTGCTTCCAAGTCCGGGCAATGATGAATAAAGCCACTACAAATCTTTATGCATAGGGGCTTTTACTTTTTATCTCCTCTCTTTGACTGTATTTGAATTCCCTAATCATGAGGATTTTTTAAATGCTAACAAGGATTATCCGGGATGAGTTGATGGGCTATTTTTACTTATGTATTTTATTCTTTCTGCTACTACCAACACTAATGCTACTACCAATATGATTTTTAAACATTTATGGTTAGAAACAAATAAACAGACAAACATATCAAAAAATATATAAGAGGCCATTCTGTTTTACCTGCATATCATTAAAATAGTAAGGGTTGATGCAGTCAACATTATCCACTCTGTGTAAGAACAATTACTTCAGGTATGTATGATGGCTGCAACAGCAAATCTACAGAAACAGGGATAAAGAATGTCAGGTGGACAGAAGCCCTTACTTCTTTTAGGATGTAACAGAGGTCTTGAGGACTGGAGATAACATCCTAGGCATAGAGTTGCAAAGCTTAGTCACATAAGTTTGAAAGGATGAACAGGCTTGATTCAGCCATCTCATCACTGTAGGAACTTCAGAGAAAGAGGTAGAGGGAATCAGAAAACAGCTCTCCCTTTCAGAGGTTCCCAAGCCACTGAGACCAGTCCATGATGAGGGAACAGGGAAGGAAATGAACATTTTTGGACACTTACTATTGTCTGCACAATGCCTACCTTACTGATATTGTAGTACCACAGTCAAATGAATCTAGAAAATCAGATTCACTCTGACTTCTAATATAGTAAAAACTCTGCAGACTTCCACAAAAGAGAGAATTGTTTAGTTTCGCCTGACACTATTTCCCACAGAGTACTTTTTATACAGAACCCCCATTAACACTGAGCAGAACACACTCAGGGAAATATCCGTCTGTTTCCTTTAACTACATACACTGTCTCATTTGACCCTAAAAACAATTCTAGGAAAAATATAGCTTCTCCTTCTCATTTTAAAAGCAAGATTGAGATTTCAAATATTTAGGTGACCTTGACCAAGATTATGATATCCACATAAGGGGCTCATACCCAGGTCTTGACAATTCCAGAGTCCTCATCAGCTGCTACAGACATCCATGAAAATCCACGCAGGTCAGAAATCATTCCATACTGGTTTCCCTTCTTCACTTTGCTATTATTTGAATAAGGATACTCTACATAAAGTCAAAGTAATGACACTAGGGCCAGAATTCAGGATTTGAAATGTCTGAGGCCATAATTTATAAACTATAGCATATGTGCATGGGCTCAGCTCTAACAAAATAGAATATTGTGATTCTCTCTGGATCAAATTATGCTTCTTACAAATAATCTGGATTTGTTGACCTTGGTAAACCTTTGAGGAGGTGGCTATATCTAAGAAATTCAGATCAGCCATGTAATTGAGGTAGCCTCAGAATCATTATTTGACCCAACCCTGGTCCTAATGTGCTCTCAGGCCCTATTGAAAGATACCTGACACCTCTGTAGCAAAACACAAAGCAAAGAAGGGGAGAGGAGAGGAAGAAAATCTGACCATTATTCTAAATTTCCTTGCTTGTGTGGGTTTTGGTCAGATAAAACTCCAATTATTTTTTTTCTGCATTAATTTCTCTTCCGGTAAAGTGCTTATAGAATATACTTCCAGTTAAAGCTTTTAGGGTGGACCATTGCTCAAGCCATTTTCAAGTATATTGAAGAAAGCACTTGAAAATACACTATGGGTAGAAATTCAGATATGGCTCTTGGGGGAAAAACATGATGACTTCATAAGTCTCCCCACCAACCCACCTAACTTATGTGATTGGATTAATACAGAGGCTAGTGAGGAGGACGAATAAAAATGTAAGTTGTAACCACAATTTGAGCTGTGTATGGTTACATCATGGCATCAGTTTTCCCACTCAAGCTGGTAAATGACTACACCCAGAGATATGCATATCCTTTCTGACGAGATGTAAATCAATCCAAACTGTCATCCAATTCTCTCTTCCAATACTTTTAAGCCACATCTTCCCCCTTCCTTCAGTCCTTGTTTCTTATTTTATTTCTAACTCACTGTGATCTAAGCTCAAATTTTAAAGGATTTGCTCTAGTTGCCAAGCCCTAGAACTTGGACATTTTAAAAAATAAGTTCAAACTGTCAAGTCATAAGATCTTGGTGAGTGGGGTTTGACACAGGATAGGGAGGCAGAATGTACAGGAGAATGTCTTACCTAACTGGACTACAGGAAAAGTTTAGAGAATACCTTTATCAGTTAGCTATTATACCATACAAAACCACCTCTATACTCAGGGGCCTAAAACATTATGCATTTTTTTTTTGCCCACAATTTTCTGGGAGAACTGACTTTCTGGCCTTGTTGTCAGGGTGATTCTTCTCTTCTCACCTAGAATCATGCATACACCTATGGTCAGCTGTGTGTTGGGTAGGCACTGTGCTCACCTCGTTTGGGTCCCCTCCCACATATAGATGTTGCCTGGCTGTTGGCTGGCATAGGACAGCCTCAGCAAGGATGTCTCATCTCTGCTCCAAGCAGTCCCTTGCTCTCCTCCAGGCAAGGTCAGTAGAGGCAGGGTCCAAAAGGCAACAGAAGCAAACAAGCAGCCCTCCTGAGGCTTGGACTCAGAATTCACACACCATGACTTTAGCCATATTCTATTGTCCAAAGCAAGTCACACGAACGGCCCAGATTCAAGAGGTGGAGAAACAGACTTCACCTCATAGGATGAGCCTCAGAGGGTGCTGATAGCAGGAGGCATGAACCATTGGAGATGGCTTTACAGTCAATTTTTATAATTATATTTGATCTCTTTCCTTTTCTAGCTGAATCTTGAGGCGTTTTGGGCATATCCAGATAAATAACGTAGGCTTCACAAAGGCAGAAGGCTCCTCTCTCTCTCTCTCTCTCTCTCTCTCTCTCTCTCTCTCTCCCTCTCTCTCTCCCCCTGTCTAGTTTTATCTCTGTCTCTGTTTCTGTCCCTCCCCTGCACCCCCACCACCCTCTCTCTTTCCCTCCCTACTGAATTTCTATTTCCAGTACATTGAACAATACTTACTCAAATGCTCAATACATATTTGTGAATGAATAAATTAATGAGTAAAAGGAAGCATTATGTAAGAGTCGCTATTAAGAGTCAGATGAAGAAAATGAATCAAGTTCAAAAAGAGTGGGGAAATCTATAATGAAGTGATGCAAAAGCAGATAACAGAAGATTACTCTGGAGAGGAAACTCCTGAGCTGAAGTGTGATGACAATGATGGTGGTGTTTCTGAGGTTCTTGCTGCTACTGGCTTGGCCACACTGGGAACACTTAAACAGGATATAGCACAGTAGACAAGGGGAATGAATCTGCTGCAGAGATCAAATGGAGCAGGAAAAACAGACAATTATGCAACTCGTTGTCCTTTAGAAAGCAGCTGATTCTAGGAGGCTGAGAATGAAAGGATAGGGTGAGCCTTTCTGGGATGGATCTGGAGTGGGTTTCATTCATTGATCTGGGCGCCAGGGAGATTCCCAAAACTATAGAGATCTGTCATTATTGTCACGGTCCCTGCCATGAGTATGGTTTAGGGACAGGCTTGTGACACATAACTGCAGCCTACTGGGAGGAAAGGAAAGCTATAAAATGCCAAGAGATCAGTCTTAAAAATATGATACAGTAAAGAGAGAAGATGGTGGCAACCACTAAAAGAGGGCCAAGGAGCAGCGAATGACTAGTGCCTGAGGCAGTCCTCAACTCCTCAAGGCCACACACATATTTGACTCCCTTGTCCTTTAGCAAGCAGAGATGTGTTTTATCCCGTCAGTAAAATCTGCATTGCCGGGATGACAGGACTCACTTTCTGCAGGGTGCATAACAACTTTCCGACATGTTGTCAGAATGTGTCAGGTCGAGTTACGGTGATTCCATTTCATGAGGACGTGACACACGGCGCCATTGCTGGCGATTCAGACATTTCCTGTCAATGCCTGCCACTCAGGAATGGACGTGTAATCAAACTCAAGGCACAGCTAGACTTTCTGCCTGAGAGTCACTTCCAAGTTTTACTTTTAATACCTGAGGTTTTGTGTTACTGATATTAAATAAAAACTCTTTGCAATGAATTTTAAATGAGGTAAAAGCTCTCACCAGAGATTTGTTAAAAGCAGATGAACAGCTGTTCTCTTTTCCCCCCTTTTTAGTAGAAGAGCTTTAAATTATATATTAACCAAAAAGGTAAACAGAATAAAATGGGCAATTAAATATTAATGGAAGATGTAGTGGAATTGTCCTGTGCTGCACTTAAAACAGCCTGAATGATTGAGCTGTGAATTGCTCTCCCTGAGGTATTGAAATATTCATCAGCACTATTTAATAAATGTTCATATTCGTAGGCACTCATGTTTACACTACAGCACTTGCAAGAGAGTGCTTACTAAAGAAAACATGCTAATGGAAGGTGAACTTTCCTGTACAGTGAGTCACCTTAAATTATACAGAGTGTGCCGCTGAGGAGACAGGGAAATCTCTCCTCTGACAAATGAGAAGCTTGCATAAGAGAGGAGTGTCTTTTGTTAAGAGAACGACTGGGGATGGCACAGAGGCAGTGTGGCTCCAAGACTATTTTGAGGTTTTTAAAAATTTATCTGGTTTGCATTTTTAAAATGTTTAACCTTTTCTGCCTGAAGCAGAGCTCCATTCCAATGCTATTACTGTAAACCGCCTACCTTATGGGAAGGGATGCAAGAGATAGCAAAAAGAGACTGCTGTGAAAAACCCTTAAACCGCGAGAAGGTAGAACACTCCAGGTGACAGTGGAGACAAGACTCAAAGACGCACACAGCGTTTCTGGGCTGAGCACACGCTGCCTCTTATCGCTCCTCTCTGTGACATTTATTTAGTCATTCTTTCCCAAGAACTGCAGATACTGTATCACCTCAAGTGGGGAGCCTGATTGTTCTCATAAGTTAAACAGGATCACAGCTGGTCGATACCTTGGAATTGGCTGATCTCTGGGGAAGATATTAAGATTTACTAGAGCAGTGGAGGGAAGAAGCCATAGCTGTATTTCTGATGAGTGGAATGACCTAAAAGGAACATGCCCATCCAATTTATAAACTTATTGACTGACAATTACATAGTCACCCAAATTCAGCAGCAATATACATACGTCTATGCCAAATCAGGTTCAATTTTGACAGCCCTTCATCATCCTAAGATTAACCATAAAACTTGAGAAATGTTTATTCAATAAGAAAAGAGGACTTCAGTTTTCAGAATAACAAACACAGCCATAAAGAATATTGTAGATTGACTTTTGGTCTCAATGTTTCACTGTCCTGTAATGTTATCATACGTTTATACCCACGTCACTGCTTCACAGTAGACACACTATCTCTCTCTCCTTGATGGAGGGGGGTATGTGTGACTTGATTTGGCCAACGGGGTGCTAGAGGATACAGCATGAAAAATGTGTAAAATGTTCATGCATGATTGAACTGGCTCTTCTGTGCCTGGCCTTTTGCCATAAGAAGAAAATGCCTTCAGTAGTCACTAGTCCAACAAGGACGAGAGATACTATGACACCAAGTCCAAGTGAATCCTCCTAGATCAGGTAAACTCTACCTATTCTGCAGAATGTGAAAACAAGGTGCTAATTTTATATGCCACTGAATCTGGGCTTTTGTATACAAAGAGTATCTCCCCCCAAAAACAGAATTTATGCATAAAAAGTTGTATATTTACTCTTACATAGTTTAAACTTCAGTCACCTTCAATGTACTCTTCATTGGATGCAATATACCTATTGGATGCTTTCGCCACTACTCAAAACAGTTTTGAACTCATCGATTTTGATGACTTTTAGTACTTCTGCTGTTTTTTGTTTCACGTCTTCCACATTGGCAAACATTTCCTTTTGCAGGCTTTTTTTTTAATCCAGGGAAACATAAAGAAGTCATACAGGCTGAGATTGGGTGAATAGGGAAGGTGGGGCATGGGGTCATGAAGTTTTGGATCAAAAACTGCTAAACACTCAGTACAGTGTGGGCAGGTACACTCATACATCATCCATCATGAAATGGGCAAACACGTCAAAAGTATCTCCAAAAAAAATTCACTGAAGTCGAACATAGCCTCTTACAACAACACTAGCTGGTATACTGATACCCATGGGTTCTTTGAACACTTACCTAGCAGGGAAAGCCTAAACTGTAAGGTGCCCGACCTCCCAAAAATAATTTCGGTTTCTCTTGGGTCCACCCTTGTATAGCATTATTATGACACTGTCAAGGTCAGTGAAGACTATTCCAATGTATTTGTAGACAATAAACAACTATTGATTGCTTTATGTTTAGAGAGAAGGATGTTATGTTACTATGTAACATATGAGTTTAGACATGAAGATGTGTTCCTTCTGGGAAGAACACTGCCTTTTACCCAAGTTTGAAACACTGGAGCCTTCCTTGATTTCTCCTTTTTTATCAGCATCATCCCTTCAAAAAAGTCACCAAGTCCTGCTGACTCAAGTATTTGAATACATCTTATTCTTTCCATTTACACTGCCACTGTCTCCTTCCAAACTCCATAATTTTGATTATTACAATAGCCAGCTCAGTTGTCTTTCCAATGTCTACAACTCTGTCAGTTGTTTCTAACAGGTCATGGAAAATATCCTGTCTGATTTTATCACTCCCCTCTCTAAATCATTTTAACAATAATATAAAAATGCCTACCAATAATTGTCCATCAGTTATAAATACTTCAGAACGCCCTCTCATGACCTTGGAAATATGTCCCAGAGTATACCTTCTGTCCAAATCGCTAACGATTTCTCCTTGCTCTCTATCCTAGGTTATAGCATTTCCAGGTCACTCTTCCTTCCATAACTCTTTGTCCGTGTGTCTCCTTCTGCCAATCATGTTGTTCTCTCTGATGGCCTTTCTGATTTATCCTACAAGTTCCAGTGTAATCATAAGTCATCCCTCCCCTGGACTACCATAAGACAAAAGATAAAAGAGCATTTATCCCATTTTACTATAGACATATGTTGGCCTGGCCAGGACACTGAAGCCTAATACAAACAGGGAAGATTGTGACTTAATTAAGAGATTTCAAATGAATGAAAGAAAACACTACCTCAATCAGGAAGAAACCCAGGTTATATTTTAACAGTAATAATTTACTGAAAAAGTACTAAATTATATTGAGGCATTTTTAAAGTTTCTTCTAACATTCTTTATTTATACACACACACACACACACACCACACACACACACACGTTTTATATTATATATATATATATTTTATATATGTTCATATATATTTTTTAAACCAGAATTAGATTTAGCTGGTTAATTTAAAAAATTTATAGAAAAACAATATTAATTTAAAATGTATTGTTTCTGTTAAATCACTTAGAAGAATCTTTGTTTGTTAGACCATGAGACCATAGTTTAACAGTAGTCAAATATATTATAGTTATCAAGTAAGAATATCATGACTACAAACAACAAAGCCACCAACCAATACAAAAGAATTTCTACTCTTCCAATTTATTTTTATTCTCTGATTTCCTCCTGATATGCTTATACCACTTGGAAATTGAGTAAGGACGGTTTTCAATGTTCTATAGATAAGTCAGGTATATTTTGAGTTTGGTAACTTTGAATATCAGTTTAAGTTCTGAAGGCCAAAACTCTCAGGACCATTTTACCAGTAAAGAACCAAAGGCAAGATGATTACATTCTTAACATAATACATTAAACCTTAAAAAGAAGCTGTCTGAAACCATTTTGAGGCTATTTGAGGTCTTGCTGGAACAAAGAAGACTGATAAGGTAAACAACAAGAGAAAAGGTGACAGGGAGAATGAACAAGAGCATAGGCCTTCGGTTCCTTTCTCCCCAGAGTGACTGCCTTCACGTGCAGGCATGATTTGGTCCTTGAGAAAAGTCATCCAACACTGGAAATTAGCTAGTCCATCTTCCACATCTCATCCTGGGCCTTTCAACCAACCTAGAGATCTAAACAAAAACACTTGGCTCTCATAAAGTGGGTTCTACCAGGTCTAGCCTTACAGAAAAGACAAATTCACAGTCTTGTTCAAGAGAGGAAAGTGACCTTGTTCACTCAAGTACCATAATAGGAACACATTGAGCAAAAGCGCTGGTGTGCATGCCACAAAGCAGGCATGAAGAAATGAGCTATTTTAAACCATGGAACTAATGTGAATTATTGCTAATAGCTGCTTATTTATCACCAGCATAAAAAGGTAATTTGGCTAAGCTAATGAAGTAATTTTAGCTTTTAGCTGAATGTTAGTTATTAGTTGAATGTTACTGAAGAAACCAGGAGGGTAAACTACACAAAGGAGTACAACCAACTTCCATTCTAGTGTATTAATATTTTCTTGATGTCACTGGGATAATAGTCCAGCTACATAAATTTTGGGACATCAAACTGTTTAAGAAGGTGTCTACAGAGAAAAAAAAAAACCTGGATTCAGCACTTTTACAGAAACAATGGATAATGGTTTAGGTAAAATGAGGGGTGTGTGTGTGTGTGTGTGTGTGTGTGTGTGTGTGTGTGTGTGTGTGTGTGTTTCCTTTGGTTTTTCCCCTCCATCTCACTGCAGGTAAGAAAACAACCTCAACAATAAAGTATAGACATTGGAGTCAACAGGCCTGCTATTTAATCCTGGATAATACTTTCTAGTGGTGTGATCTTAAATTTATTGTTACATTTATTGTTTCTGAGACCTAATCTCTACCTTCTCGAAAATGGAAAAATATTTAGTTTAAAAGTAAAATGATGTATTGAGGAGTATTCATTTTAAGGGGTACAAACAATCATTTTACGGTCTTCTTCTTTCTTAGAGAATACCTTTTTCTAAGTCTGCTAAGAGACTCTCTTAATGAAATTATGGCAGAGTTCACAATTTTTTCAGTTAATTTCGGTTATTGGAACAATCTTATCTCAGTACTGGAAAACACAGTCCTATTGGGAATTAAACTTTAATCCCATATCTGATTTAAAGTACTCCTCCCTACCTCCAGCAGATCATGACTCTGGCAGTCTGGAGTTGAGTAGAGGCATGGCCAGCTTTTTATCTGCCTCACCCACTTACCCTACCTTCAGCACCATCCCCTTGATCACTCACGAGCTGGACAAGGGTGAGAGAAAGAAGAAAAATAAAATTACTTCTTGGCTAGGAAAAATAATATTTCTTTTCTTGGCTGTAACTATTGCTTATGTTTGTTGATGGACTCATTGGGAAAGGAAGAGTCCTAGCAGACCCTATGAGGAGTAGCTCACTCCCTATCACATCACATTCCCCCGTTATGTATTCCAGTCTCCATATGCTGTGGCATCCAGTGTCATACATCCTCCTTGGTCAACTCTCTGGCCTATGTTCCCACAAAACATTCAATCAACTAATGCTTAGTGAGTTCCCACTATGTGCTAACCCTGTTCTAGGCCCTGAGGATCAAAACAGGAAAATTCCTTGTCCTCATATAGGCTGGAGTGCCTTTGAACCTAGTAGAGGTACAAAGAAAATAGACTAAATAAATAAAACATATTTGTTTGTGGAGAAAAATAAAGCAGGAAACAAAGATGTTACAACTTTAAATATTGTGGTCAAGGTGGGCCACACTGAAATGATGATATTTGAGGAATGACTTGAGGAAGAGGAGGAAGTGAACCATGTTGATATCTGAGAGAAACAGATTCCAGGTAGAGGAAGAAGCCAGTGCAAAGACTTTGAGGTAGAAAGGTGCTTTAGGGAATTCAAGGAATAGCAAGGAGTTCAGTCTGGAATAGGGAAAGCAGGGGCAGCCATGACATAAAACAGTCCAGTTTACCAAGGGTTGGAGCATGTATGTGCAAGTAGGCACACATTTACACAGTGTACACACACACTTCCTCTCACACATACACACCCACATCTGAGGCAAGGGTAGAGATGGGAAATTTAAGGGAGCCACACTCTCAATTTTAATTTAGCTACATAGAAGACCACAATTCTCAAAATCTAAACAGGGACTATAGTAGAGTAGCTAGGATTGTGGGCGCTGGAGTCAGATTATCTGAGTACAAATCCTGACTCCTCTATTTATGAGTTTTGTGACCTTGCAAAAGTAATATAAGCTCCCTCCACCATTTATTCCCTGGAAAATGGAGATAAAAATAGAATTGTGTCCCTTTGTATTGCTGTATGATGGATAGAATTAATACCTAACAGCACATAGAACAGTAGTCTGTCCTTAGTGACTCTAATTGGCAGTGAGGGCTAAGAATTACTGTCTACATCTATGTTTGGATGGTTCATTCCTGCCAGTCAGGTCTCATTTCAAATGTCATCTCCTCAGACAGGCTTTCTCTGATAGTCATTAGGGATGTTCAAAAACATTCTGGTATTCCTCCTTGTAAGCTCTTGGTATGACAGAATTTCCTCACCTCCTTTGAGATTAGGTATGTTATGTGACTTGCCGTGGCCAGTGAAATTTGAGCAGAAGTGGTGTATGTCAATTCCAGGCCGGAGTTCTTAAGATCCTATGTATGGTTCACCATATCTCCTCTCTCTTGCTATGGTGATTATGGAAATATATGTTGGGATAGCACCTCTGACAGCTTGTGTTGCTCTACAATGAGCCACCCAACATCTACACTGGACATGAATCTTGAGCAATGAACAAGTCTTTGTACTGTTAAGCCACTGTGGCTTGGAGACTGCAAATTACTAGGGAATAATCTAGACTGTTTTGACTGATATACTTTCCTTGACCACATTAAGCAGTTTTCTCATTCCCCAGTCGCTCCACAGCACATATTCAGATTTAATTTCCATTATGATACTGTACTGTACTTTGAAATCATGCCATTCACAAACCGTCTGAGAGTAGGGAGTTTACGGCATTCTCAGCTATATAGCCTCAGCACAATTATAAGGCCTTAAACTACTCAGGAACTTAATAAATATGTGTTAAAATATTAAGCTTTATGGCATATAAATCCTTTCATTTAGAACCTGAACATATATCAGCATTATGCTAAATGCTACTTTATATGGTATGATTCCAAGATATTTCTACCAAAAATATAAAATAAATAATTTTCACGTTAAGTCAAAATCCTGTGACCGAGACACAACTTAGTTGTTTCCTTGTGAGACTATCTTCATGAACATAAAGAAGTTAAATGGATCAATGCATATGCTTGAAAATGAAGAACATAGAGATCTATAAGGATAACCATTTATCTCTTGTTCATAACTCAGCAAAAGAGGCTGCTGAGACTTTAACAGTGATAACTGTCCCACTCTTATATATCATTCAAATTTCAAACCAAGTGAGAAATACATAATAAGACCAGTGAAGATTACAACATAATCTGTGTTACTTAGATATGCATCCAAACTTTAGCCTCCTGTTATTCCCCTTTATTCCCATTCCCTACCAAAGTCTGGACTTTCAGAGGCCCATTTAAAGAATAACATGGAGCCGGGCTCGGTGGCTCAGCCTGTAATCCCGCGCCCTTGGGAGGCTGAGGTGAGTGGATTGCCTGAGCCCGTGGGTTCGAGACCCGCCTGGGCAGCGAGACCTCATCTCTACAATAAATCAAAAATCAGCCGGGCGTGGTAGCACGCGCCTGTAATTCTCAGAAGGCTGAGGTGGAAGGATCACCGGAGCCCAGCAGGTGGAGGCTGCGGTGGCCGGGAGCGGCTACTGCACTCCAGTATGGGCGACAGAGTGAGACTCCAACTCAAAAAAAAAAAAAAAAGAATAACATGGGTCTATAGAATAGACTGACAATCAAAATTGCAGCCTCACACCCAGTGAGCACTGAGAGTGGAGAAAGAGAGGTGTCAGAGCTCTGTTCCTCTTGCTGAGTGACTAGTCATGAAGGTGGGAGCAAGCACCAAACACAAGATCCTGAAGCCACAGACTTATTTAAAAAAAAAAATCTCTAGATCTCACCTATCAGAGAAATTGCTTCTTCACTTACCTAAAAGTAAGGAGTGTAGATACATAGGAACAGAGGGCAGTATGGTTCTCCCATCCTCATCCCTCCTGAGACAGTGGAAATCTCTTTCCTCTGTGAAAATGTTAAGAGTATGGGAGGTGAAGCAGGGAAGAGATAAGCATACCTCATTCTGCACCCAAGGCAAATCTTAAAGGCCAATAGTAATTTCTTCTTTATTAATGCCAAAGTCAAATTGATCACTTTCTTTTAATGGCAGTGAAATAGTGCTGGTTCACTTCCCAAATATCCTTTCATGAAAAGATACCCAGAAAATGACAACATTGCTCTGTTTCCTCCCTCTTTTCATAGCAATAATTAGAATTCACTTATAGACATCCAACCAATAGCTTATAATTATGATTAGAGGGACTTAGCAGCAAAATCACTTCTCTTAACAATATAATACTTTCACTGCAAATTCCACCAAAAAATTAAAATCCTTTTACAAGATGTAAATTAGAATACTGGCTAAAATAAAACTTTAATGAAAGTGTATAATGTCCTCTTACACTTTCCCTGGATACCTCCACACAAAGGCAAAGATTTCTCAATGCTAATTCAGCAGTGAATAAGCTATTTCTCATTGCTGATTCAGGCAGAGAATTGAGCTCTATAGATTCTAAACTGCTTACCCTATACAGAAGCATCCTTAAAGCTGACTTCTGGTGCCTGAAATTGAAACACTAAAGAGATAACTAAACTATTTGTAATTCACCAAAAATGGTGGTTTAAAAACAGAAGCACCCTCCTGACAAGAGCACTAACCATTCTTTGATGAAAACAATATGGAAGATAAGTGTTTACCTTAAAACTTTCCATTGGGAACTCTTGACCTTACTGGAGTTGCAACACATAGAATTTAAGAGTTCTGAGTGACCTTAGAGATAATCTAGTGGTGATTCTCAGCCTGGTGGAGATGGGGAACTTCCTGTTGAGAATTACTACATGGAATAAGAAATGGCACTAAATGGAGTGTGTTGCACTTATGAATGATATCATTACAGAAGAAAAGATAAAATAATCCAACACTCTCATTCTTCCTATTAGAATACCAAGGCACAGAGAAGTTAAGTTGCTACTTCAAGTCACATGGCAAACTAATCAAAGTCAGAATCAGCCTTATTCTACAGTGATCGAGGTTGGCGCTCTTTCCTCATGAGTAATTTACATTGAATACAAGGCTTCCTTTTATTGGATGTTTGGTAATATTTGATCTGTCCAAACTATTAAAGACATGTATTTTTATATGAAAATAAATTTTGATGGAATAATTATGTGAAAGCCCCTCATAATGCCCACGGACATTCTTGGACTTGAAGAGATAAAATTGCCCACTCCAATGTGATGGCAGTATCTGTTTGTCTATTGCTTCTAATTAAATAATGTGCATGGCACTTCTAGAATCTTGCCCTTTGAGAAGCAGTTTTAACCTTATCTGGATTCCTTATCAATGAACATTTCTCATAAGAGGAAGACAGCAGATTCAATAGCAAGGCTGAGATTTACAGTAATATCCTTCCAAGAAGAAACTCACAGCTAGTCTATAGTGGAATTCGACATTTAGGTTTCTGATTTTTTTTCTTTCTACCTTTATCTACAGATCAGCTATTTTTATGAAAAAATGAGGCACCCAAGAACACTCAAAAATTTGTACAAATGAATTAAAAAGAGACAGTTTATAATTTGTTATTTGAAATAAGAACCATGGTCACCCTCAAGCCAAATCAAGAAAACACATTAGGCTAAGTTCAGCTGAGAACTGAAGTTATCTTTTAAAATAGAACTTTGCTGTTGGTTTAAATGACAATTAAATAAATTGAAAACAAGAGGAACCAAAAGGTGCTTTCTTTATTCTTTCATAGATAAAGAAAATACTGTTGAACATTCTTCTAAGCCCTCTTTCCTATCCATTCTAAAACAAGTAGCCTAATAAAAAACCATGAGCAACTTGAGTATGGTAAAGATTTTTGCTTGAAGTACAATGAATTTCCCACTCTATACTAGTCTTCTTTTCTTTTCCTTCTTTCTTTTTTTAATTTTTCTGCAGTAAAAGAGAATACTGGAGTAAAAGAGAAAACAGGAGTATCTGCTTCTGTTATTTTATATCAGTTAATCATTTATGAAATGCCTTCATATATATGAACTTATGTAATAACTTTAACAGCATCTATGTGTAGGAACAACAAGTATTCTATACAGGTGTTGAATAGAGAAGAAAAACAAAACGTTGTGACTGTCCAGAATCACAAAAGTGGTAAGTGGCCATTCCTTACCTCCCATGTTTGAACAGCAAACTCTATGTACATCTTCCACAATGACCTTAGAATGTTAACATTTCTGCCAAGTAAATCTTAGTAAAGACAGAAGAAAGGAGTAGCTTTTCAAAGATTATTCAGTGCCCTTTAAATTTCTCTTTTGTGACCTATTCTAGGCAAATGAAACGAAGCCATAAGAGAATATTAGAAGCAATTGGTCACTCTGGAAGTTTCAGTAAGAATAATCACTTAGGAGCTCTTCTTTGGATAATGTAAAAGAAACACTCAGTCCTGAGCCTTAAAATAGGCTCTTTTGCTATTCCTATAACTAGCGTACAATTTAAGCATCAGAGAGATTACACAAACATTATCACAAATAACTTTAATCCGTTCAAAATGGATTTCAAAATGGATTTCAAAATGGAAAGTCAGGGTAATGTTTACACATAAAAGTTTATAATCTGAAGGGCTGGCAGCTGATAATTTCCATGGCTTGAAAAGAAGTAGAGCATCACTTCATATCATAGTTAAAACCACACACACACACACACACACACACACACACACACACACACACTCATTCAAAATGCCAGTAAAATAGCATTTAGTTTTTATAATTCACTCCAAAACATTTTCTAAGACCACACTAACTTATCACAAACTGAGACTTGTACATACAAATTGCTATTCATTTCACCGCATGATAAAAAAATACTCTGTCACCATGGAAGGGGTCCAGGCTAGGACTCTGATCTGCTGTGTACTAACTAATCATAGGCAAGTCACTTCACTTAGACTAGGTTAGTTTCTTATGTACAAGTGAGAGATAAGAGTCCTTAATTTATATATAGACTAACATATATGGAGAATTTCAGAGATTGGGCCTAGGAATAGATCGTATGAATGTAGATGTTGACTATGTCACTTACAAGCCATATAATCTTCAATATATGCTCACTTCAGCATGCTTTAGTTTTCTCATCTGTGATATAGCAATAATTGCATCTACTTAATAAGAAATTATTTTAAATAAGATAATATAAAGACCACTTAGTAAGGTACTTGATATCTAGTAAGTTCTCAATAACTGTTATTAATTTATTTATATTTATTATTCTTTCATTATTTTTATAAAGCACAATGTAGTTCAATAAGCGCTTTCTCCTTAACATTAGTTTATACTCACCAGAAAAGAAAAAGACTTATATATGAGAGCTTCTTTGCATTTATTAGCACTGGTAAAAATAATATAAATTTTGTGCATTTGGAAACCACTATACAATAGACAACAATGGTACTCTCAAATAAGTATATTTCTTGGATAAAAGGTAAGCTACTCATAATGCTGCATTAAATGCACCACATTAATATCTTAATGGATGTCAAGCAGATAAAAACTATTCTGATAAACTGCAAATGCAGAAACAACCAAAGGTAGGTAGAAACAGCTTTTTAAGCTAGCATTTCTTCTGCATATTATTCGAAAATAGATGTGTAGATAGATCATCCTGGTTATGAGTCAAATTCTAACTTTCTCTAGGGTTAGGCATATGAATGTAAAGGGACTCATAATCCTCAACTACATTTTTCCTGGAAAAATTCAAACCTTATAATTTGTATTCCAGATGTATGTGTAATTGTATTATAAGCAATTTCCAGAGAAACATTATCAATAGGACACACATACACTAATATACTGAGAGACAGAGATTGATTCATTATCATAAATTAGCTTATATGATTATAGAGTCAGAAAAGTCTTATGATCTACCATCTGCAAGCTGGAGACCCAGGAAAGCTGGTGGTATAGTTCCCTTTGGAGTCCAAAGTTCTGAGAACTGGGGGAGCCAATGGTTTTAGTTCCAGTCTAAGGGGAGAAGAAGACTGATGTCCCAACTCAAGTAGGCAGAAAGTGAGCAAACTCTCCCTTCCTCCACCTTTTTGTTCTGTTCAGGTCCTCAGAGAATTGGGTAATGCCAACCCACATTGTCAGGCAATTATACTCTATTTAGTCTACCAATTCCAAAAACACCCTTATAGTCATACCCAGAAATAGCATTTAACCAAATATCTGGGCACCCCTTGCCCCAGTCAAGTTGACATATAAAATTAACCATCAGAATAATTGTTTTATGTCAACACATTGTTGAATTTTCTATCATGATCAGTAAATCAAACAACTTTATCTTAATTGTATATTTTGCAATTACCAACAAATTTTCAGTTCTAGAATTAATCAGAGATCATTAAAATGTTTTAAATTTCAAATAGAGAGAAAAATTAGATTAGAGAATTTAGTAAACTAGTAAGCAAATATTTTTTTAAAACAATCTGGAGGCTAAAAATATCAGAGTACACTGAACTTATGCTTGGTCTTTTACACAGATGGTACATTAGTAAGAATTTATCAAAGTAACCAAGTTTTTGGATGGAAAAATCTATAGCCACTGCTGTTAGTTTCTGCTTGTACCTCATTACAGAGCTATTGGGTGCTTGTGAAATTTAGAAAATGTGTGTATTTTTAAACAGAAGATAAGTGCTTCTCTGTTTCAGAGTTGTCTTAGCAAAAAGGATCTGTCCTCCAATTAGGCTGCTTGTCTTAGATGGTTATTTATCATGGATACTTGTGTTTATTCCCCCTGGTCCAGTTTAACAACTGACATTTTCTCTTAGAAAAAAATTATTTCCCCACCTCCTGGTTCTGATGTTTCATAACCATGGCATATTTTACTCGATTATCTCTTCACATTTGTGTAACTCATATAAGAATTCTTAAGAATACAGATTTGGGACGGTATAGAATTCATTAGACTTAGTTTTACAATAATTTATGAGAGCCTAATAAGTGTAGGTTCACCAGTTAGAGCTTCAATCTCCATGATCTCTCTTAATCCTCACAACCCTGACAAATGAACATATTTTACAGGGAAGGAAACAAAATTGAAGAGAGTTTTTATCACATAATCAGGCCAATCTGATAGTAAGTGGCAAAGTCAATGCTATGTCTATAACCTCAAAGTTATCCTGTGATACCTCTTAAAGATTGGTCTCATAAAAACTTCTACTTTGAAATATGGTACACTAGACCTTCTGATAAACCCTCCTGCTAAGAACAATAGAAATTATGGGGAAAATATGGAAAGAAAAAAGGAATAAAATGACATTTTAAATTACTGTGTTGATAAGAACGTTAGCGAAACTTTAAAGGTCAATAATGAAGTAAAGTATGAATCTGGAGAAACAAGAAAGCAGACCAGTTTTCATCCTGAGGACATGTACCCAATTCTGTGCACACTGCCCTTCTGTCTTGATGAGTAAGCAAAGTTCTTGGGTAAAGGAGCCAAAGCTCAGGACCAGGTCAAGGTGGTTCTAAAAAAACATCTTTGCATAAACAGGTATCCCAAAAGGTTATATCCACAATGTAGCAGTGGACCAGAAACTAATGAGATCCTTACAAAAAGACAAGAAAAAATTTCATTTGCAACCTTGCCATTGGGTGGAATGAAAAATCACCTTTGAGAATTCATAATCATGAGCCAACCTTGCCTTCAGGATAATCTCAAAAATTTTAAACCAAGATGTATATTATATTTATCCTAGATTATTGGTAGCCCCAGGTTGCTGGCAAAAGAAAATTTTCTGGATGAATATATCTTCAATACCTCACAAAAGTGACATAGAGTTCTCCTGAATAAGAACTCAAAGTCAAAAATATCAAAATTCATAAGGAAAGAAGAGACAAAAAGAGAGTCAACAAAAATAAGACTCCATAAATTGAAAATATGAGGCTCATAATATAAATAAGTGTGTTAAATATATTAAAGCAATAAGAAAGAAGAATAGCATATAAGTAAGGAAAATAGTCTATAAAATGACTAAAAAGATTTGTTAGAGACAATTTTTAAAAGTACTACAGGAATACTACTGAAGAAGAAAACATGGTGGAGGGACTGGCCCTCCCCAGATATGAACAATTGCAATAAACTTATAGAAAATAAACATTTATTATCATCAAGAGATTAATCAAATAGATCAATGAAAAAGAAATGTTCTATTAGGAAATGCAATACTAGAAGCACAGCTAGTATTTCAAATAATCAGGGAAATAATGCAGAATAGACCCTCAAACCCACTGGATCTGGATAATGCCATTTATCATGTGGCTTCTATCAGTCCTCACAATAATCAGAAGACTATGATAACATTTCAGTTCTCATGGTATCAGTGTCAGCACAAACCTCAAATTTAACAATCCTTTAAAACTCCCATATTGACTCCCCCCAAAAGAGATACTGTTTGGAAAATACTAAGAAATATTTTTCTACAGATACTTTTGGTGGCATTTCAAAATTCTTTTTTGAAACCAGTTTCCTCTTCAATCAATGAGCTAGGAGTCAGTGAACTGACATATATCTGCACACAGAATGAAGAATCAAAATTCTCTGTTGTACCAGTGGGGGTCCGCCTTCTGCTCAATACTTTCGGGGTTGTTCTTCTTCTTCTCATTATTATTATAAAAATTGAACAATATACTAGTTATTATACATATGTCTTATCAAAGGACAACACCATGATCTATTTTATATTACCATAAGTTCCTATGGACAAAAGCACTGTGACTGTCACTCCGCCTTTGTTGTGCGTTATGGTAAATACATATTTCTGCATCTGATAATTAAGGGCTGCCAGCTGGACTATGCTGTTTTAGAATCCATCATTTTCATTGATATTAGGGAGCCCAGGGTCATGACACCACCTCCAACTAACATACCCAGTCTGCAGAAGTTTTTCAAAGATTCTGTTATTCTCCATATGAGTATATTCTTTTTTTTTTTTAGATTAGAAAATATAGTTTATTTAGAAAGTAAATTTGAGAGAGAGAAAGAAAGAGGAGATTCACCTCCCCAAGGTAGGGGAGGAGGCCAAAGCCAGGAAACATGACTTGGCCATAGCTCAAAGAACACATGGCCACCCATAGCTTAGCAAGACCGAGAATATTCTTTATTATCTAAGTGAAGGCAGTGTATCAAGTTCCACCCTCTGGGTAAATAATCATGCAATAGATTTTCATACATAACATAGTAATGCAGAGATACATACTCATGTCTCTGAATTTTCTGATTCCTTCATTCATACCATGCCAAGGAAGTTCTGGCATGTCAACCCTAGTTTAATGTAAACATTGTTGCTTGCACGATTCAAGAAACCATCACAACATATTATTGCAACTAGTTCTAAATATTCTGATCAGAACATATATTTTTTTCTCCTACCCCCACAAGCTTAACACTCTGGATAACCACAGCTTTTCAAGAAAACATAGTAGGTTTGCTCAGTTGCACAGAATGTCTGCCATATGAAACTATTGCGACTTAAGCAATCCATCCATGGGAGAATGGGCCAGCAATTTATTTGCCATCTCCTATCTTTTTTGGTCAAAGTTCACTCCATGGTGAATCAAACCCCCTCTCATTTCTGAATTGTGCTATTTGCTTCTCTGAACAGTCACTGAGAACAGAAGCCAGAGGTTCAGTGGATCTGGTTGGCCCACTGAGATCTATTCCTCCTTTCCCTCCTGTAGTTATAGAGGAAGATGGTAGTGATGGACAATGAGAAAAATAAACATCATCAGCTTTATATAAAAACATTGTAGACTCCAGTTACTGTGAGGCCATCTCCTCCTAGAAAGAGAAAAGGAACTACTTCTGATAGGCAGAGAGATTCAGGGGAATGGAAAGTTTTAAGATTCTTAGGCTCGTCCACTTAAATGTCTCCATCACTCATCTTAGTGTCTTACGTTTTTTTTTTTATCAGGGCCTTGACTTTGACATAGGAGATATGACAAGATGATTATTTTTTTTCCTTGCAGTTGTCTGTCATATTTATCATCAGATCCTAAGCCTGCTGGTTTTTTGATTTGGCTTGTTTTTTATTTTTTAGATAGTCTTCTTTAGGAGACTTACAAAAGTCCCCTGGCATTGATAGCATACCTTATGTAAATAATTATTTGACCTGAATATATTACTTTATTTTTGCAAGATCCACAATGCCATCAAAAGCAGCCACTTCGTGTCACAATTCTCACATTATTTTTCTGCCTTCCTATAAGTACAGTAGCCATTTCATTTCCAATGGTTTGTCTTTATCTGTATTTCATCCTAATTCACCACCAATAGGACCCTGAACAATTATCATAATACTACAAGAAAAGGATTGACGGTGGTGGGAAACTGCCAGGGGCTGGGGGGAACACTTCATCAACAAGGGTACCTGACCTCTTTTTTTTTTTTTGAGTTGGAGTCTCACTCTGTCGTCCAGACTCGAGGGCAGTGGCATTGCTCCTGGCCACCATAGCCTTGCCCTGCTGGGCTTTGGCGATCCTTCCTCCTCAGTCTTCCAAGTAGCCGGAACTACAGGCATGTGCTACCACACCTGACTGATATTTTATTTATGACAGAGACGAGGTCTCACCAAATTGCCCGAGTGGGTTTCGAACCCGCAGGATCAGGCAAGCCACTTGCCTCGGCCTCCCAAAGTGCTGGGACTACAGATTGAGCCACCAAGCCCAGCCTGGGAACCTGATCTCAAATCAGGTGAAGTGGGGATCAAAATGAGGCCCAAACTTTACGTGTACAATGACCATTTGTACACCTCATGCTAAATTGTACTCCACATCTTTAAAATAAAAATAAAAAAAAAAAACTTTAGTAATTGTAAGGCCATGTATGACAGAGATTATCACTACTGTCCGCAACAACAGCAAACAGGCCCTATTGTGCTCTGTTAGGTAGGCAATTCGGCATGCTGAGAGTGTTTTCTAAGGGCCTCCCTTGATTCCAGAGTTTTAAGGGAATCTTTGGCCTAGGTTTTCTAGAATACAGCACCTGAGATAAAGTTGGCATACTTAACATTTTATTGGGGCTGAGGGGTATAACCCTAGGGGAGCAGGAGTGAGGAATTAAGGCACAGAAAAGGGAGATCATTATAAGATAGTGCGTTACCTAGCTGGCCATAGTCTCATATAAACACAACTGGTTTACTTAATCATGCAGGAGCCGGGCTCGGTGGCTCAGCCTGTAATCCCGCGCCTTTGGGAGGCTGAGGTGAGTGGATTGCCCGAGCCCGCGGGTTCAAGACCTGCCTGGGCAGGCAAGACCTCATCTCTACAATAAAATCAAAAAATTAGCTGGCCGTGGTAGCGCGCGCCTGTCATTCCGGCTACTCGGAAGGCTGAGGCGGAAGGATTGCCGGAGCCCAGCAGGTCGAGGCTGCAGTGGCCGGAAGCGGCCACTGCACTCCAGTCTGGGTGACAGAGTGAGACTCCAACTCAAAAAAAAAATCATGCAGGATATTTGCTACATGAAATCAATACATGTCTAAGTAAGTTCCAAAGATGGGATACAGGCACATAGTTTATCTGCCAGCTGCTTTCCATTTGTTGTCTAACTTCTTCTCATATATGGATTGTGTTATCAGCCCCTCTAGGCAGATACTGAGGAAGAAACCAGAGTTTCAGTGGGTCTTGAACTTGCTTCTTAAGGCTGCTACACCTCCAGATATGGAATACATCACAGAACTTTTCCATAGCCTGGTCCTCATTCCAGCTAGGAATCAGGGCAATGGTTGAGAGCTGGGAGGCAAATGGAACCAAGCAGACCTGGGAAGGATAAAAACTGGTACAGTATAGTATTAAGGGCATATATTATCATATATTAAAGAAAGTTCAAGAATAGTCCAGGTTCTAGGACTTGATTGACTTAGTATCTTAATTTGTTCACCATGGTGCTAGATTCTCCCTATCTCTCCATATATGAGGCCTTTTACCAACCTCAGCATAGTTCACTACATAGTAAGGAGGAAGCTGCCATCATTAGCTACTGGAAAAATACTTCCTGTCTCCGTCAAGCAAGAGAGAGAAAAATTCTTGCCCACTCTTCAAACGTTGGGAGATAAGAAAAGAACATATCCTATTAACAGAGAAATACATCTAGGACTGATATAGAATTATGCAGAAGAATTGTATACATAAAAACTTATAAAACTTGGTCAGGCTAATTTAATAAAGCTATAGTGCTACTTCTATATTTTTTAACCATGTACTAAGTAGTCAAAAGAAACAAGTATGTTGTGTAGAAAAACAAAATTCACAGCTTTGTGACCTTGTCATTCTCTAGTAAAGCTGGCAAGTCTACGTGCTTTAGGCTTCTAGAAGTGGAACATCACAAGCTATTTCATGAATCCCACTCACATTCTAAAATAATTCACTGACTTCCTTCTCAAAGAAATAACTACCACTTTTATTTGGAAACCCTAAACACTCTGTATCTTTTAATAAAAAAAGAACAAACAAATATTAAATATGAAAAATATTATTACAATCAGCCATTATACTTAGGAAAGAGTTTACCTGCTTTAAAATAAATTATAAAGGAGAAATAAAAGGAATTTTCAAGTGGCCTTGATAATATAGAATTGAATTCTGAAGATACCTGGGTTCTACCCCCAAGTTGTCAACCAATTAACCTCACAACCTTTGGCAAATGACTTCACCTTTCCAAGTCTGTTTCATTGCCTATTAACTGAATAAACGAGATGATTGAAAAAATTTCAGTTCTAGCATAACAAAATGTTGTCTAATTAAAATCTTTGAAGGTATTGATTTGTTTGTCAGCATTAGAAATCTGAACATCCCAAAGTTCAATCCAATATTATACCGGATTCTTTAAGAGTCAACACTGAAGTCAAGAAGGAGAGAATTTGGCCCTAAAAAAATAAGATATTCTGTTGTATTTTATTTGCCTTGGTCATATCAGGAGTGAAAGATTAAGTTAACTGTAATTTCAAACTTCTCTTCCAAAAGAGAGGAAAGATATTCCACTGGTTAAAATAAATTCTGAATGCTTAGAGCCTGCTTTGTGCATAATAAAAAATCAAATGAAAAAAAAGCAATTTGATCAAATTATGTGTGCCTTTTCCTATGCCAATGGAGCTTAACTAAGCAAACAGAAGCAGTGAAGTAAATCAATGTTGGTTTATTAAAGATCAGAATTCAATATCTCAATGGTTGAGGGGCTTATGCACCAGAGTGCTCGCTGTTTAGCTTTTCTTTGCAAAGAAAGTAAACATGGCAGTACCAAGGAGAAACTTGTTCAGAGAGCGACAGTGACAAGCCAGGTTTCTCAAGGAGGAGGAGCCTCATAGCTCTCTGAAGATATTTTTTTTAAAGAATATAAATTTTATCCTACTGTCTCACACTTCAGTCTCTTCAAAATTATGTATTTTAACATTGTTTAATTATTATTTCTTCAGCATTTGTATTATGCATCTGTGAAAGCACTTCTATCTCCCAATTAATAAATGAATACTGAAATGCCTTCACCTGTTCTCATATGCCTTACCAAATATTTGGTGAAGAAATCAGAGATTAATTTCTCATTCGGAGCCATCCTACAATGAAGTCATAAATAATAGTAAATTTGTAACATCACATTAATCTCCATGGCAACAGGCTTACTGCGCAAACAGAGGATTATGACTTCACGAGAGAATCAAACAGAGGAAGAGAGTGGATTGCAAGGAAGAAAGCTCATTTTCAAACTCATATAATCTACAGTAATTGCACTGGGAATACAGGCAAAGCCTAGCAAAGCAAATTGCTTTTTATAAAAATATTTTGGTTTTTTTTTCAGGTTTGTTCCACAATGAAAATCTTTTTCTAAACTGCATGGAGTATGTGACATAAGGCAATTTTAATACATAGCCAATGTGAGACAAGCAATCTGGGATATAAAGGTTTGAACTGGGACTGACAGCATCATGAGAGAAACACTATGCATCCAAAACAGCACTATGTAGGGTTGAACAAAAACAAAATGCAGAATTGCTACTGATGTGTTTACCATCCAAGCGTCTAACATTTGTAAAGGAATCGGCCTCTTCATCTTTCCTTTCCCATTTTACTTTCTCTCAAACACAATGTATAAAAATTATACTTTCCTTTCTGGATTCACTTCCATTTTGAAGAAGTTGCGATACTCTTATACCTAAATAGCATCCTTGGGGAGTATTCATATGCAAAATACTTTACAACATTTCTCCAAATATTCTTTCCTCCAACTGGGATTCTTTCCTATAATCTCTTTTCCTTTTTTAAAAGAAAAATCCTGTCCACTGTAAGCCTAGGGCTTTTACATGACACTATACCCAGGCAATAGTATTGAGGCTTCTCTAAGATAAGAAATTAAAAGCTACAACTCCAAAATACCAGAGTTTGGGTTACATATTGTTCATGTTGTTGTTGAGTTCTGTTATGCTTTCTATCATTTTGTTTCCAATAAAGTAAGGATGTCTTTAAGAAAACAACAACAAAAAATAGGCTAAATTAACTAATTATTTGTTAGTGATATTCAGAAAAAGGAAGGTTTAAAATTATAATTTAATCAGAGGCCAAAAGATTGCAAACTCCCCCAAGTCTTCTAATATTTATATTGACATAGGGCCTGAGTGTTCTGAAAAGAAATCTATTGTGAAACAGTCAAGACTTTTTTGTGGGTCAATATTTTCATGGAATGTCCCACTAAATTCCCATCTACCTGTGAAGAAGACCAAAGATGACATATAACTTAAGATTAAGCATAACTGAGTATGAAAACTACTTTTGAGTTGGCAAGGAGCAGACCTCATTACCCACAACTGGTTCAATTAAATATTTGAGGCAAGAAAATGATCTGACCAAATCCTCCGAAAACATTATACCAGGTTGTATGACTTGACCCTTTTACATGTTTGAAGTCAAATAGACTACCAAGTTCCTGAAGCTTTTATAATTAGACGGACATTGACTGGTAATGCTGGGGTGTGTGTTGCATTTTCTTTCTAACATCTAGTTCACATTACACTTTCAGAAAAAATGTAGGTCTCCTAATTTTTTCTCTTCCATCTCTCACCTGCCTGTAAGGTACTCTCAAGTGTGCAAATACAGAGTTGACTTAATCAATCTGGTGCCAACTTCATGGCACTCTCTTGAGTCAAGATCACAGTAGGAATATAGATTGTGTGGTGTTTTAATAAACATCAGAACCATAGAGACTGCAAATCTTTCCAAACACTCCTTAGGTGACCTCTCCCTTCTTTTTTCAAACCGTCCTGGCCTTTTCTATAAGCTTTCCAAGGATTGGCTATAGGCAAAAACTAAAAAAGATTAGGCTCCAATGGTCTGGCCCTTTTTTTCTCATCCACATTGACTTTGCTTAACCTTACTGATGTGGATAAAAATAATTACTTCAAGTAACTTGAATAACCTAGGTAAATACTTATACTATAATATAGTCCCTTTAGTCAATATTTAGAATAATAAATTCCATTTGCTTAACACAATTATTAATACTGGAAGTAAAAATAATAGCAAAAAATAATTGTAACAACTACTTTTTTGAGCACTTATCATAACCAGATTCTGTGCTATGTACTCTTCATATATTACCTCATATAATCCTTGTCCCAATCTTAAAGAGACGGTAGGTATTAAGAGTTCCATTTCACAGATGGATACATTGGTGCCCAAATAGATTAATCTCTTCAAGTTCAACAGAAGTAGCAAATGACAAAATTGGGATTATTAACTGATCTGTCTGTTATATTTTCTTTACTTTTCAATGACATCTGCTTATGAAGTTTTCTGCCAAACCAGAGACAATTAAATATGAAAAAGACAGCCGTTTTGCCAGAAGGGCTTTAAAAAAATCTGAAACTCTGAGGCATATATATGACATATCACATGACATCATCAGTCAATAAATACTTTGCACCTCAAGGGCAAAGAGACATGATTACCTTTCTCTAATCCCATCTTCCCTATTGCTTAGGGGTCCTTTCTGTGACTTCTCTTCTTATTCCATCCTGCCCTTTTTTTTCTGAGAGAAGAGAGAAAGAAGATGAGCAGAAGCGCCAGATTTAAGAGTCTGCTGCACTTCAAACTCTCACAATGAAAATCCTTGGAGAGCCCTTGAAATATTTAGATATCTCAATGGCTCCTTTAAAAAAAAATCAAAACAAAACAAAACAAAACAGATCTAAACTGCAATTGAGTGCAGTGTTAAGGTCAACGAAATAACTCCAAATCCTTCTACTTGCTACAGCAAAATTTACTTATTTAAAAAATGGCCAAGTTTTCTTTGATAGCTTTTAAAACTAATTTTGATCATTCAAATGTCTCTGAAAGAAATTAAATTTAGAGTTGTGACTTAACTGCTAATATTTGTCATAGCAAGCATATTAATTTGAGGTAAACCAGATTTATGACACAGCTTGTTATTTTCTGTGTTATGTGCACACTTTGTAGTTCATAAAGGCCACTTGAATAATCAGTGCATAAGGTATATTTATGTTCCTTTTATAGGACTTGAAATGATTATTTTACCATTTGAAATTTTTACTTAGATTTTTATGGAGAGTATCTTTATTTATAACATTTTTCTGGTGACACTTATGAGTAATTAGATGTAGTAACTTTAGTCAGGAATACCAACCCAGTTATGATGCTACTTTATGCTAGCTAGCCAGCTTATGGGTAATAGAGGATCCATTTTAAGACAATGTTGCTCAGAATTTTTCCTGTTCAAATATTAGAAATGCCCTGGGTTGCAAAGAGCAATAACATTAGATGAAGGTTGAACAAGTCAGTTAGGACCAAGCCCATAACTGCTTTGTCCATGAACAAAGCCTTTGTTGTTAATAACAAAATAACATTGAAGCGGCTAGAGGGTTAGAAAAGCAGTGGGAAGTAGGACAAAAGATACTTATCTACTGGGAAAGGTCCAACATATTGTCAGCTTCACAGATCACTCAGTTTTCAGGTTGTTAGTAACTTTTTATGTCTTTTCATCAGTATTACATTGGGTCTCAGAACAGAGGAAATACTAGAATCGAAAAGGGCTGCTTTATCCAAGATGTATGAAAGAGAATAGGCAAATAAAAACCCTGGAAGACCCAATTTTGAGAATCATTTTCTATTTGGCTTTGCCCATCTGTCTGTGGTTCTCAACACAGCATCAGCACATCTCTTTCCGTTGAAAATTTTATCAGAACAATATAATAATGCTACCATGAATACTCTGTACAAGACCTGTGCTGTTTGCAATACTTGTAAATATATTTTCACTTTTATTACCCACAAAAACTCTGTGATTTAGTATGATTATCCTCATTTTACAAATGATAAAATAGAGTTGAGAAGCAATAATTAGCTTGCAAAAGTCCTGGCAGGGCCAGTTGTTCACCATACTATCCTGCTTCCACAGCACCCCTAGTCCTTGAATCTTACAGGTGTCCTCTTATGCCTTACCTAGAGTCCTTGGTTGATGAAGACAGGTTGTAGCCCAATGAGGCTAGTTTTACAAGTATGAGATCAATGTACCTGACTGGGTTGAAGTGGTAAAGTTATCAAATCCTAAACTGCTACCTTCGGATTGCTGTAATTCACAAGCTAACAATAGCTGTACAGAGAGGACTAAAATCCCCTCTTTCCAGAGGAATCCTGGGAGATTTTTATAACCTTCTTACCACCTAGGGCAAGAAAGCAAGTAAAAGAGCAAATGCAGAGTGAAAGCAAATGAAAGAGAGAGAGAGAGAGAGAGAGAGAGAGAGAGAGAGAGAGAGAAACCTGCTAGGGTATCTAGGAATCATATTTTTCAGTCTGTACATTAGAGGGTGGTGAACTTTGTTTCCAACTTTACCCAAGGCTGCGCAGCAATACAGAGGAACAAGGATAGCAGATACTATGGAAATAATGACAAAAAAATTAAAACCATTCTGAAGTCTGAGCAGTACTTATTGTAAACTGTCGCACAGTCACACAAATATTATTATTTTTACCATCATCATTATTTTTACAGACCCTTCCCCTCGCCTTCCCCAGCAATCCCCCAACAGGATGGGAAGAGGTTTGGGTCTCACTGACTCCTCCCACCACGTGCAGGAAGCACCTCCCAGCCCGGGCAGGATGCCACAGCCAATGCATGATCCTCTGTCCCTTTGAAAACCCTCCTCTGGCTCCATGTCGACTCCTCGCCTCCAACACTGGGACAGCGGCCGGGGTGGGTGGAGGGGCTGGGGGCTACGGAGCCCTGGCACTGGAAGGGCCTACGCCCATGTCCCAGCAGGGCTGCCTGAGCCCCAGCTCTGTCCTGGCCGACATTCCCAGAGCCCCGACCCCCTGGCCTGGCAGCAGCGTTCTCCTTGCTGGCCCTCACCAGTGCCAGTGGTTGACGTTGGTGGCGTCCACCCGCCCCTCCACGATCCAGCGTGGGTCGCCCTCACCCCACTTGGCCATCGCCTCTCCCATCACGCAGCCACCAGCTCCCGGGCAGCCGCGGTCACAGCCTTAGGACCGCTTGGTGCCAGCCGCCCTGCAGTGCCTGGAAACTACTCAAAATAATAATAATATTATTATTATTTTTTTTTTTTTTTTTTTTTGAGTTGGAGTCTCACTCTGTCACCTGGACTGGAGTGCAGGGGCCGCTCCCGGCCACCGCAGCCTCGACCTGCTGGGCTCCGGCAATCCTTCCGCCTCAGCCTTAGGAGTAGCCCGAATTACAGGCATGCCCTACCACGCCCGGCTGATTTTTTGGTTTATTGTAGAGATGAGGTCTCGCAGCCCAGGCGGTCTCGAAACTGCGGGCTCAGGCAATCCACTCACCTCACCCTCCCAAAGGCACGGGATTACAGGCTGAGTCACCGAGCCCGGCCAAAATAATATTATTAAAGAAGAGCTTTCATATGGGAAAATGCTCAGTAAAATAAAGCAAGCTACAAAATAATATAACTTCAAATTTTACTCCACACACACAAATACTCACACATACAGAAAGAGGGATGTACATACACCAGTGTGTTAAAGAGCTTTTGCTGAAGCAGGAAGGTTGTTTTGCTATTGATTTTGGGCTTTTCTTTATTTCCAAACATTTAATTTTTTAATGGGGTATCAAGTGAAATATTCACCTAAAGAAATAGGTAGATTATAACAATTCACTGCTTGATATCTCAACTTGAATAACAAAAAACACACACAGGGTGTGAACCAAAGCAGGGCACAGACAAAAATCAGCACATAGCATAAGAAAAAGATTTTTGATAAAGATCTAAACAGATCAATGAGGAACACATTTCTGCTAGTCTAATCTAGCGAAATATTTTGCCAATTCCCTTAAGAGGAGGGATGAATCAACTAAACCATAGATTCTGACATGAGCTTGACAGGCTCATGTCAACTGATAGCCGACTGATAGCCTCTATCACTCACCCCTACCCCACAAAGACAGCCAAAACAGTGACTAAAACAACTACATTTCAAAGAAGATATCTAGACTGTCAGAGTCCATCAAAGGAGTGACAGAAACCCTGGAGAGCCCAGAAACTCTGGATAGCCACATGGAGGAAACACCAGCCTCTACCATCCCATCCACCATCCAGGATCAGCCTGGAACCAGGAGGAACTTCTTCTCCTCCTGGGATATACGGAAGCAAGAGGAGCCCAGCAGCCACCATCAACACCTTGGACACCTACAGTCCTCGTCACTGGGGACACCTATAGTCCTCACAGGTGCTAAGCCCACAGAGGGAGTTATGCGTCCCCCAGAGAAGAAACTGACATCGTGCTCTGGCCCCTGTGGCTCGCACGGCTACACTGCTATATCACCACGGGACTGGGAACTACTGCCAGAGTGTGTTTTATTCTGGCGGCAAGGGGTCATCACAGCACGTTTTTATCCCTGATGCTAAGCCACTGGCAAGTCACCTGCACCTGTTGGCCCGACATTCCCAAGCCAAGCTGTGAGCAGCCATTCCACCCTTCCCTGTGCAGACAAGAAGTGGCAGAGCCACGCCCTCTACCCCTCCCCGTTGCGGTTATGCCCTGCCTCTCAGGCTGAGGCTGTGTACACCCTTCTGGGGAAATGGTGCCTTGGCCGAGCAGCTGCATCTACCCCTTCTAGCCACTGTTGTGTCCTGCCCTTGGAGGCCTGAGCTGAAGCTGCACACTGCCTCTGGAGGAAAGGGCGTCTTCTCAGAACAGCTCCAAAAGCCCCTCCCCATCACTGCTGTGCCCTGCCCACTAGACTCAAGCTGAAGCTGCACATGCCTCCCAAGGAAATAACCCTTTCCCAGTCCCTGCCCCACCCTGCCCTTGGCTACATTTGTGCTAGAGCTGAAGCAAACCCTAGCATCCTGGGGAAAGAGTGTTTTGGCCACACAGAGCAGTCACACCCTGACATGCCTAGGTTGAACTGGTACCCTGCCTCCTCAAAAATCGGTATGTTGGCTGCCCAGAGCAGTCATGCCTCCCCCGTGCCTAAGTAAAAGTGGCACCCTGCTTCTTGCAAAATGGTGTCTAGGTGACCAGAGTGGTCATGTACCCCAGTACCTAAGCTGAAGCAGCATCCTGGATCCCACGGAACTAGTGCCCGGGCTGCCCAGAGCAATCATGCCCTCAGAGCCTGAGTTGAAGCAGTGCCTCACAGCCTGGGGGATCAAAGCCTTGGCTGAACTGAACAGATGTACATATAGTACCTCATCTCTCAGAGAAACAAAGCAGTGACTGAGCTGAGACATCAGCCCTACAGGCCAAACAAATCTATCGCCCTGCTTTTCTGGAGCTAGACAAGTCCTCTAGAGTCTACGCTGCTGAGACATTCCATCCTGAGAGAGTAGAGTCATAGCTGTGCTGCTCCCCGCCCCAGAAGGCCCAAATGACAATTGCATTCTGCCGTCCTGAGGCATGTGCTGCCATTGGATTTGGCCTTACAGAGTCTGTGGCCTCAGAGAGTCTGAGATACCACGGAGTCCCAATCCCAGGGTCTCATTCCCTGAGACCTGGTTGCCACTGAGCCCTACTGACTCTGATTCCTGAATTCCAGTCACACTCTGCTCCCTGGGCTCAAACCTCCAGAGCACCCCTTCTTCCCTGGAGTCAAGTCAGTGCTACGCCTTGCCCCCCAGAGTTGGAATCACAGCTACAACTTGGGCCTACGTTGCTAGAGAGTATCTCAGAGTCACTGATCCTGGCTCTGTGCACAATCTACATCCAACCCTGCCACAGAGAGTGAACTTATTTCCTCAAGACTCAGGTGTCACAATAGGTTCATGAGATCCTGAGTTTAGAACTCTGGCTCCAAAACTGCTCTGAACACCTGCATCTGAAATCCAGTGCCACTGCAGTTGCATATAGGCCATGACAGACCCAGCACCAAGAGGAATCCCCTAAGGCAAGTCTCCCCGTTGTGGGGAGGACCCTAAAACCACTTGCCACCAAAGACATTAACAATCTATACCACTGCCATTGCTGCCACAAACTTCTACAGCCTAGGTCACCGAGGCACCCATAGTTGCCAGTGACATTGATCACAAATGAAGAAGTTTCACAGAGACTGTGCCATTACATCTACTCAGAACCAGAATCGTCACACCATTCCTAACTGGCACACAGAAAAATCCAATTGCAGGTGAAAGTCTTTCTTTATAAAAGTCACTTTTTAAAGTTTGAAAGAGGTGATTGTTCCACTAGATAAACAGATATCCACAAAAGCATATGGTAAACATGAAAAAGCAAGGAAATATGACACCATCAAAGGAACACAATAACTCTCTAATAGCAGATCCCAAAGGAAAGGAAATCTACAAATTTCCAGAAATGGAATTCAAGATAATTTTGTAAGGGAAAAAGCAAGATACAAGAGAACACAGACAATTTAACAAAATCAGAAAAACAATTACCAATATAAATGAGAAATTTAACAAAGAGATAGATATTATTAAAAAAAGAATCAAACAGAAATCATGCAGCTGAAGAATTCCATGAATAAAATAAAAAATACAATAGAGAGTGTCAACAGCAGACTATATCAAACAGAAGAAAGCATCTCTGAACTTAAAGATAAATCATTTGAAATTATTCAGTCACAGAAAAAAAAAGAATGAAAAAAATTTTAAAGTCCTGCAGAAATTATGGGACACCATAATCAAATAAATATTTGTATTATGGTAGTCAGAAGAGGAGAAGAGATGGGAAATTATGTAGAAACGCTACTTAATAAAATAATAGCTGAAAACTTCCCATGTCTCTCCCGTGTGGGAGGGATTTGGACATCCAGATCCAGGAAGCTCAAATGTCCCAAAGAGATTCAACTCACTAAGAATGTGGGGTACATTATGGTCAAAATTGTCAAAAAGCAAATAAAAATAATTCTAAAACAGCAAGAGAAAAGCTTGAAGCCACATATAAGGGAATTTCAATTACACAGAGAGCAGATTTCTTTACAGAAACTTTACCAGCCAGGAAAGAATGAGATGATCTATTTAAAGTGCTGAGAGAACACATCTGGTAGCCAAAAATACTACCTTGGAAAGCTGCCCTTCAGAAACAAAAGGGAAATAAAAGTTTTCCCAGACAAGCAAAATCTGAAGGAATGGAATTCAACACCATTAGACTGACCTTACAAGAAATGTGCAAGGGAAGGCTGCATCTGAAAGCAACAGAATGATAACTACCATTATGAAAACATTAAAAAGGATAAAACGCAGAAAGAGCAGGCACACAGATGACAGAGAAAATAATTAATTCTTGTCACTACGGAAAACTTTACAAAACTTTAATGACAATAAGAGAAGAAAGGCAAAAAGGATATGCAAAACAACCAGAAAACAATTAGTAAACTGACAGAAGTCCTCATCTATCATTAATTACCTTAAAGGTAAAGGAATTAAATTCCCCAGTTAAAAGATACAGAATAGCTGGATAGATTTAATTTTTTAAAAGGCCCAACTGTGTAACTACATGCTACCTACAAGAAACTCACTTCACTTGTAAAGATACACATATACTAAAAGTGAAGAGATGAAAAAAGATACTCAATACAAATGAAAACCAAAAGCAAGCAAGAGTAGCTACACTTACATCAAATAAAACAGATTTTAAGTAAAAAGTAGTAAAAGGAAACAAAGAGGATCATTATATAATGATAAAGGGATCAGTTCATCAAGGGGATATAACAATTATAAACATCTATGCACTTAATATGAGAGTACCCAGATATGTAAAGCATAACTCTGTAATGCTTGGTGGCTCAACACCTCACTTCCAGCATTGGACAGTTCATCTAGATAAAAAATCAACAGAGGAACATTGTTAAAAATGCACTTCAGACCAAATGAACCTAAGAAACATTTATAAAACATTTAATCGAACAGATACAGAATATATATTCTTTCCATCATCAATTGGAGCATACTACAGAATAGACCATATATGAGGCCACAAAACAAGTCTCAACAAATTTTTAAAAATTGAGATCATATTAAGTATCTTTTCTAACCACAATGAAAAACTACAAATCTATTTTTAAAAGAACTTGTGAAACATTTCAAATAGATGGAAAATTAAAAAATTACTACTAAATACCCAATGGGTCAATTAATAAATTAGAGGGAAATTTTTAAAAATTCTTGAGATAAATGAAAATAGAAGCAGAACACAGAAAAACCTATGGGATATAGTAAAATCAATAGTAAAAGAGAAGTTTATAGTAATAAAAATCTACATCCAAAAAGTAGAAAGATTTCAAATAAGTAATTTAATAATATACCTCAAGGAACTAGACAAGCAATAACAAAACAAATCAAAATTCTTACAAGGAAAGAAATAATAAAAATCAGATTAAAAAATAAATAAAATTGAGACTAAAAACGCAATACAAACATTAACAAACAGAAAAAGTCATTTTTTGAAAAGATAAAATTGACAAGCCATTAGCTAGAACAAAGGAGGGAAAAAAAAGGAGAGACACAAATAAAATCAGTAATGAACAAAGAGATTAAAACTGAGGATGACTAGAGACTATTATGAACAGCAATGCACCGAGAAATCGGAAAACCTAGAGGAAATGGACATATTTCTGGACACACAATCTACCAAGACTGAATCAAGAAGTAGCAAACAACCTGAATAGGCCAATTATGAGTAGTGAGATGAATCAGTAGTAAAAAGTGTCCCATCAAATAAAATCTCAAGACCTGATGGCTCCACTGCTGAGTTCCATCAAACATTTATAGAAAAACAAATAAAAATTATTCTCAAACTCTTACAGGAAATTGAAAATAAGAAAATTCAGCATTGCCCTCATACCAAAACCAGGCAAGAACACACCACCAACAACAAATCCTATAGGCCAATATCCCTGCTGACCATACATGCAAAAAATTCTCAACAAAAAACTAATGAACTGAATCCAGCAGCACATGAAAAAGATTATTCATCATGATAAACTGGGATTTGATCATGGCACAATGATCAACATCATTCCAGAAATTCAAAGATGGTTCTTCCAGGATGCGAGGATGGGTCAACATGCCCAAATCAATATACATGATACATCACATCAACAAATTGAAGGACAAAAACCATATGATCATCTCAACAGATGCAGAAAAAGCATTTGATAAGATTCAACATCCCTTCATGATTAAAAACTCTTAGCCACACTGTGTTCTGGAACTGAGAGTCCCAATCTCTAGGACGGGGCATGATAGGGAAACAGATCATGTTGCTGTGAATGCTGCCTATCTAGAATGTGCAGCCAGTGCAGCCCCCTTGCTCCCACAAATGGCTATTATCATGACAAAAAATGTCAAGAGTTGGTGAGTATGAGGAGGAAGGGAAGCCTTTATACATCATTGGTGAAAATGTAAACAGTACAGTCATAACAGAAAGAACAGTTAGAAGGTTCTTTCAAAAATTAAAAATAGAACTACCATATGATCTAGCAAACCCAGTACTGGGTATATATCCAAAGGAAAGGAAATTAGTATGTTGAAGAGGTATCTGCACTCTCATGTTTATTGCTGCACTATTCACAAGCCAAGATATGGAATCAACCTAAGTGTTCATCAACAGATGAATACATAAAGAAAATGTTTATGTATATTATATATATAATATATATGGATGTGTGTGTGTTATATATATAATTCAGCTATAAAAACAAATGAAATCCTGTCATTCACAGCAACATGGATGAGCTTGGAGGACGTTCTGTTAAGTGAAATAAACCAGGCACAGAAAGATAAATACCACCTGTTCTCACTAATTTGTGGAAACTAAAAAAGTTGATCTCATAGAAGCAGAGGAGAATAGTGGTTACTAGGGACTAGGAAGGGTAGGAAACACAGAAGATAGAGGTTTGCTATTGAATACAAAATTGTAGTTAAGAGAAATGAGTTCTAATGCTCTATAGCATGATAAGGTGACTATAATTAATAACAATGTATTACATATTTTCAAATAGCTACAAGAGAGGATTCTGAATGTCCTCACTACAAAGAAATGAAAAATGTTTGAGGTGATACATTTGCTAATTACACCAGTTTGATCATTACACATTGCATACATGTACCAAAATATCACACTGTATCCCATAAATATGTCCAATTATTTTGTGTTAATTAAAAATTATAATAAAAAATTTAAAAACAGGAGCAAATTCAATGGGAAAAATACCAAACCACTTTGCATATCATTTGTAGCTTCTTGTATGTATATAGTTGCTGAAATTAAGTATCTCTCAAACTATATACAATTCACTCTTGTGTGTGTTCACTCATTCTAACCATTTATATTGTCATTAAAATATCATACATAAGTAAAATAACACCTTTGGTATCATTAATTGAACCAGATGATGCAAAGGACAATTGTATTTTCTAGTGTCTGGCATCTCAAGTGGGTACACCTAGTAAACCACAGCACTCCTAATAGGATGGATAAGGCTGCTACTCTCCAGATGAACTCTTCCTTTCACGATTGTACCCAAACAACTGAAACGTAAACACACAGCTATGATTTATCTCTTAGCCTGTGGTTCCTATTGTGTTCGGTATTAATGGGTATATTGCAAGGGTCCATAAGACTGTTTTGAAAATTTTGTAGAAACACATACACCGTACACCTTAAAGTTGTGGGGTTTTGCCATTTGTAATGCATGGAATGACACATCCATCTTGACCCCTGCTCTGGATTATTGCAACCTCGTAGGTATTTGTAACAATTTCAACACCCAGTCTCTCCCTGTTTCCCAAGAACAGAATTTTATCCAAGGATGCAATAGTCCCAGCCAGTGCCACTCTTAACCTGGTACCTGAAGTTCAATCACTAGCTGATTTCATCCTTCCTCCCTGCTTGCTGACAAGTGAAGAAGAAATTGCCCCACGGACTCTGACTGAGTCATAAATAAATGGCCAGGGACCAATCTGAGCAGCAAACCTCCAGTTCTGCAGACAATATAAAAGCAAAACCAAAGTGGTTGGAGTCTCCTGGGTCAGAGACTATAGACCCATTTGTCCCCTCTCCAGCAGCTGCCTCTGATTTCACTCTTTTGGCCTCCCTCCAGAGCTAGCAGATAAGCCTGTTATCACCTGGGTCATAGTAACAGAAGACTAGTGCCTGGAAATTGCCTAATACTCTACAGAACCCACAGCTGGAACCTTCTCTTTCACAGACTCTTTCACTATTCTTGAGGTAACTGTTTATTCTTTTTGTTACAAGCTATCTGGTTCCTATTTGATTAGTGGCACATGTTTGGGACTGTTCTTTTTGCTTTGGGAAAACCATACATTGGAAACATCCACCAACCCGAATAGGTAAATTATTTAACTCAGAATGGAATCCATTAGCTGTAGGAGAGGCAGGAGTTTGAAGAGGAAGTATGTACAACCTTTGGAATGAAAAGCCTTTCTATGAGCCAAACTGGGTACAAAGACAAAAGAATTATTGTCATTAAGAATTTCATTATCTGGAAGGGTGAGGTGGAAGGATCGCCTAAGCCCAGCAGGTCGAAGCTGTGGTGGCCGAGAGCATGCCAGCCTGGGTGACAAGAGTGAGACTCCAACTCAGAAAAAGAATTTCATTGTCTTCTTAAATAGAACAAGCTCACTTATGAATCAATGAAAGAATACTGAGGTGTAAAACTGAGTGATATTGAATGGAAATGTAAGTAGAATGAGCTGGAAAAGTCAAAGGAATGTTTTGGAGGGGATAAGACCTGAACCCAGACTTAACATTTGAAAAAGAAATAGAAAACAGGCAAGAAATAATATGAAAATGTAAACATTCGGTTATCAACCCCAAAGAAAGGAAATGTCCAACCTTGTGTGTCTCCCTTAATATATTTGTTAGGATATGCCCTTCCTTGTAAGACTGCTAATTCTTGAACTGGCAGTTAAATGTGAGAATTTAGGCAGGCAGGTTTACCTCTGCCTTCCTAGAAAATACCTTTAAAATTATAATAATGGGATTTTTAAAAATGATATGGACAAGGACTAGGAACAGAAAGAGGAAGAACAGCAGATGAAAGATAACATTTTTTGAAGACTAAAAACTGAAGAGATTAGTAGTAACTGTTTCTGGACACTGATTCATAGCTTCCTACATTGGGCAAAGTCAGTGACAAATAAACATGCACTCCAGAACCCAGAGACACTCGACAATTGGAAGCTCTGAGTACCTCTGAAGGCTGGGCATGGGGAAAGTCTGAAGCAGGACTATGTGAAAGTCTGTATCAAGGGCAGACAGACTCCCAGATCTCTTCCTTCTCTTCTCTCTATGTGAGAACTCTGCACCTTTTCCCTTTACAGTTCAGTCACAGAAAACACCAGAACACAGCTTAAAGTGGGATTGGCATTCTGTAGTGAAAAGAGGATGAATATTGAATGGTGAGAACCACTATCATCTCCTTCAAACCCTTTTTACCTGTACGGTTCCCAGAATTCTGACAACTAGACTGCTGAGTATATTAACAGATACAATGATGTAATAGATGTTGAAGCTAATTGAGAATGTCCATGAAGGTAACAGCTATAAATGTAGACTGACACATACAGACAATTCAAATAGCACAAGTGATATTGTTTTAGGACATAAGATTTTCAAATCGTGTTGAAATCTTAATAAAGCTCCAAACAAAAAAATGACAATTTTTGGTTGACCAGCCTGCTTGTTAATTCCTAGAAATTTCAGCATATAATGAAATACTACTAGAAGTATTGGATTTTTACATAAAATGCAGACAGGTTCTAGGTGCAGATATTTTATGAATGTGTTTTTTTAACCTACATGAAGGTACCCATGTACAGGATTTAGCAGGACATTCAGTTGGGTGCAAGAGAACTCTTTGTTTGGCCATGCATTGTACTATATCTAGAAATCCTGGTCTCCAGGCAGTAAATAGCACTTGTGCCACAAGGAGTTCTAAAAACCAAAAAGCTGCCCCATAAGTTTTCAAAATGTTTGCAAAGGTATTTGCTACCTCCTCTAGTGTTCTTCTTAATTAACCCCAGCCTCTTCCTCACTGGCCTAACCCCTAGCCACTACATGGTCATGGGTACACGTCTTCATTGCTCTGTTCCCTGCAAACCTGGGAGGCAACTTGCTTCTCTGTGTTCCATGTATCTGTTATCTCTCTATAGTGGCATCAGGGCATCACTTTGACAGCACCAAATCCCTTGACCTAAATTATTATAACATCTTAATGAACAGTCACTGAGAACAATGAGAGAAGGGGAAGAATATATGTTGGGGGCAAAGGGTTTAAAAGGGTTGAGTCTTCACCTTTCAATATATAATTTATAAAGCTGGATAATCAAAAACCACAAATATGTTATATAGAAGTATGATGGCAAATGCCATAAGAAGTACTTAAAAGAGTTGAAAGTGACTGCTTTTGAAAGCAGGCCTTACAGTAGGGAAGAAGAATCAAGAGTCTGCTATTTTTCATTATAAGTCTTATAACATCTTTACTCTTTACAAACTATCATATATGTGGCATACTTTGATAAAAATTTAATTTACAAAATTGCTAACTCATTCACCTATTCAAAGGCTAAATAGTCACAGTTACTTTTACCTTGCATAAAACACTTTCGCTAAATAAAACCTTACTATAGATTCAGTTATCCGGTTTCAACTTGTGCTAAAACTAGTTCTGCCTGACAGAATGAAATCTTGAAACTGTCACGCATACTCTAATATTATCCTTGGTTAACTGTGTCTGTGATGCCAACTGCACACCCAATCAAACATCTAAAGTTACCAACTGGCTACAGAATTGGTGTCCTGGTTACAAAACACTGGCCAGCTGCAGGAAACATTGAGGGGGGAAAAAGTTATGCCTTGGCTACTGAGTACAATCCATGCTCAGTGTTAACGATACTGTGTCAGTTCATAAATTATAATAGCTAATGCTGGAACATTAACACCACCCAAAAACACACTCGTAAGCAAGCCAGCATGGCAAAATGAGGTCATGGAGAAGCTTAAAGCTATTTTAGGATATATCTTGAACACCAGTATAGCTCCTTTGACACCACCTGCTCTCATTTGGAGGACTGTATATTTAAGTCCCCCATCAGCAACTGGGCTCAAACCCAGTGCTGACTCCACAATCCAGTCCAGGATAAATGCTGTCTTGTTGTTAGGTGTTGACCTTTAGATGAGACATTTAAATCCCCCTGACAACATTCTCCACCTTCTGCTTAATTGGCACAGTATAAAAGATGTGGCCGAGAGAACATTCAACAGTGGTCATAGTTGCCTGCATAATATCATGGTAATAGAAGCATGTGATTTATTCCTTTGAAAAAAAGAGGTGGATAAAATAATCCAACATAATAAATCACTCTTGCTATGAGAATCATGGTGGCATCAAGATGACAACTTGCACTCATACTAGGAATTAACATGTTCCTTTACATAGTTATTCTTGTCCTATTGAAATGGGGGCAAGAACAACATATCTTGGTGTCTGGGATCACACCTATCTTCATGATTAAAACCTTCATATATGGTGTTTTTCAGTGTCCTTCAACAACAAAAAGGAGTTTATGTCCAGATTTTTTTTCAGTCACAATTCCCAAGTGTGGTAAAACTTTTCCCAAGGTTGGTAAAACTTGATTTTCAAAGTCAAAAAAAATTTTAATAAGTGACTTAAAAGTCATTTAAATGAATACGTAACTCAAAATATAAATTACTAAGATTCTTTGGAGAACAGAGAAATTGGCTGGCAAAAGTCAGAAATTAAAGGCTTTTACCATAATGACTTCCAGTCATTCTTTTTTTTTTTTTTGGCTTTATTTAACAAGTGCCTCAGCACTCTGGAAGATGAATAAATGTTGTCTGTAGAGCTGTAAAGTATTTATAATGTATTTATCATGTGCTTACAGCTAAACTGCTGGATTCTGAATCTTCTTTCTCCCAGCACCTAATACTGCTGCTTTTCCTCCCTTGTAGTTCACAGTAAATGTTGACTACATGAAATTTTAAGCAAAAAGAACAAATGTGTGAATACAAATCTAGAGTCCTCCTTAACATTAATAACATAATTTCTCTGATTATTGAGAAACAGCAGGGTTTATTTTTAACCAAACCAATATTTATACTGTGCTTTGATTTTCCAAGCAATATGGTAAGCAACAGAGAGAGACAGAATATTTTAAAAAATGTGACCCCTAACCCCAGGAATTTTATACCTTTATCTTCACTGCTCTAGTTTCTAAAACTGTGATTTACAGCTACACAAGCTCAGAAACACACTCAAATTACAAATGCATGTCTTGTTTTGCTTTTTGAAACCCTGAATATGAATAAGTTGACTGGTGAGTGCAGGTGATAAATGCAAGACAAGCATGAAATTAGTAGGTTAGACAAAGGTTATAGTCACATATCTGTGAAGATGAAGAACACCTAACTCTGTTATTTATTGTTTAAAATACAGGGCAAAATGAAAAATAAAAAATAATTAAAGCAACAGAACTCCCAAACATGGGATAGTATCATTTATACATCAAGAGAATATTCATAAAAGAAGCAAAAAGATATAATGTCCCAAGAAATTTATGTAATAATTGACACTATCTTGGCAAATACCATTTAATCCCTACTACAGGACTACTCTTAATAGTTCTGCTCTTAATAGATCTCACTAGCTTGAATGTTACTAGCGAGAAGGAAGTTCTATCAGGTATGGTCTATTCCTTTTACTGCTGCCACTTAAAGCCAGATATTTGCAAAGTTAACCTGTTCCCCCCCATCACTTTACCATCCCAATCAAAATAATACCTGTGTCTTCATTTACCAATAATATCACTAAATCTTGAGTCCACATCTACCTAGAGCTCTCTTTCAAGAATATATTAGTTCTTGAAAAAAATTGGGGGCTCATTTCTGTGCTACCCTCCTAAAGAGTGTAATACAGAAATGAACCCCAAATTCTAGGTATATCTGTACAAAATGGTTGATTAAGATAGTTATTTACTTTAGGTAATATACTATAATGATACTGATATACTCTATTATTGCATTAGTATCTTAGGCAGTAACTGTAGATACATTTACAGAAATGGAATTCAAGTGATCACCAGGATGTCTTCCTTTCGTATAAATTATTTAACTCTATAGGCCTAATTCCACACAGGTACAACATACCCACTCCTCAAGAGCCTTACATAATGGCCTCACCATGATGCAGGATGTTAAGATTGTAAATCTAAGGTCAATGAAAGTCAGAATATCAGCAAAATGGAATCTGAATAACATCTTTGAGCCAAATAGACTTCATAGGATGCAAAAATCATTTCATAAATGTATACTTTTCACTTCTAGGTCAGACATATCTTAATTATAACCCCAGGTTGATCCTCAGCCTGCCCAAATACAATGCTTTGTTTTATAGAAAAAGCTAAAATTCTTAGGAATATATTTAGAATTATCTAATCACAATTCAAAAAAAAAAAAATCTGAACACGTATATTCTGTTTCTCTCTTATTCCAGACAGAGTATGTCTGGAGTATATACTACATTTATATATTATAGCATTAATGTTTATACTATAATTTTTCTTTTTACCAGGGCTATCTTCCTTGATAGGAGATAATTTTTCCTTCCAATTTTATAACTCTACTACATAGAAAGTTACCAGGAATAGAGTATATGCTTTCTTTGTATTGGGCAAGTAAATATGAAAGATTCACACTCCTTATCAAATATCAAGATATTATAAAGCTAAAACAATAAAACACTGTAAAATTGATAAAAATTTAGAGAAATAGACAAATGAAATGAAATAAAGGGCCTCAAAAAATTCCCACATATATATCAAATATATATCACAAAGCAATGCTAATTAATAAAATGTTGGACTGTTCTTAAACTGAGATAATAGACTAACCATATAAAAATGAAAACATAGAATCCCTATCTCATATCATATGCAAAAGATTAAGTGGCTAAATATAGAAGAGGAAACTTTGTTTCATTTAAATAAAAGAGAAAAAAATATTTATAATACCAGAATACTGAAGATTTTTAAAAGGTGCTCTTGCATACACACACAGTCACAAAGAACCCGTAAAGCTTAGAGGAAACTTCTGATACATTTGACTATAATAAAACTTCAGTGCCTCAAAAAGAATAGTGACTGGGGAAGATAATTATAACAATAATCACAAAGAATTAATATTCAAAAAAAAGGCCAGACTCGAATAAATAAATATAAAAAAGAATAAAAGACTCAGAAAAATGGACAAAATACTTGAATAGGCAATTGACAGAAAAGGAAACCTGATTCACTAATAAACAACTGTAAAAATATCCCATCTCTGTAGTAATAAGAGAAATGGATATTAAAACCACAATGAGGTACCATTGCATAACAGAATAGCAACCCCCTCCAAAAAAATAAACACATACTGTCTGAAAATGCTGGTTAGAATAGAGCACAAGTATAACTTTTTCATGCACTGCTAGTGAAAGTATAAATTCACACAACTCTGGAGAGCATTCCAATAATATCCGGTAAAGTAGAAATGTCTATACTCCATGACCTAGCAATTCATTCCTACATGGAACTTCCACATATGTGCATGGGAAAGCACGTACATTTATATTCATAGCAGGATTTTTAGCAGGACAAAACTTTGAAAATAACTTGCAATTGTCATAAAGCTATTTGTTAATATTATGATTCTCCTCCTTGTGGGTGCATGGAAGAATTACACAGCTTTAACCTAATCCTTTGAAATTGAGTGTGGCCATGTAATTTTCTATGGTCAATATAATCTGAACACAAGAAACATGGTCAACTCTGGGTGGAAGTTTTTAACGAACTGTAAATGATACACCTCAATGATTTCCCCAGCTTCAGTGACCAGGATATTGCAGATGGTGGAGGTTCTGTCAGTATGGGTTTCACCAAAAGTAGACATGTAATAGGAACAAAATCCAAAACAGAAAAAAATGAAATGTTTTATTTTAGACCATTGAGATTTAGGCATAGCATACTGTATCTTTTTTAATTTTAAAGATGTGGGGTACAATTCAGGGTTAGGTATACAAATGGTCATTGTATAGGTAAAGTCTGGGCCTCACTTTGGTCCCCACATCACCTGGTTTGACATCAGGTACCCTAATTGATGAAGTGTGCCCCTCCCCAATCCCTCCCTGGCAATTCCCCACTAATGCCAATCCCTTTCTTATAGTATTATAATAATTGTTCAGGGTCCACTTATGAGTGAGAACATGTGGTACTCAGTTCTTTGTTTCTGTGATAGATCACTGAGCATTACAGACTCGAAATCCATCCAACTTGCTGCAAAGTTCATAATTTTGTCCTTTTTATGGCTGTGTAATATTCCATTGTGTATAGGTACCACATTTTTAAAATCCAGTCCACCTTCTGTGGGCAGCACGGTTGGTTCCATGCTTCTGCTACTGTGAATATTGCTGCAATAAACATGCATGCACAAGTATCTTTTTTGTAGAATGATAAGTGTGTATTCCCAGAAGGAGGATTGCTGGGTCATATGGGAGGTCAATTTTTAGATCTTGTAGAAATTACCACACTGTTTTCCACAGAGGCTATTCCAGTTTATATTCCCACCAACAGCGTAGAAATGTTCGCTTTTCCCCACATCCTCTCCAGCATCTGTTGCTTTTTCAGTTATTGATGGCCATCCTGACTGGAGTTGGGTGGCATCTCAGTGTAGTTTTAATTTGCATTTCTTTGATGATTAGAGAGACTGAGCATTTTTTCATGTATCTGTTGGCTACTCATATGTCTTCTTTTGAGAAGTGTCTAGTCACATCTTTTGTTCACTTTTTAATAGGGCTGTTTTTTTTCCCCCAGAATGTTTGAGTTTCTTGTAGATCCTAGGTGTTAGGCCTTTGTCAGATATACAGTTGGCAAATATTTTTTCCCAGTCTGTGGGTTGTCTCCCTGCTCTCTTGATGGTTTCTTTGAGTTTGCAGAAGGTTTTAAGTTTGATGAGGTCCCAGTTGTCTATCTTATCTCATGGCATGGGAACTTGGGGTTTTGATCAGGAATTGGTTGTCAGTTCCAATTTCCATAAGGGTGTCTCCTGCATTTTCTAAGGTTCTTATAGTTTGAGGGTTTTACATTTAGGTCTTTGATCCATTTAGAGTTGATTTTTGTATAAGGTGATAGGTAGGAATCTTGTTTTAATTTTCTGCATGTGGTCAGCCAGTTTTTCCAGAACCATTTACTGAATTAGTCCTCCTCTCCCCAGTGGTTGTTAGTGGAGGCTTTGTCAAGATGAATTAGCTGAGAAATTGAGGTTTTGCTTCCAGAATCTCTATCCTGTTCCATTGGTCTCTGTGCCTGTTCTTGTACCAAACCAGGCTGTTTTGATTACTGTAGCCTTATAACAAAGTTTAAAATCTGGAAGTGTGATATCTCCTGCTTTGTTTCTTTTGCTGAGGATTGGATTGTTTTGTTTTGGCTATTTGTGCCCATTTATGTTTCCATATGAATTTCTGTATTGCTTTTTTCAGGTCTGAGAAGAACGATGCTGGTAATTTAATGGATATGGCATTAAATCTGTAGATTGCCTTGGGTCGGATAGTCATCTTTACAATATTGATTCTTCCAATCCATGAGCATGGAATATTTTTCCATTTGTTTGTGTCATCTTTGATTTATTTGAGCAATGTTTTGTAGTTTTCATTGTAAAGGTTTTTCACTTCTCTGGTTAGGAAGATGCTATGGTATTTCTTTCTTTCTTTCTTTCTTTGTCACTTTTGCAAATGGGGTTGTGCTTTTTATTTGGGTTTCTGTTTGATTATTATTGGTATACAGAAATGTGACTGTCTTTTGCACATTTATTTTATACCCTGTGACTTGGCCAGGTCCTTTATCAGTGCAGGGAGGTTTCTGACAGATTCTCTTGGATTTTTGAGGTGTAGAATCATATTGTCAACCAAGAGGGATAGCCTGACTTCCTTTTTCCCTACCAGATACCCTTAATTTCCTTCTCTTGTCTGATTGCTCTAGTTAGGACTGCCAACACTATGTTGAACAAGAGGGGTAAAAGTGGGCAGCTTTGTCTTGTTCTACCTTTCAGGGAAAATGCTTCCAATTTTTGTCCATTTGGCAATATGTTGATGCTGTATTTATTGTAGACGTCTCCTACTATTTTGAGATATGTCCCTTCTATGCCTTGGTGTTCAAGGTTTTTTATCAAGAAAAGATGCTGGATTTCAAAAACTTTTTCTGCATCTAATGATATAATCATGTGATTCTTATTTTTACATGTGTTGATGTATTTAATTACATTTATGGTCTTGTCAGATGTTGAATCAGTTCTGCATCCCAGGTGTGAAGCCTACTTGGTCATGGTGGATGATTTTTGAGATGTGTTGTTGGATCCAATTTGCTAGAATCTTGTTGAGTATTTTTGCATCTACTTTCATGAGGGATACTGGCCTATAGCTGAAGATTGGACTCCAGTCTCTTCCAGCCTGTAGTGTTTCTATAGATAAGTCTGCTGTTATTCTAATTGGTCTTCCCTGGTAAGTAGTCTGACCTTTCTCTCTTGCTGCCCTTAGGATTTTTAAAAATTTTATACCTACTTTGTGTAAGCAGATTACTATGTGTCTAGGAGTTGGTCTTTTCATTTGATATCTTTCAGGGGTTCTCTGAATCTTCTGTATTTGAATGGTCACATCTCTGATGAGTTGAGGGAAGTTTTCTTGGATAATTTCATGGAATGTTTGTTCCAGGGTGGCCTCTGTTTCTCTATCTGCCTCAGGAATGCCAATTAATCTTAGGTTTGGTCTCTTGATTTAATCTTAATATAACAAGCCTCCTCTTGGAGGCTTTGTTCTGTCTTTTTAAGCTTCTTCTCTATGTTTTTAATAGTTTGGGTTAGTTCCATAATTTAGTTATCAAGTTCTGAGAGTCTTTCTTCTGCTTGGTTCATTCTGCTTTCTATGCTTGTCAGTTTATTTTGTTTGCTGTATTCGTTACTGCTGTCATCTCAATTATCAACACTTTCATTATTTCCTTTTATCTCTCCTCATTTCTATTCATTCTCGCTATTCCTATCTTGATCTCTGGGTTTGTGATTTGGGACCAGTCATTCTGGATGCCCTTCATTGTTTGAGTTTTGATGTCTATATTCTCAGGTGCCGTTTTCCCAGAAGTCTATGTGGGACCTGTCTTCTTTTTTTGAGTCTTCTTCATTTGTGATGGCTTCCTCTCCCTTTCCCCTCCTTTTTAATTTCATTGCTCAGTGATGGGGGATAGCTTTCACTTCTGCTTGCTCAATCCCCTATTCTTCCTTATGTAGATCCTCTGGATTTGTTCAATTTTGAAGCTGGACTAGGGATGGGGGGTTGTGTTTTTTGCAGTTTTGAGATTTGGTTAAAGTGTGATGGGGGAGCTGTGATTCAAAAGCTATCTGCATATCACAGTATACAATGACAGGTATGTGGGCCCCCTGGAACCCACTTCCCACCACCTTATAATCTGCCCACGTGGTGGGCATATATGTATGCCCCTGAGAGTAAAATGAGATAAGTAAAAAGGGAAGAATAAAAAAGGAAAAAGGGAGACTAAAGGAAGATAAAGACAGAGGAGAAGAAGGAAAACAGACAGGCACACCAACTAATGAATCAATGAAACAAAACAAAAACATACAAACAAGTAAACAAAAAACCCCTGATGATGCACTCGCCCTCAAAAATACACATACGCAAACAGAAGAACAAAAAACACCCAAAAAAACCCCAAACCCAAACAAGTACTAAAACAAACAAACACAACAAGAAGTACAAAAAACAAGGAATTTGGAGAAAAAAAAAAGAGCTCCCTCTGCGGTTGTTTTTTGGAACTTCATGTTCCTTTCCCAAGCATGAACTGTCTCCAGCCCCTCCCCTCCACTCTCTACACAGGCCACTTGGGTGGCTCTTAGCCCCAGGGACTGCTGTGGGAGGAGGGTGAATCAGATCCCAACTCACTCAACTTGACCGCTGCAGCTACTGCTGCTGCAGCTGCTGCCAAGTCCTCCATACCTGATGTGTTTGTGGTGTTCCAGCATGCGGATGGGGTGACTCTCTCTCCAAGTTTGCTCCTGAAGTTTCCTCTCAGGATCAGCAATGGTGATCCCAGGGGGGTGTGGTGATCGCCTCTGGGTCTCAGGTTGAAGGCTGAACAGAGCCAGCGGGCCAATGCAGGTCTCTACTCGTCCCTGGGACAGAGAAAATGGCAGTAGTCAGTATCTCCTTACTGGTCTCAGGACTCAGCCCCAGATTTTCTCCCTGACTCTCTCCACGGTTTCCTTCTGCCAGTGCCAGGCCCACTGCCACGTGTGATGGCATGGACCGGGTGCCAGGTTCTGAGAGCAACTGACCTCCGCTGCCTCAGCTTGAAAGAACCCCCAAGAATGGTCATCCTGCACACTGGGGCCTCTGATCTCAAGGCAGTGGTAGGTTGCAGCTGCCTCTGGAGGGGAGCCCCAGGACGAGTCTCCTCTAAGAGACTCCCCTCAGACCAACTTTCACTCACTCAGCACCATGCAGACTGTCTTTATGGACACTTACCCTTGCAGAGATTTTCACTCTCCCACCAGTTCCCTCTCCATCTTGCCTCCTCTGTATATTGTATCATAGCCTGATGGATACACCATCTAAATGTTCACTGATAGGTGAAGGAATCACTAAGTTATGGTATATTCATACTATGGAATACTATGTGGAAGTGAAAACGAATGAACTGAAGGCATGTATAAATATAGATGAATCATACAGATGTAATGTTAGAAAAGAGACTTCCAGAAAAACACATGGGATTTCATCAATATTAGTTGTAATTTATTTCTTAAGCTGAGTGGTAAATACACTTGGGTAGGCTATTAATATTTGTATCACATTTTTATGAAACCCAAAAGTTTTTAATTAAATAACAGAACTATAGATCCTGTTGGCTAATTATTGAGCTCTAAAGGCAAGCTGAGACTTTTTTGTTAAAAATTTATCTGGTCTAGAAAACTGGAGAGTTCCTTCAGTTCTCTAGTTAGAGCTGCTGAGTAACAACATGAAAGGGCAAAGTAAGAGTTCCATGACACAGATGTTCTCCATGTCCTATCCACTGCTAGTCTTCATCTTTCATGACTACAAAAAACCATGAAGAAACACACACTGTATTTATTTATTAAGGGTTGTTTGGAAGAGTGGTGGTTGGTTGGCTGAGAGGGCCAGAGAGTGCAGTGAAGGAAAAGCTGCTTAATTTGGAGAAAAGTATTCACATTAGAAAATGATTTACATTTTCTGGAAGTCAGGAACACAAAATGGGGGGTGGGTATTCCCCTTCCCCAGTAATTCACTTTTCTTCTTCCCATTTTGTTTCCTTTTCACAGCACAGAGGATATTTTCACTGGTGGCATTTTGTATCATATTTGTAAGTACAGCCAAGTCATTATGAAAACTGCTAATAAACCTAGCTAGGGAATTTCACCCACTGGAAGCCAGGGATTGCAGAATTGTTCCCATCTACATAAAGATAAGAATAAATAGCAACTGTTGTCCTAATTCATTCAGTAGCTTAAATGTCAGTTACAATTTATTACTATGATCTAAGATATACAAGAAAAAATAATTGTGTAGGTCACTAAAAAAATGGCAACCGACAATACTGAAATTGCATATTCACAATTTGATGTCTTTGTTGCTTTTTAGTAACACACGTGGAAATCAAATGCTTTTGGGTCACTTTAAGAAAAGAACAAACAATGCCCTCACAAAACAATTATGTAGAGTACTGAGAATGCTGTTATATAAGACTTTTAAGTTTAATAAGTACTTTGATTTAAATCCATTCTTTTGAATGAAAAAAATAAATTTCACCATGATTGCTGTCTAAAAGACTTGAAATTTTCATCTCAGTTTGACATAAAGAAAAAATGGCAAGAGGTAATTAATACCAGGCTCAATTGCAGAGCTCTTGCTACTCAGAGTGTGGTCCATACTAGCAGCATGGGCAACACCTGGGAGCTTGTTAGAAATGCAGCATCTCATGTCCCATCCAGAACTAATGAATTAGAATCTGCATCTAAATAGCATACCCTGGTGAGCATGTTCTCATTAAAATTTGAGAAGCCCTGGTCTGGATGATGGAATTTTACTTCATTATCTTGGGCTTTCCAGATGTTCTCTTCATTGAAGAGTTATGCCTCAAACCTGTACATTCATGATGCCTATGAGTGGGCAAGACAGGAATATATCTTTAACAGTTATAACTACAAATTTTTGTTGGATTCTATATATTTCATAAATATTTTCGTAAACAAATTATTTGTATTCCCCTATCTACAGCAATCAATAAAAAAAAATTCCCTGAGAAAAAGCTGAAACAAATTTTATTTCTTTCAACACTGATTTCCCCTGAATAAATTTTCCTTGTTTATGCTTTCTTACACTGAGATAAGAAATTCAATAAGAATAATAGCTCTGCTGTACAGTGATCATTTGTATACCTAACCCTGAATTGTACCCCACATCTCATAAAAAAAAAAAAAAAAGAAGAGCAGCTCAGGATGCTAGGACAAATATGTTACTATTATTATCACCATGTTTATACAGTAGTTTCTGAAATATTTTTCCACTTTAGTATACTTTACCTTTTGGCTTTTGAAAAATAACATTTATTAACTTTTCTGATTATAAGTGTTATGATTTGTTAAGAGAGGCATTTAAGTTCGATTCAATATATTCAGGTCTGGCACAGTGAGGAATACTCAAGCCAGAATGGTGAAAAGACTAACTTTATTACTCACAGAACCTGGAGAAGAAGGACGCGTGCCTCACAGGGCCAACAGGAAAGTAGTGAAGATGAGGGGAATGATGTCTAGGACACAGCCATCAACTAGCAAATGAGGAGCAAGAGAAAGAACAAGGAGCCTGTGGGCCAAAACCTTTATTGGGATCTAGGGCATTACCTAGGTCTGTTTCCCATGACAGGATTGAATTTACTAGTTTGAAGGACTGTGAAGCTAAGTACAAGAACTTAGGGGGTTATATTGTCAGCTCACAGGCTTAAGGCAGAAGTAAGATGATCAAACTCTTCAGGGTATGAGCTGTTATCTAGCAAGAACACAAAAATGTAAACAGGTAGAGACTGCCTCAAAATATGTAGATCAAGGGTTAGAAGCCTGAGACAGGATACTAAGAAGGGTACCAAGGCAGCATTAATATCAATAAGAATTACAATGTAAGATCATATTGATTATTGTCAGAAAATTGGGAATTACATAAACATATACAACATAAACCCAAAACTACTTATATACCTATAATCTAGAGTTAACTATTACTAGCATATTGATATATATGTTATTTCATATTTTTTCTACAGAGATATACTGACACTTAATATTTTATGAGTATATCTCAGGTAATTAAAATACTTTTCTAACATTTTTTCAATGGATGTATAATCTAGTTCATAAATATAGCATAATTTGTCTAACAGCTAGAATCATTTTAAATAATTCATTTATTTCATGAAATAAATAATGACTGTTCACTCACACAAAATTCTCTGTGCATCTCTAAATGTTTTCTAGAGATAAATTGTAGAAGTGGAGTTACTAAGTCAAAGTGTATAGACATTTTAAAAGGATGAGATAGAATTTAAAATTGTCATTTAAAAAGTTGAGACCAACTTACAGTCCCATTTGCAATGGAAGATCACATTTCCCATTCCTGATCAATAAGCATTACGTAGTTTTAATATTTTCCAGTTTTACAGATTAAAAATGGCATTTCATTATTGTTTTAATTGGCATCAAAAGAGTTTGAATGTTTTGTACATGTTTACTGGCCATTTGAGATATCACTTTTGTGAATTATCTTTTCCTATCCTTTCTTGTTTTTTACTATAAAAGGCACACTGTACTGTAAGACTATTAATTCTTTTGTAAATATTTCTCTGTTTTATGCAAACACTTCCCCATTCTTGTTTGCTATTTAAATGTTTTTATAATGATTTTTAAAACATTTAAATTCCTTTCATAATTTTCAACTATATAATTAGTTATTTTCTTAGTGATTGCTATAGTCTTACAATGTACACCTTAACATATTGGAATTCATTTCATATTCATACTAAATTCCAATGAGACACAGATGCTTTACTCTTATATAGCTGTATTTCCTCCCTTGTTTTTGTGCTATTACTGCTATACATATTATATCTGTATATGTAATAAACACAACATATTGTTATAATTATCATTTTTCTATAATTTTATGTCTTTTAAAGAAGCTGAGAGAAGAGAACTAGTACATATCTATAGCTTCTTATTTATCTCTTATGGTTCTCTTCATTTAGTTCTGTGAATTTGATTTACCAGCTGTAATACAGTTTTGCTCCCACCCAGCTCTTTGTATTGTTATTGCCAAATATATTACATTTTTAGATTATAAGCCCAACAATCAATAATGAGCATATTTTATGACATTGTCTTTACACAAATTAAGAGAGGAAAGTAGAATATCCAATTACACTATCGTTTATAATTACTTAATTACCTTTACCTGTAATCATTTTTTTAAAAAGTGAATTCAAATTGTCTAGTATCACTTGCTTTCAGCCAGAAGAAATTCCTTTAATATATCTTGTAAGGCAGGTCTGCCTACAACAAATTCTCTGTTATTGTTTATCTGGGAATATCTTTATTTTACCTTCATTATTAAAAGATAGCTTTGCTGACTATAAGCTTATTGGCTGATAATTTTTTCTTCCAGCAATTTGAATATGTTATCCATTGCCTTCAGGGCTCCATTGTTTCAGATGAGAAGTCAATTGTCATTCTTATTGGGGTTCCCTTGCACATGATCTTTCTCCTGCTGCTCTCAAGATTTTCTGGTTTTGACTTTCAACACTTTTACTATGACGTGGCTGGGTGTGGATCTCTTTGCATTTATCCTAATTGGAGTTTATTAAATTCTTGGATCTGTAGATTAATTGCATTTTTAAAGTCAAATTTGGGAAGTTTTCAGCCATTATTTCTCCAAACACTTATCCTGTACTATCTCTCATCCCTCTTTGACTGGGTACTCCCATTTAGTATAAGTCAGTGCACTTACTATCTCACATAGCTTTGAGGTGCTGCTCATATGATGCCAGAACAGATATAGTTTGATTTTTTATGTTATCCTTACTAGTAGTCTAATTTCCAGCATCATTTTTCATGTAATATCTGCTTACTATGTGGTTTTTAACATATATGTGGGTCTATTTCTAGATTTTTATTCTGTTCCGTAAATATAATCTTGAAATACTATTTTAATTGTAGATTTATCACACATTCTAATATTGGTAGTGTAAATATTAAACGTCTTATTATTTATAGATTAATGTCTCTTGTTATCATAGCTAGTTATATTTGATACCTTCAAAATCAGTTTATTCAGTACAACCAAAAATATACTACATCACTTCCATTATACAATTGATGACTAATTTGGAAAACTTTGACATCTTTAAATCTTGATTCCTCCCATCTGAGAACGGTATAAATAACTGCTTGATTGTCCTTGTATCTCTTACTAAATGTTTTGCACATTTTTTTTTAGTTGGAGTCTCACTCTGTCACCCAGGCTAGAATGCAGTGGCACGCTCATAGCCACCCCAGTGTCGACCTGCTGGGCTCAAGTGATCCTTCCACCTCAGCCTTCCAAGCAGCTGGAACTTCAGGTGTGTGCTACCATGCCTGGCTAATGTTTTGATTTATTGTAGAGACGAAGTCTCACCAAGTTGCCCAGGCTGGTTTCAAACCCATGGACTCAGGCAATCCTCTCACCTCAGCCTCCCAAAGTGCTGGGATTATAGGCTTGAACCACTAAATTCAGCTGTTTTGCACATTTTTAAGATAGATCTGCTTAAATTTATGTTGCTGCTCTATATAGCATTTTCCCCTTTATAAATTTTAGTAGTTATTGTTAATCACTAAAAACTCTGTGACTTTATGTATATGTATTTTATGAAAAACCCTTATTGAACTTTGTTTCTATTATTAGACCACAGGATTTCATAGTCAATTCTTTTAATTTTTCTAAGTAGCCAATTCTGCAATTTAGAAATAATTACATTTTAATATTATATAATTCATATTCATAATTACATATTCTAAGTAAAAATTATATAATTGCTTTTATAGTTTCTTTTTCTGTATTATTTCATTGAACAAAAGGTATAAGGTAAAACTAAACAATAATATTTGTATTATTAATAGGAATATATTTGTCACAGAGATGTCAACTTTTCACCATCCACAGCTCAATATGCCCTAGACCAATCTCAAATAAAAATCTAAGAATTAAACTATTCTCTTAGTTGCTTTTCTAAGTATCCAGTGGTTTCTTTGGGCTCACCAGCATCCTGGGATATATCACAAAAGCATCTCTTCTAGAAAACTGAATTAACTGGAGTATGAGTTTTTAAAGCACATAAAATGCCACAAAAACTATAACTAAGTGACTTTGAAGAAATGTCTCAGCACAGGCACATGACTTTGATTCTCAGAAAGTCTGGCTAGCTGAGAACTGAAAGCACTTGATCAATGCCATGTCCAGCGTGATCAAGTAAGCCAGATACATTCAGTCCCTGGGTTCACTCAGAGTAACTCTTTTTTTTTTTTTTTTTTTTTGAGTTGGAGTCTCACTTGGTCGCCCTGACTGGAGTGCAGTGGCCGCTCCCGGCCACCGCAGCCTCGCCTGCTGGGCTCCAGCGATCCTTCTGCCTCAGCCTTCCGAGTAGCCGGAATTACAGGCAGGCACTACCACGCCCGGCTGATTTTTTTGATTTATTGTAGAGATGAGGTCTCGCTGCCCAGGCGGGTCTCGAACCCGCGGGCTCAGGCAATCCACTCACCTCAGCCTCCCAAAGGCGCGGGATTACAGGCTGAGCCACCGAGCGCGGCTTCAGAGTAACTCTTATGAAGGTTCTTTTTCTCTTGTTCATTGGTATCACACGTCATAGGCTATAGATTTAACATGAGGTCATTTAGCGTTGAGGCTTGGGAATGTGAACTTAATAGACCCAAGTTCCCTTCCCTTTAGCATCACTATTCTGTTCTCTTACAAAAAAAAAAATCTAGTATCACACTATTTCCTGACCATATTGCTTTGGTCCTTTTCTTATAAATTGCTTTAAGCCTCTATATACCTATCACCCAAAGTGAAACTATCCTTAATATCTGAATAATAAGGAAAAGAAACACACATTTAATTTATATTATTATGTGCTAGGTACTGTGTAAAGCTATTTACAAATATTATATGACATCATCTTCACCTCATAAAATACATTCTATTATTTATCTCTATTTTATAGATAAGGAAATTGAGACTTATAGGGGCATAACTGCACCTTAAAATATTACTCTATACTTCCTTTAGTTTTTGAAATTGAGTTCAAATATTTGATTTGGTTTTAGAGTAGTTTTCTTCATACTAAATACATATCCTTCTATTCCTACTTCCCAAAAAGTATTTTTCATACATTGAAATTGAGTTTCTCAAATGACTCTATAGCATCAATGGCATGATCACATAATTTTTCCAATGTCTTTGATTTTTTAATATGATGATTGTTTACAGTAAATTCTTTACTTTTGAAATTTCCTTACATGTCTGAAATAAAGTCAACTTGTTTGTGGTGTATTTGTATTTTTATATAACGCATTGAACTGGATATATTTATTTAATGATTTTTGAATCTTTATTCTTAAATAAGCTAGCTATTTTTGCAATTCATAAAATGAATTGGGGATCAGTCTGTCTTTTTATAAACTTAATAAAATGTTCATAGCATACTATTTTAATACAGTCTAAATTGGAATTACTATTGCTTTTTTTAGGGATTTTTGAATCTGTGTTCTTATGCGAACTGGTTATATTTTCTTTTTTTTTTTTTTTGGAGTTGGAGTCTCACTCTGTCGCCCAGACTAGAGTGCAGTGGGCTCCGGCAATCCTTCCGCCTCAGCCTTCCAAGTAGCTGGAACTACAGGCGCGCACTACCACACCCGGCTAATTTTTTATTTATTGTAGAGATGAGGTCTCACCAAGTTGCCCAGGCGGGTCTCGAACCCGCGGGCTCAGGCAATCCATTCACCTCAGCCTCCCAAAGGCACGGGATTACAGGCTGAGCCACCGGGCCTGGCTTTATATTTTCAATTCATAAAATGAACTGGAGATCAATGCATCTTTCCTTTTTTTTTTTTTTTTTTTTTTTTGAGTTGGAGTCTCACTCTGTCGCCCAGACTGGAGTGCAGTGGCCGCTCCCGGCCACTGCAGCCTCGACCTGCTGGGCTCCGGCGATCCTTCCGCCTCAGCCTTCCAAGTAGCTGGAATTACAGGCATGCGCTACCATGCCTGGCTGATTTTTTTGATTTATTGTAGAGATGAGGTCTCGCCAAGTTGCTCAGGCAGGTCTCGAACCCGCGGGCTCAGGCAATCCACTCACCTCAGCCTCCCAAAGGTGCAGGATTACAGGCTGAGCCACTGAGCCCGGCTGAATGCATCTTTTCTTAAGCTCAATAACATTTTAAACAGAATAAAAATTGCTTCTTTCTTAAAGGTTTTGGGAAAATTACCCTTAAAATATTCTTCATCTGATATCTTTTTCAGAGTTAGTTCTTTAACAATCTTCTCAATTTCTTTCATGAATATTTAGAGTTTCCATTCCCTATTAATTTTTAGAAATTCATATTTTCCTAGTAAATTGTCCATTTTATTAGATTTGTCAGATTAACATAAAAAGTTGTTCATGACATTCACTTTTAGTATTTTATCTTCCGCATCTGATACTAAAGTCATTTTTTCCTCCATAAACTGCCTCACTGTTGACCATCTACTCTGTGCCTAGCACTCCTTAGGGATTATGAATTACTAATGAGCAAAACACATATGGTTCCAGACCCTTTAGGATCTTACAGTCTAGTGGTAAAGCACAATGGTGAGCAAGTGAAGCAAACAAGTAATTCGAAATTGTGATTGGTGGCATGAAGGCAACAATGCATGGTAACTGGGGTGGAGCTCCAGCTCTCAGGGTAGTTCGAAGTTAGATAGAAAGATCTGAGAAGACCTTATGGTGGGGTGACAATTTAATCCAGACCTGGAAAAATTTAGGAAGAACCAGATTTGGGAAGAAAACAAAGAAAAAAAATCTAAAAATATTCTAGGGAAGGTTAGAACCTGCTGCGTTTGAGGAACTGAAAGACACACAGGGTGACTGAAAACCAAGGAACGATGTGGAAAGGGACCTGGGAGGATTTTGGAGAGTTGGGCACATAATGAAGTAGGCGGGCTCTTCAATGGCTGTCTGAGAATTTCCATGAAGGAGGAGATTAAGTACTGGCATTTTCAATTAAAAGGGGAAAGTAAAGCTGAATTTGCAAAATTCTTCACATAAAATGGAAAATAGTTCAATCATATATATTCAATAATGGGACAATTTGTAATAAGCATTTTGGAGATCATGGTAATATATATCTCTTTTTAGAAGTTGTAGGTTTATAGAAAAAAACGAGCAGAAAGTTCAGAGTGTTCCCACATAACCCTTTCCCCACCCTCATTCTCTCTCCTGTCTCCCCCTCCACATATCTCCACACACAGTTTCTGATACTAACATCTTGCGTTAGTATAGTACATTTATTACAATTGATGAACCAATATTGACACAATGATAACTAAAGTGCGTAGTGTACATTAGGGTTTGTTCTTTGTGTTGTACAGTTCTACGCGTTTTGACAAATGTATAAGGTCATGTATCTACCATCATAGTATCATACAGAATAGATTCCCTGACCTAAAACTCCCTGTGCTGTGCCTATTTATCCTTCCTATCCTTCTTGCCAAACCCTGGCAATCACTGTATTTTTACTGTCTCTATCGTTTCCCCTTTTCTAGAATGTCATATAGTTGGAAACATACAATATGTAGCTTTTGGAACTGGTTTCTTTCATGTACTATATAGCCTTTCTGGACTGGCTTCTTTTCCTTAGCAATATGCATTTAACATTCCTCCAAGGCTTTCTGTGGCTTAATAGCTCTTTTTTTTTTTTAATCGCTGAATAAGATTCTATTGTCTATATGTACCACAGTTTATTTACCTATTCATCTATGGAAAGACATCTTGCTGCTTCCAAGTTTTTGGCAATTATTAACAAAAACATTTCTGTGCAGGTTCTTAAGTAAAATAGATATTAATTTACCTATACTTGGAATCCACTGAAGACTTTTGAATGTGTGTTTATGAAAAGACGATCCTCTGTTGCTGCTGTGTAGAGAACAGAGAAGACACACATGGAAGTGAGAGGCCAGTAAGGAGGTTGTGGCAGTCATCCAGGCAGGGGGGAGTCACAGCGTGGATGAGGGTGAGGACAGAGGAGACAAGAGAAGAAGCCGCGTTGGCTTCCAAAATGTGGAAGGAGAATCAACAGGACTTTCTTTAAAGAGGGAAGGTGGAAAACAATAAAGACTGAGATCTGTGGTCTGTGAAACAAAGAAAAACAAACCACCACTTATTGAGTTAGGGAAGAAGTGCTAGGGAACATGTTTGAAGAAAAAGGAGCACTCAAGAGTTCAAGTTTGCATGTCATAAAGGTGAAATACCTGCCATGTTTCCAAGAAGAAAAAAGCCATGGGAGAGGAGGACTAAGGATCAACTGTAGGAGCTCCTGTATTTGAGGCCTCACAGAGGACAAGAAATAGTCAAAGGAACAAAGGGACATCCAGGGGAAAAGGGGGAAATCCAGTGGGGTAGAATATCACAAAATGCACACAATGTTATGGAGAAGGAAAATTTCAGCCATTGATTGCAGCTGTTTCCAAATTGTGTGTCTTTGTGTTTCCTTCTCCCCCCACCCCCCATTCCCATAGTTTTATCTTTCTAATTAGAAGTTATCAATATTTCCTGTTAAAGAATTAGTTCTCGAACTTATCTCCACTGCTTTTTTTTCTTGTATGGTCATTAATTCTTAACTTTATTCTTTGTAATTCCTCTTCTGCTGTTTTGTCTTTTTATTTACTCTGTGCATTGAAGAATTTAATTAGTAGCCTTTCTAAATAGTTTTATCACTAAATAGTTTAAACAAATAATTTACTTCTGGATTAAAATCTTTGCCATTTACCAGGAAGCATTAAATGAAATACTCTCATTATCATTATTTACTAATTAGTCTGCAATTTCATTTTCTACTTATTTCTTGATTATAACATACTGAAGAGATTATATTAAATGCTAAATGTTCTCTTTTTTATTTACATATATGGTTGTTTATATTATTAATAGTCATGTTGCATTTTGGCCAGGTAATGCAGAATAACAAATTTATGATTTGAGAAAATTTATTGAGGCTTTGTTTATTGAGACTTTGTTTACACGTGATCAATTTTGTAAAAACATTTAGGCCAACCTCAAAACAAATATATTTTATTTATGCAAGTTGTCAAATTAGATATATTTCTATCAAATCAATATTATTATTTTATTGTTCTATTTTCTCAGTTATATTTTTCCTATTTTATCTGCCAAGAACTAAAGGTAATACAGTAATATTTGTACTATCATCATGATCATTTCATCTTAGCATATTTCTAATAGTTTTATTTACATGTTAAGCTCGGTAATTCATTATGATATCATAATTCACTGCACACTATACCATTTTTAATGTAAAATTGATGTTTAAAGCTTGTTTGCCCTGCCCTTATAATCAAATATACATGCCTTGAAATATACATGTCTAATATTAATTTAATATCAACTGCTCTATTCTTTGTGTCTATCAACTTTACACAGCCATTATGCTGTACCTTACTTTTATTTTACATAATGTTTTTATATTAAGCATAGAGCTAATTTGTTTCAATTCAGTTATTTTTATTTTTTTATTTTTAAAATTTTACTTTAGACTCAAGGGATACATGTATAGTTTTATGACATGGATATATTGCATGATGATGAGTTTTGGGACTTCTGTTAGGCCCATTACCTAAAGGCAAGCACAGTATCCAATGGGTAGTTTTTCAAGCCTTGTCTCCTCCCTCATTCTCACTTATGGAGTTCCCAGTGTCTGTTGTTCCTATCTTTATGTCCATGTGTACTTAGTATTTAGCTCGCACTTATACGTGAGGGCATGCAGTATTCAGTTTTCTGTTTCTGTGTTAATTTGCTTAGAATAATGGTCTCCAGCTGTATATACACTGCTGCAAAGAACATGATTTCATTCTTCTTTATGGCTGCATAGTATTCCAGGGTATATGTGTACCACATCTTCTTTATCCAATCCATCATTGATGGACACCTGGGTTAGTTCCGTGTTTTTGCTATTGTGAATAATGCTACAACAAACATATGCATGCAGGAGTATTTTTAGTAGACTGATTTATGCTCCCTTGGGTATATACACAGTAGTGGGATTGCTGGGTTGAATGGTAAAACTGTTTTTAGTTCTTTGAAAAATCACTAAACTGCTTTCCCTGGGGGCTGAACTAGCTTATATTCCCACCAATAATGCAGAAGCTTTCCTTTTTTTTCTCCACAAACCTGCCAACACTTGCTGTTTCTTGACTTTTTAATAATAGCCATTTTGACTGGTGTGAAATGATATCTCATTGTAGTTTTGATTTGCATTTCTCTGCTGATTAGTGATGTTGAGCATTTTTTCACGTGCTTGTTGGCCACTTGTATGCCTTCCTTTTAGAAGTGTCTGTTCATGTCCTTTGTGCTCTTTTTAATGTGTGTTCTTTTTCTCTGTCAATTAGTTTAAGTTCCTTATAAATTCTGGAAGTCCTTTGTCGGCTGCTTAGTTTGAAAATATTTTCTCCCATTTTGTAGACTGTCTATTTAATCTGTTGATTGCGTTTTTTATTTTTATTTTTATGTTTTTGCTCTGCTGTATGGTTACTTTAGCTTAATTACGTCCCACTTATCAATTCTGGTTTTTGCTGCATTTACTTTTGAGGATTTTGACATAAATTCAGTGCCTAGGCCAATGTCCATAAGGTGTTTCCTAAGCTTTCTTCTAGGATTTTTATAGTTTGAGGTTTTCCATTTGTCTCTAATCCACCTTGAGTTAATTTTTGTATATGTAGAGAAGGGATCCAACTTCATTCTTCTACATATGGTTAGCTAGTTTTCCCAACACCATTTATTGAATAGAGTATCTTTCCCCCACAGCTTATTTTCATCAACTTTGTCAAAAATCACTTGGTTGTAGGTAATCTGCTTTATTTCTGGATTCCTTGTTGTTGTTGTTCCCTTGATCTATATGCCTACTTTTGTACCAGTACCATGCTGTTTTGGTTACTACTGCTTTGTAGCAAAGTTTCAGGTCTGGTAATGTGATGCCTCTGGCTTTGTTCTATTTTGCTTAGGAATGCCTTGGCTATTTGGGGTGTTTTTTGCTTCCATATGAATTTAAGTATTGTTTTTATCTGGGTGTGTGAAAAATGACCCTGGTAGTTTGATAAGGATCACTTTGAATCTGTAGATTGCTGTGGGCAGTATAGACATTTTAACAATATTGATTCTTCCAATCCATGTGCATGCAATGTTTTCCCATTTATTTGTGTCATCTTTGATTTCTTATAGCAGTGTTTTGTAGTAGAACTCTATGATTATCTCAACAGATGCAAAAAAAAGCATTTGATAAAATCTAACATCTCTTCATGATAAAAACCCTCAACCATCTAGTCATCAAAGGGACATACTTCAAAATAGTAAGAGTCATCCATGACAAAACCACAGCTAGCATCATACTGAATGGGCAGAAGTTAGAAGCATTCCCCATAAGAACTGGAATGAGACAAGGATATTCACTCTCATCATTTCTATTTAACATAGTACTGGAAGTCCTAGCTGGAGCAATCAGACAAGAGAAAGAAAGAAAAAGTATCCAAATAGGAAAAGAGGAAGTTAAATTATGCCTTTTTGCAGATGATGTCTAGAAAGCGCCAAAGATTTCACCAAAAGACTCCTAGACTTGATAAGTGACTTCAGTAAAGTCTCAAGATACAAAATCAATGTTCAAAAATCAGTAGTATTTCTACACACCAACAATGTTCATTCAAGCTGAGGGCCAAATTAAAAACACAATGTCATTTAAAATAGCCATAAATAATAAAATAAAATATCTGAGTATACATTTAATCAAGGATGTGAAAGATCTTTACAATGAGAAACCAGTTGTTTTTTAGTGGCAAGATTTTACATAGTCCATTCATTTTCTTGACTGTCATTTTGTTTTACACTTTCTGTTACTTTTCTTGACATTTACTACATTTCTAAAATCTTAATGCTTTTTTAAATTCAAAGTTTTTAAAGCCTATTTAATAGAACATTATTTTCTCATTATCAATACTCATTGACTCTCTTATATGAAATGAAGAAATTAATTCTATTTAAATATTTTCTAACTAATTTCTATTTTAGTTTATGCAATTGAGGCTTTAGACCACATTTTTTCACACTTTTTATTGCTTTCAATAATTATTTATGATATTCATATTCTCATTTGACTCTATTAACAACAAATACTTTTATTTAATGCTAAATTTGCCTGTTCTAAATTTACTGCTACTTTTTCTTAAAGTGTGATCTCTGCATATTTAAGTTTTAATTAATCTCTCAGCTGACAGCCATATATCTTTGGTTAATTTTATCCCCAGGAAATGTACATGACAGAACTATTCTTTTAGTCCACAGTCAGCCTGATACGTTTCACTTGCTTATTTCCTTCACTAATGACAATTTGACTGAGGTGAAATTATTGGAATGAATCTTATCCTCATAAAACGTGTATTATTTTGTGGTCCTTTGCCACTAATGCTTTTGTAGAGGAAAAGTCTGAAACACATCTGATTGCTCTTTTTAAGTATTATTTCTGATCAGAAAATTGCAAGATCTCTTTATATTTAAATTTAATGATTCATTTAGAATATGCCTAGAGGTTTCTCTTATTGTATACATTGTTCTAGCTTATACTGAGACCTTTTGTTTCAGGGCAGGGCTTTCACTGGTCAGAACCATTTTTATTTATTGTAAATGTTACATTTTCTGTTAAATTTTTCTGATCTTGATATCTATAACCATCTCCATTGTTATTTTTGCCTTTTAAGCATGTTCCTTTCTATCCTTGTTGAGCTTCAAGTTTGTTCTCCATACTGCTTATTTCATTTTCTGCAGATATTAATTCTGGTGTTATGTTTTATTTTTTTACTTTTTAAATTATTAATCTTCCTTAGCTCCCTATGTTCTCCCTACTACACAGGCAATTCTTCATCACAATATGTAATTCTCTCTTATTATTAATATTTTATTTCATAACATATGATAAATAAATTTTGTTGCCAACACAAAGCAAGTGTCTACAATTACATCTGTAGGCAATATTGTTAAATAGTGTGCCTTCTGTTTGAATTTGGGTTGTAATATTTAACTCCTACTAGGCTGAAAAATCTTTCCATAAACATTTATCCCCAGTTTGCAAACGCAGATTATTTTTCTTTGGTCAATTTAGTGGGTACATGGGTGATGAGAGGGAGAGAGATGAGATTAATATCTTACCAAAAATTTTAGAATCAAGAAAAAAATGTAAGCAAAACAAATAATTAAATCTACAAAAACTAATATGCCAAATTAGATGGCAGTTCTGCACTTTCAATGGGTGCAGAGGTACAGAACAAATTTTCAATGAAAAACTTAGAATGTGTTATGCAAAAATCACTAAAAATGTGTTAAATTTAAAAGACTTTGTTTTTCCAAGTTTTGGGGATACTGACATTATCTTACATACAAAATAACCACATTAAGTTCACAATATCATTAGGGCATCGAGAAGTAATTCCAAACTATTTTACAGATGGATAAAGTGAGGTTCAACTGACCAGTTATTTAAGATAAAATGATAAGTGAGTAGAGAAGGTGTGTTTATCATCACAAAGCCTATCAACCTATGTAGTTAAAGAAAAAAAAATCATTAAAGAAATTTAGTGATTTGAAAATTAAAAAACACTATGGTGCTACTGTTAAGAGTTGAAAGCAAAGTACTGATTCATCACTTTTTTCAGATTTTTTGTATTTTTGTTTAATGGTGACATTGATATTTTCCCTAACAACAACATGTTCAGGAATGGAAAATGTTGTTCCACATTAGTCAAGACAATCCAGTTGAAAATCACGTGTTAATTTTATGAACTTGTTCAGAATATTAGTGCTTTTGAGCATCACACATCATGTAAAATCAGACTATCTCTAAAGTGTGACATGTGCAAGGAAGTCCCCTCAGAGTTCACTAATGAACAAAGCAGCGTGTATTAGCAGTAATCCTAGCCATAAATGGAGTAATTAGAATGTGCTTGGTAATGGCTGACACATAATTATGGCAATCACATCAAAACTAAATGAAAACAAAGGGAAGGAAAATAGAGGTCTGATCTTCATTTAAAAAGAAATAAAATAATAAGTTAAATCTCATGCAAGAGGAAACGCTCCTTATTCCAAGTGCACACAGGCAACTCAGAACAGCCCAGTCATAGCTGTTAGTGAGAGGTTAATTGTTGGACTGTTCTGGGTACAAAACCATTTGCTCTTCAGCTCTAGAGAGACACAAGTCTTAAGGGACAGGCTTGGCTGATTAGCTTCCTGTTTATGAACAGAATTGTCTTGCTTTAAGGCAATGGTCCGCAGACTTTTTTGGCATCAGGAACCAGTTTCATGGAAGACAGTTTTTCCATGGATGGGGGGTAAGGGAGATGGTTTGGGGATAAAACCATCACATAACCTTTATTGTGCACTTTATTTCCATTATTATTACATTATAATATATAACGAAATAATTATGTAACTCGTCATAAAAAAGAGGTGTGGATGGAAGTGGTAAATAAAATGATAGAAGGGCCATGCACAGACTAAAATAAGTGTTGGATTCTGACTTAAAGCCTGCTACCAGATGCAGCTGTACAATTAAAGTACATCAACTCACTTGCTACTCACTGATAGGGTTTTATATGTCTGCAAGCAATTGATTTATTATGGTCTCTGTGTAGTCAAACCTCACTGCTAATGTTGATCTGTATTTTCAGTCGCTCTCCAGCGCTAGCATCACTGCCTCAGCCCCACCTCAGATCATCAGGCTTTAAATTTTCACAAGGAGCGTGCAACCTGGATCCCTTGCATGTGCAGTTCACAATAGGGCTCCTGCTCCTGTGAGAATCTAACACTACTGCTGATCTGATAGGAGATGGAACTGAGAAAGTAACACAAGTGGTGAGGAACAGCTGTAAATACAGATGAAGCTTCACTCACTCGCCCGCTGCTCACCTCCTGCTGTATGGCCCAGTTCCTAATAGCCCACTGACCTATACTCATCTGTGGCCCAGGGCCTGGGGACCCCTGCTCTAAGGCGCAGGGTCTGTCCATGCCAATTTAGGACAAATGACTTCCACGGGTGATCAGCTGTTCCCCATTTGCTTCAACATCAGAGAAAGAGAAAAGAACTTAAATGCGAACATGTGGGATGTGAAGGGACGAAGAATTGCTCTGACAGAGCTGTCTGATCACAGGATAGGTTACTAAATGAGATCGTGACACTTGAGAAATATTAACTGAATTGAACTGAACCTCATGATGGTAGTTGTATATAAAGAAATGATCTTAATACCATTAGCCCAAAGACTGTAGTTCTAACATTATGTCATTCAAAAGGGGTAGGTGGTCTACTGATGCCACGTAGGTGGTCTACTGATGCCACACAAATAAGTAATTACACTGGAGAGAGAGAGAGAGAGAGAGAGAGAGAGAGAGAAAAAGACCCAGAGCTTGAAAACTTGAAAGGTGAAAAATGATCTTATTTTAACACCTTGCTACCCAGTGTTGTTTGTGGACTAACAGCATCAGCATCTCCTGGAAGCTTGTCAGAAATACAGAATCTCAGGCCCAACCTGAGACTGGCTGAATCAGAATCTGCATCTCCCCAAGATCCTCAAGAGATTTGTATGATATTAAAGTTTGGATGCTCTGATTTAACAGATTCATAGGCACCAAAGGGGAAGAGTAGTACAAAAGGACTTACCTAATCCCTTCATTTTTCAAACTTGAAAACTCATCAAGTTTCATGGCTAAGACAGGATAAATGTCAAATGATCACTTAATGTTAGAGTTAAATCCAGGTCTTATACCAGTGCATTGGCCATGGTCTACTCTACCAGCAAAGAGTTTCCAAGTCCCTAATAAAATTTTTAAAACTGCTCAGTTAGCTTGTTTCCTAACCCCTCCTCAGCTAATTTTATGTTAGCATTTATATTAGCATTAGCATATTAGTTCTAGATTTGATATTTTTAAAACTTTCTCAGAGATGAATCCCCTGTCAAAGAATAAACCTGTCAATAGGACAGATTTACTGAATGTCAAGGTTATGTATTTAAAAGATCTTCTCTCTTCCCGTCATAACTGATGTAATCAAAGGCGCTGTGAGAGATTGCTGGAAATGATTAAATGTGTTTTATTTTAGATTGATAACTTTGGTAGAGAGCGTAAGAGGATACCGGCGAGAGAAGAAGGCAGATCAAGGGAGGGTGGGAGGGACCAGCAGGAGTCAGTGGATGGCACTACTCTGGCATGCCTGTCTGATATCCCCGGCTTAACATTTGTATTTCAGTCCATCGCCTGACTCATAACACCATGTAGTGAAATAAAGCACCCATTCTGGAGGTAATTGTTATGTGGTGGAATATAAACAAGCCCCATTCTGCAGTATATTTACCACAGTGCATATTTACGAGTTGGGTTTAATTAAAAGTCAGGAACACTAGAGCTATTTTTTAACTAGATGCCTATTATCTAGTGTCAAATGCTTGGTTTTAATCACGCATTTTATATCATCGTGACCTAGATCACTGCCTGTGACATATGAGATAGTGTGTTGTCTTTCCAGAGAAGATGTAGCAGGACTTGATGGATGTTTTCTCATTCCTAACCTCATTACTACCAGCTTCCCATCCATCTAATAAAATGCTATGATAGAGAGTGGGAAGGTGCTATAAATCATAATATTCCAGCCGCTTCGAGCAGATTCATTAGAAATGCTGACTATATATCTCACAAACAGAAAGTCAACACACAAAGTAGGTTGCTGCTTCTTCCCAGGATCAAGGCACCCTGTTCTCTGCCTCTCCCTCTCCCAGTAAAACAAAGCTTCCTTTTAAAGGGCAAAAACTGCCATTTAATGAACGACTGAGTAGCCCTCTGTCCTAACATGATTTATCCAATATAGACTCCATTGATACTAGTTTCGGTCTTGTTATATACAATCATGATCATTATTTCCATGATTGGAAGTGCTGTCAACTTTTAAGTGTTAAGGAAACAAGTGCAGTTAAAGTAGTTTAGGTTTTGGAGTTTTTGTCACTATCGTTTTTGTCCCGACAAAAAAAGGGACCCTGTGTCACCTTTGAGGTTAAGGTGGAAATTGTTGAGTATGTGTGGTCTCTGAAATCACCATTCCTTAAGGTAATGAGGCATGAAACCTTGGTGACATCCTGGGCTCTTCCCTCTCTTTCAACTACTCATTTGCTCATTCACTGAACAAATATTTCATGAGGATCTACCATAGGCTAGGACCCACCATACAAGGTTTGGGGTTACAACCGTAAATAAGACATGGCCTTCCTTCAAGGAGCTTGTACATCAGATGAAAAAATAGAGTGCAATGGGAACACGTTTTTTAAAAGTATTAAACCACTCCAGTGATTTAATAAAAGTATGAAATCACTAGGATGCTGGGGTGGGGTAGTCAAGGAAGGCTTCCTGGAGGATATGAAATCTATGCTAACTAGAGAAAAGGAGAGGAAAACGGTGCTCCAGAAAGAGTGTCGCATGTGCAAAACTTCTGAGCCATTAAAAGGATATATTCCAAGTTGAGCATAGCTGAGACCAAGAGGTTCAGGGAGTGGTCAGAGAAAAACGAGTTTAGAAGCAATAAAGGCCAAACCACGAAGAGCTCTGTATGCTCCATAGATAAGTTTAAGCTATTCTAGAGCAACAGGAAACTGTTAAACACTTTTAAGCAGAACAGTGACAAGGCAGATTTTTGCATTTTCCAATAATCATTCTCATGGCAGTGGGGAATGAATGGGGGGAGGGGCAGCAGACAAGTTTTTGGTCAGGGAAACTTGCAGGAAGACAGCAGCTGTGAGACAGGCCTGAGGCATGAGGATGGAAAAAGCTAGTCATATCTGGCAACTGTTGATGCAGTAGGGGTGACAGGACTAGTGATTGACAATGACTCTAACCTAGCTGGTCACCGGGTCTATCAGTTCTTTGTTCTAATTAGCCTTATTCAGCTGTTTCCATTTTTTTCTTACAGCCACTATAAGCTATTTCCAAGGTGATAAGCCCTGTGCTGTACCGTAACTGACATCCCATATCTGGGCTGATTGCTGTAGTCTCCAATCCGTGTTCTACAAACTAATACATTCCCATAGGCCTCTTCTCTGTTCCGGAATCTCCTGTGATTGCCATGTACCCGACGCCCACTGTCTATAGCAGTAGCTCTCATCCTTAGGTGAATATCTGAATCACTAAGATGCTGGGGTGGGGTCAGGAAGGAGCTGTGAAAAGTGCAAAATACCAGCTCCTAGCAAGATAAAAGTTCTGATTTAGAATGGCATGGGATCCAGAAGTAAGTCTTCTCAACAAACACGCAAGATACTCAAGGTAGGAAATATACTTTGAGATAATGTTCAGTGCTGTGACCCGGAATTCACAGATCTCTACAATTTCTGCACTCCACACGTCCCAGTGTCACTGTAACTTACTTCTCAGCCCAAATCACTTTCTATTATACTCTGGCTTGATTTCTTACTGTAAAATGGACTTGTGCTATCCATAGGCATTCCTACCTCCATACCTTCAGTCGTATTGTTTTACCTGTGTCCTCCGCTTGTCTGAATTCTGTCCCTGTATAAGGGCTTAATTTCCACATCTGAAAAGGTTGGGGAGAAATTAAATGGTATTTAAGTAATATCACAACCTCACTATCCTATGACTCATCTCAAATCCCATCTTCGTGAACCATGCCTAATAATTCCAGCCTTCCCTGGACTCTTCTTTTTGAACTTGGTCAGTCCCTTTTACCCCTGCATTTAATTATTATAAACTATTTTTAGAGCTTACCAAAGCAGTATAAACTTGAGATTAAGAGCATAGAAATAAGGAAGAAATAGACTTGGATTCAGTTCTGGCTTGGTTATTTACTAGCTGCGTGGTATTGGGGAAGTTGCCCTCTTTCTAAATCTCAGCTTCCTTATCTGTAAAATAGGAATAAAAGTATCTGCCTTCTAGAATTATCGCAAAGCTTAAATGAGATCATCTATTTAAAGCAATTAGTATAGTTCATGGAATGTATTAAGGCATTCTATAAAAGTTAATACAAATTCATGTGACAGCTTTGCCTCTTGTTTACAACTTGGTCGTAAGCAACTTAAACGCAGACGTCTCTTCTTTTCACTTAGGAGATGAACTGATGCTTATGGTATTCAAAAGCAAACACAAGTGAATGTAGTAGAAATAAATCAGAGTACACAAACTCAGTATTTCAAAATTGTCATACGTCCACATTTTCAATCTGATGACAGCACCATCCTACTGTACTGAAGGAAATTCAGGGTTAGCCATTACTGCCCCTACCAGGAAGTGAGGTCTTATGGTCTTATGTAGCACCAGAGCATCAAGGAATTCTCACACTGTTCCACACTGGTCTCTACTGAGATGCTCAGTGAGCTAGCCCATGTGGTTCCTATAGGTCACAGGTAGCTTAGCTGCTTCTCTGCCTTGCATGGAATGAAGGAAACTGGACCACGTTTAGAACTTCTACACTCAGGATGCAGTTCCCATTGCTTCAGTTGGCCATCGCTTCTGAGATTTTGTCACCTCCCAAAGACTTTTCCAGAAATGGGATAGGGGACCCACTCCAAAGGGACCTATTATTCTCTTTTCCCAACTCAGCCAGAGGGATTACCCTCCCTAAACTCCCTGCCTTAAAAAAATAATTCTCTTTCTCTCCTTACTTTCTGGGGTACCTAATTATGGATTTAATGACACGCCAAGACAATAACTTTAATAAGTTTAGAATTCTGTTCTCAGCCCTACCAGGAAAAATTATCTGAGGCAGGGAATTATTAAGGGCCTGACCCCTGTGTGAAATGAGGAAAGGAAAATAAATAAAAGAATAGCAAGCACAAAATAATATTTTAATAAGCTATCCTTTCTGACAAGCCAGGAGAGATTAATTTGCCCAACATAGAAGGGTCAAAGCAGAAAATACAGGGAAGTTGGAATGCTGACAGCATATTCTTTTTTCAGATCAGACAAGAGACCTTTTCTCTAAAGCTTTGGCCTCAAGAAAAAGAAGAGCCTTTGGTCAAGGTTAGGATTCATTCTCCCTCCTTTCCCAATTTTAGGGAACTTTTGGAGTGTTACAGTAAGAGTATCATCCACGCAAGCAAAGCACATCTTGCCTCTTGACAGAACAAAGGCTCAGAAAGGCTGTAAAAATTGCTCATAAGTCTTCTTAGACATCAAAGGACTCCTACCAACAACATGCAGATGACTTAGTGAAAGTAAATCAAGAACATATGGATTAAGATTCTCTTGAAATACACATGGGTTCAGAAACTAGGTGAGGAGGGCATTGCTTAGGGCCAAATGCATTTGGGATATTCTAAATACATGTGTGTGGCTATCACCACTAACATCCCTCCACCCACCCCCACATACACTCACACAAACATTTGCTGCATGACCTAGAGACTTCAAAAATGGTCAGACTCCCAGAGACCACACACCATGGGAGATTCACAGATATTTACACAAGGCTAGATTAATTCAACAAATGATTTTTCTAATGTTTTCAGAAATTGGGAAAAAGGAAGGAAAGGTTGATTGGTAATTCAAGATAAACAATAAAAAACGTGTGATTTTGGTTTCTGATTTCAAGAATAAATACATATCTATGGCTTCTGTTTTCTCATCAATAAAACATAGGAAGTAGGTTGACTGATCTCAGAAATACTTGAAAATGTCTTTAACCTCTTTTTTTTTTTTTTAATCTGCTCATCTTCTTTGTCCTTCCTTTTCTAATATGGGCATATGCAAATTTTTACAGCAATCATAAAAAGACCTGAAAGTTGAGCTTTAAAATATCTCACATCCAAGCCTGGCCCTAGGAAAAATTCAAAGCAGGTGAAAATGATCCTTGGATAGTCACACACTTGCTTTTTCCTGCCTCTCTTCTCTCCCTGGAATAGCACCACAAACACCACACCCCAGCAGCCTAAAGCGCCCATTAGAGAATCCACACTAAGGCCTAAGCTGTAGCATATGATGATCTCTTTCATAAATTGGATGTAGTGCAGAGCTTTTCAGAAAACTGATTAATGACAATCAGGAAGAACCAAGAGTTATGTTGGAAATTGCAAGCCTAGAAATTGGAAGGAATGAGGCAAGACATTTTATTACATATTTAAATCCTTATTAATAAACCGAGAGCAAAAGTTACTCTCAGCATCGGGCAGATTAAATATCTACTGAAGACTTCTTTCCAAAGCCAGTTTTCTTACTCATAATGCCCTGGCTACCCTAAACCTGAATCAACTTATTATGGAAAAGCCTATTTGTCCTCTGAGGGAAGAAGTAAAGATATTTATGTACTAAAACTAGTATTCAGCGGTTCTCAATTTCTACTGTGACTATTTTGGTACAGCCACGGTTACTTCACAAGTGCTCGTTTCTATAGTATAAGTGAAGCAGCTAATGATTGGGATCTGCATTTGAAACTTTGGTCTGAGTTCACTCCAAGGGCCAGTGATCTGATCAGTTCTAAATGAAGGACTTAGTTTTGAGTTGATGACATAGGTGAACTTAGAAACAGTGCTGACATCAGAACCCTTGATTCTACCAAGATGCTGATCCATAGTGATTGTTTCCTTAAACCTGAGAAAATTGCATCTAACATATGGATCCCAATTACTGTGGATAAAATTGCAAGGCATAAGTAAATATTCTAATGTACTTGAAATAATCTTCCCTATCACCTTGGTCAAGCAGACCATGTTAGTTTCTCCCACTATATGCTCCCATACCATCTTGTACCTCTTTATCATAATCCTGAAGATTATGAGATCTGAGAAGGGAAGAACTGTGACTATCTTGTTCTCAGTTGTATTTGTGGAACCTATATAGTGCATGTAATCGATGGGAAATATTTGCTAAACACAAACAAATGAAATTTATTTTAGAGTTCTGTTACCCACATCAGAACTGAATAACTTTTGCTGATTCTCCCAACAGCCTAGTCACCTTCATCCTCTTATTTTACAAACATCATAAACTTCAGAGTGGCTTATTTTATGTCTTCAAAGGACATTTGCAAGGAATTTATTTGCTCCTCTACATATTTGATTCAAGAGTATCATTAATTCCATTTCACAGATGATAAGCCTGAGGCAAAACCTTCCATGCCTGGTACCCCATAACAATGCAGTCCCTGGATAGTAAGGACGAAGGTGAGAACTCAGGAAATCTTGACTTTCAATTTCATTGGTAATTCTTTATGAGGAAGAGATCTTAAAATGTTTCCTGTACAAGCCAAGGACTTTGTAGATGTGCTTTTGTAGACACACAAACAAAATTAAAATCTGACAATGAAAATGCACTTAAAGAATCAAAGTAAAAAAAAATACATTACACATGAAGAAGTATTCTACAACATTGGGGCAATCAAGTGGAATTTATTAAAGCCTACAGTGTTGGCATTTCATTGGATGCTATGTTGGGGCACGGGGATGAATAATAAATTAATAACCTTATATGAAAAATAAAATTTAGTTAAAAATCCAAGAAGGTATATGAAGAAGTAATGTGAAGTCTCCATTAGTACATTTCTTTACATATTAGTTGACCAAAGATAAAAGATACTGCACAGGCTCTCCTTGCTCATTTTTATATGAATTTCTGGAAGGAACATTAGATTTGTTACTCTGTAAAAACACTGCACACAGACACAACAGAAAAAAAAACATTTAAAGCATTTAGTCCAATTTTTGACATAGCATCAAACTGAAGAATGTTGTGACCCACAGGAGCTAAAGCTCCTATGGAAATTATTGCTAAAATATGTTCAAATATGTGATGTGCAGAAGAGCCCTCCCTGATACTTAATGATGCCGGGGTATTTCAAAACAGAGTTGGACAACAGCCAAGGGTAGCATAATTCATGTTTCATACTGAAATTTACTGGGTATGTTCATGACAATAAGAATATTTATTATATGATTATTCCAAATAAAATGCATATGTGTGAATTTTTTGTTTATAAAATAAGCCTCATTAACTAAGCATATCCTAAACACAGTATTCCACTACCTGATAGCTTTAATAAGAGGCACAAGTTCAGTTTGGCAAGTTATGGTTATGAGGTCTTAGTACAACACAGCCACAGAGAAGTTGTGAGTAATGAAACAAATTAAATCTTTCAATATAATAAGTTAACAACATACATGTATAAAATTCACTGATGGAAAGTTTGTGAATTTCTGACAAACAAAGGCACTAAAATATCTAAAGTTTATTAAATTACAATTTTACACATCTTCTGATAATATTTAAAATATTGGAAAAGTATTCACCTATGGAAAGAGGAAAAGTTAGGCTGACAAGGGCACATGAGCAGAAACTTTCTCTTCATTGGAAGCTTACTTATGATAGCATATGGCAGTTTTTATATGCTGGAATTGATTTAATTTTGGTGTTCACAGTTTTTATCACCTCTTTCAATGTTTTGGTTCAGTTCAACTGAAAATACTTCCAAAACAGCAGAGTAGACCACTTCAACACTGTTACTACTTGTGAGTATTTAAGTGTAAGACTCCAGTACTGTGGAACCAAATAAAATACAGAAATAAATTTGATGATAAGACTGATAAAAATTTCAATTGGCGCTCAAAACTCCCATTTTAAAGATTAGGTGTTAATCCAAATAGCCAGGTTGTTCTCACTATTTCTTTATAACAAGTTAGTGTTATAAAAGTAATTTCATGTGTATATATATGCATACAAAAAAAGACATATTTTGTAATTTGCAATTTCACATAAGATTTCTGTCTTTGTAAGGTTCCTATTGCTAAAAATGATACAGAGCACTAAAGAACTTCCATTAAAACTTTATCATTTTAGAAACACTGTAGTCATACAGTGCTTTCATATACATTTTCTAGTACCAAAACCTATGTATTATTATCTCCATTGTACATATGAGGAAAACTGATGTCTAGATAGGTTCATAGTTATTGGTAGACCCAGAAAGCAAACAAGCTTCTGATCTCGACTCAAATTCTTAAGTACATCAAACTGCTTCTTAGAAAATGCATTATCAAGTAATATATAAAAGTTTAATATCTAGAGTAATTTTTGGTTTTTTATCTATGAAAGTCTTTATAAAGAACTGTTGTTCTATTAAATGACCCCACCACTACTACTGCATACACAGCTCTATGAAAACTAGTAGATTAATTTTTTCAGACAACTTTGAATTCCATGGTTACTATAGAGACAGTGGAGCTTGCTGTCACTTTTATGTACTCTGCTGTCTGTAATATTACTGATAGATACCTGAGATAGCCTTATAAATTTAAGTTTTTATGTGCCTTCTTCATTTTACAGTATAGGATCACAATTTATAATGATATGATGTATTGTTGCAGAAATTGTCAGCTAGCAAAGTCTAAATATATTTTAAAGATTTGCAGTTACTATCTGTACTGCAGAAAAACCAAAAGTCCTCAAAGGCATATCGATCTATGATTTGGGTCTTTTAAAGCTAATATTTATTGAGTACTTACTATGTGCAGCCCTTCTCTAAGTAATTTATAGGCAAGAACCCATTAGTCCTCAGCACAATCCTTTGGGGTGTTTTCAGTTACTGCAGGTGACACATGAAAAAACTGAAGCAAAATCAAGTTAAACAACTTGTCTAACTTACACAGCTTACATGTGGTAATACCAAGATGTAAACCCACAAAATCTGACTTCACAGGCCACACCAGACACTTTGACATACTAGACTGACCACAGTATTGTTCAGTGTATTGGCCCATTAAGAATTATTGAGGTTTTCATTCTTATTTGATGTGGGTAAAGAAAAGTATCCAAACTTCTAAAATAGTTTGGGTCTAAAATAATTTTTTAGACCCAAACGATTTTAAGTCAAGTTTTAATATTCTGAGTCATCCCAAATGTTTTATTCTCAAAGGCCTATTAAACATTTTACTTACTGAAATAAAATTTTCACATACATAGTTAGAGGTTGCATATGGAAAATAAAAGAAAGGGCACACACGAGAGAATATAGATTACCAGACCTAACTTGAAAGTATTAATAAGTTAAAAGTCATTCCTGCCAAATTAAAGCAATGGACATCATTTTGAACACAGGTATATCTTTATTTGTTTAACGGATTTGTATCTGAAAAAGTTTTATATGGATTTAAAATATGTGAAAACACGTATTAACTGACACCACTATTTTTTAAAATTGCTTTGCCATTGACCTTCTAATGTGCTCCACCTTCTTTCTGAGTGATTGAGCAAGAAGCTGGTACACCTTAACCATGGAAATGCAGTCGCAAACTTTTATAAATAATAGCATCCTTTAAAAATAATAGTAACTTCTTTAGTTGAGTAAAGCTAGGAGTAGGCAGAAAGGAAGGCGCCTTCATGAGAACCATACAGCCTTCCGACACTGCATGTGAGGGAAAGGGAGCTGCTAGAGGAAATGATTGGGAAAAAAATATCTTTCAAGAATATGGAAAAACAGTGAGCTATGAGTATACCACAGCAGTCCTCCTTGGAGAATAGAGAGACACTGTCTCTCTCTCGCAAAAAAAAAAAAAAAAAAAAGACTATGGAAAAATAACACTGAATAAAGGACTCCAGACACCACAGTATGAAAGGTTCATGAATCCAGACCTTTCAATTAAAACTGTACTGGCATTGCGACAAATATGCATGCTTCAACAGAAAATTTAATAAAGAGAAACAACGTGGATTACAGGATGCTGAGGTTGGCACCTGTGCGGTGACATCACACCAATAAGTGACTTTAACAAGAGCATCAGTGATTGCACACTGGCATCTACCAACTGACTATGTCCCATTCTACGATTGTCCATAGGTCTAATAAGCCAATCACCAAAATCATCAAGAGGCAGACAGAGACAGCTTGGGGTATTGTCTACTTCTGAAAGGTAGGAATGAAAGAGGTAGTTCGATGTTCAATCAATGTGGTTGATTTTCATCCTCATTCTCTTAAAAAAAAAAAAAGACACCCAAACAGTTAAATAGTCATCTGACTGTGTAGATTATAAAGTGATTACAAACATAAACAGGCTTTTAATTTCGTGTATATGTGTGCTTAAGGTGAGATCTGAAGCTTTAAAAAGACTCTATGTATGTGCACTCTGTGCTTCTGCTTTCTTTTTATGTGGCCATAGGAAGGTGTATTTTTTAGCTCTGAGGGCAGTTCACATTCTCAAACCAATATCAACAAGGGTACCTGAATGAAGCATATTTGTATGCCTAACCCTTAACTGTACCCCACAATATCATAATAAAAAATATTGATAAAAAAATGTGAAAAGACAACTTTAGAATGTCCATGGGAGGGGAATCGATATCAAAAGGAACTAAGTCATTCTCTGGAACAACTTTTTAATACCCTACCAATTGCTCATTTAATGGAAAGCAATTTGTACTCACAAATATGATTGCAAATGCTTGAAGCCACATGACTTGGTTTCAGAAGTCATACATTAGCTAACACAATATTTTAAAATCATTTTAGTGTTTTAATTTCAACAAGTCTAAAGTCAAATTGACCAACTGTGGCGACAGACAAATATCTGAAGGATAAAACATATAACATGACTTGTTGAAACTAATGACCCAAAAAAGCGTCATTTGGTTGAGGTCTCTATGTCTGACTTCAGTCATGAAAAGAAATTAGTCACTTTCAACTTGTGATATTGGAAGACAGGTCTTATAATATATATGAATAAATAAATATTGACTCTTGAACTTAGGAGCTTCCACTCCATCTTCCGGGATAAAAACAATTTACATCTTATCTTGATGAAAATGTTATGGCCTTATAACACTTCCTGTGAGGAAAAGAAGGCTGCTAACAGAGATTAGTCCGGGGAAAATTGCCTTTCAAAGATATGAACAAAATACTGAATAAAAGACACTAGTGCATAAAAGGCACATGACTCCAAGGCCTCTCAATTAAAACTCAAAATTAAATTTTAGAAATGATTTAGTACCAAATGGAGGAGACAGAACATGACTGGGCCTTTAAGCATGATTACAGATAAGTAACTCAGGGAAATATGTTATTCAAAGTGAGGAAACAGCATCAAATGTTGGAGGGAATAAGCAAGGCACGTAGAAATGGGGAGAAGAAAGGAAGAGCTAATCACAACTACTACAACCTGTATATTTACTGTACCTTTCTTTCAAGGAGGACAAAGTGCTTTCACATTAAAAATAACAATAGTAACCAACATTTAATAAGCTTATTATGTGCCAGGTTAAAAAAAAAAAGAAATGGGGAGAAGACAGGGAGTAGTTCCTTGTGATAGGGAAGATGAGTTGATATCGGAGACATGAAAATGTGTTTGAGTAGGTTGTGCAAAATTAGTCCAAAATTATGGAGCTCCAAGCTTCTGTATTCCAACCATTAGGAAAATCTGTTGTATTTTGTATCATGAATGATCAGAAAGGTTTATTTTCAGGGTTTTGTGTGTCCCACTTCTTCCTTCTTACTAAAATATGTTCTTTCATTCTTTCATTGAGAATCTTTTGAGTGGTAAAGTTTAACAGCCTTTTTTGAGGGTTTTGCCTTTTTTATCTTTGGTATTTTTGCATTTCTTGATTTTGATGATGATATTTTTGTTTTATTTGGGAGGGAGGTGATCTAAAAACTTTTATTTTCTCTTATTCCTGAATGATATGTTATCGGATATATTATAGACTCTGGGGAACTTTCAATTTCAGTCCAGCATGCAAGAAGCTTGAAATTAATCACTTTCATCCATATAACAGGAAAAAAGCTTAACGCACTCGAAATCAATAACTCTTCTTAGATTCATCAGAGAAATGAGATCACAGAGACAATCACTGTCCCCAAAGTTAAAGAGACACAATGGCAGATAGAGAAAACCACAACTAGTACCAGTTTAGGAAAACCTAAACTTCAATTAACAAATTATTGGAGGCTCAGCGTAGATAAGTTGGAGAACTAAAAACTCAGAAGGTGTCCAGTCTTAGTATAGCCCTCACTCTTCCATAAGTTTTATCTTCAGGAGCCCTACCAGGTTCTCAAAATGAAGATAAGTGAAAAATCCCTTTGAGCAAGAGGAGGGTAAATATAGCCAGGTTTTTTTTTTTTTTAGTTGGAGTCTCACTCTGTCGCCCAGACTAGAGTGCAGTGGCCACTCCCGGCCACCGCAGCCTCGCCCTGCTGGGCTCCGGCGATCCTTCCGCCTCAGCCTTCCGAGTAGCCGGAATTACAGGCGCGCACTACCACGCCCTGCTGATTTTTTTATTTATTGTAGAGATGAGGTCTCGCTGCCTAGGCGGGTCTCGAACCCGCGGGCTCAGGCAATCCACTCACCTCAGCCTCCCAAAGGCACGGGATTACAGGCTGAGCCACCGAGCCCGGCTATAGCCAGGTTTTAATATGCCTAGAGCACTCTAGGAGAGACCTACCCTCAAGAGAAGTTGTTTTATCAGAAAAGAGTTAAAACTAGTTTAATCAACCTGGGAAAGAGAAATACCCAACTCTAGCTCCTTCTGAACATTCTGTCCTAACTTAAGGGGAAAAAAACCAAAAAACTAAGAAGTATTTGTGAAGGTCACAGTCTGGGGACACGGGCTAAGTAAAAGATGGAGATCTATTTGTGGGACTACAGACCACTTCGCCTCCTCCCCCTCACCACCACATCAACAGGACTCTTGTTAATTTTAGGGGAACACAGAGGAAAGAAACATCCATCTCAGATGTTATCTAAGAAGTCTCCAGGGAAAGTCAAAAACAACAGAGAAGAAAAGAAACAAAGGTACCAGAGGGAATTTTCGCCTCTGAAACCTGCAGCACCAGCAAACAGATACACAACTTAACCTCTAGTCAGATGAACACAAAACCTCACACTAAAGACTTTGCTACCTCGGTTACTTTTACTTACATCATGCTTTTAACAAAAATATTACCAGGCATACAAACAGACAAAAAATGTAAACTGAAGAGACATCAAAACTAGACTCAGACAGAGCAAAGATGTTGGCATTATCAGAGCAGACATAGCAGAACAACTACTCAAAACTGACATTTGAATATACTATTCCATTATTTTTTATTCTTTATTATTGTTTCATATACTTTCCCTGCAATTACTGCTTCTTTTGTAGGTAGTCTGCTTTTTCTCTATAATAGCTAATAAAACTTTTTTATTCGTTTTTGGTATACTATAGTTTTTCTATACTATGGTATGGAATGGATTTATTTACACTGCCAGAACTTATGTTTCTTAAAATGATATTAACATATTTGATCAATTCTAGAAAATTATAACCCAATACTCTTTGAATATTAAACTATCTCCTTCTAGCCGGGCTCGGTGGCTCAGCCTGTAATCCCGCGCCTTTGGGAGGCTGAGGTGAGTGGATTGCCTGAGCCCGCGGGTTCGAGACTCGCCTGGGCGGCGAGACCTCATCTCTAGAATAAATCAAAAAATCAGCTGGGCGTGGTAGCACATGCCGGTAATTCCGGCTACTTGGAAGGCTGAGGTGGAAAGATTGCCGGAGCCCAGCAGGTCGCAGCTGCGGCCACTGCACTCCAGTCTGGGTGACAGAGTGAGACTCCAACTTAAAAAAAAAAATTATCTCCTTCTGAAATTCCTGTCACACATATTTTCAAACTTCTAACCTCAATGTTTGTAAATGTTTCTTTTATATTTTCCATATAATTTTTATCTGAAATACAGTCTACTTAATTTAAACAAATTGATCTTCCAACCTATTTTCTCTTTAGTTAAGTCTAATCTGCTGTTTAATTTGTCCATAGTTTTTTCAATTTTAATTATTATATTTCGTGTTCTTACAAGCTCTTTTTTGATATTTTACAAATATACCACTTCCATATCATATCTTGTTCTTTTCTCGTATTTGGGACTCTAATCATTTATAATACTTTTATTTTATAGTCGCTAATTAAGAGTGATTATCTCTAACATTCTGGGAAATGAAGTCTGATATATGCTGCATCTGCTGATTCTCAATCATAGCTAAGATCTCATGTTTTTTGTAACTGTTTTGAAGTCACCTTCAGCTTGAGTTTTTCTATATGAATTATCTCTATAAACTGGTTAGAAAAATATCCCTCCAAGGTAACTCTATATTTGTCTATGCATGAGCTCTGGGGCTAATACTAGCTCAGGACCAATTTTTATATTCACTTTTCAACTTGGGTTCACTTCCCATGCTGGTATCATAAAATCAGGCTCAAACTTTTGTTGTTGTTGTTGTTGTTGTTTGTTTGTTTTTGAACAGGGATCCTAGGCAAAGGATCTCTGATGTCTCTCTGTGTCATTGAGAAGAATTTTAAAACTTCAGTCTTTAGCTATTAACAGATATAATATCTGCTAATATCTGTTCATCTTCCTCCAACCCAGGATTTTTATGACGTTGATTTATAAACTTTACTATGAATTATTATGGTTTCCTTACTGTGTTGAAGAGTTTACAGTGCTAGAGTTTTTATACTGGCTTACACCACATCTTTCTACACGTGTTCAAGTATCTTTTAATTCAAATTTCAAGGTGACTTTAATTCTCTGCCATTAACAAAGGAAAAGAAACTTTGGAAAATGTAGGGAATAAAGATCTGTGGTTATGTTTTTCTGTCTCCTCATATGACACAGATACAGACATGGGAAGCACACATACTCCCCACTTTTTTTTTTAAAGATGTGGGGTACAATTCAGGGTTAGGTATACAAATGTTCATTATGCAGGTACCCTTGTTGATGAGGTGTGGGCTCCCTCCCCTGGCAATTTCCCTCAACTGTCAATCCCGCCCTCCCTCCCTGGAAGTTTCCCACTACTGCCAATCCCTTTCTTGTAGTATTATGATAATTGTTCAAGGTTCGATTATGAGTGAGAACATATGGTACTCTGGTCTTTGTTTCTGTGATAGATCACTGAGTATGATTGACTCTAAATCCATCCAAGTTGATGCAAAGTCCATATGTGTGTCCTTCTTTATGGCTACATAATATTCATTGTGTATATGTACCACTTTTTAAAATCCAGTCCAACTTCAATGGGCAGCATGGTTGGTTCCATGTTTTTGCTATTGTGAATAGAGCTGCAACAAACATGCATGTACATGTATCTTTTTTGTAGAATGATTTGAGTTCCTCTGGGTAAATTCCCAATGGGGGATTGCTGGGTCACATGGAAGGTCAATTTCTAGTCCTTTCAGAAATTGCCACAATGTCTTCCAAAAAGGTTGCACTAGTTTGCATTCCCACCAGCAGTGTAGAAACGTTCCTTTTTCTTCACATTCTTGCCAGCATCTGTTGTTTGTTTTATTAATGATCGCCATTCTTCCTGGTGTTAGATGTATCTCAATGTGACTTTGATTTGCAATTCTCTGATGATTAGTGAGGCTGAGCACTTTTTCATGTGTCTGTTGGCTGCCCGTATATCTTCTTTTGAAAAGTGTCTAAAGGCTGGGCTCGGTGGCTCAGCCTGTAATCCCATGCTTTGGGAGGCCGAGGTGAGTGAATTGCCTGAGCCCGCGGGTTCAAGACCCAACTGGGCAACTTGGTGAGACCTCATCTCTACAATAAATCAAAAAAACTAGCCAGGCATGGTAGCACACGTCTGTAGTTCCAGTTACTTGGAAGGCTGAGGCAGAAGGATCTCTGGGACCCAGTAGGTCGAGGCTGCGGTGGCTGGGAGCGTGTCACTGCACTCTGGTCTGGGTGACAGAGTGAGACTCCAACTGAAAAAAAAAAAAAGAAAGAAAGAAAAGTGTCTATTCATGTCTTTTGCCCACTTTTTAATGGGGCTGTTTGTTTTTTTTTTTTTCCTTTGACACGTTTAAATTCCTTTAGATCCTGAATGTTAGGCCTTTGTCAGATATGCAATTAGAAAATATTTTTTCCCATTCTGTGGGCTGTCTCCCTACTCTCTTGATGGTTACTTTTGCTTTGCAGAAGATTTTCAGTTTGATGAAGTCCCATTTGTCTATCTTATCTCTTATGGCATGGGCACTTAGGGTTCTGATCAGGAACTGGTTGCCAGTTCCAATTTCCATAAGGGTGTCTCCTGCGTTTTCTAAGATTCTTATAGTTTGAGGTTTTACGTTTAGGTCTTTGATCCATTTAGAGTTAATTTTTGTGTGTGGTGATAGGTAAGGGTCCTGTTTCAATCTTCTGCATGTGATCAGCCAGTTTACTCAGCACCATTTACTGAATAGGTTCTCCTCTCCCCAGTGGTTGTTGTTGGAAGCGTTGTCAAAGATGAGTTGGTTGAGAATTTGAGGTTTTGCTTCTGGAATCTCTATCCCGTTCCATCAGTCTATATGCCTGTTCTTGTACCAATACCAGGCTGTTTTGATTACTGTAGCTTTATAGTAAAGTGTGAAGTCTGGAAGTGTGATACCTCCTGCTTTGTTTCTTTTGCTAAAGATTGTTTTGGCTATTCGTGGTCATTTGTGCTTCTGTATGAATTTCTGTATTGTCATTTCCAGGTCTGAGAAGAATGATGTTGGTAATTTAATAGGTATTGCATTGAATCTGTGCATTGCCTTTGGTAGGATGGACATCTTAACAATATTGATTCTTCCTATCCATGAGCATGGAATATTTTTCCATTTGTTTGTGTCTTCTTGGATTTCTTTTAGTAGTGTTTTGTAGTTCTCATTATAAAGGTCTTTCACTTCTCTGGTTAGGAAGAGGCCAAGGTTTTGTTTGTTTGTTTATTTTGTGGGTTTTTTGAGGCTATTGTGTATGGGATTGTGCTTTTTATTTGGTTCTCTGCCTGCTTTCGTTGGTGTATAAGAATGCAACTGTCTTTTGCATGTTTATTTTGTACCCTGAGACCTCGCCAAAGTCCTTTATCAATGCAAGCAAGTTTTTGACAGATTCTTTTGGATTTTCGAGGTATAGGCTCATATTGTCAGCAAAGAGGGACAACTTGACTTCCTCTTTTCCTATTTGGATACCCCTGATTTCCCTCTCTTGTCTAATTGCCCTAGCTAGGACTTCCAACACAATGTTGAACAAAAGGCATGAGAGTGGGCAGCCTTGTCTTTTTCCAGTTTTCAGGGGAAACGCTTCCAGTTTCTGCCCATTTAGCCATATGTTAGCAGTGGGTTTATCGTAAATGGCGCTTACTATTTTGAGGTGTGTTCCTTCTATACCTAGGTATTTGAGGGTTTTTATCAAGAAGGGATGCTGGATTTTATCAAAAGCTTTTTCTGCATCTAATGAGATAATCATGTGGTTCTTGTTTTTGCATCTGTTGATGTATTTAATTATATTTATGGTCTTGTGAATGTTGAACCAGTCTTGCATCCTGGGGATGAAGCCTACCTGTCATAGTGAATGATCTTTGAGATGTGTTTTTGGATCTGATTTGCTAGAATCTTGTTGAGGATTTTTGCATCTATATTCATAAGGGATATTGGTCTGTAGTTCTCTTTTTTTGTTGGATCTTTACCCGGTTTGGGTATCAGTGTGATGTTAGCTTTGTAAAATGATTTGGGGAGAATTCCATCTTTCTCAAGTACCTGGAATACTTTGAATAGGATTGATATCAGCTCCTCCTTGTATGTTTTTTAGAATTTCTGCTGGAAAGCCATCCGGTTCAGGGCTTTTTTTGTTGGTAGTTTTCTTATGACAGAGTCAATTTTCTGGGTTGTTATTGCATACTCCCCTCTTCTTCTCCCTCATAGAGTGTATCTGGATTGAGAATAACAGTGAGGGCAGAGCGGGATGACAGCCAAAACTGTCAAGTAAAAAATGGAAATGTTCTACTCTATGCTATGAACCTAAACTCAAGGATTGGGACAAAACCGCTACAGAGTTTATCCTTACGCAGGATAGACACTGGGTGGACAAATCAAGCAGGTAGACAAACCAAGCGGGCTAGTGCCAAATGAATTCCCGAAAGTGGGAATGGTGCTCCTTGGGCTACCAGGAATCCCAAATACAAATGTTTCTCCAAGCCTTGATTTCCTCATATCTAAGAAGAAAATAACAGTAGCACTGGCCTTTTAAAGAGTGGTGGTCAGGGATGATATAAAAAATATTAAGTAACCAGTAGAACATAGGCACAAGACAATCAGATCAGAAGCAAAAAACCCGTCAAAGACAGACAAATTGCTTATTGGTGACGTTAAGGTTTATAAATCATACAAGCAAAGCATTATCCTGACACAGAGCAAGCATATAATAAATATGAACTATTATTATTAGCCCATTTGAAAAGAGAAATTAAACGTGGCATCACAGAGGCAAGAATTGGATCTGGAATTAGATAAAATCAACTAAAAGCAAGTTGGAAACAAACAAGGAAGAATGGGACCTGAATAAATGCCTCCAACACATGACTCATGTTCTCAGTTCACTTTTATTAACTGGTGCATGAATTGGGCAAGGGGGCTGTATTGGCCCAGAGAACGAAAGTTAGGTCAGCGACACCCGGAAAGGATCATTGATTTGCCCAATGTTACAAAGTAATTCAAGGACACAGCCAGAAGAAGAACTTTGTTTACCTAATTCTTACTCTCTCACATCAGAATACCTCAATAACATAATAATTATTTTTATTTACATAGATTTTTATTTGACAGCTTCCAAAACATGCTGACATATATTGTATCTTTTTTTTTTTTTTTTTTTTTTTTTTTTTTGAGTTGGAGTCTCACTCTGTCACCCAGACTGGAGTGCAGTGGCCGCTCCTGGCCACCGCAACCTCGACTTGCTGGGCTCCGGCGATCCTTCCGCCTCAGCCTTCCGAGTAGCCAGAATTACAGGCATGCGCTACCACGCCCGGCTGATTTTTTGATTTATTGCAGAGATGAGGTCTCGCTGCCTAGGCGGGTCTCGAACCCGCGGGCTCAGGCAATCCACTCACCTCAGCCTCCCAAAGGCGCGGGATTACAGGCTGAGCCACCGAGCCCGGCTTATTGTATCATTTTTAGGGAAAATAAATGAATAAACAAATGAACATATTAGCCTTCAGAGAAACAAAAAAGGCAACAATACACCTGGTTTTCAAATCCACTTTGGGGGGATCCAAATTTAAAGAATGTGTTGTCTTAAATGCCACAGTTCAGGAACTGGGCAAGTTCAATTATACCAATGCAGATATGTTAGATGCAATGCAGATAGTTGCCATGGTAATCTCCATATGATGGATGGATAGAGAGATTAAATTTTTGTTTTGAGCTTCTGAAAACAAAAAGACGACACAATGCAAAAATGGCTTGAGATCGCATCTTATAAAAAGATCTTTTTTCTAGTAATAGGACACATTTTTTAATAACCTATTATAGCCATGGACTCATCAATTAAAACTTGGACTTGGCTTTCTGCTTTTACAAAATAGAAAATGTAAAGCAGAAAATATAATAATTTAAAGTCTACCCTGGAACTTGGAATCCGAGTTCCATTCCCTCCTACCTGTTGGCCACAGGCAACTTGCTTGACCTCCCCATGCCTCTGCTCCACTGATAAAATGGCTGTAAAACAGAACACAATCAGGTTACTGTGAGAACTGAATGAGTTGGTGCATGAAAAGTTCTTACATAAGTGCTTGGCGCATAGTATATGCTCAATAAATGCTAATTCTGCTAGTGTATTGCTTATATTCCTCACTATCTCTTGTCACAGTTCTATGTCACTTTTTTTAGTATTATTTTTCTTTTTTTTCTCTTTTAATTTTAACTTTGAAATGTGGGGTACAATTCAGGGTTAGGTATACAAATGTTCATGTGCAGGTACCCATATTGATGAGGTGTGCCCTCCCCGCCTTTCCCTGGCGGATATCGACTACTGTCAATCCCAGCTACTCAACCCCCACCCCCCTCCCCGCAGTTTCCCGCTACTTTCAATCCCTTTCCTATGGTAATACAGTAGTTGTTCAAGGTCCACTTATGAGTGAGAACATGTGATACTCAGCTCTTTGTTTCTGTGAGAGATCACTCAGTATTATAAACTCTAATTCCATCCAGGTTGCTGCGAAGTTCATGATTTTGTTCTTTATGGCTGCGTAATATTCCATTGTATATATGGACTACATTTTTAAAAATCCAGTCCTCTTTTGATGGGCAGCACAGTTGGTTCCATGTTCTTGCTATTGTGAACAATGCTGCGATAAACATACATGTGCAGGTATCTTTTTTATATAGTGATCTGAGTTCTTCCGGATATATTCCCAGTAGGGGGGATTGCAGGGTCATATGGAAGGTCGATTTTTAGAACTACACTGAGATACCACCTAACTCCAGTCAGAATGGCCATCATCAATAACTCTGAAAATAAGAGATGCTGGAGAGGATGTGGCAAAAAGGGAATACTTCTACACTGTTGGTGGGAATATAAACTAGGACAGCCTCTGTGGAAATCAGTGCGGCGATTCCATATCACTTTTAAAGGAATTTTTTAATGAGGCTGTAGCAAGAGTTTTTTATATTGGAAGCTATAGTTAGGAATATGCTCATCAGCAAGTAACAAAATATGACCTGTAGTGACGTTAAAAAAAAAAAAAAGCGGGTTCTGTTTTCTCGGATAAGAAGAAAGCCAGAGGTGGGTGATTGATCCATGGCTCACTGGGGTCAGGGTCAGCATCTGTGCATTTCTCAACCTGTACTTAGAGCTGCTTTAGCCCCACACATTCCAGACAGAGAGAGGGTAGAAAGGAAAAGAGTGGCTCCAGAAACATCTGCCCCTCTTATTTAAAAAACAGCAACATTCCCAGAAATCCCCAACAGTCTTCCACTCATGTCTCGTTGGTCAAAACTTTCCCTTGGCGGCCCCAAGTTACAACAAGCGAGTATTTAGCCAGGCTCTCTGCCATCCTGTTCAAAATGGAGATTTTGCTGGCAAGGAAGAGGAAGGAATGGGGTAGCAGTTGCCACAGGTGCAGAGGGGATCTTACAGCTTCTGATAAAAAGGATTCATCAGTAACACTCCCTTGAACACTTTGAGAATAAAACGAGCCATGAAACATCTAAGTCGTTTTAGTTGCCAATTAAAGCGTATTTGTTAACTTCTCCTTTTTGAATCCAGTCCCTCTGTACTTGGTACTCTCGTTCCTCCTATAATCAAAATTTAGAAATTACCATATGTGGATGAATGTGGCCACATTGTTATGAAAGCCAATCACCGCTTGGTTGCTGTGGTACTTCTGCAGGTGTATAAAGGCACCAGGAAGAAAAATCTAAAATGCTTGCTTTCTGTCTCCCATTGCTTCGCTCCAGAATCCACACACCTACTCTGTCTCTGCAATGAGCATAATCAAAAGAGTGCAGGTGCTCAGCCTGATTGAATTGAGCCTGCTTCTCTCTCAACTGCTTGCAATTCTCGTTCAGGGGAGTCGCACCGTGGATGTGATGGAAGAGACCTCTCCCTAATTATGGAGATTTGTTGTTGGTGTTGGGGGTTATTTTTTGTATTATTTACACTATTCTGTCTGGCAGTAATATTTCTGTCTGCCAGTGACAATTACATTGCTCTTGACTGGCACAGATCAGCAGTTTGTGATAGCTCTGAAAAGCTGGTGTGCAGCACATGTCACTAGCAGACATATTAATGCTGGCGACGAGAAGAGCATGTGATGTAACACTATTAGATGGTGCTAAGATAAAGGACCATCTTGAAGCCCATGAATAACCAAGAAGCAGTGAGGTGACAGCTATCAATTATTTATTGCCCTTGTCCAGTATATTATTAACAGCTCCAGGAAAGCAGACAGTCATCCCTTCCTGTTCTCTCTCCTTCATGTTAATGCTCAGCTCCTCAGCTTAGGGGAGGTTACATCCTAAGGGAGACATTTTGCTTTCAGCTACCATTAGACAATCCAGATAAAAAAGTGAAATGACCTCAAGGCAGACTACATTCAACATTTTTGGCTACCAGAAAAGAGGCATCGCTCGCTGCTCTCCGCAGGTGATTCCTCTGATCACCTTCACGTGCACAGCATTCTCTTTATTCTCTAGCCCTCAAGTCAGGTGGATTGCTGATTTCACAACAGTTCACACTTTGAGGGAAGAAAGTGATGTTCGATGATTGAATATCATACCTAGACTTGCAGTTAGGCTCTCATTTCCTAGGGAGACAGTTATAGGATCTTATACTGATTCCTCTGCCGAGTCAGGAAGAGACTATTTTGTATCTCAGTTTATACTAAACATAGAGAAGTTATTCATAGGTACTAGCTAGGTGGCTTTCAGCTGCAAATAATAGGCAATCTGCCTCAAAATGATTTTAAACAATACCTGACCCTGAATTGTACCCACATATTTAAAATTTAAAAAAATAATTTTAAGAGTGCCACCTAATACAGACACTCAAATGTGTTATCAAATATGCAAGCCCTTTTCACCTCTCTGCACTGCCATCATGGTGTGGATTCCCCTCCGGGTTCTAAGATCAAACGAGGCTTTATTCTTCTTCACTTCTGCCCAGCACATGGGGAGATAACCTCTTCTCAACCAAGGAGAAAAAGGAACTGCCTTCAGGCTGAATAAGCTCACTTGGGCGTGGGCCATGTATTTATCGCTAATAGTAATGTGATCATTAAACTAAATACTCAGTAGCAGTTATGAAAGCTGAATCCAATTTGGAAGAACAAAAGCGAAAGGCAGCTTTCAAAATTTGAAATGTGTTGTTCCTGGATGTCTAGTTCAAATTCTACACAACATGCACCTTTAAACACAATAATATTAATAATGTAATGAGATATAGAGGTCACAAAGAGCTTTTATATGGTGCTGCCAAAAAAATGTATACACATTTTAAGTATGACGTTCACTCAAGAGATGGCATTAATCGAGTGAATGCTAACATCACCATATAACAGGCAGGGCAGTCAAAGAAAATGGTGGGAGCATAGTTGAATGAACATCATATTACACATTGCTACCATAATTCAATTCAACTTCAAAAAGTTATACATAGATATCATCTCTTATACATAAACATTTTTTGTGCCCCTTGTATTTTCATCTTCACTATAACCAACCTAATTCATTCACATTCCAGTTAGTCTACTTTATTTATAAAACGCAATATAGTAATACCAACAGCAACATAGAGCACATACTCCCTTTCAAGATATATGTATTTTAAGAGCCTTATATGTCTTTATTTCCTGTTGGTACCAACATCAGCCATATTAGATAGATATTATTCTTATCCTTCTTTTACAGATAAGCATACTCAAGTCAGGGAGATTCAGTAATGTGTTTGCCAAAGATTATGCAGGCATCAGTTGCATAGGTAAAACAAAAACCTTATCAATTTGACTTCAAAATCTAAGCCTTTAACAGTTTCATGTTGCTTCCTGGTTTCTGGCATTTTAAAATAATCTGTTCTGAGTCCAAACCATGCTAAGTTTGCTGGTAGTTACAAAGCATACATAATTTCTAACTTATCTTGCCTATAAGATATGATTAGCACATAGAAATAATTTTTGAAACAACACTAAACAGAGTATAATACAGTACTGAACAATGTAATGTAGATTACTGTAGCTTTAGGGGTTCAAAGAGGCATGAGATCAAAGTGGGCTGAGGCAATCAAGAAAAGTTTTGAGGGATGTGAGCTTTGAATTAACTCTTTGAAAAATGGTTATGATTTCTCTAGCTAAATAAAGGCAAGAGGGAAAAAGGTATTTGTGATTAGAGAAAAGCATTGAAGAAGGCAAATTTTGCACTGAAAGGATAATTTTTCTAAGAAATAAAAAACTTATAGAAAACTTCTAGGAAATAACAAAGGAACATCTAGCTGGCCTAGAGTTTGGCAAGGATGTTTTAGATACAACACCAAAAGTACAAAACATAAAAGGAAGCATTGTTAAATTGAACTTCATTAAAATTAAAAACTTCTGCTTTGCGAAAGACACTGTTAACAGAATGAGAAGACAAGCACAGATTGGGAAAAAAATATACTTGCAAAAGACATACATATATGATAAAGGAGTTGAATCCAAAACATACAAAGAACTCTTAAGACCCAACAATAAGAAAACAATCCAATTTAAAAATGGCCAAAAGATATGAACAGACCACACCGAAGAAGATACACAGATGGCAAAAAAGCATATGAAAAGATGTTCAACATCGTATGTTGTTTGGAAACTGCAAATTAAATGGCAACTCACTGACAACACCAAATGCTGGCAAGAATATGAAACAACAGGAACTCTCATTCACCACTGGTGGAAATTCAAAATGGTACAGCCACTTTGGCAATTTCTTCCAAAGCTAAACATCAGCTTATCGTAAGATACAGAAATCACCCTCAGGTTTTTACCACATTAGTTAAAAACTTATGTACACTGAAAACCTGCACACAAATGTTTAATGCATGGCTCATAATCGACTAAATCTGGAAGCAACCAAGATGTCCTTTAACAGGTAAATAGAGAAACAAACTGTGGTACATCCAGACAATGACATCTTCAGTTATAAAAATAAGCTATCAAGTCATGAAAATATATGGAAGAATCTTAAATGCACATTGCTAAGTGAAAGAAGCCAGTCTGAAAAGGATACATACTGTATGGTTCCAACTATATGACATTCTGTAAAAGACAAAACTGTAGAAACTGATGTGTCTGATATAATTGGGGCAAGTTTGAGTGATGTAAAAAGTTGGTGGATGCCAGAAATTCAGAGGAAAAAGAGAGATAAATAGGTAGAGCACAGGGCATTTTTAGTACAGTGAAACTATCCTATATTATACTGTAATGATAGATACATGGCATTATGCATGTGTCAAAATCCAAAGAACTGCACAGCACAAAGAGTGAACTCTAATAAATCCTTATTGGGTCATCAGTTGTAACAAATGCACCCCACTATCACAAGACACTAATGACAGGAGAAACTGTGGGAGAGGATAGGTGGGAAGAAATACATAGTATCTCTGTACTTTATGGTCAATTTTTCTGTAAACCTAAAGCTGCTCTAAAAAGAGTCTATTTTAAAAACTGGTAGGAAAATTCTATATTCAATGTTACCAAATTTGTTACTAAACTTTCGCATTCATTTCTGGATAGCATCTACAATATGGAATGAATTGGGATATTCACAAATATTCAATGCCCACAACATTAGTTCCTTGCCTATGAGGAGGTACTCCCAAAAAAACAGAATTATCTTTTTGAAGGGAGAGCCTCTTGCAGTACAGGTTTTTCCTGCTAGGTAAGTGTTCTAGGAACCCCTCGGCATCAGTTTACCAGTTAGCATTATTGCGAGAGGCTGTGTTCAGCTTCAGTGAATTTGGGGGGGGGGGGGGTGGAGGGGAATTCTTTCAATGTGTTTGCCCATTTCATAATGGACGATTTACAAACATACCTACCTACACTATGCTGAGTGTTCAGCAATTTTTAACCAAAAACAACATGACTCCCACCACGCCCCACCTTCCCTATTCACCCAATCTCTCCCCAAGTCATTCTGTGTGTGTGTGTGTGTGTGTGTGTGTGTTTCCCTGGATAAAAAAAGTCCTCAAAGGGAAACACTATGCCAATGTGGAAGAAGTGAAACTAAAAACACAGAAACACCAAAAGACATCAAAATTGATGAGTTCAAAAACTGTTTTGAGCAGTGGAAAAAGTGTCTCAATAGGTGTATTGCAGCAAATGAAAAGTACTTTGAAAGTGACTGACGTTTAAGCATGTAAGAATAAATACACAATGTATTATAAATAAATTCCGGTCATTTGGGGTCTCCTCCATATGTTCCACTCTACATTTTTTGTTGGTTTCTCATATTTCACTCTTACTTTGTCTTTCTGAGTTAACTCTTAGCCTTATTTCTCTGGGTTTTTTAAATGTTTATAGGGTTGAGTATATATATGCATATTAAACTCAATAAATAAATATATTTACATGTATGCCAATATATAGTATTCCATATATTTAACATGAATCAATAAGATTAATATCCATTACAAACTAAATAACAACCATAATAGCAAACAGCATACGCCTAGTACTCTTCTAAACATAATGCTAAATAAATTTAATCCTGACAACACTGATGTCAAATCAAATCAAACTCCATGCCAAACTTTAAAGATGTTAGCCATTACATTTTCAAGATTCCAAGGTATTTCATTTTATTTATGGCTATTATCAATGGGACTGTTTTTTATTTGGTTTTTATTTGGTTCTCTGCCTGTTGGTATATAAAAATGCATCTGACTTTTGCACACTGATTTTATACCCTGAGACTTTGAACCCTTGAGCATCTAGGCCTAGAGGGAACATACTTCAGAATACTAAGAGCCATCTACAATAAACCCACAGCCAACATATTGCTAAACAGAAATTGGAAGCATTTCCTCTGAAAACCGGAACAAGGTAAGTCTGTCCACTCTTCCCCCTCCTGTTCAACACAATATTGGGACTCCTAGCTAGAGCAATCAGACAAGAGAAGGAAATCAGGGATATCCAATTAGGAACATCAGTTATCCCTCTTTGGTGATGGTATGGGGAAACTGGCAGCAGACCACATGCAGAAGAATGAAACAGGACCCCTACCTATTACCATATACAAAAATCAACCCTAAATGGATCAGAGACCTAAACATAAAAACTCAGAACTATAAGATTCTTAGAAAACACAGAGACACTCTCATAGACATTGGAATAGGCAACCAAAAGTCCATGCCATATGAGATAAGATAGACAAGTGGGTCTTCATCAAACTGAAAAGCTTTTGCAAAGCAAAAGAAACCATCAAGAGAGTGAGGAGACAGCCTACAGAATGGAAAAAATAAATATATGCCAACTGTTTATCTGACAAAGGCCTAACATCCAGTATCTACAGGGAACTCAAACATGCCAAAGAGAAAAAAAACAGCTCTATAAAATAGTGTGCAAAAGACATGAATAGACACATCTCAAAAGAAAATATAGGAACAGTCAACAGATACATGAAAAAATGCTCAGCCTCACTAATCATCAAAAAAATGCAAATCAAAATCACACTGAAATCCCACCTAACTCCAGTCAGGATGGCCATCACTAATAACTCATAAAACCACAGATGCTATAAAGGATGTGGAGAAAAGGGAACACTTCTATACTGTTGGTGGGAGTGAAAATTAGTACAGCCTCCGTGGGAAACAGTGTGGTGATTTTTAAAAGACCTAAAATTGACCTTCCATATGATCCAGCAATTTCCCTTCTAGGAATATACCTGGAGGAACTCAAATCATTCTACAAAAAAGATACCTGTGCATGCATGTTTATTGCAGCACTATTCACAATAGCAAAAAACATGGAACCAACTGTGCAGCACAGTGAAAGTGGACAGGATAAAAAAAATGTGGCACATAAACACAATGGAGTATTACACAGCCATAAAGAAGGACAAAATTATGAACTTTGCAGCAACTTGGGTGAATTTAGTGTCTATCATACTCAGTGATCTATCACAGAAACAAAGAACTAAATGCCACATGTTCTCACTCATAAATGGACCTTGAACATAAATCACAACATGACAAGAAAGGGATTGGCATTAGCGCGACACTGCCAGGGGTCAGGGGAGGGACACAATATCACTAAGGATACCTGATCCTAAACCAGTTGAATGGTCAATGGGGCTGATGGTCAATGGGGAGGTCCAAACTTTTTTTTTTTTTTGGTGAGTAGGAGTCTGACTCTGTCACCTGGGCTGAAGTACAGTAGCACACTCATGGCCACCACAGCCTCAGACCCCTGGGCTCAGGTAATCCTGCCTCAGCCTTCCCAGTAGCTGAGGAAGGTCCAAACTTAACCTGTATGTAGACCACTTATGTACCTAATCCTGACTCGTAACCCATGTCTTTAAAATAAAATATAAAAAAATTTTTTCAAGATTAATAAAATAGTCATAGATTGACGACCACACTTAAAGAACGTGTTTTCTGCTATTCTGCATTGACCCTTGATTATTAAACAGCACTTTGGTCTAATGTTGACATTAGCCTCATATGGAGATTAACCTATGCATGCTTAGTGTCAAGCAAGTTATAGTTGCCCAAGACTAGAGCTTGACAGAAATTAGGCTGAGTCAGAGATTTGAAGCAACATGCTTAAGAAAAGCACAACAAGCTGGGCTCGGTGGCTCAGCCTGTACTCCCACGCCTTTGGGAGGCTGAGGTGAGTGGATTGCCTGAGCCCGCGGGTTCGAGACCCTCCTGGGCAGCGAGACCTCATCTCTACAATAAAACAAAAAAAATCAGCTGGGCGTGGTAGCACATGCCTGTAATTCCGGCTACTCGGAAGGCTGAGGCGGAAGGATTGCCGGAGCCCAGCAGGTCGAGGCTGCGGTGGCCAGGAGTGGCCAATGCACTCCAGTCTGGGCGACAGAGTGAGACTCCAACTCAAAAAAAAAAAAAAAAAAAAAAAGCGCAACAAAATACAAAGATACATTACAAAATAAAGAAATCTTTTTCTCATAGACAACCATGAGATGTAGATTTGTGATGGTGGTGGTAAGCATAAGCATAAAAAAAGAGTTGAGAAGCCGGGCTCGGTGGCTAAGCCTGTAATCCCGCGCCTTTGGGAGGCTGAGGTGAGTGGATTGCCTGAGCCCGCGGGTTCGAGACCCGCCTGGGCAGCGAGACCTCATCTCTGCAATAAATCAAAAAATCAGCCGGGCGTGGTAGCGCGCGCCTGTAATTCCGGCTACTCGGAAGGCCGAGGCGGAAGGATCGCCGGAGCCCAGCAGGTTGAGGCTGCGGTGGCCAGGAGCAGCCACTGCACTCCAGTCTGGGCGACAGAGTGAGACGCCAACTCAAAAAAAAAAAAAAGAGCTGAGGAAATGTTTGTGGTCTGGTAAGGTTATGTTATTATTTATGTCTATGACTTTCACTCTATCTGTATTATACCAAACTGTCTATATATTATATCAAATATTATATATCAGAGATTATATACTACATTTTATATATATTATATTAAATTATTATATTGTACTTGCTGTATATATACATAAAATTATTGTTTCTCCTGTAGGTGAAATACCTCCAACTGGAAATAATACTATAGAAAACAATGAAAATCTAGGTGTGCAAACCCCTGTATGCATATACAAGTATCACTTTCTGTACCAGTTTGGCAGTCTTGTAATATGGAATCCAGTAAGATTACTTGGCAGTGTCTACTGTCTTCCTTTACTCACTTTGTCACTTTGTGAACATCAAACAACTCTTCCAATTGGCAGGCAAGGGGAGAGGGGTTAGGAGGTGAGCAGGAAGAGTTGATTCTCTCATGAATTTTCTGTGCCAGTCTATAAGATTTAAAACATAAACACACACATGGAAAGAATTAGTTTGCTGTCTTTTTCTCCAAAGTTCCCTTTTACCCCACAGCTATCTTGGTAGTATCTTTTTACATATCCTTCATTCCCAAGGAAAAGACCATTGATTTAGGAAGCGGCTGGGAATACTCCCTTTCCCATCCTAGCTGTTTATTCCCCAAAAGACACTTTAATGTTAACCTCTGAAACTCAGATACAGTTTAAAAGCACTCAGTTAAAAAGCACTCAGTTAAAATCTTCTTGCTCTACAATTTTGAGACAGATAAGAGGTCAATTATCTAATTCAGGGTCAGCAAATCTTTTCTGTAAAGGTGCAGAAAGTGAATATGTTAGGCTTTGTGGACCATATGGTTTCCGTAGCAATTATTCAACTCTGCCACGGAGACACAAAGGAGCCATACCTTTGTTTGTTTTTTATTGTTTTAGAGAACTACCTGAGAGTAGGTAATTTATAAAGAAAAATATTATTCGGCTCACAGTTCTGATGGCTGGACAGGTCAGACAGAGCATCTGCTGAAGGCCTCAGGTTGCTTCCCCTCGTGGCAGAAGGCAGAAAGGGAGCCAGTGTGTGCAGAGATCACATGGCAAGAAGCAGCAAGGGGTAGGGAGGACAGGAGTAGAGGTACCAGGCTCTTTTTAACAACGAGCTATCCTGGAATCTAAGAGTGAAAACTCCCTCACTGCCCTCCTTAACCCACCCAGGGCATTCATCAGTTCATGCAGAGTCTACCCTCAAGACCCGAACACCTCCCATTAAGCCTACTTCCAACACTGGGATCAAATTTCAACATGAAGTTTGGAAAGGACAAACATCCAAACTATAGCAATTTTATTTACAAAAAAAAGTGGCAGACCAGATTTGTTGACAGGCCATAGTCTGCCCCTCTAATCTGACCTAATACTTATCTTCTAAAATAGAATGCATTTTTGTGTTAGTCATTGTGGTTGATTTTTACTCCTTTCTACGTGATTCTAGAGAATCATTCTTCTCTACAGTCATTCCCCATATAGTTTTTTTCCCATGGTGAGTCTGCGGAACCAAATGACGCAAGCAGAAGCCAGATAAAAGCTTATGCGTTGGTGCTTACCTTCTCTGCTTGCTGGAAACTCTTTACCACAATGTGGAAAAGATTGAGTTGGCCTATGGAAGGTGAGAAGGTATGTAAAGAGCAGCCTGGGTTGCTGCAGCCATGGCTCAAATGTAACACTGAGCCTAGCCCAGCATCTGGTGGTGCGGACCCAGCCATCCCAGTCAAGCCCAGCCCTATTACCAGAATCATGAGCTACAAAATCATGGGTGTTTTAGCCATTATATTTTGGTCTAGACTGATGGATAGCCATAGGTAGTTAATAAAGTAATCTAGGAGTGAAAAAGCCTCAAGCACTCATTCACAAACACACTTGCTCTGTCAATGTAACCAAAGCAATAATGAATGAGCTATATGGTCAACTTTGTGAATTTGTGGCTATCTTAACAGTTAGTCCAGATGACTCCAAATTTCTAGACTGTCCTAGCGGCAATTGAATTGTTCTGATATTTCCTGAAACATTCAGAATCGCTATGGGGAATAGCTCAGATTCACCGAGCAATTAATAACAAACCTCCATTTTTTTGCTTAAAAAGATTTCATGATGATGATTCAGAGAAAAACTAATAGAAATAACTAGTTTATACAGAGATTGCCCTGACTGAGATTCCTAGAAACTACTTTCTCTCAGCTCCCAAATACCAAATCTCTTAGCTCCCAAATATCAAATCCAAATGAAGCTTTATATAACAAGCTAATCTTCATGCTAAGTGGTTAATGCATGAGTCTTCAGATTAACATACATCATGTCTGAAGCTTCTGAAAGTCCTGGATTCCAGGCTTTTTGATACTCTTCTCGGGACTGTGTTATGCTCTTAATAAGCTCAGCATTGCCAATATAGCTTTTTAAGAGACAACCAGAGATCCAATTTTATGACTATTGATCACATAATTTTATAAACTTTCTTAATAATAGACCTGGAAATACATGCAGCCAAGAAAACCTTGAAGGACATGTTTCACATATGAAGTCTTATCGAAAGAAATTTAGAGGGTAAATTAAAATTTTCTCAGTTTGTAAAGACAAGCAAAGACTCTTACGTGGAAAACCAATTTTCCATAACTGACTGATGAGCGTCTACCACAAGACTAAAGACTTACCAGTTAGAATTAGTGAAATTTGCCCATTAATGTATTGTAGGTCTTCAGGTAATGAAGCCTCTGCATTTGGACTGAAATGTCTGCCATGTTTTCATAGGTGTGTCGGCGAGCTATAGATCACTGAACATGGTTTATGGATGACAGAGAATATCATTATGGATCTTATAGTCTCTCATTATGAAACACTTGGTTTATGCACAATTCTACATGTGATGGTTACTTCTTACTGATTAGAAAACATTGGCTAAATTTTAATGCATTCTGGGGTAGAGGGGTCTCTAAAACCCATGGAAAATAGATACACCAGGAGTCTCCGAAAAACAGAGGTGTTCAAAGATAGTGAAATTTCACAAAGGATTTGAGGAGAAGCTGATAGATAAAGGGCAGACAAATTAAGGAAATGCAGATGGTAATGGGAACCTAGGGAGACTGCACAACTGCACCTAGAGACCGGAACTAGTGTCTTTTCTGGAATGGAGAATGAGCGACCTGCTATGGGAAAAGGAATTCTCCACCTAAGGTGACAAAACACCTCTGAGAGGAATGGGTCCAGATCCTCAGGCCTCTGGCCACACTAACCTGGATTCCCAAACCCAGCAGTCTATGTTAGGGAGGTAATAAGGTGAAATGAAACAAAGAAGGAAAACATGCTCTTTTATTCTAGGACATCTGCCCTAGATCTTATCTTAGCTAACTGTGCCACTGTCTTGGACAAGACATAGCCTATATGAATAATAACACCCTAACAGTTTGCTGTTAGGATTAAACTAATTCACTTACATGTAGAATCCTAGCAGGATATGGCATTTAGAACACTCTCAACAAATGCTCATTTTTCCTTTTCTTTCTCTCTCTTTCTTTCTCTCTCTCTCTCTCTGCCTCCCATTCTCTCTCTCTTCTTCTCTCTCTCTCTCTCTCTATTTGTCTTTAGCTAAGTCAATTAATCTCCTTGTGCTTCAACTTCGTTTTTATATGAAATGGTTTGGACCATTTAGCAAATCTTAAAGGCTGCTTCCATCGATAAATCCATGAATTGTAAAAGGTACCAAAAGCATTCATAATAACTTTTTGATTTCCATAGATATATATGTATGCAAGGTATAAACATACTCATTATGTGTTAACTACTCTTTTAAATTTTAGCAATTCCTAACTGACAGAAACTTACAAACCGCTTTGAGTTGATGAGGTCTGCTGAATACATTCTCACTGAGCTGCTAGGTAGTGTCTTCCTTAGTATTTAGGCCTTCCCCCAGAACTCACCCTTTCCCCAATATGCTTTCCCAGCTAATTTATTGTCTCTGAAGAGGCCATTTAAGGGTTATTAGCCTCCTCACCATTTCAGATGGGGGCAACTGAGGTGATGTCAGAGTAAGGCTTAAGCACACAGGAATCCCCCAGTCCCCAAACCAGCATTCACTTCACACCTCTCAGTCAAAACCAGGATTGTGTCTGGTGCCAAATTATGCACAGCAGTGCTTTCATTTTTTATTATTTAAAGATTTCAGGGACTGAGGAATGATTAAATATGAGTTCTAAGAGATATAAAAGGATATGGAAAAGACTCAGGGGACTTCAGTCAAAAATATATGCTGCCATTATTCAAGTTTCTACTCTTATCACAGAGAAAACTATATAGCTAAATTTGGGAGTAATAATGCCATGGAACTGAAATAATACTATTGAATAACAAAAGGAGTGTGTAAGTTGAGGACCGCAGCCGCTGGGTCACAGGCATTTTCTGTTTGTGAATACCTGTGCCCTCATGACGGGACCATTCACCTACCAGGTATTGAGCTTATCAATTCTTGTCCATTTTCCTAATTACTTCATGGATTTCGGATTGTGTAAAAATAACCAGTTAGCATCTATTAGGCAGAGAATTGATTTTAGCCAATCTCCCATCTATTTGCAGTCACATTTATAGACTAGAGACTTCCTTCGAGGTCTGTGCTCACAGAGAAGCTCAGAGAGTCTAAGGTACTGAAAAGAGTCAGAATATGTAAATCACTCCCAGAAAGTCATATTTTTTTCACTGCTTGATATTTTTGCTCTGGTCAGTGGAAATTAGTCATCCTGGAAGCATTAACTCACCTACAGAAAACCCTAAACCATAAAGGACTTGCTTGGTTCAAGCTCAAACTTTGTGAAAGCAGCATCCTGAGCCAAGGTTAGGTTTTAAATTTTCTGAATGTCTCTAACCAGTGGCAACCGGAGAAGCCAAACCAAATGTCTTTAAGCCTTGCTATTCAAGTATGATGTGAGAACCACAAATATCAATACTGTATTACTTGAGAGCTTTCAGGGATGCAGAATCTCAAACCCCACCCAGAACAAGAGCCCTAGGGACTGGTATGCTCTTAATGTTTAAAAAGCACTATCTTAAAGAATTTATGGGTCAAGCCTATACTATCATTTAGAAGGCCACATCTCAGACACATTTGGGGTGAGGGGTAGAAAGTAGAAATTATTCAATGAAATATATGGAAAAATCCCAAATCACAATACTAAAGGGAAATAGATTTTGCTCTGTTATCTATGTATTACTACACACACACACACACACACACACACACACACACACACACACAGTATATCACTCATATACATATATAACAACATGTTTTTCTTTTCTTTTTTTAGGGTCCTGAGTGCTGCATGCTATATTATCATTCTAAGAGGCTTTACAGAAGAGCTATGATTTTTCTCCTTCAAGTGCTCCTTTTCCTTATAACCTTCTTATGGTAAAAGAACTCCTCTTCCTCTCTTTTCTTTGACTCATTTCATGTGGTAGAAGAGTCTAACCCATCTTAAGATAAAGAGTAATAACTATGACAACATTTTATGAGCTCCTGAGTCCAGCCATGCCTAAGGACCACTTTGAGCTTTATATACACAACAAGTTTCCCTTTTCTGCTTAAGTTAGTTTGAATTGAGTTCCTGTAAACCACAGATGAAAAAAAAAAATCCTGACAAACATAGTAACCCATCAGTTCTATCTTTCTGATGCCTCTATTCACTGACAGCTAGGGGTCAACAGGCATTTAAGGAAAGCTTCAACAGAAAAGCAAGATTTGTTTAAAAAATAAGAAACTTCTAAAACTTCTCAAATATTCAGAATAAAACAAAAATTCATGTCTATAAAGTAATAACCACATGCTATATAAAATAGAAAAAAATATTGAGAAAGAGTTCTTATAAATTAAAAATATGCTCATCAGAATAAACATGCCAATATTTTAACTTCCAATATTGGAAGACAATGTTGAGAAAAATCTCTTAGTAAAATAAAAAGATAAAGCTAGAAAAAGTGAGAAAAATAACAGAAAATAGAGAATTATGTAAGAGTTTTGCCTTCGCATTAACAGTAGTTTCAAAAAGAGAGAAAAGGAAAAAGGGCTAAAAACTATTAAATAATATAAGAAAATTTCCCAGAACTGAAGGTCATACATTTCAAATCACGCAAGTCCACTGGAAACCCAGAACAATAAACGGAAAAAAGTACCAAAGTACATAATCGTGAAATTTCAGAACACCATAGATAAAGAGAAGACTATAAAAGGTTTCATGCAGAAAAAAAGATTTGAGGTTAGACTTGAATAATGCTTCTTACTAACAGTAGACTCTAGAAGATAATGCAGCCAGCTTTTCAAAATTATAAGATTATTTTCGACTAGAATTCTCTGTGCAGCCATATTACCAAACAATATTTTCAGACATTTATTAAATAATAATAATGAGAGTAACTTCAATGTGCCTTTTCCTAGAAAGCTCTCGAAGGACATGCTATGAAACATGGGAAAGTTATCTACATGGAACCCAGAACCAGGGATTGGAAAATAGGTTAGTAGTAAAGAATGTACCAGAGAGACTGCTATCATTCTGACAGGAGAAGATGAAAGACTAAATCAGAGAGATGTCAAAGCAATGTTCCTGGAAAAGAAAATAAACCAATTATTTGATGTTTGGGAATGTAGAAACATTGTTAGCACTGTAATAGAACTGTTGAACTATTTGGGAAAGAATAGCAAAAATTCATAGAAAACTAAACAAATAAATACCAGGGGTGCCAAAAAAGTATACACATTTTAAGAGATGTTATCTATGTATTACTTTTCTAAGTTGAGTTGAATTATGGTAGCAATGTGTAGTGTAGCATTTGCTCAAAAGATGATGCTAATCAAATGAATGCTAGCGTCACCACATGACAGGAAAGACAAAGAACATGGTGGAAGCCCAGTTGTCCTTCCAGGAGTGCAAGACCAATTTGAAATGGTATTTGAAATTTGAGAACATTGTGGAAGAACGACGACAATGGAGACGTGAGTATGCAATAGAACCTCCAACCTGCCTAACAATTGCAAGCATTCGTCGTAAGTTTGAGATGCAAGGTGCTGTGTGTGATGTGAGCCAGAGAAGATCTGGGAGACCTCGCACAGCAAATCCTGCAGTAGCTCGCTGTAATCAGAAGTATCTGGACACTGATGGAAACCACTGTGAGCAACTCTTGTGCAGGAGTCAAATGTGACTGTATTCATCTTTTGTTATCCGTATATATTGAGTATTACAACTTTCATAGTTTTTTCCTTTCTTAAAATACATATACATTTTTTGGCACCCTCTGTATTTGAGGAAAATGTTAACTACAGAAAAAAGTACCCTAAAATAAAAAGAAGTCATAGTATATTTGTTACTAACTTTGCAACATACAATATTTATAGGTAATAATACTGTATATACTCACAATCAATGTAATTTAAAAATGTTATAGAACTGTAATAGGATAATCAGAGCAGGGAAAGCAGAAGAATGATAAAAAGAGATAAATGCTATACTGTTATGTCAGAAAGTTAATATAGAGGAGGGAAACCAAGACAGTGGACCAGCAAAATCTGGTACTCACCTTCTTCACAAAGAAAAACCACAGTAATTAGTAGATAATCACACTTCAAATATATCACCTAAGAGAGAACAATAAAGTTCAACAAAGTGATAGGAAACATCTCAAGCAAGAAAGGAAAGAGAAGCCGGGTTTGGTGGCTCAGCCTGTAATCCTGCGCCTTTTGGAGGCTGAGGTGAGTGGATTGCCTGAGCCCGCGGGTTCGAGACCCGCCTAGGCAGCGAGACCTCATCTCTACAATAAATCAAAAAAATCAGCCGGGCGTGGTAGCGCATGCCTGTAATTCCGGCTACTAGGAAGGCTGAGGTGGAAGGATCGCAGGAGCCCAGCAGGCGAGGCTGCAGTGGCCGGGAGGGCTGCAGTGGCCGGGAGTGGCCACTGCACTCCAGTCTGAGCAACAGAGTGAGACTCCAATTCAAAAAAAAAAAAAAAAAAGAAAGGAAAGAGAAGAAAGGCAGCCTGCTTACCCAGGATTGGCAGGAAGCCTGGAGACTCCCTAATTTGAGAAAAGGGCAGGTGGCAGGTGAGGAACCCCGATGGTCCACATTCCCACTATGACCTCCTGCCATCCTAAGACCCCCTAGACCCTAACAGGTCCTGAGACTAACATAAGGAGCTATCTGGAGATCACAGGAAAGCATTGTTCCAGAGAGGAAGCTTACACTAGTTCCAACATGCCCCTAAGTCCCAAGCAGCTACAGCAAAGTGCCATATTGAGAACCCAGGACCCATTAGACTATATCCTGCCCAGGATTCTGACAGCTTCTGTACCTCTACATCCTTGGTGTCCCACTGTCATGCCCCACATGTAACCACTACAGCAGCTGGCTGCTGCCGCCAGGGTTAAAATGCAAACCATCAGCAATGACCTTACTTACCCCAGAAGTAAAGCTGCCACACATTTTCACCCATCATGAGGACAAACTTTACTGCACAGTGGGCTCCTGCAGCTGGGACCAAAGCATGAATGAAAAGCACACTCCAAAGCAACCTGCAAGCTGCCAATGAATAAAAGTCCACCCTCCTCAGTTGCAAAGTTGTAGGGCAGCTACTGCCTTTCTGACTCAGGCATTCTACAGAGGAACTAGGCCTACCACAGCCAGCACCTGCACACACCAACAGGGCCCCTGAGGACCGATCTTCCCAGCCTAGTGTTACCCCTCCAGTACCCAAACATGCCATCTGGGGGATAGGGGGCCACCCAGCCCAATCTATTACCATTAGCCTCTGAATACTGCTCCTAGGGTCCCAAGATCAGGTCCATCTAACTTGCTACTACCATTACAGCTGGCATTCACTTTTGTGTACCACCTTCAAATCTACTAAGCCCATCAAAGACACCATAAATACCAACACAGATAACTGGGGAGGCAGAGGATCGTCCTGCCAATGCTGCAGCCATCACCTATGCCATGCCTACTGCCCAGGAACCCAAGGACCAACTCACCTACCCAGCCCACTGTTGCCACTGCAAGTACCCAAGCAAACTGCTATAAGGCCCCAAAATCAGCACACTTGGACAGACTAACTTCAGTGCCAGCATACAACACCATGGGGTCCAAGGACAGGTATGCTACTACTGTCACCACTGGAGCCCAAGGACAGGCCCACCTGACATCCCCATCCCCAGCAAAATTTCATTACAATGTCTACTATCAAAAAAACACATGAAAGTATAAAATCCACTGGCAGAGCAAACAAACAAATAAGAGAAAGGACTAAAACCACCAAACTACAATGTAAACAATAAAAGAGAAAAAAAAGGAACAAAGAATATACAATTGCAACCCAAGTTACTGAGGAAATCACAGACACCACAAGGACTGTTTACAAGTAAAGAAATCATACTATCAATACACTACTGCATACACCCAGAGACACAGCCAGAGTGTCCTAGCCAATCAATACCACAGATTCATCTTTAGGAAAAAGTTCTCCCCTATGAAAGCAATTCAAAAATAAGAAGCAACTGTTATATCTAATATGCAGATACCAACATAAAAACACAAGAAACATGAAAATACAAGGAAATATGATACCTCCAAAGGAATACAATAAATCCTTAGCAACAGATCTAATCAAAAAACAGTTTATGAAATCCCAAAGAATTTAAAATAATGATATTAAGGAAGTACAGTGAGATAAAAGAGAATTCTTCAAAAAATACAAAAAATTACAAAAATAATTCAGGATATGAATAACAAATTTACCAAAGAGTTAGATAATATAAAAAGGAATCAAGCAGAAATTCTGAAACTGAAGAATTCACTGAATGAAACACAAAATACATTTGAAAGCTTTGACAACAGACTATATCAAGCAGAAGAAAGAATTTGGAATTTGAAGACAGGCCTTTTGAAAGAACTGAGTCAGAAAAAAAATTTTTAAAGGGTGAACAAAACCTATGACAAATGGGACACCATAAAGCAACAAAATATTTGAATATTTGATGTCCTAGAAGGCAAAGAAAAAACAAAGGGACAGAAAACCTATCTAACAAAGTAATAGCTGAAAAGTTCCCAAGCATAGCAAGACACGTAGACATCCAGACACAGAAAACTCAGAGATGCCCAAACAGCTACAATTCAAAAAGATCTTCTTCATGGCAAATTGTAGTCAAATGTCAATAGTCAGAGACAAAGAAAATTCTAAAAACGGCAAGAAAAGCAATTCATCATTTATAAGGACCCCCTTCCCCATGAGACTAACAGTGAATTTGTCAGCAGGAATCTAACAGGCTAGGAGAAAATGGAATGATATATTCAAAGTGCTAAAGGAAAAAAATAATAATAACTGTTAGCCAAGGATACTATATCCAGCAAAATTATTCTTCATAAACGAAGGAAAAATAAAGTCTTATCCAGATAAGCAAAAGCTGATGGAATTCCTCACCACTAGACCAGCTCTACAAGAAATGTCTACTGGAGTTAAATACCTGGAAGTAAAAGAACAATATCTACTATCATAAAAACACATGAAAGTATAAAATCCACTGGCAGAGCAAGCAAACAAATAAGAGAAAGGACTCTAATATTACCACTACAGAAAGTCACCAAACCATGATATAAACAATAAAAGATTAAAAAAGGAACAAAGAATATACAAAACAACCACATACCAATTAATAAATGACAAGAATAAGCCTTCACATATCAATAATGACCTCAAATGTAAATAAATTAAACTTTCTATTTAAATGATACAAATTTGCTGAATGAACTTTTTTTAAAAAGGACCCAACCAGGTGCAGTGACTTATAACTGTAATGCCAGCACTTTGGAAGTCCAAAGTGGAAGGATCGCTTGAGCCCAGCAGTTGGAGACCAATCCAGGCAACATTACAAGATTGCGTTTCTACAAAATATAAAAAATAAATAAACAATGCTACATGTGATGGTGCATGCCTTAGTCCCAGCTACTCAGGAGGCTGAAGTAGAAGGATCGCCTGAACCCAGGAGTTTGAGGCTGTGGTAAGCCATGGTCATGCCACTGCACTCCAACCTGGGTAGCAGAATGGGACCATGCTTCAGAAATAAACAAACAAACAGATAAAACTCATCTATATGCTGGGAGACAGAACGGGACTATGCTTCAAAAATAAATAAATATTTTTTGAGTTATTGACGATGGCCATTCTGATGGGAGTTAGATGGTATCTCAATGTAGTTTTAATTTGCATCTCTTGATGACTAGTGAGGCTGAACACTTTTTCATATATTTGTTGGCGTCTCTTATGTCTTCTTTTGAGAAGTGTCTATTCATACCTTTGGCCCATTTTGTAATAGGGCTGTTTGTTTTATTCTTTTCAGCATGTTTGAGTTTCTTATAGATCCTAGATGTTAGGCCTTTGTCACACATGGAGTTGGCAAATATTTTTCCCAGTCTGTGGGCTGTCTCCCTGCTCTTTTGATGGTTTCTTTGGCTTTGCAGGAGCTTGTCAGTTTAATGAGGTTCCACTTGTCTATCTTATCTCTTATGGCCTGGGCAGAAACAAAGAGCTGAGTATCACATGTTCTCACTCATAAGTGGACCCTGAACAACTACCGTATTACTATAAGAAAAGGATTGGAAGTGGCGGGAAACTGTGAGGAGGGGTGTAGGGGAGTGGGGAGGTGGGATTGACAGTAGTTAATATCTGCCTGGGGAAGGTGGGGAGCACATTTCACCAATAAGGGTAACTGCTCAGTGAATATTTATATACCTAGCCCTGAATTGTACCCCACAATTTTAAGTAAAAAGAGAGGGAAAAAGAAAATGTAAAAATAAATAATAAATAATTCCAATAAAAGCTTTCATGTGAACATACATTTCAAATGAATGAATGAATAAATAAATAAATAAATAAAAAGACTCAATCTATCTGCCACCTAAAGGAAATGCATCTCATCTGCAAAGGTACGTATTCTATGCAAATTTAAATTAAAAGCAAGCAGGAGTAGTTATACTTAAGTCAGATAAAACAAAGTTAAAGACAAAAACAGTAAAAAGAGACAAAGTAAGTCATCTATAAAAGGATCAATTTAGCAAGAGGATGTAACAATTCTGAACATACAAGCACCCTACACCAGAGCACTCGGTTATATATACCAAATATTAGATTTAAAGAGAGAGAGAGACTTCAAAACAGTAATAGTGGTCTGCTCCATGTCATCACAACGGGCAGGTAAGCACAGGTACTGATGTCAGGTGATAGACGGCCAGCAGATGGGTGGGTCAGTCACATGATTGCTGCCATGTTGATGGGGTTTGCCATGAAGATCATGAAAAGTTGATTAGGTTAACTTGTCTACAAAACAAGCTGGGGAGGGGTTATGAAATATTTATCAGTAGCTATCTCTGAGAAACAGGTTCTGTCCTTGGCTAGTGATTAGAGGGTTAAACTGAAGTGAACTGCTAGAAAAACATGACAAAGCTAAAAAATGTTAAAGTGGCTGCTCATTGGCTACATTGACTTCGGGTTATATCCTTTCAGGATGAAAACAAAAAGCAATGTATCTGATCAAACTCAAACTCTCTATAGAAACACTATGGAAGACAGTGCCAGAGTGGAGAACTGGAAGTAATACTCGAGCTTGTTTAATGAGAGAAGCAGAGGCAGCAGTAAATAAAAATGTGACAGTGTTTTGAACATGAGTGAAAGCTGAGAATTCAAAGAAACTGGACAACAAAGAAAGGGAAAGAACAACAGAGGAACCAAGAGATTATATTGCTGCTTGAAAATTGTGAAGATCTACATTACATGCAACATTCGGGGGTGGGGTTAGTATCAAGTCTGAAAAATGAAATCCCAGGGTTGTCCTTTACAGAGTTACCCTGAGCAATTCAATTTACCTTTTAAGTCTCAGTTTCCACATCTATAAAATGAGGATAATACCTAGCTCACATGCAACACTGAAGTGATTTCAATAGATAGAGCACTTAGGGAATCGTAAATTTTCATGGCAAAAGTACCAGTGTGAAAGGGAAGTCTCCCCATGAGAATCCTGAAAAAAAGGAAAATTTAGTGAGGTAAGCAGTAAAGAAGCAGCTCATGGTTTTACTCTCAGTCTTCTCTGGGGAGAATATGTCAAGGCCATCATCTGTTTCAAAATACCAAGTTTGATACATTTTTATTTGATTCTGGCACTTGAGATTCCACAACCAGAAATTTAAAAAAAGAAAAAATTCCCCTCGAGATTTAAATATATTTCCAATGGCACAATAATTGAGCAAAGATGAGTATTTACATAATGCAAGGAATAAAGAAACAAAATAGTAGGATTTTTTTCAGGTTTTTTTCAGTAGTATTTTTCAGTCTATCATTTTGTTTGTTTGTTTTTTGCACCAAATGACAGTGTGAGGTAATACTAGTTCCAACTCACCTGATTTTTACCAGTGCTGTGTAAAACTGCAGGATCATTAGAAAAATAACAAATATATGTCAGAAAAACCTTTAAGTGATTTGTGGCAAGGGCTTCTTCCTCCCCACTCCCCACCCCTGCCCCATTATGAATTTCATATTGTTTTGCAACAACTTGGTTTTCCTCACTCTGACTTTCATTGCTTTGGCTATGTATTTGAACCTTCTGATTTTCTGCTTAATTACAATAGTTCCTGCATTGCATCATACTAGAGTGGTTTTGAATGTGAAAATATTATGAAATAAGTATTTAACATGATAATACAACTAACTACTGTCCTCAAATTTCCAATAGTGTAGAGGAGGCTAGGGGCAGTAATTCTTTTGCATTTTGATGGGTCTTTCCACCTAGTTTGAATGAGAATGATTACCAAAAACTATTAGGAAAAAAGCATACTAGGATTATAAATTGATTTCATTTGAGGTAATTTTTCAAAAAGAAAAACCCTAATTTTTTTTTTTTTTTTTTTTTTTTTGGTCAATCTTTAAAGCGTCATTGAATATCTTCTCTAACTTCAATCCTTAGATTCGTTTTTTTATGATCCTACAGTTTCACACAGCACTGGCAAAATCAGATGAGCTGGATCTAAGCTATTACCTCACACAGTCATTTGGTGAAAAAAAAGAAAAAAGAAAAATGATAGACTAAAAAAAACTACACGCACCAGCTTGAATGAATATTTAAATTGCCTTTACAGTTAGTTTTTTCTTTCTTTTGGATAATATTTTTTATTATTCTAACAAGAGAAAAGCCTGCCATTATCTCAGGGGCTTTGTAGGCAGCATGATTGGGCTACATTTAGGGAAACCGGCGTTTGTTGTCTTGAATTTCTCATGAAACAACAGAGATTCCTGTCTAAAAATCATCCATTAAGGTTACCCGTGTTTATTTGTTCAGCCTAGGGTTGCAAGTTCATTTTCAGTCTGAAATCCTAGAATAATGACTCTTTTAGTTTTACATTTAAAAATGAAATTCAGCTAACATTGGTTTTTAAAAAACAGTTGAAAAATCTAACAACAAATGGATCCTATACTACTCAAATTGCATAAACCTAAGATTTGGAAACATCTAATAAAAACAAACATCCAAACATATGACTATGTAACAGATTTACCATTAAGACCATCTATCCCATGACTGTTAGGTAATACATGCTTTGCACAACACTGGGTCTTCTGAGTAATAACTTCTGGTAGATTTTTAAACTTCTTTAAACAAGTCCTCTGTGATGCATAAAAAATAGTCATCCAAGTTTTTACCACAAATATAATTGCCTTTTGGTAGAGGGCTGAACAGATACACTTTTCAAACAGGCATCTGAGTTGGCAGACCATGAATCTGAGTTTCGTTTTTGATGCTGTGTGCTTTCTCCAGAACCTTGTTTACTGGTTACCTGGTAGTTCTGCTGATTGACTGTTGAGGTAATTCTTTAACTTAATTCTCAAAATAAAGCCAGAAGAATATGCTTCAATAATCTGTAACGTGATAAACCTTTAACAAAATACCGATCAAAATGTAAGCACCTTAAATTAAGCTTTGTGTGATTTTCCACCTGCTGTTGCTGTGCTTTCAATAAAAAACATTCTAAGCCAGGCTCGGTGGCTCAGCCTGGAATCCCGCGCCTTTGGGAGGCTGAGGTGAGTGGATTGCCTGAGCCCGCGGGTTCGAGACCCGCCTGGGCAGCGAGATCTCACCTCTACAATAAATCAAAAAATTAGCTGGGCGTGGTAGCGCATGCCTGTAATTCCGGCTACTCGGAAGGCTGAGGCGGAAGGATCGCCGGAGCCCAGCAGGTGGAGGCTGCAGTGGCCGGGAGCGGCCACTGCGCTCCAGTCTGGGCGACAGAGTGAGACTCCAACTCAAAAAAAAAAAAAAAAAAAAAATTCTAAAACTGTTGGGGTAGCAATTGCTTAGAAGACATGTACCGGGCAAACTTTCAATTTCATTCTTTATGCCACACCCCTTGAAGAAGAAGATTTCAGAAATGCTATGATGGTCATTAGTTTCAATTAACAACACAAGAAAACTCAACCACAATATCCAGTACCCTCATACTCTCTTCAGACAACCTACTGCCATGACACACCTGGACCAGGGTGTTTACCAAGGCACCCTGCCACTCCAAAAGAACATTTTTTCACTCCCTATGCAGTCGGTTATACTGAGAACAGTTCACACACAGACTGAAATTCAGAATTTGATATAGACAGATGTAGGTTGGTGGTTTCGAGCTATGCCAGTAGCAGGTTGCATCTTTAAAGTGTTTTAGTTTGGTTGTTGTGGTTGAAATATAATTCACATACCATAAAATTCACCCTGTTAAAGTCCATAATCAATTGGGTTTTAGAGTAAAGTTGTGCAATTATCACTAATACCTAATACCGGAACATTTCATTATTTCCCCCCCTCATAAAAAACTCATAAGCATTAGCAATCTTTACACAATCCCCTTGCCTCCAGTCCTTGGAAACCACAAATCTCCTTTCTGTCTCTACAGATATGTATATCCTGGACATTTCATGTAAAAAAAAAAAAAAAAAAAAAAAAAAAAAAATATATATATATATAGTATGTGAGCTTTTGGGTCTAGCTTTTTACTTAGAATAGTATTTTCTAGGTTCATTCATGTTATAGCATGTATTAGTACTTTATTTCTTTGTATGGCTGAGCAATATTCCATTGCATGAATAAATCACACTTTATCCATTTTTCAATCATTGGACAACTGAAAGTTGTACCTAATGCCTTATATGAATAATGCTGCCATGAACATTCATGTACTACTTTTTGTATAGACAAAGATTTTCGATTAACTTGGGTGCATACCTAGGAGTGGAATTACTGGATCATATGTTAAATCTATGTTCAACTTTCTGAGACATTTCCAAACCATTTCTGCAAGTAGCTACACCACTTTACATTTCCACCAGAAATGTAGAAGGGTATCACTCTCCCATAACTTCACCAATACTTATTGCCCATCTCTTTGATTATTGTCATCCTAACGGTAGGAAGCGGTATTGCATTGTGATTTGATTTGCATTTCCCTATGACAAATAAAACTGAGTATCTTTTCATATGCTAATCAGTCACTGTATATCTTCTTTGGAAAAACGTCTATGTAAATGCTTTGACTATTTTTATAACTGCTTTATTGAAATATAGTTCATATATTATACAATTCACTCATTTAAACTGTAAAATTTAATGATTTTAAGTCTATTCATAGGATTGCCCACATATTTTTGGAATATTATCATCAACCTAAAAGATACTCATATCATTAGCAGTTACTTCCAATTTCCCCCAAAGCTTTAAGGAACCACCATGTTTTTTGTCTCTATAGCTTTTCCTATTCTGAGCATCTAATATAAACGGATTTAAATAATATGTGGAACTTTGTGATTGGCTTCTTCACTTAGCATAATGTTTTCAAGATTCTTTCATGTTGTAGCATTTATTAGTATTTCATTTCTTTTCATGACTGACTAATATTCCATTGTATGGATATACCACACTTTATCTGTTCTTCAGCTGATAGATAACTGAGTTGTTTCCACATTTTGACTATTATAATAATTCTGCTATGAACATTTGTGTACAAGTTTTTGTACAGACATACGTTTCCAACTAACTTAGGTACACCTAAAAGTGGAATTGCTGGATTATATAGTAACTTCATGTTTAATATTATTATGAATTGCCAGTCTGCTTTCCCAAGCAGGTGTATTGTTTTACACTACCACCAGCAACATACAAGGACATCAACTTTTCCAAATCCTTGTCAACATTTGTTATTATCAGTTTTTTAAATTATAGCTATCCTAGTGAATATAAAATGGCATCACCATATGGTTATAATTTGCATTTCCCTTATGAATAATGATGTTGAGCATTCTTTCATGTGCATATTGTATATCTTTCATGTGCAGTTGTATATATTCATTGAAGAAATATCTACTCAGATAATTTGACCATTTTTCACTGGGATACTTGTCTTTTTATTGTTGCATTATAAGAGTTTGTTATATATGGATATGAGTCCCTTATCAGATAAATGGTTTGTAAATTTTTTTATGCTATTCTGTGACTGCCTTTTGAGTTTCTTCATGGTGTCATTCAAAGCATAAAACCTTTAAATTTTGATGAATTCTAACTGAGTTATATTTATCTTTTTGTTTGTACCTTTGGTGTCATATCTAAGAAAGCATTACCTAATGCAAGATCACAAATATTTATTTCTGTTATTTCCTAAACATTTTAACTTTTGCATTTAGGTTTTTGGCCCATTTTAGATTTTGTTTGTGTATGTGGGATAAGGCAGGGGTCCAGCTTTATCCTTTTGTAGCACTGCTGTTAAAAATAAATTCTCTACCCCCACTGAATTGTCCTGAAACCCTTATACAAAAATCAATTGACAATAAATATGAGTTTATTTCTGAACTCTCAATTCTATACCATCAATCTCTATATCCTTATGTCAGTACTACTCACTCTTAATGTAGCTTTGTAGTGAGTTTTGAAATCAAAAAGTATGAGGCCTCCAACTCTGTTTTTGTTTTTTGTTTTTTTTTCAAGAGTGTGTTGACTGTCCTGGGTCCACTGAATTTTTGTATAAAATGTTAAAATCTGCTTGTCAACTTCTGGGGGGGGAAGAAGCTATTAATAGTATTTTGATCAGGATTGCATTGAATCTACAGATGAAAGTAGAAACTATTTCCAACTTAACGGATTTTTTTAAATCCACAAATGTGTCTTTCCTTTATTTAGTTCCTCTTTAATTTTTTTCAATCATGTTTTATAGCTTTCGATGTACATATACTGCACATTTGTTAAATTTAGTCCTACACATTTTCTTTTTTGACACTATTGTCAATGTATTTGTTTCCCCAATTTTATTTTCAAATTGTTCATTGCTAGTGCATAAAAATATAAATGAGGTGACATCACCAAGATGATGGAGTAGAAGATACTAGTCATCATCCACCCACAGAAAAAAATATAGACAGCTATCTACAAACCAAAATAGCTCTGAGAGGGCTCAAGCATTCATTAAAGAATCAGTAGTAACACAGTGGATTAAAACAATCAAAGAATATCCACAAAGAAAGAATCACTGGTGAGACTGGCATACCTGAGATGCCAAGAAATGGCCAGGAACAAAAAGGAAAGGTGGACACTATGGGTATCAACCATGCAGCAGGAGCCACTGTAGTCCCCAGTGGCGTGGTCCACAGAAGATACTGCCATATTTTGCCATTTACGTAACCAATAGCCATTCCTATGAGGAAACCTAAGAGAGAGATGTGGCTGCTCGCCCCTTCCCCCCAAAACAGACACAGCTGCGACACTTCAGGAATAGAGCTATCATTTCTCTCAACCTGACATGCACACCTACGTCAATCAGTAGCTGCCCCATGAGTGCTCAGGCTCTGCACCTGGGTTCTGTGGCTGCAGTGGATTTGCTCATATCTCCAAAACAAGAAGCATCATCAAAGTGAGCAAGTTCAAATGCTGAGTCCCAGAGCCAAGGTCCCGCTAAACATGTCCATGCTCCAGGCACCAGCTTGGCTACTATAAAGAGCTAGGTCCCTGCCCGATCCCAGACCCACTATAACTGCACACACCTATGCTCCTCGACTCTGCGCCCTAGCTACTTTACAAGCACCTGAACCCTGCATATAGTCATTACCATGGCAGCAGGATTCCTGCATGGTGGGTACCAGTGCCATTACTGTACTGGACCCCAGAGCCATAGTCCCTCCACGTGAGCTTGTGTTTCAGTACTCAGCTCTGTGGCTACCCCATAGGCACTGCTCATCAGACAGTGATGCTCACAAGCTGGAACTAGTGCCGAGAGAGCTATCCTTAGCCACAGCTTCCACAATGGGAGAAAAGGAGACCAGGCGTATCTTACTAGAATTTCCAACAAAAAAAGTCCCTCAAAAATCCTTTTTGCCACTGCAGTCATCCACAGTGTGAGCCTCTGAGGATTCCTGCAATTCTCATCAACACTGACCTTAGCTGACAGACCTGCATAGAGCCAATGCTCTCATACACCTTTGTAGAAGACGGTCTTTCTATGCTGAACCTAGTCTGTAAAGCCTGGAAGAGGTGACTACTCTAAAAAAAAATGCAGACATCAATGTAAGGTAACAAGAAACATGAAAAACTAAAGACATATCATTAACAAAGGAACACAATAATTTCCCAGTAGCGAATCCTCCCCACTAATTAAGATATAAAAACCATCTGGAAAAAAAGGAAAGTTTAAAATAATTGTTTTAAGGAAACTCAGAGAATATCAAGAAAATACAAAGAAATAATTCAATAAAATTGGGAAAACAATAAATGGAATAAATTGAAAAATAACAGATTAAAATTATTTTTGAAAAAACAGAAATTCAGGAGCTAAAAAATAAAGTGAATGAAATAAAAAGTGTGAGGCGGCAGCAACCACAGAATTAATCCAGCAGAAAAAAATCTGTGAACGCGAAGATAGGTTATTTAAATATATACAGTCAGAGGAGGAAAAAAAAAGACAGAATAAAAAGAACTGAAGCTTAGGGAATTTATGAGAAAGCACCAATAGAGCAAAGATTTAAGTTATAGTAGTTTGAAGGAGAAGTCAGAAACAAAGGGACAGGAAGCTTATTTAGAGAAATATTAGCTGAAAACTTTCCACATTTGGGGGAAAATATAAATATCCAAGTATAGAAAGGTGAAAGGTCTCCAATCTAATTCTTTCTAAACAAGACTACACCAACACATATAATAGTCTAAATGTCAAAAATCAAACACAAAGAGAATCCTAAAAGCATCAAGAGAAGAGAAGCATATCACATGTAAGGGGAGTACTAAAACTAGCAGTGGATTTCTCTGCAGAAACCTTACTAGCAGAAGACAGTAGGATGATATATCCAAAGTGCTGAATTTTTAAAAAGCCAAGCAAGAATATTTCATACAACAAAACTGTCCTTCGGAAATGAAGTAAAAACTTTTCCAGAAAAACAAAAGCTGAGTGAGCTCATCACTACGAGGCCTGTCTAATAAGAAATGCTAAAGAGAGTTCTTCACGTTGAAATAAAAGGATGCTAATTAGTAACATGAAAGCATATGAAGTACCAAGTTCATTGGTAAAAGTAAGCACACAGTCAAATTCAGAATACTCAAATACTGTAATAGTGGTGTGTAAATCACTTGCCTTTAGTATGAAGTTTAAAAGGTAAAATTATTAAAAATAATAACCACAATAATTTGTTAAGAGATACACCATATAAAGATGTAAATTGTGACATCAAAATTTTTAAATGCAGGGAGAGAAGGAAGGGTAGGATAAAAGTATAGAATTTTTTTATATGATCAAAGTTAAGTTGTTATCAGTTTGAAAGAGGTTGTTATAACTACAAGATGTTTTATGTAAGTCTCATAGTAACAACAAAGCAAAAACCATTATTAGATACACAAAATATTAAAATGTAAGTGATCAAAGCATATCACTAAAGAAAATCACTTAATCACAATGGAAGAGAGGAGGGAAAAAAAGGATCTACAAAACAACTAGAAGGCAATTAACAAGAGCAGGAGTAAATCTTTGCTTATCAATAATTACTTGAATATAAATTTATTAAATTATCCAATCAAAAGACATAGAGTGGCTAAATAGATAAAATACATATAATTATTTCATATATATCATATATATTATCAGCATATATGTCACACACACACACACACACACACACACACACACACACACACACACACACACACATACCACACACACACACATATCTATGGATTGAAAGGGAAAAAAATGGAAAGGATATTCTGTGCAAATGGAAACCAAAAGAGAGAAGCGATATCTAGATTTATATCAGATAAAACATACTTACATCACAAGCAACAAAACAATCACATTCCACTGCTGGTAGGAATGTAAAGTAGTGCACGGATTAAACAAACGGAATTACATCAAGCTAAAAAGCTTCTGCACAGCGAATGAAACAATCAACAAAGTGAAGAGACAACCCACAGAATGAGAGAAAACAACTACAAACCATCCATCCAACAAGGGATTAACAACCAGAATATATAAAGAACTCAAAATAACTCAACAGCAAATAACCACAAATAATCCATTCAAAAACTGAGCAAAAGACCTTGATGGACATTTCTAAAAAAAACCATACAAATGGCTAACAAGTATATGAAGATATGTTCAACATTACTAATCATCAGGAAAATGCAAGTAAAAACCCCAGTGAGATCTAACTCCACCACAGTTAGAATGGATATTATCAAAAAGATTTTTTAAAAATAACAAAGGCTGGCAGGATACAGAGAATAAGAAACGTTCATACGCTGTTGGTGGGAATGCAAAGTAGTGTACCTATTATGGAAAAGACTATAAAGGTTCCTCTAAAACTTAAAAATAGAACTGCCATATCATCCAGCAATTCCACTGCTGGGTATCTATCCAAAATAAAGCATATCAGTATATTGAAGAGATATCTGTACCCCCATGTTTACTCACAATAGTCAAGATATAGACTCAAACTAAACATATGAACGAATAAGGAGTATTACTAACAAAAATGCTATAAACACTTTTGTATTTTCTTTTGGTGGACATATGCATTCATTCCTCTTGGGTATATACCTAGAAGTAGAATTTCTGGATACTAGGTAGACATATCTTTAGCTTTCAAAGGTACTGCCGAGCAGTTGTCCCAAGTGGTCAAATCAATTTATACTCCCACCAGCAGCGTATAAAGGCTTCATTTGTTCTATCTAAAACTTTATATAGTCAGTCTTTTTAATTTTAGCCATTCTGTTAGGAGAGCATGGGTGCCTCATTAGAGTTTGAATTTGCATTTCCCTGCTGAATAATAATGTTGAGCACTTTTTATACACTTGTTGGCTATTTTGGTTTCTTTTCTTGCTATAAAATATCTTAATTCTACAAACAGTTACTGAGAACCCACTATTTACCAGGAATATAAGAATGAAATGATCTGTCCTCAAAGAGCTCACATTCTGAATGGAAAGTTACACAAATGAATAAATGGCTAAAATCTATGGTGATAAATGCAATGACAGAAACAAACAGAAGAGGCACGTAATCAACTGTGTAGATTAAGAAAGGCTCCTTAGAGGAGGTAACTCTTAAACTAAGACTTAAAAGACAGAAAGGAGTTAGCCAGATGGACAAGCTGTGGGAAAGGAGTATAGGAAAGACTATTTCAGGATAAGGAAACCACAAATAAAAAGAAAAGTTTTCTGCCATTGGATCATTTTGGGGTTTGTTTACTTGCTTGTTTATCATTTTGGTTCCTTAATTAAAAAATTAGGGACCAGGCGGGGGGGCTCATGTCTATAATCTCAGCATTTTGGGAAGCCAAGGGGGACTGCTTGAGCCTAAAAGTTTGAGACCAGCCTGGACAACATAGCAAAATCTTGTCTCTACAAAATCAAAAAATCAGTCAAATGTGGTGTGCATGCCTATAGTACCAGCTACTCAGGAGGCTGAGGTGGAAGGCTTGCCTGAGCCCAGGAGGTCAAGGCTATGGTAAGCTGTGATCTTGCTACTGCACGCCAGCCTGGGAGACAGGTGACAAAAAATAAACAAAAATTTGGTATAAGTCCCCAAAAATAAAGATATAAAAACCAAGTCTGGAAGAATATTCATTCAATGCCAGAAACTCTATTAACACCAATTTTGCAGTTAATGGTGGCCCAGTACAGTCAGAGCCCAAGGTCAGTCCTTATTCAATTCTACTATAGATAATTATGGTAGAAGTATTCTAGCTTGGCAAAGGACTCCAGTGAATGAGAGTGCTACAGAGTTAGAAAATAGACAAAGCATCTAGATGCATTTTTTAAAAAGAAAAGAAAGCCAGGTGCGGTGGCTCATGGCTGGAATCCAGTACTTTGGGAGACCAAGGTAGGAGACTGCTTGAGTCCAGGAGTTTGAGGTCAGCCTGGGCAACATAGCGAGACACCAACTCTACAAAAAAAATCAAAAAATGAGTTGGGCATGGTGACACATGTTCGTAGTCCCAGCTACCCAAAAGGTGAGGCAGGAGAATTGCCTGAGCCCAGGAGGACGAGGCTGGGGTAAGCTGTGATTATACCTCTGTACTCCAGCCTAGATGACAGAGAGAGACCCTGATTAAATAATAATAATAATAATAAGAAGAAGAAGAAGAAAAAGAAAAAGAAAGAAGGAAAAGAAGAGAAACAAAATTAAATTTAAATTCAATTAACTATAGTTACCTTGGGATTTAATAATGACATATGTTATAATTATTATTATTAATAATATTATTGTAATTACCTTTTTGGTATATTTGCCATGTGCCCAGCAAAGTGTGAAGCACTCTACATACAGCCATATGAAATGGGTACTGTTTTTATCCTCGTTTCATAGACTATGAAACTAACATCATAAGGAACTTGTTCAATTCCATACATTAGAAAAGAGAGATGGAGTTTGAATGTAGTTCTGAGTTGAGAGCCCATGTTTTGATATCAAAATCTTTTCAATTTCAACTAGATGCCCTTTAATAAAAAAGCATTGTTTTTCTCACTCCAGTTCTCTGACCCCTAGAACAAGAGAGCTATTTATGTTTGTGGCAGAGGCTGCATTTCCAGCCAAATTAATTGCACATATTTCACACTCCCATTCTGATGCTGGATATAATATCACCTTACAAATCCGACCTAAATGATGTCTCTCCCTGATCTAATCTAAATGTCTTCTTCTACCTCTTCTTGGCTTGAGTCAGTGTGATGATTACATTCTTCCAATATATTCTTTAATCTACAGCTATATTAATATGGGCAATATCATAAATAGTTAACCTGCTCTTCTGTTTTAGTAGTTTATATTTCTTTTGACATTTTAAAAGCTCAGGTAAATCCTAAAAGAAAGCATTGGGCATAAGTGAATACACAACACTTTCATAATATATAAATAAGTAAACAGATTAATAGTTAGGATATTAAATATGTGGTCTTCAGCTCCATGCCCCACTTTCTTCTAGTCAAAAAAGAAGAGAAAATGGGAAAAAGGAAGAGGAGGAAAAATCTGATTTCTTGGCTGTATTTAGATAAACAAGAGCATTTGTATATCAGAATTTCTATCTACACAATTAGTCAAATATCCAGTTTAAGCTATTATTTTAGCATCTATTAGGAAGAAGAAAAAGAGAAGGAAAAAAACTAAGTTTAGATGACTATAACTCCTATAAAACATAAAAAACTTATCAAGAATTTGGCAATGTTCATTTTATACTAAAATCCTAAAATAAGACTGTTCAGGGGACATGTGAAGCCTTTACATGAATTTTAATTTAATCTCTTTAGATGTTAATGGCTTTTGTGGGCAACACTGTTTTCTAAATGTCAGAGAATATGGGTTTCTATAAGCACTAGTACCAGGGAAAAAACATATTAAATTTGGCTCTTAAGGTAAGCTTGGATGAGAACAAGCAGGAAGCTTAAGGTCACAAATCGTGTTTAGATAAACGACATAGCACAGTGACTAATCTAGCCGTAATATGTATTAGAAGGCAATGTCACCAAGTGCACACATTCAGAATGTAAACTGAGCATGCTTAGCACCTCAATTCTCTTAGCATTTATTAATTTTAAAAGGTAGTGTGTGGATGCAGCCTACTTGTGTCATTTTTCCTCATTAGGTCACATTATTACACATTATTGCTAACATGATAAATATTGCACTCAAGCATTTTCATTAGAAATAGCCCCTAAAGGCTACTTTGCAACCAAAGTGTGTGACGCACAAAAAATGGAGGTAGTGGAAGAAGGGGAATGGGTAATGGTGTGCTTTAAAAAAAAAGGTTATTTTTCTGGGCAATAGAATTGAATACATGGAGTGGTTTAATCATTTTCCCTCAAATCATGGCATTCAAGTTTTCTAACAAAGATATGTGAACTAATATGACTTTAATCACATGGTTGTGTTTTAACCTTTTTATACATATGGAAAAGAAATCATCTTTTTAAAAAAACCCACTATATGTTCATTTAAACTCTATAGTTTGAGGCTTTAAAGTATTTTTAATGGGGTACTGGTTAAAGACATTGGGAATTGGTTTCTTTAAGCCAAAAAAGGAAACCCCAGGTAAAAAAAAAAAAAAAGCTGAGAAACTGGGACAGGACTAAGTCAGAAGGGAGAGAGAGAGTCAGAGAATAGACTTAGGGCAATGGGTTATGGGAACAATGTGGAAAAAAGCTAAGTGGTCAGCTCCAAAAGTATAGCTGACTTTTTTAATAGGCCAGGAACATCCTAGGTCAGAAAACAGGATCAGTGACTTTTGTCAATAGAAAGTGATCAGAGCAATAAGTCCTCAAGAAAAATAGAGAAAAGGTAAGCAAGAAATTAGCAACTTTAGATATTAGCATCTAGGTTAAAAGTTTGGCCTCTACCATACTAGCAGGGTATACCTTAAACTCTCCATGCCTCCGTTTTCCTGGTCTATAAGCCAGGATAATGTTGAAAACATCTCTCATAGGACTGTGGTAAGGAGTAGAGGTGTATGTGCTTACAATGTACTGAATGCTATCTGTATGTTTACCATCGTTATTATTATCTTACCCAAAAGATCAGAGTGTTTTGGAAAAAAGGAAAAATGTCTGGGGCAGATGAGGGTATGTTAAAAAGGAGAACAAAGCACAAGCGTTTATATCACTTGGGCTTATTAATAGGTAAGTGTCAATAAAAGCGCACAATTGAAATTCCAAGTTTTTTGTTATTTTCTTACTTGGGCGTGATATCGCAGAGGTGAAATTAAATGTTTGTGTTTTCAGATCCTTAAACAAAATCCTATTCCAGAAAGCTTGAGTGAGCAGACTTTGTGCCACGTCTTAAATCGTATCAAATAATACAGTAGTATTGGTCCTGGTGTGTGAATGGGGTTAGGTGAGCACCCCCCCAGGGCCTCTCTGAGCCTACTGATTTGCAAGTGAGCTGAGGAATCTTCTGGGAAAATTACTTGACCGGAGAGCACAGTTGCAATACAAACCAATATAGATGTGTTTCATGTATACATATGAAATTCATATGTGTATACATATGTGTGTCTGATTGACTGCAGGAAACCTGAAGAAACCCATATTTCAGTCAAGTATGATGAGATCTCTGGGATAAAATTCATGTTGAGCACAGAGAAATTACAGTGCACCAAAGTGGCCTAATGTTATAAGGGTTTACTAGATTCAAGAACAGTGTTTCTACTTCCCTGAAAATTCATTCTGTTGTGCCCATCCTCTGGTGGCCTTTGGGTGGCCAGAGGAGAAGATTATGTTCATCAAATGAAAAAAAAAATTTTCTCTAAGTTCAGGCCAAGCCCAAAGAGAGGTGGGCTTTTCTCTCTGATTTCAGGAAACTGTCATATTGTCATGAGTGTCTAGTGCAGCACTGTTCAGTGGAGCTTTCTGTAGTGATGGACACATGCTCATCTGTGCTATCCAATATGGTTGCCACTATAAGCATGGGCTAATGAAAACTTAAAATAGGATTAGTGGCCCGGTGCGGTGGCTCACACCTGCAATCCCAGCACTTTGGGTGGCCAAGGCAGGAGGATTGCTTGAGCCAAGGGGTTTAACACCAGGCTGAGAAATGTAGTGAGATCTTATCTCTACAAAAAAAAAAAAAAATCAAAAAACTATCTGGGCATGGTGGCACACACCTGTAGTCCCAGCTACTCAAGAGGCTGAGCCAAGAGGATCGCTGGAGCCCAGGAGGTTGAGGCTGCAGTGAGCTATGATTGTGCCACTACACTCCATTCTGGGTGACAGAGTGAGACTCTGATTTTAAAAAAAAATCATATGCATATATACTATGACTAGTATGAGAATTGAATTTTTTATTTAATTTTAACTCACTTAAATTTAAATTTTCTTGTGTGACTATTGAACAGCATATTCCAAAAGCATCATGGGCCAGTAGCAAAGTACATCTGAGGCATCACTGTCACCAAGATGAAGCAACTCAGATGATCAGTGGCTAAGAACATGGGTCCTGGAATTAATCATCTGATTTGTATTCTGGTTCTTATTAACAAGGTAGAAACTTCCTTGAGAAACATTTGGAACTTCCAGCTTCTGCTTAGGATGTAGGAAGCTGAAAAGCACATGCTTCCACCCTTACAAAAATATAACCAAAAACATTGGACAATGTATGAATTTTCTGGAACTTATCAAAAAGCTGAAACTTCAGGGTAATCAGCTAACTGGGAATTTAAGAAAAGAGAGATGTTTTCAAGGAGAGTCAGGACACCTGCCCTTGCTTACCTGGAAAGATGTAACCAGACACTGGGAAGAATTCAACAAAAATTTTACCAAATTAGTAAAGGCCAAGTATGGGCTCATGAGAGAATATACATTTGTTGGGGGTGGGGGTATCAAAGACATAAGAAGATTTTACACCCACCTATAGTCTCTTTCCCACAGACCTCACAAAAATATTGGGAAAAATCTGGAGAAAGAGTTCCTCGTGACGCAAACTTGGGGGAGGTAACAGCACTCACCCAAATCATTCTTCTGAGTCTTAACTCTTGGGAAAAAGTCTTAAACTGCAAGGGAAGGAACAATAAACACTGTCCCCCTTAGGGCGCTGGTGAAATCTTATTTTACTGAGTGAAGTACACATAAACACACACACTCAGAGAGAGAAAGAGAGCCTTTACCTGTAGGGAAGGGAAAGGAATATAGCTGGGCCCAGACCCACAACTACCACTGGGATTGGGGCAGCAGCCCTAAGAAAACCAAATCCTTGGACCTAAGGACATGGTACTAAGACTAAGGCTTAATCACAATAATGGATAATGCCTCTCTCACCCATCCTGGCCCTCAACAAGGATAATAAGTCTTGAATAACCAGTAACCCTGATATCCTACTAAAAAGGGGGCAAGACTATGAAGAGAGAACCTCCCTGAGACACAGTACAAAAAGAACACCTATTACTAAAAATTAAACAAATATTGAGAAAAACCTCCGACAAAACTAGCTCCCACCCAAAGTACAAGGTAATGCCAGACAAATTTGTAGCCTATAGTACACTGAGAGTAATCACAGCAACAACAAATCCCAAATCCAGCTCAACTCCTGATGAGATTGACTTAAATTCCCACACTTTTGAGCATAAATACTATTAACCTCAGTTTCCACTAACCTGCATAAGATGTCTGGTTTTCAACAAAAAAATTATAAGGCTTACAAGAAAAGTAGGAATACAAAAAAAAAACCAAACCTCTCAAGAGACAAAGAAATTAATAGACTCAGATACAGATATGAAGAGAAATTGGAACTATCAGATAAGGAATTTAAAATAACTATACTTAATATCTTATAGGCATTAATAGAAAAAAATAGCATGCAAAATCAGATAGGCAATTTCAATAGAAAAATAGAAACTATCAAAAAAATTAAATAGAAAGGCTAGAAATGAAAAACACAGTAACAGAGATGAAGAATTCCAATTTCATCAGTAAACTTCACACAGTCAAGAGAACAAAAAAAATCAATATATTGGGAGATGAGGCTATTGAAATTACCCAACAGAAATGCACACACAAAGTAGAAAAAAATCAGAGGATCTGATACCAGGATAGTATCAAGCAGTACAACATGAGTGTAATTGAGATCTTAAAAGTCAGAGAGAGAGAGAGAACAAAGCCAAATAAAAATTTAAAGAAAGAATAGAGGAGAATTTTCCAAAGAAGTGACAGACACCAAACCACAGATCCAAAAATCATAGAGAACACCAAGCAGAACTTTTTTTTAATGAAAAAAAAAGATTTTTCAACTCTGTGTGCCTCAACATTCTATCTGCAAATTGTTTGTTCTGAAGATTCGATTTTTTAATTTACATAAAATACTTAGAACAGTGCCTGAAACATAGTAACTACTCAATAACCATTATTATGCACCTCACTATCACCAAGGAGTATTGCAGAATTTAATCCTGGTGATCTGACACAACTAGGAACAGATTTCTACTGGAAAATCAAGACAAATAAATGTCTGGAAGCCTGATAATAACAGAAGGAGACTATCAGTAGTCATACCTAAGCTACCGTTCTGGGGATTCTAAAAAATACTTTGGTAATAGAACTCAGCAAGTTACTGAAATTTTTCCATGGGTAGGAGCTTGGAATTAACGTTAATATGACTCCAAGCACAAAATAGGGACCCCAAGGCACTGAATACTTACACCAGTCACTGTGCTATATCCCTCACAGATTTTATTTCATATCGTTCCAATAGCAATTCTTTAGTAAAGTAGGTTTTATTCCCATTTTATAAGGATTCAAAAGGTTAAGTGACTGCCCTGGTGCCAAATAGCTAGTAAGTAGTGGTGCCAAGTTTTGGACCCAGATCTGTCTAAAACTAAAGCCCAAATTCTGTCCCAACATAGCTCTGTATCTTTGTTATTTACTATTATGAGTGCCAAAATTCACTTAATTTCTGGACCTTTCTTAAGCTATATAGGATCAGTGCTTCACTTGACTTAAGGCCCTGATTCATCTTTATATCAATGTGCTCATAAAACTTCTAAGTAACATAGAAGGTCATATTCGCTACTCAAACATTTACTGAGGTCTTATTATGCACTAGCCACTGCACTAGGAACCTTATACAGGTTAATTATCAGTAAATACTTCTACAGATTAAAAAATTGAGGAGTGGCCGGGCGTGGTGGCTCAAGCCTGTAATCCCAGCACTTTGGGAAGCTGAGGTGAGAGGATTGCCTGAGCCCAAGGGTTTGAGAACAGCCTGGGCAACTTGGCGAGACCTCATTTCCACAATAAATGAAAAATTGGCCAGGCATGGTAGCATGAGCTTGTAGTTCTGGCTACTTGGAAGACTGAGGTGGATGGATCGCCGGAGCCCAGCAGGTCGACATTGGGGTGGCCATGAGTGTGCCACTGCATTTCAGTCTGGGCAATGGAGTGAGACTCCAACTCAAAGAAAAAAAAATTGAGGAGTGTAACAGACACTCTTAATGACCTTCCAATATGCCCTCAGCTCCTACACTCCTGCAGACTGACCTGACTACATTCGACGACAAGAACCCATGACTCTGCAGGTAGAAACCTCAATCACTGAGTGATAGACATGGTAGACAAAAAGTTCACCTCCCATGCCTCTGGCAGCAGGAGAAGTAAGCTAAGTATAATGCTGAAGAGTTATCCACACTGTCTCCAAAGTTCCGATCATAGTGGTAACCTGCTTGCCGATGCACCCTGGATGGGCTTCCTTGCCTTCCCATCTCATTTCCCCAATCCTCTGTCAACATTTTATAAGATTACCTCCCAATAAATTACCTCTGCTAAAATCTTTGTCAAAGGGTCAGCTGCTGTAGGAACTCAAACTAAGATACATGCAGTAAGTGCTGAGCAAATCTTAAACTTGGAAACCGAATTTTCAACCTGGCTCCATATTATCATCATCTGGAAAACTTTTTTAAAGATTGATATTTGGGTCCAAGTCACAAAGACTTTTATGCAGTGGTCTTGGATGGGTCAGATATCAGTATATTTGGGAAACTCCTTAGTCATTCCACTGTGTAGTCAGGGATGACAACCTCTGCTACAAAGTGCACATCCACTGCAGCAATGTGATAATAAGTGGTTCACCCTTCTCATAGGCCATAAGTATCCTAATGGTAAGGATTTTGTCTTATTCCTTTTTTATTTGAAGTTCCTAGACTGGTACATATTTTGTATTTTAAAAAATCATACGTTGTTAACCGGGCTTGGTGGCTCAGCTTGTAATCCCGCGCCTTTGGGAGGCTGAGGTGAGTGGATTGCCTGAACCCGTGGGTTCAAGACCCGCCTGGGCAACTTGGAAAGATCTTATCTCTACAATAAATAAAAAATTAACCGGGTATGGTAGCGCGCACCTGTAGCTCTAGCTACTTGGAAGGCTGAAGCAGAAGGATTGCCGGAGCCCAGCAGGTCGAGGCTGCGGTGGCCGGGAGCAGCCAGTGTGGATGACAGAGTGAGACTCCAACTCAAAAAAAAAAAAAAAAAACGAACAAACCCATATGTTGTTAATATTATAAGAAAGGGATTGGCAGTAGTGGGAAACTGCCAGGAGAGGGTGGGGGTAGGATTGGCAGTTGAGGAAAACTGCCAGGGGAGGGGGGTGCATACCTCATCAACAGGGGTACCTGCATAATGAACATTTATATACCTAACCCTGAATTGTACCCCACATCTTTAAAATAAAAAAGTTTTTTAAAAGGACATATTGAGTAAAAATAAACAAGTACCATTACTCTGGGGAACATCTCTTGTCATGTTTTTAAAAATATATTCACGTATTCTGATACTTCTCCCCTCAAGGAGTGGAGCTTATTTCTTCTCCCTTTGAACACGAGCTAGACTTAGTAACTCATTTCTAATGAATAGAACATGGCAGAAATAATGGTATGTCACTTCTGAGATTAGGTTATCAAAGATTGTAGCTTCACCTTGGTTGCCTGGGCATGCTCTCTCCCCTTCCTCAGATAGCTCACTCTGGAGAAAAGTTATGTCATGAGCAGCCCAATGAAAGGCTTACACAGTGAGGAACTGAAGTCTCCTGCCAATAGCCATGCGAGTAAGCTCAGAAGTGGATCCCTCAGCCCCAGTAAAGTTTGCAGAGAATGCAGCCCTGGCTGAAGGTCTGACTGCAATCCCATCAAAGACCCTGCGTTAGAACCACTCAGTTAAGGAGCTCCCAGATTATGACCATCAAAAACTGTGTGAGATAGTAAATGTTGGTCATCTTAAGTTGCTAAATTTTGTAGTAATTTGCTAGAAATAGATAATAAAGACGGCTCTTCATTAGGATATGCCAAGCCAAGATTCATGACCTAGGTAAATTAGATGCCAACCCAAGTTCAATCAAGGATCAAGATGGCCCAACCACAATTCATAAATCTTTCAAGGAAAAAAAAAATAGTAAAACTAAAGTGGATATTTGAACACACAAGAGGAAAGCTTACATAATTGAATCTACCTGAAATACTGCATTTCTCTTCCTCAAGAAAGCCCATACCACAACTCCATTAAGTAGCCCGATTCCATTCTGTCTGTAGTTCCGAATCTACCTTGGCAAACAGCATTTTTGTGATATTTGCCAACTATATATCTGACAAAGGCCTACCATCTAGGATCTACAAGGAGCTCAAACACATCAAAAGGAAAAAAACAAACAGCCCCATTAAAAACTGGGCAAAAGACATGAATAGACACTTCTCAAAAGAAGATACATGGGTAGCCAAAAAACACATGAAAAAATGCTCAGCCTCACTAATCGTCAGAGAAATGCAAATCAAAGCCACATTGAGATATCACCTAACCCCAATACGAATAGTTATCACTGGCTGGGCTCGGTGGCTCAGGCTGTAATCCCAGCACCTCGGGAGGCAAGGTGAGTGGATTGCCTGAGCCCAGGGGTTCAGCCTCATCGCTACAATAAATCAAAAGTTAACCAGGCGTGGTCGCGCACACCTGTAGTTCCAGCTAATTGGAAGGCTGAGGCGGAAGGATCACCAGAGCCCAGCAGGTTAAGGCTGCGGTGGCCAGAAGCGTGCCACTACACTCCAGTCTGGGTGACAGAGGGAGACTCCAACTAAAAAAAAAAAAAGTAATGGCTATCACTAATAAAACAAACAACAGCAGATGCTGGCAAGTATGCGAAGAGAAAGGAATACTTCTATATTGCTGGGGGGAATGCAAACTAGTGCAACCTCTTTGGAAGACAGTGTGGCAATTTCTGAAAGAACTAAAAATTGACCTTCCATATGACCCAGCAATCCCCCTACTGGGAATATACCTGGGGAACTCAAGTCATTCTACCAAAAAGATACTTGCACATGCATGTTTACTGCAGCTCTATTCACAATATCAAAAACATGGAACAAGCCACGCTGCCCACAGAAACTGGACTGTATTAAAAAAATGTGGTACATATACAAAATGGAATATTATACAACCATAAAGAAGGACAAACATATGGACTTTGCAGCAATTTGGATGGATTTAGAGTCTATCATACTCAGTGTATCACAGAAACAAATACCAGAGTACCATTTGTTCTCACTCATAAGTAGACCTTGAACAATTATCATCATACTATAAGAAAGGGACTGGCAGTAATGGGAAACTGCCAGGGGAGGAGGGGTAGGATTGGCAGTCGAGGGAAACTGCCAGGGGAGGGAGGGGCACACCTCTTGTGTACCTGCATAATAAACATTTGTATGCCTAACCCTGAATTGTACCCTACATCTTTAAAAATTTTTTTTAAATAGCATTTCTGTGGGCCACTGTGTCTTACCACAGTCCATTTGGTGAGGAAAGTTCTGTTGCTACTTTTTAGAACCATATGCTATAGATAGAGTATTTGTTTATTATTTAGAGTTTAGTGAAAAGGAAAGAGTTTTTCCAACTGAGAAAACTTTTAAAAATTTAGATTAGCTCTTTTTTGGTGGCAAACCTTCTTTCTACACAGAGGTAAAGAGTCTAAAAGTTCATTTTAGATCAGGTGTCCTAGAAGTGGATCCTACACCTGCTGATCCACTAAGTGATTCACTAAGTGCTCCCAGGAGAAGAGAATAAGAGAGTGGGAAGAACATAGTAGAAGAGGCAGCCAAGCAAAGATGTGCTTCAGATCAAGTCCCACACTCAGTCTCCTCCTGGGAACAGAATTTGTCCCATCAGCAACAAGACTCCAGAGCCCAAGGTGAATCCGCTGTATTAAATCAAAGATGCTAGCAATTAGTAGCAGAGCCTGAAACAGCTAAAGTTTGGGTGCACAGAGCAATTCCAAGGGACATGAAAAACACCCCATAGAGTTTTCTATTGAAGCTAGCTTCAGACACCAGCAACACTCTTTCTGCATAGGATTGTCAGAGTTAGCAAATAAAAAAACAGAATGCCTAGACCAATTTGAATTTTAGATCAACAAAGAGTAATTTTTTTAGTATAAATATGTTTCAGGCATCTTTGTATTTATCTGGCAAACTTATCTATAGGTTTTGTTTTGTTTTGGTTTGGTTTTGGTATGTTTGTTTTGCTAAACAAAAGAGACTTCAGTAGTCAGAAGGGTCAGGTCATTTCTTAGGTCAGTAGGCATCCCATACTAACAATGAATCAGTTTGAAAGTATACTCTTGTGTGCAGACAGTGCCAAAAATATCAGGTTTAAAACCAAAGAAAGATTCAAAAAATCCACTCATTTATTCATTCATCTTTCCATCCCATAAATATGCACTGAGTGCTAACTACAGGCCACAGTGCCATGTGCTAGAAATAAGAATGAGAAAGGTCAGGCTCTGGTTCTATATTAATGGAGTCAACACTTTTCAAGTAATTGATGCCCAGCATCCTATAAACATATCCTAGATCTAAAAGAAACACCACTTATGTGACCAGTATTATTTTTCTTGAAATGCTTATTTGCATTCATTTGCAAGTGCTGGTAGAGGAGCATATCACTGTTCACATGTTCGAGTCATCTGATTCTACATCTCATTTGATTCTCATCTGACATGTATGACTTAATCTAATTTTACCGGTTAAAGAACTAATAGTAGTTCATTCCCAGACATGTGCTAGACAGAACTCTCTGGGTGTAACTTGTTTGTTTTCTGGAACAGACTTCTGAAGAGCTTGTCACAAGTATACTATATTTAAATAAACAATAAACCACTTGTTCAGAGAAAAACAGTCTTGTAAAAGCAGTTTTCAACTAAAATAGTTAACAAAGGATCAGAGGTGTTTTTAAAATGTTATACTACTTTTTTAATATCATGAATAAATCTATACCACCACCACCACCACTTCAATGGTTTTTTAGGCTGTTCTCCCGGTATCTCTGAGCATGCTGTTTTTATTTTTTCTTAGAATCAGTAGCATATATTTCCTCAAAAATAACAGACTTTTGTTATGTTGCCAATTCAAGTGCTCAGTTCCTTAATTTCACTCAAAAGTGCAATGTTGTTTAATCTGCTGTTGTAGAAAGACTCTGCATATACTATAGGCCTACTTAGCAGTAATTGAGGAAAGATATTATTTTTAAGTAGCTTCGCAAACAAGGCAAAAAATAGATGAACTTTACTATGTTCTCCAGTTTAATTAATCCGAAAAATACTTCCATGTGAGCCTTAGCTCACAAAATGAACAAAGTAAAATTTAACAGAAGAATGATCACAAATATCTACATTAAAAAATCTAGTGGAATTTTTTTCAGTTTAGTCCTCTATTTTCTGTACGGTATTCCTAAACCTCATTGCGTCCCTCAGAATACTTAAAGAAACAAAGTTTGGTAAAGAACAAATGTCACCCCAAAGAATTGGCAGTGTTCCAGTGGAAAATGGATTCTGACAAAAGCTTAGCAAAGGTTTTTCTATATAACATCTGTCAAAGTATAAGAAAAACTAAACATGTCAGTCAGCCAGTTTCCTGATTCCTGACCTAACACCTTTCAAGAAGCAAACCAGTGCCTCTGTGTCCCATTCATCTGCTCCTCAGCAGAAGACATCGAATTCTATTGCCTCTAGCTGGTGACAAAGATTTCCCCTTGACCAAATGCTAATCAGGCTTCTCTGAACTGTCTTCTCAAATAGGCCCTGACTTTGAGGCTTCCAAGTTCCTCTTTGAATTGTCTAATTTTAGCAAGAATCCTGCTAATTGGGTTAGCCAGAATCCCCTACTCTTGAAACCTGATCACCCTGGATATCTGATCAGGTTCCTCACCCTCTAAGGTGCCCTAACTGATGTCTGATCACCCTAGCTTGCCTTCAGCAGAAATTCTGTTAGGTTGGTTTAGCCAGAATTCTCCCTTACTTCTGATGTTTCCTTACTTTTTTTTATTCAGAGTTTTCTATTCTCTTTATTCAGAGTTGAGTCCAGTCTCTCTTCCCCACTACAAAACCCAATTGTGATGGTCCCTACACCTTATGGCAGTGGTCCTGAATAGTCTGCCACATCGTCCTTTAACAAGTGTTGCAAATAATTCTTTCTTTAACACCGGGCACCATCTAATGGAAGCCAGAGCCATGAAGAACTCCAAAGAAATTCTCTTTTTGTGAAGATAAAGTGAATATCCTTGAGCAATCAAGGAACAGCTCCGAGGTATATCCAGGAAATTGCATACCATCTCAAAGTGTATTCCAGGGACATTCTAGTTCCAATGAGTCTTCTAGGTATCACATTAAAAAAAAAAAAAAAAGGATCCTAAAGTCAAACATCCGAAAAAAAAAATTAAAAGGACATTTTCCCCCACCAAATAAGGGTTTTCTTCATATGCTAATGTGTACTGTGAACCTCTAAAGGTAGAGTATGCTATGCAGTTTCCTAATTTTTCCTTAAGCCTAGTGTTCTTTACCCACAGAGCATCTTTGAGGTCACCACTGTCGTTCAAAAAACACTCAGCTCTGTGCTTCCCCATCCATCCACCCAGGACATTTGGATTTTAAGAAAAGGTCTAAGCCTTGAACCAGAGTAGTGAAATGCTGAAGGTTAGATTTCATTAGGTAGACAAACAACAGTCAGGCAAGGTTTTGAGGAGGTGCTTGGACTTCACACGGATTCTGGTTAATATAGCCTCCACCACAAGAGTCAGGAACAGCTCTGATGGCATATTCAGAGAAAAACAATATTTCTTAGCCTGAGCTTTTGGAAGTAAAAGCTGCTTTTCAGAGTTTCCTCTTATCTTTAAATTATACTTTTTCAAATTGTAAGGAACCACCTTTAATTTATTTTCTCCTAGGACTGAAACTTAATCTTCTAGGAACAAAAGGGAAAAGCTGTTAAACTATCATATGCAAATATACTCTTTAGAAAAGAGACCGGCCATTCTGCTACAACAGCCACATGGTAAAATTCAAGATCTGCAAAGTGTTCTTTGCATCCAAAGCATATGCAAATGAGTATTCCCATGAGGTCAAACGATCCATTTCCTTCTCCCAAAAATGTCTTATGGAATAGGTCACTTCATTTTAAATGCTCAGTATATATACCTTGTTACTCACACACTATGTTGTACAAATTTGCTACATGGAATATTCATATCCAAAGAATAAGTTGTTTCTTATACAGTCAACAAGATGTTATCATTGTAAAAGCTATAAAAATCTGGTTTAAAAAAAAAAAACAGTGCTGAGGGGGGACTATCTTTTCAACTAGTGTGTATTCTGTTTTCTCTTTCCTTTTTTGTTGTTTGTTATTAATCTGTCAGTCTCTGTGGGTTTTTTGTTACTGAAGAGAGAAGAAAGAGTGCTGTCGATTTCAAAACAGTCTGCTACTGACACATTAGAAGGAGATTTAATTATTCTGGCTTAAAAAGCTAGGAAAGCAAAATAAATACATGTAATACAGACTCTCAGCTACTCTAATTGCTTATGCGCTATAAGGGCTTTCAAATAATAAGTCCTTAAATAATAAATTGATATGGGAAATAATAATGATACACAGGTGTGAAACCTTAATCTGAGAGCCAGGCCGCATACTCAACGGCATAATTGCCTCTATTACCACATTCTGGCCTAACATAAGGGCTTGAGTCATGGAAACTGGATACAAATGAAAGACAAACTATGTTCAAATCAGAGGATCATACAATAGAGACCAGGTACCTAAATAGCTACTTGAAATGTAAAAGCAAGCTTCAGTTTTATGAGACATTCTATTTAGACATGGCCACACTTGGTCTAAGCCACAAAAGCATGGGTTAGGAGAATTCTCCATTAAGGACTTCAGTGTTCTTAGTCAAAAATTCTCACACGAGTAACTTCCTTTATTTCCAAATAATACTTCAAGCTACTCCATCAAAACTAATTCTGTTGTTTAAAAAGACCATCCTCTGTATGACACAAAAGTCTCTACTGGGAGGATTGCTCTCCACAGGCTTCCTTAGGCACCCATTTGCGTTTATTTTCTTTTTTCTATATTCAAACATTTACCTAAATGACTAATATGTAACCTGTAATCAATGATGTCTCTGGAGTTCACATTTTTTAACTCCAAAAGAAAGCACTATTTGAGAAAAAGATGCAATCTAGTGCCAACATCTTTTGGGTGTGTTCTCTTGATTTTTCTTTTTATTATAAGGATTAAACAATAGGACATTTCACCAACCCAAAATTCTGAAATCCAAAGAGCCCTGAAAATTGAAGGTTTTTCAAAATTCATTTGGCAACAAAACCTGAATAGTCCTCTATTTCACCGAAGTGTTAATGTATTTGGTTATATGATATTGCCCCAATCCCTCCATTGATAGTACAAAATATATGGTGTGTGTTGACAAAGACTGTCCTTGAACAAACTTCAGTCAAGCTCCTCTGAACCCTCGTCTCAACTAGGTCATGACCTTGGTGCTTCTTGGTTCTTTTTAGCATTGCCCAATTTTATCAAGAATCCTGTTCAATCAAGTGTAGCAAGAATTCTCCATTCTCCTTAGCTGATCACCCTCAATATTTGATCAGATACCTCACCCCACCCTTGGTATCTCATTACCCTGGCCTGGCTTCGGCAATCCTGTCAAGTCAGTTTAGCCAGAATTTCCCTTATTCCTGATGTCTTCCACCCTGCTTCTTGGTTATAAATCACCACTTGTCTGTGCTTGTATTTAGAACTGAGCTCAACTTTATACTGAGGCCTTTCTTCCCATATTGCAAATGTTCCTGAATAAAATCCGTTTTTTCTGCTTCCGCTACCGTCAGGCTCTGATTTTCTTTAACAGTGTACCAACTTACCTTTCTAAAACTGAACAATGTCTTAACTCCAGCATAAAACCAGCCAAATGATTTCAAAAAAGAGATGTCAACCCTGTGCATTTATATATCCTGAACTGCAATTTGACTTATCTGCCAACATGCATAATATCTGAAAACTATGGCAACTCATGCATCAAGCAAGATTGCCAGAGTCACCGCAACCATCTCCTGTATTGCACACCATGCAATTATATTTTATAGCTTGGGTGGCTCTGGTATGACTGATAGATCATTTAGGTACAGTTGATCACTCAATTACAAGGTAATAATAACAGACATGAGCCTAACATTTTCCATCATCCAACTGCTATGATTTTAACAAGAAACTTTTTAAATTCTTTTATCAATTCCAGTTTGGTTATTTCTGATATTTAGACTCCCAGATAGTTATCTACTGTGTATATAGTTATGTTTGTATTAAACACAACTAAACTCAAAAAATTTAAGACTGTTGCCTAGAGTGTAAGCCTGGAATCCGAATTTTTAATTTTTATCTTAAATTAATCCAATACTTTAAGATAGATTTTTAATTTTAGATTTTTTTACCTTAAACATGCATTATTTTTATAATTAAAAAATCATGCACAGCATAATGACATTTTAGCCAACAACAGATCACATATACAATGGTTGGCCCATAAGATATAATACTGTATTTTTACTGTACTTTTTATATGTAGTGATATGTTTAGATACATAAATACTTACCATTGTTACAATTCCCCGCAGTGTTCAGTACAATAACATGCTGTACAGGTTTGTAGTCTAGGAGCAGTGGCTATACCATACAGCCAAGGTATGTAGTAGGTTAGACCATTTAGGTTTGAGTCAGTACACTCTGTAATATTTTCAAAATGATGAACTCACCTAAAAACACATTTCTCAGAAAGTATTCCCTCGTTAAGTGACACATGACTATATTTTAATGTGTAAATGTAAAAATTTCAAATGCTACATTATTTAATATTTTTATGCTGTAGGTGTAAATATTATGCTTAGTCAACCTGTGGAGGGCTTTTTCAGATATGTCTGATTAATACTGAAACTTTCTTTTCTGTTTCTTTTATCACGACACTTGAAGTTCCTCTTATGTGAAATCGGTTTGATTTCCTCCCTGCAGAAAATGCAACAGATATCCTACAGAACCACAGACAGAAGAAAAATGTCCTTCTCCACATCATTTAAATACTGTTTCAATACAACCAACACCAAGATGAAATAAACAAATGCTCAAAAAGAGACTGAGACCTTAGACTAGAGCCTGAGACCTCTATCTTTGATGGCCAAGACAAAGTGACAGCAAATTATCAAAGTCATTTCAGAATAAGTTAAGATGAAATTTAACTACAGGCATCTTACCCTACCCTCTTCAGCACGCCACAGTGTAACTGTGGCTGAGACTTATCTACATGGCACATGCCAATGTTTAATAAAGTGACACATATACATGTGAGAAGAGTTTTCTATCCTACGTACTTCCCTTCCAAAAGCAAAACCACAAAGATTCTTTCTCTGCATGGATTTATTTCAGTCTGGACTGGAGAATATGCGGTAATCGTTCTATATATGGACCAATGTTATATCTGTATTTTTCATAGAAATGTATAGCAAATATATTGAAATTTTGTTACATGTCTCCATCTCTTCTTTCATCACAGTGTAGTTCTAGGGTTGTAGATTATGTACCCAGGTTCTTTTAGTTAATTTCCACCTAAATTATGGATAATTACTAACTTCATAAATACCAGCATTATTGAGGTCCTCTTTAGACCATGCATTATAAAAAACCAACCTGTATTCCTCCAAAAAAGTGTCCATAAAAAATCCATCTCCTTCAATATTCTTTTCAATAAATATATTTTTAAATTTTTTAAGTTCAACAAACACACTAATTCTAGGGCCAGGGAAAGATCCAACAATATAAAGAGCTACTACAAGGGCCCAAGAAGCTTTATATTTTTAAAATTTTGAAATTGGGTTTAAATTTTTCAAACCAAAGTTCCTAGCAAAACAAATTAAAAAAATTTCATCTCAAAAATTTAATTTTCACCATGACCAAGTAACTTCATTCCTTTGGGAATTTTTAAAGGGTGGTTCAAAATTCTACAAACCCCCATTTTTTTGGATGTTTTTAAATTTAAAAGCATCAACCCAAAAATGGTCAGAGACAAAGATGGGACATTTAATTCCCCCATCATCCAGAGCAAAAAAAAAGCCCCTTTTTTATTTTCCTCATCCAGCCCCCTTCTTGACAAAAAACCCTTTGAACATCTAGGGGCCCCAAAAACCGGGGATTTTCCAATTTTCCCCCAAAAAATTAATTTTAAAAGCCATTACCGGAAACCCCAAAAGCCCCTTTTTATTTTTCTTTTTCCTAAATGGGGACCAAAAATTTGGAAGTCAATTTGAAAACTTGGGACTAGAAAAAAGAAAGCCCCCCCTCTTTCCCCCCCCTTTCCCCAACAAAAAACTATTGTCAATTTCCTGGCTTTAGAAAATCAAATCAAAAGAAGTTGGAGGCAATCAGGGGGGATTCAATTTAAGGGAAAATTAGAAAGTAAGTTTAATTTTTCCCCATCTCAGATGAAAATGGGGACAGTACCTTTTTAAAACCCAAGAGAACTGTTAAATGCCCTTTCCCTTTTTATTGATCATAGCCTTTGGGCCCAAAAATCTTTTTTAGGATCTCAAACTCTAAATTACAAAAGACTATTCTCCAAATCTCGTATACACCAAAAATAACCCAAACAGGAAACCAACTAGAAAACACCCTATTCCCATTCACCCAAAACCATTAAAGAATCCTTTGAAGTTACTTGGTGATTTTTCCTAAACACAAGGGTGGAAAGACCCTTTACCATTTCAAAGTTACAAAACACTAACCAAAGAAATTTAAAGTGTGAAAAGTGGAAAATATTTGTCAAGATAATGGAACAATAAAGAATCAAATTGTGAAAATGCCCTTTTTAGAAAAAGGCAATTTTAAGTTTTCAAAACGGCAATACCCATTTTTAAATTTCCAATTTTTAACATTATTTCTTTTAACATTAAAAAAACAACACAGAATCCATAGGAAACACAAACGGTTTTCAAAAAGCCAAATTAATCTTTTCAAAAAACAAAAAAACAATAAAGCAGGGGTATCACAATACCAGACTTCAAACTTTACTATAAAGCTACAATCATCAAAACAGCTTGGTATTGGTACAAGAACAGGCATATAGATCAATGGAACAGAATTGAGATTCCAGAAGCAAAACCTCAATTCCTCAACCAACTCATCTTCGACAAAGCCCCACCACCTACCAATGGGGTGAGGAGAACCTATTCAGTAAATGGTGCTGGGAAAACTGGTTGACCACATGTAGAAGATTGAAACAGGACCCCTATCTATCCCCATGCACAAAGGTTAACTCCAAATGGATCAGAGACCTAAATGTAAAACCTCAAACCATAAGAACATTAGAAAAGGAAGGAAATACTCTCATGGAAATCGGAACGGGCATCCAATTCCTGTACAAAACCCAAAACCCACAGGACTTAAGAGAGAAGATAGACAAATGGGACCTTATTAAACTGACAAGCTTCTGCAAAGCCAAAGAAACCATCAAGAGAGTAGGGAGACAGCCTACAGACTGGGAAAAAGTATTTGCAAACTCTAGGTCTGACAAAGGCTTAACATCCTGGATCTACAAGGAACTGAAACGTACTGAAAAGAAGAAAACAAGCAACCCCATTATAAAATGGGCAAAAGATATGAACAGACACTTCACAAAAGAAGACATTCGAGCAGCCAACAAACACATGAAGAAATGCTCAACCTCACTAATCATCAGGGAGATGCAAATCAAAACCACACTGAGATATCACCTAACTCCAGTCAGAATGGCAATTATCAACAACTCAAAAAATAACAGCTGCTGGAGAGGCTGTGGTGAAAAGGAACACTTCTACACTGTTGGTGGGAGTGTAAGCTAGTGCAACCTCTGTGGAAAGCAGTGTGGCGATTCCTGAAAGCTCTAAATATTGACCTTCCTTATGACTCTGCAATCCCCCTACTGGGAATATACCCTGAAGAACACAAATCACTCTATAAAAAAGATACCTGTACACGTATGTTTATCGCAGCGTTATTCACAATAGCAAGAACCTGGAAACAACCATGCTGCCCATCAAAAGAGGACTGGATTAAAAAAATGTGGTACATATACACGATGGAATACTACGCAGCCATGAAAAAGAACAAAATCATGGATTTCGCAGCTACCTGGATGGAACTAGAGTCTATAATACTGAGTGACCTCTCACAGAAACAAAGATCAGAATATCACATGTTTTCACTCATATAATGGACCTTGAACATCCAATGTAATACTATAAGAAAATGACTGATGGTACTGGGAAATTATGGGGGGGGGATGGGATTAACAGTAGCTAATATCTATCTGGGACTGGGAACACACCTCTTATCAATAGGGTGCCTGAATGAAACGTAATTGTACACCTAACCCTTAACTGTACCCTACAAAACGATAATAAAAAATACTGATTATAAAAAAAAAAAAAATCCATCTCCTTTTCAATATTTTCTCAGATAATATATATTCTTGTAGAATTTTACATTTGTTCAATCTAATCATTCAGTGAGTAGTTCTAGGGTACCTACTTTGGGACAAGATCCCACTATATATGTATGTCTACTACAAGGTTCTTGTCCACAAGAAGCTTAAAATATATTTAACATTATGTTTTAAATGGTGGTTACATTTCTCCAATGTAGCCACAGTTCTGTACATATGCAATAAAAATTTAAAGGAAATATGTATATCTGGACAAAAACTTCAATTTTAAACATGTCCACCTGCACCACGATACAACATTCCTCCTTGGAAATTTCAGGCTATTTGCATATTCTACATTATCCCCCTCATTTATTCTTGGATTTACTTCATTAAACCATCAGATTTTCTCATAGAATGAAAGCCCCTCAGGAGACAAAGTATGGGAGATTGCAAGTTCCCTATCCCATCCATGAGCAAGAAGAGCAGGAATGCCACCTTTGCTATCTCTGCCTCATCCAGCCTTCTCCATCTCTGTGACCAACACCACCTTTCCAACTGCACATGTGGAAATGTACTGATCATCTCAGGTGTCTGCCTCCTTTTACAATACTCCACCAATGCTTTGTGGATTTGCCTCCTAATTACTCCTCAAAAACACCATTCACTGTTCTTTTTCTTTACTTGTCAATCTAAGCTATTATCCTTGGACTATGAGTCTCCTAACAGAACTCCCTAAATTCACTTTCTAATGCTTTCTCATCAACGCGGCAAGATTGCCTTTAAAAATAATTATAAAAAGTAGTATGTAGTCAATATTAGAATTTTGAAGTTCTAAAAGTACAGAGAGCACATAGTAAAAAATGAAAGCCCCCATTCTCATTCCTCAACCCCAAATTTCACACAGCAGAAGTAACTATTGCTCAATCTTTCTCATAGGTCTTTCCAGAAAACTTCAGAGTGGATGCAAGCATGTTAATGTTGGTTAGAGCTAGGGAAAGGAGGGATTCACATTTAAGGAAGCAACAATTACAAAATAATTCTAATTTTGCCTGCATCTCTAGATGAATATGGGAGACAGTTCATTTGTAAACAGCTATGTAGCACTGTTTTAAATCCCCTTGCTTTCCTGCTGTCATCATACCCATTGGTGTCCAAAGACTCTCTTTCTTGAGACTCTCACTCTGAATTCTCCTGTCCCACTTATTCTCCAACTCTCAGGTATACGATCCTAAGAGGACTACTCTGATCCCTGGAAACAGGTCAGAACCACCACTATGCAAATTCCTAGCACCCTGAGTTCCTCTTTCTTGGTACCTATCACCATTGTTATAGTCAATCCTTTGATTAGTTACTTGGTTGATGTCTGACTGCTCTAAGATGCTACAAGGGTAGGAACCATATCTCTCTCGCTCACTTCTGCTTTCACAGTGCCTAGCACAGCACTAACCAAGTAGAAAGTCTCAAAGTGTGTTAAAGGAGTGAATGAATGATTGGTCAAGATAATGTTTGCCCAACAATAAAAAAGTACCCCCAAATTAGAGCACTGCTTCTATAGAAAAAGGTAATTCTAAGTTTTCAAACACCGGCTTACACATTTACTTTTAAATAGTAAGTTTGTTTGCAAGCTGATGTATTTCATTTTAACATTAAAAAAGAAAAAAAAATCCTATGCCAGGTAAACAGAACAGGTTTTTAAAAAATAAATTAATCTTTGTACAAAGAAACCAAAACCAAACATATTTATATAGGTGACAGAGGGTGAATGCTAAATAAAGGTAAATAAATATGGCTTGGCCTTTCTAGGTGTAACTATTTAAGAACTACAAAACAGGGGCATACATGATCATATTCAGATATACCGATGTTGCTGCAAACAGTAAACAAATACATATATATCTGCTGTCTCATTTATCTATTGCTGCATATCAAGACCCCAAATGTTGGTGGCTTAAAACAACCACCACTGTTATTGCTGATCTTTTTTGGGGATGACTGTGGCTCAGCTGGGAGATTCTTCTGCTAGTTTTGCTTGGGATCTTTCCTGCAGCTCCAGCCAGATGGCACCTAGAGTTGGAATATCCAAAACGGCCTCACTCAGCATGTATGATGGCTTGGACATTTTTACATGGAAGCTAGATTCCCCAAGTTAGTGTTCTAAAAGGATAAACCTCAATGTAAAAGTGTTTTTCAAGCCTCTACTCTCATGATTCTTGCTAACTTTGAATGAGCTGAAGCCAGAGTCTATGCGGGAGATGACAATACACAGGAGGCGTAATTTATTGGGGGCCACCAAATTAACAATTAAACCCAACATGACACTTGCAGTAAAGACTAGATCAATTGTGCCAAAGGTTGTTCATAGATAATATACAAACTCACAGTGTTTGACTTCTGGGAGACATCAACCCTCTCCTAGTTTCCCTCCTACCTCACTGGGCATTCCTTCTTGGTCTCTTTGTTAGCTCCTTCCTATCTACTTGACTTCAAAGCACTGGAGTGTCCCAGCCCAGTCATCAGAAGTCTTCTCTTCTTGATGTGCCCTAATTCCTTAGATGATTTCATCCAATTTCATAACTTTCCATATCACCAATATTCTGAATACTTCCAAATGAGTATCTTTGCCACTGATCTCTTACCTAAACTCCAGACTTCTGTAACCAACTACCTTCTAAATGTCTCTATTGAGAGGCAAGCACTCATCTCAAATTTCACATATCAAGAACTTATTTTTTGTTTTACTAATATCTATAAATGTATCTAGTAGTTAATGCCAAAAACGGTAGCTAGGCTTGACCCCTCTCTAGCTCTAAAAACTCATATCCAAAATACTAGAAAATGCTATTAGATTTACTTGTAAAATGTGTCCCAAATATAGAACTCCTCCTTTATGACCTGACCAAGCCAGCATCATCAGTCACCTAGATTATTTTTAAAGTGTCCTAACTGGTCCACTCCTGTTGCCCTGCATTCTAATCTCATAGGAGATAGAGGGGGTACTTTAAAAAGTAAATCTGATTATGCCATGGATATGCTCAAAAATGGCTTCTCACCACCCTTGAATGAGGGTGAGGTTGTGCAGACAGACTTTGAAGTTCTCACCTAAGCCTTCAAAGCCCAATGTGAGCTTTACACCTTCCATCTCTCTGGCCTCATCTCCTACCATTCTCTTTTTCATACATTCCACTACAGTTTCATACCAGTTCCTTTGCTACTCTTCAAATATATCAAAGAACATTCCCACCTCAGGGCCTTCACCCTTGCTATTCCTTCTGTCTGGCACCCTCTTCTTCCAGATATCAGCATGGCTTATTCTTTCTCCTCACCAAAATCTCTGATTAAATTCCACTTCATAAGAAAGACATTTCTATCCACCTTATTTAAAATAGCAATCACATTCAGCAACATTATACAAGCACTAAATCAAGTTCAGTCAAAAGCTACCTTTGTGGTAGCCCTCCAGCATATCCATCACTCTCATTCCCTGATCTTCATTTAGTGTTCTTCATAAAACATATGCGTTCTTAAAACTATACTACATATAAAATTGTAGATACACTGTGTCTCTCCCTACCACCATTCCTTAGAATGCAAACTTCTTGAGGGCAGTAGATTATTTGTTTTGTGCATTGCCATGATACCACCATCAAAAAGAGTGTCTTCTTGATAAATATTTTATTGAAGGAATTAATGCATGCACAACCAGTATATTTATTTCCAGGTTGCTGGAAAACATTGAACCCCAAGATATCATAGTAGTAAGCTCATCCTAACACTTCATCTTAGTTGAAACCAACCAGAGGTTATAATGCTTGGATAATTTGGACAAAAATGTGTTTTAATTTACTAGGAATTTAAGAAATACAAGAAGTAATTTAAGACAGAGAAGGAAAATTGGACTGAGATTTAGGAAACTTGGGTGAACATCTGACTGGGATTCAAACATGTTTTATGACCCTGTAATAAAGAGAGCCTCAGGGAAATCTTCTTTTCTATAAAATCTGAGAGCCCAAATACTCTCATAAAATTATGTATTTTTTAAACAAAGTACATGGAATAAATAGATAATGGCTATTATTCTTAAGCAAAGGATGCTGAGATTTTCATGACCCTTCCAAGAGAAAGGCTACATGTAATGCCTGCAAATCCCATCAAATGGCGCCTCACTGCCTGACAAATCTTACTTGCTGGCTGCGTAAGTTCCTATAAAATACTTAGGAGAAATGTTTCCAGTATTCCAAATGAAGTGGGGGGGGCAGGGAAGAGGAGTAGAAAAAGAAGGAGAAGGAGTTGAAGACTGAGAAGAGGCAGATGAGTAGAAGGAGAAAGAGGAAGAGAAGGGAAACAAAGATAACTGATAACTACAGGTGGAAACATCCCTTTTTAAAACCACACTAAACCATTTCTGGTGACCCTGCAGGGCTAGAAGGAAATCCATGGACAGAACCTCTGGCTACCTGCGCCACTCTGCATTAATCTGGGGCTCTGAGATAGCCACTTTGGGTGAAGAACCCCACCTTCGGTAGAGAGAAGGTTGATTACACCTAACAATGCACTGGGTAGGTATTAACAGACTCTAGCTCATGATGTTCTACAACTTAAAAATCACTGCCATCAAATAATCAATGCATGGCCTTGCTTAGAGAGAAGAGAGAGACTCAAATTTGGCAGAATAAAGTAAACTAATTTAGAAAACTTAATTTTCCCATCTGTTAGAAGGAGGAAGATAGGGAAGGGGGTGTTCTCTATAATTGCTACTAACTCTAAAATTATATATTTTTTTCACTATTTAAGTTATAGTTTCTCATTTATTATCTAGTTGGTAATCTAGAGTATTAGTTCTTAAATTGTAGTTTGTGGAATGCTGTGTATAGCACGTTTTTATAGGTTTTCGTTGCAAAACAGCATTCCGTGATAGAAATAAGTTTGGGAAACATTGGGATAATTATGGTTAAATATGTTTATTTCTGGCAAGATTTCTCCTCCCTACCAATATGCTAATGAACTTTATGAATCTCCAAAAGAAGAACACTCCACAGTACATAGTGTTTCTAAATTTTATCAAGTACTTTTATTTAATAATGTCGCCATACTGATTAAAGATGATGAATCTATAACAGATATTTATTTCCCCTCCTTCCTGAAAGGTCCTTTAAATTACTGTAAAAAAATAATAATGAGGTTAAAATCCCTCAAAATTAAAGAGAACAGAAGAGTCAATAGCTACTAAGAGTTCTCAACATGTTTGTATAACACAATCAAAGCAGTTTCAGAAACAGAGGAAGAGGATAGGAAAAGCTATAATTGGGACAATATGTGAAGAAGGATCCAGTGGAGAACTATTGTCCATCAATGCTAAGGAACCACAAAAAGGCTCAGGACTCAGCAACATGTTGTCGGGGAGGGACGAGTAAGCACAGAAGTGGGCTAGAGAGCTGAAAACAGATTTGTTGAAAGTCTTTATATGAAATGGTCAACAGCCCTAGTCCTCCCATCCTCACCATACAAAATAAATTGGACATCAAAAAGTTGTAGACCTTCTTGAAAGACGCCAGACAATACTAGAAGAGACCTCCACACTCATTCGTGAGGAGAATTCTGTGTATCCATCTGCCAGACCATTCACTCCAAAGAAAAGCTAGATATTTTTGCCAGCGTACTCAAATCTGCTAATAAGATTTACTGTCTCACTCTTAAATATGAACTGACAATCAAGGATGGTTAGACATATAGGGAAAACTTTCAGAAAGCAAAACATGAAACAGAAATAGACGATGCAGAAGCTAAAGACAGTTTGAGTTTTGTTTTTTTGTTTTTTGTTTTTAAGAAATCAAGTTAGCATCCTTTGGGATATTTGAGAAATTTCATCAGTAAAACATTATTTGTAGTCTATAACAAATAATAAAAATCATGGAAGAAGAATGAACATTTAGCAATAAAGAATTGCTAAAGATAAAAAGTAGAGTAAATGAATCACTCAGAAGGTAGATCAAAAAGACTAGCACTACTAAAGAAAATCTAAACAAATTAGAGTTTATAGTCCAAGGGTCTAAAGTTCAAATGGTACGAGTCACAGAGAAAATGAAAGTGAGAACATCAGTAAGAACTAAATCTAGTTACTTTCCCAGAACTTAAGAACGCAACTCCTCAATGAAGCCCAGCACAACAGAACTTACCCATTTCATCACAACACCATGAAATTTCCAAACATTAAGAATAAAAGAAAAACTTTAAAGTTTCCAGAGAGAAAACAACCTATAAGGGGATGAAAGTCAGATTGGCATCAGACTTCTCATCCAAAACAACATATGGTACGATAACTTTATATTTCTGAGGAAAAATTATTTTCAGACTACAATCTACCACCAGCCAAATTATCATACAAGGAGATAATCATCTCACAGTAAAGGTTTGAGAAAATGTATCTCTTGTACAACATTCTGCTTTTCCTGGAATTTCAGACCTTTTACTCTCAGATTCCAAAAGGGTTTTCAGAATTCTTATTTTTTTATTTGGAGAAAGTTATTGAGGCCAATCTAATGTTTTCCCCTTCGTTTCTTATATCCTATTCCCTAGACATAATGTTCTGTTCACTCTTCCATGTGTCCACCAATCTTATTTATTCACTAGTACATATGGACTGTGCACTATATGCTGGGCATTGCACTAGTTGCTGAGAGCGGTAGAGACAAATAAGGCATTATGTCAGCCCCAAGAGAACTTGCTGTCTAATGGGAGTGAAAAACACAAAAACACATCATTACAATTGCCTGGAGATAAGAATCATGGGCCATCAGATAGAGTGATACAAAGTACAGTGAATGAGTACCAGTTCTATACATTAAGAACCTTCTGAAATCCTCCCTAATTTGCCTCAATTTCCTTTGTTTATACTCATTTGAAGTGGTTAAATCTCGGTATCTTACAGCATTCTTCCTTCTCTTTTTGCCATGAACAAGTCTAAGTAGACCACTTCCCAAAAATGATGTTTGGAGCACATTTACACACTACTAATATTTAACTGTATGAGGAATTCATTATGCTGAGCCAATAAATGCCGATTGTCATATATTTTACAATCAGACGCCCATTGGTATTATTACGATAACATTGCTGCTAGGGGACTTACGAGAAATATGTCTAAAATTTTTGACTTTATGCGAAACTGTCCTTCAAATAATCATTGATGTAAAACATAGCTTCAAACATATTTTTAAACTAAAATATAGCTCTAAAAGACAAGTGTATATAATAGTTTCAAAATTGGCAAGTAATGTTAATTTATTTTCTTGTTAAATTAATTATGACTATTTTTAATATTATCATTATGGCTATCAAATATATTTTAGTTAATATTAAATTCTTGGAGAGTCATATCTCTACCCTGAGGTGTTCTTTGCTCTGCTTGCAAACCAGAAAAAGCAACAACAACAACAAGAGAGCAGTAAAGCTATTTTCAACACATTAATCTTAAGATTTGATCACTGACTTAGAATTCTGTCCACTAGATTATACCCTTACTAATCATTCATTTTCCTTCACTGTGCTTATCTTCCATGCTGTGGTCACATAGTAATTGGGAAACTAGCTACTGCTCTGCTATCTTTTAACTTTGAATTAGGCCTTTGGGACGTTCATGAGGGCAAGGAAGGCAGCTTTTAGAAACATTTTTTTTTTCCTTATTATTTACTAACACTGAATGGTTATTTAAAGCTTAGAAGCAATACTTTTGAAATCAGATCCAAGAGTATAATTTCTTAGAGCAATAAAGTGATTTCAAATAAAATGGCAAAGCTGAAAATTGGTTTAACCATTCATAGCAATTGAATAGGATCACATGGCAGGCAGCCTGGCGTAATGTTGGTTGGGTTAAGACAACACGCTGGTATTGGGATTCTAGATGCAATGGGGTGTGCTGGGACAGAAGTCCTGAGATGCAGTCAACATTTTCACTTCAAGTTTTTACACTGAATCAAGTTGTTGTCGTGATTTTACATTAGTTAAGCAAGAAAAAAAGAAGCCCACAAAGATAAAATATAAGTTCTCTGAAATAATTTAAACATCAAAGAGCAATAGTTCCCAAAGTCTAAAGCTGGGGTTCTGGTCTGCTTGCATCAGAATTAATTGTGTGATTTATTCAGAGTATGGATTATTGGGCCTCCCATCAGAACTAGCCATTAGAGTCTCTGGGAGAAAGTTCCAGAAACCTGCATTTTAATAAGCATCCCTGGTGAATTTTTTGTACACGAACGTTTAAAAATCACAGCAAAAGAAAAAACAACTTAGGGAAAGAAACTGACAGGCAAGGGTAGAATAGGCAGCTAAATAAAATATCTCACACACACACACACACACACACACACACACACACACACACACACACACCACACACACAAATTCCTAACAGGCCAACAGAGCATATACAATTAGAAGATTGTAAACAACCATTAAAAGGGAATTTATTGTTCATGGGGGAAAAATAAGCAAATAGACTTTTAGGGGTGATGAAACAAGTAGAGGGTTAAATGAGTGAAACAGGCAGTGGTGAGCCAGGGGTAGAATGAATGAATTAACCTCCTGTGAAAAAAGGTAGACTGAGATATCTGAGGAATATTGCTGTACAGCTATACAGCTGGTTTCCTTGGCAGTAAAAATAGTTCTGAGATGTCGACATCATTGTCTCAAAAATCTCAGGCTGTCCCTAACCCCTGAAAGCCACCACTTCTGAGGGAAGTGGCCTCAATAAACAACAATCTCGCTCTCATCTTAAAAACACCAGGGGGGCCCTGGGCACTGTTCTCCAGCTTGATGGACATCAAGACAGGAAGGTAAGCATTCATTCTATTGCCCTTTCTGCTATTTTCTACTGAGTCTGGTTACCACCTTTTCTCTGTGGATACAAAGCTTAAAATTACCTAGGTGAATAAAGCGCTTACAGTCAAATTAATATAGCAACTAAAAAAATAAGAAAAGGCTATCCAAATGCATAGACTTTCAACATTCAAGTTTACAGAAGGATAAAAAGGGAGAACAGATTTTTAAATTGCGTGGTGGCAGAGAGGGGGATTATTTTAAATTTTCAGTTAGACAGCAGGAAGACAAAACAAACTTTGGCACTGAAAAATTCCAGAGGTACAGGTAAAAATCTCTAAGCAGTTAAGATTCATTAAGATATTTTTTATAGCAGTCACCACTTATTCACAGAAAATATGTTCCAAGACATCCAAAGAATGCCTGAAAAGGCGGAAATTACCGGATCCTATGCATACTATATTCTTTGCTTTATATACATACCTATAATAAAGTTTAATTTGTAAGTTAGGAACAGTCAGAGATTAGCAATAATAACTAAGAACAAAATAGAAAATTAGAACAAAATGCTAGTATTGCTACTCTTGTGCTTTAGAGCCATTATGAAGTAGAATAAGTGTGAATTGAACACAAGCACTATGCCACCATAACAGTCACTCTGATAACTGAGACAGCTACTAAGTGACTGCTGGACAGAGAGTGTCTACAGTGAGATACATCGGACAAAGGGACAGTTTATGTCCTGGACAAGATAGAGTGGGATAGCAGATTTCATCACACTACTCAAAATGGTATGCAATTTAAAACTTACAAATTGTTGATTTCTGGAATTGTGTATTAAATACTTTCATACTGCAGTTGACTATGAGTAACTGGAACTGCAACAAGTAAAACCATAAATAAGGTGGGGATTACTATACTACTATATTCCTAGTTGGTGTTTAAACAACATACCAAGTTTGCCTTCACTGATGAAATGCAACCGTCTCGGAGATCGTCAACAAAGTAGGAATTAGAGCCACCCTCCTATTCTCACAGCAGGCATCACTAATCAATCATAACTTCAGGTTGAGTCCAGTGGCACCTCCCAAGTCTTCACAAGGCAGATCTTCCAGCAGCCCCAATCCAAACAGACATATGAAATAATATCTTTTGCAAGTCTGGCTAGAATGTTACCATTTTTCCAGCTTTTCTTTCAAGGAAGCCCGTATTTCTATATAAATTGGGCAAAGCTTTGAAACTTGAGCACTGGGTTCCATGAGTCAGACTCCAGTTCTCCTTCTAATACCTTCCAGGATGCTACAGTCTGCTACCCTCACAGGGCTCCTGGCTTTTCTGAGAGTACGTACAGAAAAGTTGACTCCTTATTACCCTATCCACAGTGGTGCTTCTTCCTGCAGAGAGCACTCACTTCTCTCAAGTTTGGCAAGCAGCTCACACCTATTTAATTTGTGTAGCCTCCAATATTTTCCCTTGGGTTTGCAGATAATACAACCCAGTTCTTGTGTTTCTATAGTCGAGATCATTGTATTTTGTTTCAGGGCATGGAAAGATACTTCATTTTCCTTGTTTAAAGTGCTTAAATAAAGTTTCTTTAAAAATTCCACAAATCTGACTTGAGTACCTAGAAACTATTATGTCATGGGAGTATGCACATGCTCCAACAATCTTTTTATTCCAAAGGCATGAGGCAACGTCACTTTCAATACCACTAGAGGAAAGTTCTACACAACTAAGGACTTCAGCTTTCAGCTAGGTTCTAAACGCAGTGAGATTCTGATTTCAGGATAACATATCAATCAACAACATGAACATAGACCTGAGAGCTAGGAACATGAGAAAGTCCAGAGACCTACTGTAGCTCTTGGAGTCACACAAGGAATTGCAGATAACAGCCTTTTGTGAGTTTTCACACATGCTTTGGAAAGACATTAGATATCAGGAGACATAATCTATACTCTAGCAATTATTAGTGCAGGAAGAATGTTACAGATCTTTTAATCTACCCATCCATCCCTCATCTGATATTTGGAATAAGTGAAACCTAGAAATATTAGCTAACTTGCTAGAAGTTACACAAGGAAAGAAACTCCAGTTTCCTGGTTCTTAAGCCAGTCCTTTGCCCACTAGTCAACAATCCATCAGCTCTTGACTAAGAACGGCTCATACTTGCTCTGTATTTGAGAAGTATTCTTTTTGCTTTAAACAACAACAGTTATGTCAGAATGAATCTTCCTCTCCTCATTCTAGTGTCTCCATGTCCTGGTCTCCCTCTTCATTAATATATGTTTAATTACAATAACATTTTGTGAAAGGATTCGTGTTTGATTTTGAAAGACAAATTAGTCATTTGTTGAACAAAATTAAATAGTCCTTACTATTTGGAGTTTAATGACAATTGAGAGATCATAAAATAAAGCAGAAAAGTTTGAGTCCCAAAGAATATTGGCCATGCCACTGATAAAGTACTGCAACCTTTTTGGCATCTACTATGGGACTGCAAAACTCTAATTGTTAAGAAGTTTTGCAAATAACTCTCAAAGGAAGAATTGGTGATGTGTATATTTTTCTTTGGTACTTTAGAACATAATATCCAACTTCTGTAACCCTATGTGATGTGACTGTACTTTACTCGATACTGGCTTTCCCCATTCTCTTTTTTAGCTCCTACTAACAGTAGAAATTTGCCTTTGGAATATGCATAGTTTGTTCTATTTTGTCTCTTTCTGAAAATATAATCTGTTATAATTTTCAAAATAATGGCAAACTTCTAATCTCTGCTCAGAGATGTAAAAAGCTGGAAAGGGCATCACTCAACAATTCAGAGACAAAAAAAAAGTTAGAGAAATGGAAAATGCATGATTTTTCTTGAACCTATTAGAATGCCAATATCACACCAACTGGACCAGAATCTAGGAACGGAGAAAGAGGCACCACAGGGAGAGACAAGAAATGAACAGTAACTTTTCTAGGAAAAACACAGTCAAATACTAGTAAGAAGAGTTCAGCTAGGGGCATAGGCAAATTTCTGAAGGCCATGGTGCACTAATAGAAATATGAAGCCCTAAGAGTCAGCAAAGATAGTGGACTTTTTACCCCCACAAACCCAAATGAACACTCACAGAAACAACTGCGATAGTCCTGAAGAAGTCTCCCTTTTGGTGCAGAACTGGTGAAGGGGAACAGCAATTATTGGGGGAGAGTCAAGAAATCTTCCCAGAACCTTTTCTCTTCTTACTAATGGTGGGGATAAAGCTTTACTCTACAGAGAAAGGAGCAAACCCATCACATTTAGGATGCTAGTTAAATCCCATTGCAGCTGGGGGAAGAGAATAAATAAACCTGGACCCCTGAAGGAGGAGCAAAAATAGACGCAAAGTTCAGAACATCACTGGAGGAGGGGCAGGATTACTGATTAGGTCACACTACCAAGATACAGGGACATAGTGACTGCCTAAAGCTGAGATGTGAACAAAATAACCGAGAATCCCACCTTCTCCTCAGTTCTCACTGCCAGACTAATAAGCACTGAGTCACAAGTAGAATGTAAGAGACAGACCTCTCTGAGGCACAGACCAAAGGGAAGATTGAAGACTGAGGATAGAGCAATCATTGAAAAAACAGTCCTCTCTCAAATCAATTTCTACCCTAAATAAAATGCAACTCTAGAGGAATTGAGAGCCCATAGTACATTCAGAGTAATCATAGCATGACGAACAGCAAACCCAAACCAACCCCAAATAAGGGTACTCAAATCCTAGTCGTAAAGTCCTACCTGAAAGAAATTGTATTTGGGTTTCCAAGCATAAAAGTTATTTACTCAGTCTCTAATGTCCTGCACAAAATACTCAGCTTTCAACAAAATTACAAGGCATATGAAAAGTAAGAAAAACACACTCCCAAGAGACAAAGCTATCATCATAACAAGAGTCAAATATAACACAGATGTTAAATTGTCTGACATGAAATTTAAAAGCTATGATCTATATGTTAAAGGCTCTAATGGAATAGGTGGACAACATGTAGCAGTAGACAGATATTTTTAGCATCTAATTGAAAACTAAGAAAAAATCAAATTTAACTGCTAGAAATTAAAGCATAGTGACAGAGAAAAAGAATGCCTTCAATGGGCTCATAAATACGGTGGACACATGCAAGGAAAGAATCAGTGAACTAGAAAATAGGTCAAAAAATACCCAAATTGAAAGAAAAAGAGAGAGAGAAAAAAGGATGAGACATTAAAGAGCTGTGGAACAATATAAAATAACAAGAATCCCAGAAGGAGAAGAGAGACAGTAGGACAGAGGAAATATTTGAAAAAATAATAGCCAAAAATTTTTCAAGATTAGTGACAAACGCCAAACCACATATACAATTTTTAAAAATGCACAGAAGAAAAGACAAAAATACACATAAGCAAGTCAAATTTAAATTGCTAAATGCAAAACACAAAGAAAAACCCTTAGAGGCAGCCAAAGAAAAAAGACATGTGACATTCAAAGGAAAAAAGATAAGAAAATCAATAGATTTTTATTCAAAAACTATGTAAACCAAGAGAGAATGGAGTAATATCTCTAAAATATTGAAAGATAGAATTATCAAACCAAAATATAATCACTCAGCAAAAATGACTTTCAAAAATGAAAGGAAATAGAAAACTTCAGAGGCACACAAAAACTAGAGGACTTTATTGTCAGCTTACCTACACCAAAAAAAAAAGTTAAAGAAAAAAAGGAATGATACAAAACAGAAACTTGTACATATTCAAGGAAATAAAGAGTACTTGAAACGGAATAAATGCGAGCAAATTATAATTCATTGTTTCTGTTTTAATTGTTCACAAAGACAAATGTCAAAAGCAAAAAAAAGCAGTAGCAATAAAGTATGTCTTTCTAGCATTTGTAGAAATAAAATGTAGCACCGTAGTACCACAAAGGAGAAATTGGGAATATACTGTTATAAGGTAATTACAGTGTACATGAAATGGTATAAAATATTTATAGGTAGATTCTAATTACTTAGAGATGTATATTGTAAATTCTAGGGTAACAGCAAAAAAGCTGTTTTGAATGACATAAATAATTATTCAACAGAGAAGATAACTGAATCATTAAAAAAATGTGCACTTAACCTAAGGAGAGGAGAAAAAGGAAAAAAAAAAGCAAAGAACACAGGGAACAAATAGAAAACAGCTTTCAAGATAGTAGATTTTAATCCAACCATATAATAATTACATTAAATGTGAATGGTCTAAGCATACCAATTAAAAGAGATTGTCAGATTCAGTTTTTTTTAAATGTTCATTTGTGTTCGGTCTATAAGAAACACACTTTAAACATAAAAATATAGATAAAGGGAAAGTATAGAAAAAAGATATACAGTGCAATCACTGTCCAAAAAGAAGTTGGAATAGCTATGATAATACCAGACAAAGTAGACTTCAGAACAATGAATATAATCAAGAATAAAGAGAGGCATTATCTAGTAATAATGGAGTCAATTTTCCAAGAAGGCATAGGAATCCTAAATTGCATACACATAACAACAGAGCCTCAAAATATGTAAAGACAAAATATGACCAAAAAGCAGAATGAATAAATTCATCACTATAAATGGAGATTCCAACATTTCTCTCAGTAATTAGAACAAGAAAATCAGAAAAGATGAAGATGACTAACTTAACCTAATTGGTATTTATAGAACATGCCACCAAGAAACAATACAACACACATTCTTTTCAAGTATCAAATTGACAAAGATAAACCATATTCTGAACCATTAAGTAAACATTATCAAATTGACAATGAATACAAAGTGGAACAACAAAAAAAAACCCTGGGAATTTATTTATAAAAAATTGTGTATTTATTCTTACATGCTTAAACTTCATTCACCTTCATAGTACCCTGTTTGATGCAATACATCTAGAGAGATTTTTTTTTACTGTTCAAAACAGTTTTTGAACTGTGTCAATTTTGATGTTTTTTAGTTCTACTGCCTTTTCGGTTTATTTTACATCTTCCATATCAGCAGAATGTTTTTCTTTGAGGACTTTTTTCACCCAAGGAAACAAAAAAAAGTCACTTGAGATGAGTTCAGGTGAATAGGGAGGGTGGGGCATAGGGTGTCAAGACGCTTTTGGTCAAAAACTGCTGAACACTCAGTGGTGTGAGCAAGTGTGCTCATAAATTACCTGTCATGAAATGGGCAAATACATTGAAAGAATCTCCCCAAAACATTTGCTGAGGCTGAACACTGCCTCTCACAACTCTAGCTGGTAGATTAATGCTGATGGGTTCCTAGAACACTTACCTAGTGGAGGAAGCCAGTAAAGGGTCCTGCTCTCTAAAAAAATAATTTAAGGTTTTTTGGGGTCCCTCCTCATACAAATCATACAAACTATGTTTTTATACCCTAGTTGAATTAAACTAGAAATCAATAACAAAAAACATTTACAAAATCTCAAAATATTTGGAAATTAAATGATATACTTATGGGTAAAAAATGCATATTACTAAATTTGGATTTTAAAAGTACTACCAAAGCAACTTTAAAAAATATTTTGAACTGAATAAAAATGAAAGTACAATATGCTAAAATTTGTGAGATGTAGTTAAAATAGAACTTAGAGGAAGATTACATCATTAAATTCTTATATTAAAAATGAAAAAAGTTTCAAATTAGTAATCAAAAGTTCCACCTTAAGAACTAGAAAATAATGAATAAATTAAATCCAAAATCTGCAGAAGAAAATTATAAAGAGCAGAAATCAATAAAATTAAAGAAAAAAATAGAGACCATCAAACAAACCAAAAATATTCACTCAAGATGATATACATAATTGAGTAATTCTATATCTACTAAATAAATTCTATTCTCAGTTCAAATCTATGTTCAAAAATCGTTCAAAAAAGAAAACTCGCTGGGTTCGGTGGCTCAGCCTGTAATCCCGCGCCTTTGGGAGGCTGAGGTGAGTGGATTGCCTGAGCCCGCGGGTTCGAGACCCGCCTGGGCAGCGAGACCTCATCTCTACAATCAGTCAAAAAAAACAGCTGGGCATGGTAGCGCGGGCCTGTAATTCCGGCTACTCGGAAGGATGAGGCGCAAGGATCGCCGGAGCCCAGCAGGTCGAGGCTGCGGTGGCCGGGAGCGGCCATTGCACTCCAGTTTGGGCGACAGAGTGAGACTCCAACTCAAAAAAAAAAAAAAAAAGAAAACTCCAGGCCCAAATGGTTTCACTAGTGAATTCCCCAAACATTTAAGGAATAAATATTTTTTTCACCTGTTTATTCATTCACTTAACAATTTACCAAGTCAGCTCGTAACATTGCAGAGGCTGCTGGGCTCTGGGAGTGGCAGCAGTGACCAGAGGTAGCTGAGCCTACGTGCATGCAGCTGACAGTCTAGAGCAGAGCTGTCCAACAGGCTAGATAGAGAGTGGGGGCTTCAGATGGAATCCTGAGCTTCCTAGCAGCCCCCTTAAAACAAGTCAAAAGAAACAGGTAACATTAATTTTACTAATATACTTTATGTCAACCTAATATGAGAAGGATACCTCAAAAGAATGTTATTTACAAAAAATCGTGTATTTATTCTTAAATGTTTAAACTTCAGTCACCTTCAAAGTACTCTCCGTTCAATGCAATACGCCTATTGAGACACTGTTTCTACTGCTCAAAAGAGTTTTTGAACTTGTCAATTTTGATGTCTTTTAGTGCTTCTGCTGTTTTTTGTTTCACCTCTTCCACATCAGCAAAATGGTTCCCTTTGAGTACTTTTTCATCCAGAGAAACAAAAAAAGTCGCTTTTGTGCGATCAGGTAAATGTGGAAGGTAGAGCATGGGAATCATCCCATTTTTGCATTGCTTTATTTTGTTTGGTATTTATTTTAGATACGGGGGATGCACATTTGTATTCGTTACATGGACATATTATGTAGTGGTGGGAACTGGGTCTCAGGTGGCCCATTCCCCAGATAGTGAACACTGTGCCCCATAGGTAGTTAAGGAAGAAATAATATTACTTCTACACACAATCTTTTCCAGAAAATAGAAAAGGACAGAATACTTCTCTACTCATTTATAAAGCAATCACTACCCTAATAACAAAAAGGTACAAATATCCTTCATTAACATAGTTGCAAACATCCTCAAAGAATACCAGCAAATTGAACTCAGCAATGTATTGATAGGATAATGTCAAGAGGATGAGAAGACAAGCCACGGATTGGGAGAAAATATTAGCAAAAGGCATATCTGACAAAGGGCTATTATCCAAAATACACAGAGAACTGACAAAACTCCACAATGAGGAAATAGACAACAGAATAAAAAACGGAGCAAAAGACTTGAGCAGACATCTCACCAAGAAAAGATACACAGATGGCAAATAGGCATATAAAAAGATGTTCCATGTTTTATGTGACTAGAGAATTACAAATTAAAACTAATCCTCTTACCATACAATCCAGCCATTTCACTCCAGGTGGGTACCCAAATAAGTTGAGAACTATGTCCGCACAAAAACCTCCACACAGAGGTTTATAGCAGCTTTATTCATAATTGCCAAAACTTGAAAGCAACCTTGATGTCCTTCAATAGGTGACTGGATAAATAAACTGTAGTACTTCGAGACAATCAAATATTATTTTGTCCGAAAAAGAAGTGAGAAATCAGACAGACCAAGAAGAGACATGGAGGAACCTTAAATGCATGTTACTAAGAGAAAAGAAATCAGTATAAAAAGGCTCGATGTGATTCCAACTATATGACATTCCAGAAAGGTCAAAATATGGAGACAGTAAAGAGATCAGTGGTTGCCAGGGGTGAGGGTGGAGGAAGGGATCGACAGGTGTAGCACAGAGGATTTTGAGAGGAGTGAAACTGTTCTCTATGATACTGTGATGGAAGATAAACGTCCAATTCATCTGTCAGATCCCATGGAATACACAACACCAAGAGTGAACTTGGGATGGTAACGAAGTGTCACGGTAGGTTCATTGATTGTAACAAACCTATCACTCTGGATCTGGGTGTTGATAGTGGTAGGACTGGGTGAGGAGGTAAGGTCAAGGGGAACGCTGTAGTTTCCACTCAATTTTGCCATAAACCTGAAATCTCTCTAAAAATAAAGTATATATTTTTTTAAAAAGAATAATGCATCACAACCAGGCAGGTTTCATCTAATGAATAAAAAGCAACCCTGTGAAAATGAGCACACCTACTGCTCAAATTTGATATTTAATGTCATTCTTCACTAAAAACAATCAGGGCTCTTTAGAAAGTAGCTGATTCCAAGGCTGGGACAGAGTAAATACAAGATAGTCCTAGAACACCTTGTTATACCAGAAAGTAGGGAAATGCTCAAAATAATAACAAGAAGAAGAAGATTGGGACATAGCAGAACACAGGAGTCAGTTGAAAAATCACCCAGTGACCAATTCTGGGAAAATTGGAGGTTCAAAAAGTAGCAGAATGAATTATAAGACATTAGGAAAAAATAGGAGTCTATAAAAATTAATTAAAAAGGGAAGGCTCTTGATTGCAGTAGAATATCAAGTGTAACTGATAAATATGTTGTGGGTAAATGTGGAAGAGGGAAGATTGTCCTTTTGCAATTGTCATTCTAAGGACTATTTCAGGCAAGAATGGGCAAATAATGCATAATTTAGGGGGAAATTTTTATGAGCAAGAGGATTGTATGGTCTTAAAATTGGTTCCCACAAAATGCTTACTAATTATAAAGGAAAAAATGGTAACTATACAGTAGAAAAATTGAGTAATTCCTCAATGGGTGATTAAAATTAATCTGAGGACATCACGTGTTTACAGATGTGATGTCCCGAAAAGGATACAATGTCACTTACAAAGTATATACATGCTAAGAGTATAGATTCTAAATCTAATTCTAAAGAAACATCAGACAAATGTATCAGGTGTATGTGTGGTCGGGGGACGACAGACAGTAGGGGGGAATAGAGAAAGTTTGAGGCAATGCTCTAATTTAAAAGAAACTAAAAAGGCATGACAACTAAATGTAACACCTGATCCTATACTTAATCTCACACTGGAGGAAAAAAAATGCTAGAAAAAGTCATTATTGAGTCAACTAATAAGATTGAAATATGGATGGCAAGTAAGACAAAAGTACTAACTGTATCAATGTTACAGTTATTGAAGTGAATAATGATACAATGACTATGTAAGATAATTTCCCTATTTTTAGGAAATATGAACAAAAATATTTAGAAACAAAAGGCCATTATATGGGTAACATATATAATATATATACACACATGCACACATTCACAGGCATACACACATACAGTTGGAAAGAGAAAGACAAAAAGTGAGAGAAAAAAGATGGAGATGACAGAAAGTTAAAAGCATAAATCAAATGGGGAAGAATGTGATCAAATAAGTAAATTTAAGCAAAGTATGAGGGGGAGCCTCCCCCCCAAATAAAATGTATTTATTAAAAACTGTATTGATTTTTACATGATTAAACTTCAGTCACCTTCATAGTACTCTTCGTTTGATGCAATACACCTATCAAGATGCTTTTTCCACTGCTCCAAACAGTTTTTGAACTCATTGGTTTTGATGCCTTTCAGGGCTTCTGCCATCTTATTTTTCATCTCTTCCAAATCGGCAAAATGTTTCCCTTTGAGGACTTTTTTTCCAGCTTGGGAAATTAAAAAATCACATCACGCGGGATGAGATCATATGAATAGGAGAGTGGGGTATGGGGATCATGGCGTTTTCGGTCAAAAGCTGCTAACACTAAGCACAGTGTGGACAGATGCAGTGGTAAATCACCCATCAATAAAATGGGCAAACGCACTGAAAGAATCTACCCCCAAAAATTCACTGAAGCTGAACACAGCCTCTCACAACAACACTAACTGGTAACCGATGTTGATGGGTTCCTAGCACACTTACCTAGCAGGGAAAGGCTGTACTCCATGGGGCCCACCCTCCAAAAGCATAATTTCGGTTTTTTTCTGGGTCCCTCCTCAAATATAATGTACTATTTTTATTCTTGCAAGTTTTCTGTGAGTTTTAAATTTTATCCAAATAAAAATTTGGTTTTTTTTAAGTGTATATCTGCAGGTGATGACACAAAGTTTTGCAAAACAAGTTATGTGAAACAAGCAATATACTATAAAATCTGTATCAAATAATTCCATTGTGTAAACTTAAAACCGTTAAAATCAATAAGAGAGAAAAATAGATAAGGAGAGGTATGCAAAATAAGAGAACTTCTCTAGAAATATTGAGAACAGATTGTTAGCTATAATTATTTGTTCAATATCAGAAAAGGTGCATGAAGAGATAGGAAAAATGGACTTTTTTCATTCTATACCTTTTGTACTGTTTCAATTTTTTGCTTTGTAAATTTATTTTTAATAAATTAAAAATTTAAAAATATCTGATGAGGAAACATTTCCTTTTATTATACAAGACAAATGTCAAAGTGAATATAAAGAATATAATTTTAACCTGGGCTCAGTGGCTCAGCCTGTAATCCACACTTTAGGAGGCTGAGGAGAGTGGATTGCCTGAGCCCACGGGTTCGAGACCTGCCTAGGCAACTTGGACAGACCTCATCTCTACAATAAATCAAAAAATTAGCCGGGCGTGGTAGTGCAGACCTGTAGTTCCAGCTACTTGGAAGACTGAGGCGGAAGGATTGCCGGAGCCCAGCAGGTCGAGGCTGCAGTGGCCACTAGCGGCCACTGCGCTAAAGTCTAGGCTCCAGAGTGAGACTCCAACTCAAAAAAAATTAAAAAAGAATATAATTTTAAAATCTGGTTTGAACATTACACTTCATCCAATGTGTAGAATGTATGTTTTACATACTATTAACCAAAGTATTTTAAGATGTTCAAGGCCTGGCCCGGAGGAAAAGGACCTCTCCTATCTATTTGCTTTTAAAGGAGAAACTTTAAACATTAAGGACTTTTCTGGCCCAGAATATTTGAATGTTCAAATTCAAAACTGAAGATCAGAGTTCAACTTCAAAGTTGTGATAAAACGGAGGCAAGAATGTGCCCAGCCTACTTCCTTTCTTGCTGTTCTCGACCTCAAGACTTTATAGAGGAATATTAAAAGTTGGCTTTTCTTGTTCATGATCAGTACTGGATACCATCCTACACTTCTTAGAAACATGTTTTTTTTTTATCTCGCCAAACCTGATACTAATTCATCTGCTCTGATGTTCCAAGGGTTACATCAACTAGGGTTTGGATATGGTTTGTCCCCCTCCACCCCCTACAAAGCTTATGTTGAAATTTGATCCCCAGTGTGGTGGGATTACAAGGTGAAGCCTAGTGGGAGGTGTTTGACTTATGGGGACAGATTCCTCATGAATGGCTTGGTGCTGTTCTTTAGGTAGTGAGTTTTCACTCTTGAAAGACGGGATTAGTTCTCAAAGGAATGGATTAGTTCTCTTGAGAGTGGGCTGCTGCACAGCCAGATGCTCCTTAGATTTGCCCCTCTTCTCAGGTTATCCATGTCCCCTTCGACCTTCTGCATCAGGTTGTGACACATCATGAAATCCCTCACCAGAAGTCAACGTCATGCTATTGAACTTCTCAGACTACAGAACCATGAGTCAAATTAAACCTCTTTCCTTTCAGAAAAAAAAATATATATTACATATATATATATATTTAGGAGTACAAGTACAGTTGTGTTATATGAATATATTACATAGTAATAAAGTCTGAGATTTTACTGTACCTATCACCTGCATAGTGTACAGTGTACCTGATAGCATTTCATTTCTTACCACCCTCCCACCTTTTAAAATCTCCAGTGTCTATTATTCCATCTGTATATGTTTTTGTATCCATTGTTTAGCTCTCATTTATACGTGAGAAGATGTGTGGTTTTCTTCTTCACTTTGCATCTCTAAGTTGTTTCACTAAAGATAACGACCCTCCGTTTCATTCATATTATTGTAAAAGACATCATTTTGTTCTTTTTCATGAATACATAGTATTCCATGGTGTGTATATATAACATTTTTTAAATCCTATCATTCATTGATGGACATGTAGGTTGATTCCATGACTTCACTATTGTGAATAATGTTGCAATAAACATATGAATGTTGGTATCCTTTTGATAAAATGATTTCTTTTCCTTTGCGTGGATACCCAGTAGTGGGATTGCTGGATTGAATGGGTAATTCTATTTTTAATTCTCTGTAAAAATCCCCATACTGTTTTCCATAGAGTTTTACTATTTTACATCCAGTCAACAGTGTATAAACATCCCCTTTTCTCCACATCCTTGCCAATATCAATTGTTTTTCTGACATTTAACAATAGCCGTTATAACTGGTATAAGATGGAATAACATTGTAGCTTATTTGCATTTCTCAGATGATTAGTGATGGTGAGCATTTTTTTATATGTTTGTTGGCTACTTACATTTCATCTTTTGAAAAATGTCTGTACATATTCTTTGCCCATTTTTTTTGAAAGCAGGATTTATTGAGAGGACAGAAAAGCTCACAGTGGGAGGGGACCTGAGGGGGTAGCCCTTGCCCATTTTTTAATGGGATTATTTTTTTTTTTCTTGTTGAGTTGGAATTCCTTGTAGATTCTGGATATTAACCCTTTGTCAGATGCATAGTTCGCAAATATTTTCTCCCATTTCGTATGTTGTCTGTTTACTTTGTTGATTATTTATTTTGCCATACAAAAGAGTTTTAGTTTAATTAAGCCCAATTTGTCTATTTTTGTTTATGCTGTACTTCCTTTTGAGAACTTAGTCAAAAATTATTTACCTAAACCAAAGTCCAGCAGAGTTTTTCCTAGGTTTTCGTCTAGGATTTTTATAGTTTGAAGTCTTACATTTAAGTCTTTAATTCACCTTGAGTTAATTTGTGTATTCTTTAGTAGCAACACAAAATAGACTAAGGCAACTTCAACATATAAAAGCTTCCTTCTCTGGACTACTTTTAAAGGATCAGTTTAGCTAGTTATGACCTCTTAAAACTATGCCCAAAAGTCCTCTAAAGCAGTGCTTCTCGAACTTAAATGTGCCTATTAATCACCTAGGAGTCTTGTTAAAATGCAGATTCTATTCAGTATGTGAGATGAAAGTTCTGTCTGCATTGCTAACAAATTTAGTTATGTTTACAATGTGGTCTATGGACAATCAGGTGAAATAGCAAAGCTCTCAAGAATTGAGCATAATGGGGGAACATAGTCCTGAGTTTTTCCCTACTTAATATATATTAAGATCAAGATCATGATCATATATATAATATAATATATATATAATAATCTAGTTATATTATCCCTGTTTTTTTCAATCTAGAAGTTCTCAGGGTTACCTGAGGGCAGATAATGTATCACTTTCAACTATTCTTGTCTGGACGAAGACATCTCAGAAATTTTAATCACACAGAGCCTTTAATACGAATACACTTACGAGATGTGCCCATCTGGTATTTTTAAAGCTAATAGTCATAATGTTAAAGAAAAAAAATGAACAGCTAACTAGTTGTCTAGCAAGTAGAAGGAACAACTTATAATCATGTTGAGAACATCTTATTCTGGTCAAAAGTCATATTATGGACCTAATCTATGGGGAATCTCCAGCCCTCAAGAATGCATCAAACCGCTTTAAGAAGAGTTGCTTAGAAGACACTTTTTAATATATGTACATCTGTTGTGTTAAGACCACAAGTAGCCTCTGTATGAAGTAAGAATCATGTATATTACTTCTGACAGCAGCTATCATCTTCAGTCTGTGTCTCTTACAAGCACATCAGAGAGAGAGAGCAGCACAGTCTGCCTCAGGATCTACTTCCACATCCATTACACCTGCAGGAGACTAATGTTTTAAGACTTATCGTTAATTGTCCCTTGCAAAAAAAAATATGCACAAAAAGGTCCAGGAAAACTCATGAAATCCATCATAATGTAAAAATAATTAATCCTTCAAGATAAGTGCTTAGCAGGAAACAGCCCAGATTGTATTAAAGACTAAAGACCCTGTTACATTCCCTGAACTGTTTAAAAGGAAAGTCTGTTGACATCAAACATGTAGCCCACATGGATTAAATTAGGTCACTCTTCATGTTACAGTTTAAGATTTCATAAAGTACAGCTTGTGGTTAAATCATGTGTTTCAGTTCTGAAGCACTGGTTGATGACTTCCCAGTCTTTTCAATACAGTACCACTGGTGACATTTACCCAAGCAGCACCACAGCACTTTTCAATCTGGTCTTAATAAGCTGGCCCCCACTTTCATAACCCACTCATTTTTATTCCCAATAAACAAATATTTGTGGTGTGTTCGTGGGCTGTTTAACTGCTGGCATATTTGGCCCAGGGCAGCATTCCATGAAGAAAGGGGACACATCTGTGGCCCCTGGGCTAAATGTGGCTGGGAAGAAGGTTTTGTGGAAAGCACTGGGTCTTTTTTCTCTTTTGAAAGGTTCAGGGACAGCTGACAGAGACTAAATTGGGACAGCTGTTCAAGAGAGACAATTCTTCAAAAGAGTCTAACGAGGAATTTTTCTCCCCCCACCGTACTCTATTTGAAAGCCTCGAATGCTAAAGCATTCGTGGATTTTCAGATAAGCAGGAAACAGGGAAGACAATGAAAGGGGGCGATTTCCTTTATACATATGCAAGGTCTCCAGATGCTTCTTTCTGAACTTCTTAGCATGACTCTGAGCATAGACTTAACCACTTGGGAGCTCACATAGACAAGGAATGTTTATTCATCTCAATATCTTCCTGTTTCCAGGATTAGAAGCTGTCAAAAACAAAGACATCAGCAAGTCCATGCTGTCTGTCTTGTTTCACTTAATTCATTTTGTTTGCAGTCATAACAAGCATGTTATTTATTTAGTTGTAAGTACATACCAAAGTAAGGATGCATTCACTTTAATCCTTTAATTTAACAAGATCACATACTTTAGGAAGCCAAAGGCTTTACAGCAAGATTAGAATAAAGAGTTCTGTTTCCTCTTAGATTAAAATAGATATCCTGAATATTTGATTTGTGGTATATCATTATGTTTGATATTTAGGTGCTCTCTTGCTGAGGTCTAAATTAGTATGTTTATTAAATTCCCTCTAAGTGGCATTTTACCCACTGTGTTTACATTTAGAATCATCTTTCATGATAAAGTCTGTCATGAAATGGGAAAACTGATTTACTGCCTACATTTCTTCCAAGTTTGGTAGCTAAGACCCATCTGTCAACAGAAAAAGCATGTATACACACACACACACACACACACACACACACACACACACACATACACACACATGCATACACACACACGCGCGCGCTTTGTTTCCTTAAAAGATCTGCAGTCTTCCTGATTCATGCCCAAATTTTTCTTTTTAGGTCACCTTCTGTACCATCAGGAGGTCAAGTTGGGTTTATTTTCAAAATCTTCTCTAGCCTGATAAGTGTAAGAAGAAACAAACTTTTGAACAAGGAATTGCTTATTTGGCAAACCACAGTTCAAGCATCTAGTCCGCAGGTATAGACTGAGATCAATTTTTAAATAAATAATCAGGTTGACCTAAGTAAATCACTGCCAAAATATGTTCATCTATGAATGGGAACCTTGAATGGTTATAATAACAAAAAGACCAACAAAACAGTAAATCAGTTTTCACAAAGGTTCTGGAGAGATTACCTTTTATTCAGATGATTTCCTGCCCCCAGGTCTGGCTGGTCTACAGGCAAGTAAGGAAAATCTCTAACAAATGGTGAGGTATTTGAGAGTTAAGTAAAGGCCTGATGATACAAAGATCTGTCTTCCAGAGTCGGCTGAAATGGTGTACTTCCTACACAGGTCTTCCCCTTTACGTGGAAGAGTAGGGCAGCCAACTCTTCCCAACTCACATGGCCTCAGTCCAGTCCTGCTACCAGTGACCGTACAACCGTGACCTTATAGGACTGCCTATTCTAAACCTATACAGTGCAAACCACCAGCATAGCAAGAAGCACACCATCAAGCCAGGCGCCCTCAGCAACATCTCATCCTGCAGTGATTCATCAACTAAACCAAACACTAGTGAGGGAGAGAAATGTCCGAAGAATGGTAGATGTCACAAGGGATGCTGGAATTCTGAGAGAAGTCGTTTGTAGGCAGCAGAAAGAGCACGGGAGGCTTGGAGTCAAGCAGGCCTAGGTTCATGCTTCTACCTCATCCTCATTTGTCAGGCACGATCTAAACACTACTACACCTAGTAATTTATTTAATCCTCCCAACCACCCTAGGAGATAAGAACTATTTGTATTAGTATCTCCACTTTACAGATGGGAAGACTGAGGTATAAAAAGTGTAAGTAACTTGTCCAAGTTCCCACAGCCAGTAAGGGATGAAGCTGGAATCGGCACCCAGGAAGACTGGCTCAAGAGTTCACATTCTCAACAAACTTTATGATGCCTCATAAAATGAGCGACTGAACCTCCTATTTCCAAGGGTCAATCCAGAAAACTGGGGATAAAAATACTGACATCCAAGGTGTGTTGTAAGAATTCAATGTGAATATGCATGGCAATCATTACAAATGAATTTCCTTCTTTTTTTAATATTTATTTATTTTTTATTATGATATTATGGAGTACAGTTAAGGGTTAGGTATACAAATACATTTCATTCAGGCATCCTTGTTGATAAGAGGTGTTTCCCCGTCCCCAGACAGATATTTGCTACCGTTAATCCCATCTCCCTCCCCCCCATAGTTTCCCACCACTGTCAGTCATTTTCTTATATTATTACATTGGATGTCAAGGTCCATTATATGAGTGAGAACATGTGATACTCGGATCTTTGTTTCTGTGAGAGGTCACTCAGTATTATAGACTCTAGTTCCATCCAGGTTGCTGCGAAATTCATGATTGTGTTCTTTTTTATGACTGCGTAGTATTCCATCGTGTATATGTACCACATTTTTTTAATCCAGTCCTCTTTTGATGGGCAGCATGGTTGCTTCCAGGTTCTTGCTATTGTGAACAACGCTGCAATAAACATACGTGTGCAGGTATCTTTTTTATAGAGTGATTTGAGTTCTTCAGGGTATATTCCCAGGAGGGCGATTGCGGGGTTGAATTTCCTTCTTAAAGAAATGAGGCATCACAGAAAGGGGAGCAAAGTGGGCACGGAAGGGGAGCTTCGGCTGACTCACACATTGGGTGGCACATTTCTGGGCTTCCCACCAATGTTCCGCGTGTCCCCAGACTGCGAGGCTACTCCAGTCACCCCTCCAGCCCTGTCTGGAGATTAATGAACAGCTGCTTGAGTAGGCTCACATGGCACTTTCATCTCCAGCACAACAGAAAGGAGCAACCAAGCAAAGAATATTAACAACAAGCCAAATTCTCATCTTCTGGAGCTGCAATGGAAAACTTGGGTTATTTGTTTCAATATGTTTTCATTCTCACTACGTGAGCAAAATTCCTTAGCGCTAACTGGGTAAGAATTTGCCTGCCGAGAATTACTTCCATTTACCAGAAACTGCCTTTTTCCCTTTGCTTTATATTTTCCAAAGCAAGACACAGTTTTGATGTTGTCACATCAACAAATATGTGTTCGCTGCCCACAAAGGTTCTGGAGGTGGCTTTAGCAAGACCAGCAGAAACTGCTGGCAACTAGGGATTAGAAGTGTGTTCTCCTCCTGGTCTCCTACTCTTCTGGTGACCCCTAATTTAACACCTCCATTGTTCCTTTCCAGCCCTAACTCACAAAGGTCCTAGTCACATGGCACCGTGCTTGCTGTTTGAACAAAGAGATTAATTGGAAAGTAGGAAAAAGAAATCTTTCAAATTACCATTTTGGTATTGAATGGATATTTAATACTATTAAAAGCACAACCACTGAATTCAGTCCTACCTGCTTGGGTGTGTTGTACCATCTAAAGAAACATGAACTGAGCTATCACAGAAACATCACTTGGTGTCTGTCTGTGTCTATGTTAACTCTTTCCAGACACTTGTCAATTAATGTTTATTCAAGGAAAAAAACCGTGTATCTAGTCTACCAATCGCAAGAAAATCTCTCCTCCTCCAAGTTCTAGCCCTCGTTCCCACTGTATAATACCTTTCCTCAGGTCTTCCCAAAGTTGGTTCTTTCTCATCATTCAAATCTAAATGTTGCCTTCTCCAAAAGTCCTTCCTTGACCCCCCCCCAATCTAAAGTCACTCTCAAACATGTATTAATATGGTATGAGTTTGCTAGGTCTGCCACAACAAAGTATCACAAACTGGTTGGCTTGAGCAATGGGAATTTATTGTCTCTAATCATTCCTGGAGGCCAGAAGTCTGAGGTCAAGGCATTAATAGTATTGTTTCCTTCTGCTGACTATAAGAAAGAATCTGTTTCATGCCTCTCGCCTAGCTTCTGGAAGTTTACTAGCAATCTGTGGCACTCCTTGGCTTGTAGAAGAATGACCTCAATCTCTGCCTTCAGCTCCACTGGTGTTTGCTCTTTACGTGTATCTATTTCCAAATTTTCCCTTTCTATAAGGAGGCCAGTCATATTGGATTAGGGGTCCACCTTACTCCAGTATCACCTCATCTTAATTTATCTAACTATATCTGCAATTACTTCATTTCCAAACAAATCACATTCTGAGGTACTGGGGATAAGGACTTTGATATACGAATAAAAGTCGGAAGCACAAGTCAATCCATAGCAGTTACTCTTTTACATTTTTTTCACCAAAGATATCTTAAGCTTATTTTCAATATTTATTTATTTTTGCTTATTGCCTATGTAACAAAATTCTAAATGGGAAGTTTCCACTAAGACACCAAGATATGATAGGTATTAGATACCAGCATGAGATGTAAGAAAGATTGCCAGGAGAAATTGTAAAATAAGACGCGAAGAATAGATTAGATCAGTGTTTTGCAGACTTGAATGTGCCCGCAAACCTAGGGATCTTATTAAAATACAGATTCTGATTCAGTTAGACTGGGGCAAACACAAGGTTCTGCATTTCTAAAAAGCTCCCCGACAATATCCATACTACTAGTCTTTGCACCACATTTTGAGTAGCAAAAGATCAGATGATAGATTTATAACAACTGAATGAAAGAGTTAAAGAATGAAGACAGAGGATATTTGTATAGAAAATACTTTGGTGAGAGCTGAACTCTGATTACTTTTTTCCCTGGACCCCCATAAAGAAGGGTTATATCTGTTAGAAATGCTGTTTCTCAAGCCCAAGATTAGTACAAAGAGACTCCAATTGGACCATCCGAAGTTTGCTAGGAGACTTTCAGTTTTGAGGAAAGAGTGGAAAAAGTCTGATTCTCATCTGAGAAATCTAATAGGTTAGAAACTGGGCGGCTGCCTGCTCAGACAAGAGGAGCAAAGGAAAGACAAGTTCAGATCAGCCCAAACTCACAGAGTCTGCCAGCAAAAAGGATGTCTGAAAAATGGGCCACATGCAAGAAAGAAGCTGCCTCATAACAGCATCAGTCAAGTGCGGATTCTCGGACTCCACTTTCACTCCTCTACCTCAACACTCCAAAATAGAAGAGTCAGAACAGCAGCTAACTAAGAAGTAGAAGAATAGGGCTAACCATGAAAGAGAGGAAACCAACTACACTCTCAGACTGCAGGGCCTCACCTTGGGAAGGTAAGAAGATGCACGTCACATTGAGATTACGCTCTCAACTTTAAATGACTGAAATATTTTATTCCTTGAGAGCAACAAGGACTGCTAGGGTTTCCATGCAGAAGTTAGGGGAAGGATGACTTCCACCAAGTAGGTTTAAAGAAACAGCAGGAGATAAAATTAAAGATGATTTTAGGAATACCCACTGTGAGCACTACAAGTTCATTTTGCTGGTGAAAACCATCTTTCCTTGACAAAAGGTGAGCCCCAAGACAGCAGAATGCTTGATTATCACATTCACCACTGCTATCCTGGCTGTTATATTTGTGCAGACTGTGCACTACATGATCTTACCATATCCAAGAGGATGTGGTTCAAATTATAGGTATCACAGATTTGCATGCTTATTTCTAAAATTATCCAGCAAAGGCAGTATAACACCCTTTTCCAATAAAATCAGGATATATGATGTTTTCCCACCAGATATAAGTACAATACCTTGAGGAAACTAATTCTTCAAAAATACCTCCCAAGTTAATGATGGTCTGATATCTAGGGTCTTGAAGATTCCTTGGCATACAGTGGACATTCAATGAGTATTTGTGAATGAATAAATAAAAATTTCCTGTTAATCAACCTTCTATGAATCTATATTAAAGTGATGATTAATGCTTTATAGGAAAGCCCAAGAATTATTATATACCATCTAAAGAATTTGCAAAATAGCTAATTACATAATTTAATTAGTATACAGAAATCAACAGCCTACATTTTTAAAAGATAGAAGATATAAAAGAAGAGTCTGTTTACAATAAAAAATAAATAAAATACCTAAGGATAAACAGGATAAAATGCATAATCTATGTGTAGAAAATTTTTAAATGCTACTAAGAAGACTTTAACAAATGGAGAAAAGATGACACTGTGAACAACGGGTCTTATTCTCTATATATCTGAGACTCTGAAGACTCCAGAATTAGGAAAAAGTAAGAGTGCTTGAGACCCTGTAATAAGTGGTCGATCGAAAAGCAAGTGACATATTTTACTTCTGTCACTGTTCCCCCTCTACTCTAAATTTTGTATTGGACTGACCTGGGGGATTACCAATAAAATTAATTTTTTCCTTCCCTCACTCAGGTACTTGTCCAGGTTCATTTACAAGTCACAGGATGGGCCACCCAACAGAGTCTTTGGTGAACCCCAGTGAGATATATTCAAAGAGAGCTTATAAATCAGAAAATGCACAGACACTGCTTCCATGATGGCAAAATCTTCTGCCCTTTCCTGCTAACCTACTCATGAATGGGCCAGGGGCATTCATGGCAGAAAAAGACTGCCCTGAAGTGACACAAGGAAACTCTAGGACGTCAGCTCGCTCTTCCCCTAAATGTCACTTGGCTGGAACTTTATCATTCAGGTCTTAGCTCAAATGTCATCCCCTCAGAGAAGGCATGCCTAACTACCATCCTTATTCAATGCCCACACTTCACCATTACTTTCTATTGCCTCACAATTTGTGAGATGTTCTTCACAGTCCTGATTTCTCCATATTATACTATGTGTTTACTTACTTATAGCTCATATCTTTCCGGCAGAATAAAAGAAGGGCATGTATTCCCAGCATCTAGAATGATTCCTGGAACACATTCAATGCTCATTAAATCTTTAAATTACTTTGTACCTTCTCAATCCTTTGAGAGTTGTCATGGCTCCAGAGTTATTTCCTCTGGTTCATCTGTTTCATTAGTATTACCCTCAGTTTATTTCATATTTATTGACTACCTAGTATGTATCGGACAGTGTTCTAGGTGCTTATGATACAGTAACTATATATATATATATAACACACACACACACACACACACACACACACACACACACCCTAATGAAGTTTCAATTCTACTGCAAAGAAAAATAAATAAATATATATATACTATATTATGCCTATAAGTGCTATGGGAAAAAATTGAAAAATGAGGGAGTAAAAAATGGTGGGCTGATGGGTATGAATGCCTGGTGGAAGACCAATAAATATCTTTCTGGGGAGGTGACCTGAAGGATTGAAGGAAGGAGCCAACAGGTAACTAAGGGAAGAGAGCCCCAGGCAGTCATGTGCCCAATCCCTGAGGAGAAACATGGCTAGCATCCAGATCACATGGGACCCTTGTAGACCATGGGCTTTTATCCTTAATGAGATGAGAAAACCTGTTCTGAGAGTTCTGGAGTAAAATGATCTGACTCTTTTGGAAAGTAAACTGAGGCTGCTGTGTGGAAACAGACTGGGCTGGTAGGGGTAGGATTTGTTAATCCTACCTGGGTCCTCTTCCACAGGGCAGGTCCTGGTTCCTAACCTGGACCCCCACCATGACCAGGCAACTAGTTAAACACCTATTGCTCCATATACAATTATTATGAGGTGACCCTACCTGCCTCTCCTGCTTTATCTTACCAATCCCTATTATCACCCTCTACTCAAATCAAAATATGCTACCTCTGAAATAGCCTATCTGCTCCATAAAGCTCAATCTAAACTGATCTCTATGTCTTTTAAAATTTATAGAAATTGTGAAATTCATCAAGCAGGCAATTCTGTTTTGCATTATGACCTCTCTTCTTGTGGTCAATTTAAATATTTTATTATTGCTTAATATTTCATGTGATTGTATATCATTGACTAAAATATAAATTCTCCATGCACGGAAGAGTCACCATATATTCCTTTATCTTTTATTACATAATATTTACTAACTTATAGTGTTTTATACTTAGATAATGAATAAAAATAAACTCATGTGATTATATAAACTTGATTATACTCTAGCTCTAGCCTCTGCCTCCATTTCCTCACTATCCATCTCCTTATTTCCACATAAGTGATCTACTAGTTCCTCTAAAGCACCAGTCCCAACCGTTTTGGCATCAGGGACTAGATGCATGGAAGACTATTTTTCTATGGACAGGGGAGGAGGAATGGTTTCGGGATGATTCAAGCACATTACATTTATGGTGAACGTTATTTCTATTATTATTACATTGTAATATATAATGAAATAAATGGCATCACAGCCTCAGCTCCAACTCAGATCATCAGGCATTAGATTCTCCTAAGGAAAGCGCAACCAAGATCCCTTGTATGTGCAGTTCACAATAGGGTTCATGCTCCTATGAGAATCTAATGTCATCACTGATCTGACAAGAAGCGGAGTTCAGGCATAATATGAGCGATGAGGACATGTCAACATCTCCCCTGAACTTCCTCAAATTCTTCTCCCATTATATTATTGGAATATCTACAGACACAGATGAAGCTTCGCTTGCTCACCTGCCACTCACCTTCTGCTGCGCAGCCCACTTGCTAACCAGTCCATGGCCCTGGGGGTTGGGGATTTCTGCTCCAAGGAATCTGTTTTAGCTGGAAAGCAAGGTTGATATGGGAAAGCAATTCAATACATAAATAAAAGATTAAGTTACAATTTTATTTTGGAGTCAAAAATGAAAGACCAGAGAAATGTCCCTTAATTTGGTAGGCAATTATGAGTCTTCAAATATTTTTGAACAAGAGTTTAGGTTATGATAATAACAATGTTTTAGTAAAGATTACTCTAACTACTTGTAGATTATGAATTGGAAGGAAAACAGGCAAGTGAGAGTTGCTCCTCTTAATCTGACTGTTGCGAGGGACATGTAAGAAGTGGTAAAGGCTTAAAATAAAGAGCTGGCAGGGAAAATGGAAAGCATGCAATAGAAGGAGTGCTGTAAGAGAACCATTAGGACTTTCAACAGGTTGTGTGTAGTGACTGTAAAAGAAAGAAGTTACATATGGCAGGTTTTATTGATCAGTGCATGATTTTAAAAAAACATTATAATGTTAATAGAAACCAGGAAGTCAAGGAAAAGTTGACTGCAGGAAGAATACAACAATTTATGTTTAGCACTTTTAATTTGAGATGGTATCATTTATCCATATAGAGGTTCCCCAAAGGCAGTTGGAGATAAAGACATTAAAAGTCAAAAGAAACGCCAGTACTAGAGACAGAGTTTTGTGAGAAATAATGGTTTGTAAAAGCAAAACCTTTGCTTCCCAGTTTGGTCTCTGGCCCCGACTTAGCCTAGTTCAGCTAATACAGCCTAAGTGATCTCCAGCAACTAGCTCCCAAAGGGATATTCAAGAGAGAGAAGGATAAAGAATTAGAAAGAAAGAATTCATGTGGCTGAAGCTTGAATGGCAAGTGGAACTCCAATTCTCATGTCAACATCTCCCCTGAACTTCCTCAAATTCTTCTCCCATTATATTATTGGAATATCTAGCACAGGCCAATGAATCTGTCAAATACTCTCCGTACCAGTAAATTTCACTGTAATAATACAATAAATATGATAACTGACATAAGTTACAGTCATAATACCTGTCAGAGCTCATTCTGCTCTTTATGTTTAAGTTGTGATATTATTGAATTGCCTCAATCAACCACATATCCATGCACCATTTCTAGAAACTGCACACTCCAGAAAGCCTGGTGCAATTCTATATAGATCAAGCACTACATTCGCAATTGACTCTCCCAGTTGATAAAAGTAGGAATCCAAAGATGATCTTGGCGAACCTAAGAAAATGACTTTGCTGAATTGAATTAATGTCCACTAGAAGCAATGGTGACTAAATTATAAGACACCAAAAGAGTATGGATGTATTTAAGAAGATTGAAAAAGAGCATAAGAGTGATTTCTCCTGAGTCTCAAGATGTAAACTGTAACGCACAGCCAAGAAAACCAAGAAGCAAAGTACTACCTACAACCCTAGACAAATGGAAAAAGGAATAACAGAAATTATGGCATAGAAAAGTTAGCCACTCGTTATGAGTACCATCAAAGATACAGCTTACGGGAGAAACTTATACAGAAAATTGACACTGAAAATGATCCAAGGAGATAGACTTAGAATGGGTTTCAAGTACTGAGAACTGACTGAAATTGACAATAATGGATTTCATGTGTTTTTCTCCAGATCTGTATCTTTCATAACTGCACATACCAACAAATAATTACTCAATGTAAACACAGAAATGCCTAACTTCGAGGCAAATAAATTTTGCAATTAGAAAATTATTTTAATATTACATGTATGAAAGAATCTTTAGAAACCATCAGTTTTAAAAGAGGCACCAGGAGAAGCAGCAAGATGGCGACAAGGCAACCTGGTCTGTGAAACCCTCTGCAAAGAAGAACTGCAGTGGGTCTCTGGCTCTCGCCCCAGGGGCTGCGGACCCCAACATCACAGCCTGCTCTTCATACGGAGCTCGGCCGTTGCCACCGCTGGGGCATCGCAGTGGACTGGACAGTCACTGCAGTGCAAACAGCACCGCCACCACTGCCGCCGCAGCCCCCCCCCACCGCCACCACTGCGGCCTCTGTGACGGCCATAGCACATCGCACCACCCAGGCCAGAGGCGATCCACTTCAGTCCTTCAAGCCCTGTCAGGGAAGATCTGCTGGGATCGCTGCCACCTCTCCCGTGACCGAGACGTCCTGCCCGCTGTAAGTCTCCTGCCGTCTGCCCCGAGGCAGGCAGCCATCTTCAGCCTCTGCCGTTCCTGTCCGGCCCCACCCCCTCTGGGGCGAGCAGCTGAGATAGCACCACCTGCTGGCGATGCAAGGTAACAACACTGAAACGGGAGAAACAAGCCAAAAAAAAAAAAAGATATAGGCCAGAGTGGTGAACGGAGGGTGATCTGAACTGTCCTTCACAGCAGACCAGGGGCAACTGACCCTAACTGCAAACTAATTTACCAGCTTGAAAAGAAAACTAGAAATCAGAACTGAAAGGACATTGGACTTATACAAAATGTCTCAGAGTGTGCTTCATTGATTCTGTTAGTTTAATGATTTAATTCTATTCCTACTATATTGTTCCTTTTTTTCTTTTTTCCTCTTCCTTTTCTTCTCTTTTCTTCTCTCTGTAAACCATATCTTTGTATAGAGGAACAGCACACTAATAAGGTGGTTGGTTACCTTGTATATTAGCATCACGACATGTTTTATTTTATTTTTGTATGAGAATTGGTTCATCTGTAGCTGTGGTCTATTGTTTTTATCTGTTTCAGTATAGGCCTCTGTCTCTATTTGTTGGCACACTCGTTTGTTTCCGCCTTACTCCTCTATCTCTCCACCCCCCTCTTCAACCCACTGTCTGCTCCATTCTCTTCCCTCTGCTAACCACATTTTATTTCAGGGAGTAAACCTACAGCCCCACTGCATGGACAGATTCCAAGGCAGTGGGAAGTGGGTTCCACATTATCCACACACATGTCAGCGAATACCAGGACCCGCAGATAGATTTTGAATCACAGCTCCCCCCTTAAGTAAAACCTCAAAACTGCAGAAGGACCACCCCCAACCTACAATGCAACTCCAGAATTGAACAAAGTAAGAGGGCATACATAAAGCATAGGAGATTGAACAAACAGAAGTAAAACCAATCCCTTTACCCCTGAATAACAGAATTAAAGAAGACAGTGACGTGGAGGGAAGGAAAAAGTAGGGAGGGGGAAAAACCGCACAAATGAAGAAAACCAGAAGAAGAATATAGGTCTCACATAGACCCCTGGGAGATCAGACAATGAGAAAATAGATTCTGGAACACAAACAATGAAGAGCCCCCTGAATGACTGGTTACATGCAACAAACACAACATCAAGACATTAATGGAGAGAATTTTAAAAATTGAGGAGATACAAGAGGAAAATAGGAAGGAGCTGATGTCAGAAATCACAGCAGTAAAGAATACTGTGATGGAAATGAATAGCAGACTAATAAGCATGGAAAGCAGAATCAGCCAAGCAGAAGAAAGAATCCAGAACTCGAAGACCAAAACACAGAACTAACCCAAACTGTCAAAAGCATAGAAAAGAAGCTCAAAAAGACAGAACAAAACCTGCAAGAGATGAATGATCACTTCAAGAGACCAAACCTTAGAGTAATTGGGCTTCCTGAGGCAGAGAGAGAAACAGAAGCTACACTGTAACAAACATTTCATGAAATCATTTAAGAAAACTTCCCTCATCTCATCAAGGATGAAAAAATCCAAACACAAGAGATTCAGAGAACCCCTGCAAGACAACAAATGAGAAGACCAACTCCCAGACACATAATAATTCACCTAAACAAAGTAGCTATAAAAGAAAAATTCCTAAAGGCAGCAAGAGAAAAGGGCCAGACTACCTACCAGGGAAAACCAATTAGAATAGCAGCAGATTTATCCACAGAAACCCTTCAGGCTAGGAGAGCCTGGAGCCCTATCTTCAAAGTTGTAAAAGAGAAACAATTTCAACCAAGACTAACCTACCCTGCCAAACTAAGCTTCATTAGCGAGGGAGAATTGAAATCTTTCCCAGATACCCAATCCCTAAGAACCTACACTGCCACCAGACCACCTCTACAAGAAATACTTAAGAAAGTACTGAACACAGAAGAAAAAGAAAAAAGAACAACAACATTCTTCACAAGAGTACAGGCAAAAGATTGAAAACACACATGAACCAACTCCAAAACCCAAAGAAAGACAACAAACAAACAGGAACAACTCCATAAGAACCTTATGACAGGGATCAACTCTTGCATTTCAATTATTAGCCTAGATGTGAATGGGCTAAATGCACCACTGAAAAGACATAGAATGGCAAAATGGATAAAATAGCATCAGGCAACAATCTACTGCCTTCAAGAGACTCACCTCACTAGAAAGGACACCCACAACTCAAAGTAAGAGGATGGGAAACAAACTTTCAGGCGAACAGAATACAAAAGGAGGAGTAGCGATCTTAATTTCAGACAAAATACCCTTCAAGCTATTAAAAATCAAAAAAGATACAGAAGGCCACTACATAATGATAAAAGGCTCAATCCATCAACAAGAAATATCTATCCTACACATATATGCACCCAACATAGGTGCACCAACTTTCAAAAAGCAACTTCTAGGAAAACTAAAGAAGGATATTGACTCTAACACCATCATAACTGGGGACTTTAATACCCCACTCACAACCCTAGACAGATCATCAGGACAAAAAAACAGCAAGGAGATCCAGAACCTCAATGAGACTCTGGACCAAATGGACTTAATTGATACCTACAGAACACTCCATCCAAAGACCACAGAATACACATTCTACTCATCACTACCTGGAACATATTCTAAGATTGACCACATACTCGGCCACAAATCAAGCATAAGCAAATTTAAAAGGACCGAAATTCTACCATGCACCTTCTCAGATCACAGTGGAATAAAAATAAACATTGACACCAACAAAGTTCCCCCCAAACCCACAAAGACATGGACACTAAACAGCATGATGCTAAACAACTCCTGGGTCAATGATGAAATCAAAACAGAGATCAAAAGATACCTGGAAACAAATGAAAATGAAGAAACATCTTACCGAAATCTCTGGGATGCCCTGAAAGCTGTAGTAAGAGGGGAATTTATATCCCTACAAACACACATGAAGAAAATGGAAGGAACAGAAATTCACAACCTAACAAGCCACCTAAAGAAGCTGGAAAAGCAAGACCACAAAAACCCTAATTTCAGCAGAAGAATCCAGATCACCAAAATAAAAGCCCAAATCCAGGACATAGAAGACAAAAAGATAATACAAAAAATCAAAGAAAGAGAAAGCTGGTTCTTCAAAAGGATAAACAAAATTGATGGTCCCCTAGCTAGACTGACCAAGAAAAAACGAGAAAAAAACCAAATAAGCACAATCGGAAACACAAAACATGAAGTCACATCTGACCCTGAAGAAATGCAAAAGATCATTAGAGACTACTACGTACACTTGTATGGAAACAAACTTGAAAACCTTAAGGAAATGGAGGATTTTCTGACATCACACAACCTACCTAGGTTGGAACAAGAAGAAATTGAGACCCTAAATAGACCAATAATAATCAAGGAAGTCGACTACATAATAAGAAAACTTCCTACAAAAATAAGCCCTGGTCCAGATGGCTTTCCAGCAGAATTCTACAAGACATTTAAGGAGGAGCTGATACCAATCCTACTGAAGGTATTCCAGGCATTGAAAAAGATGGAACTCTCTCCAAATCATTTTACAAAGCCAACATCACATTGATACCCAAGCCAGGTAAAGATCCAACAAAGAAAGAGAACTACAGGCCAATATCTTTGATGAACATAGATGCTAAAATTCTCAACAAAATCCTAGCAAACCGGATTCAGCAATACATCTCAAAAATCACCCATCATGACCAAGTAGTTTTCATTCCTGGGATGCAAGACTGGTTCAACATTCATAAAACCATAAATGTAATTAAATACATCAACAGATGTCAAAATAAAAACCACATGATCATATCATTAGATGCAGAAAAAGCTGCTGATAAAATCCAGCACCCCTTCTTGATAAAAACTCTTGAACATCTAGGCATACGGGGAACATACCTCAAAACAGTAAAAGCCATCTATGAGAAACCCACAGCCAGCAAACTCCTAAATGGACAAAAATTGGAACGAATTCCCCTGAAAACTGGAACTAGACAAGGATGCCCACTCTCACCCCTCCTGTTCAACACAGTATTGGAAGTCCTGGCTAGAGCAATCAGAGAAGAGGAGGCAATCAGAGGTATCCAAATAGGAAAAGAGGAAGTCAAGTTATCTCTCTTTGCAGATGATATGATTGTGTACCTTGAAAACCCAAGAGAATCTATCAAAAGCCTCCTTACACTGATAAAGGCCTTTGGCAAAGTCTTAGGATACAAAATAAATGTAGAAAAGACAATCGCATTTCTCTACACCAATAATAAACAAACAGAAACCCAAATAAAAAACACAATTCCATTCACAATAGCCAAAAAAAAAAAAAATGAAATACCTTGGCATCTTCCTAACCAGAGACATGAAAGACCTTTACAATGAAAATTACAAAACACTGCTCAAAAAAATCAAAGATGACACAAACAAGTGGAAAAATATCCCATGCTCATGGATTGGAAGAATCAACATTGTGAAGATGTCCATCTTACCTAAGGCAATCTACAAATTCAATGCAATACCCATCAAATTACCAGCAACATTCTTCCCAGACCTAGAAAAGACAACACAGGAATTCATATGGAAACACAAATGTCCAAGAATAGCCAGAACAATCCTCAGCAAAAAAAAAACAAAGCAGGTGGTATCACATTACCAGACTTCAAACTTAACTATAAAGCTACAATCATCAAAACAGCTTGGTATCGGTACAGGAACAGGCATATAGATCAATGGAATAGAATTGAGATTCCAGAAGCAAAGCCTCAATTTCTCAAACAACTCATCTTCGACAAAGGCCCCACCACCTACCACTGGGGAGAGGAGAACCTATTCAGTAAATGGTGCTGGGAAAACTGGCTAACTACATGCAGACGATTGAAACAGAACCCTTATCTATCCCCATGCACAAAGGTTAACTCCAAATGGATCAGAGACCTAAATGTAAAACCTTAAACCATAAGAACCTTAGAAAAGGAAGGAAATACCCTCATGGAAATCGGAACTGGCATCCAATTCCTGAACAAAACCCGAAACCCACAGGACATAAGAGAGAAGATAGACAAGTGGGACCTTATTAAACTGACAAGCTTCTGCAAAGCCAAAAAAACCATCAAGAGAGCAGGGAGACAGCCTACAGATTGGGGAAGGTATTTGCCAACACCAGGTCTGACAAAAAGCTTAACATCCTGGATCTACAAGGAACTCAAACGTGCTGAAAAGAAAAAAACAAACAACCCCATTATAAAATGGGCAAAAGATATGAACAGACACTTCACAAAAGAAGACATCCAAGTGGCCAACAAACACATGAAGAAATGCTCAACCTCACTAATTATCAGTGAGATGCAAATCAAAACCACACTGAGATACCACCTAACTCCAGTCAGAATGGCAATTATCAACAACTCAAAAAATAACAGCTGCTGGAGAGGGTGTGGTGAAAAGGGGACACTTCTACTCTGTTGGTGGGAATGTAAACTAGTGCAACCTCTGTGGAAAGCAGTGTGGCGATTCCTAAAAGCTCTAAAAATCTACCTTCCATATGACCCCACAATCCCTCTACTGGGAATATACCCTGAAGAGCTCAAATCACTCTATAAAAAAGATACCTGCACACGTATGTTTATCGCAGTGTTGTTCACAATAGCAAGAACCTGGAAACAACCCTGCTGCCCATCAAAAGAGGACTGGATTAAAAAAATGTGGTATATATACACGATGAAATACTACGCAGCCATAAAAAAGAACAAAATCATGAATTTCGCAGCAACCTGGATGGAACTTGAGTCTATAATACCGAGTGACCTCTCACAGAAACAAAGATCCGAGTATCACATGCTCTCACTCATATAATGGACCTTGAACATCCAATGTAATACTATAAGAAAATGACTGATGGTACTGGGAAACCATTGGGGGGAGGGAGATGGGATTAACAGTAGCAAATATCTGTCTGGGGACGGGGAAACACCTCTTATCAACAGGGTGCCTGAATGAAATGTAATTGTATTCCTAACCCTTAACTGTACCCCACAAAACCATAATAAAAAATATTTTTTTAAAAAAAGAGGCACCAGATGAAATGTCATGCTAATTTGGGAAGCCTCAACTTAAACCCGTGGGAAGGTAAGCATATCAAAAGAAAAAAGTATATGTTAATATTTCTTTCTTTTTTTTTGAGTTGGAGTCTCACCCTGTTGCCCAGACTGGAGTGCAGTGGCCGCTCCCGGCACCGCAGCCTCGACCTGCTGGGTTCCGGCAATCCTTCTGCCTCAGCCTTCCAAGTAGCTGGAATTACAGGCATGCACTACCATGCCCGGCTGATTTTTTGATTTATTGTAGAGATGAGGTCTCGCTGCCCAGGCGGGTTCAAACCCACAGGCTCAGGCAATCCACTCACCTCAGCCTCCCAAAGACGCGGGATTACAGGCTGAGTCACCGAGCCCGGCTGTTAATATTTCTTAAACTCCATTTTCTATGATTTCATCTGTATAACACATATTTCACATCAATATTTAACTATTCAGTTGCCACAAACTTCTTAGGCACCAGAAGAGGAAAAAAAGGAAGAAAACAAAATAACTCAATGGGAATGAAACACTGCTTCAAATGTTAATGTTTGTTCCAGAAATGCTAAAACTGCCTTTGATGTATGTGTGGGTGCACATGTGCCTGTGTGTGTGAGCTTAGACAAGTGAAAGGTATCCTCTCTACCTCAGGCATTGTGTGAAAAAACTAAAATCAGATCATTCAGATCTAATGAAGCAATGGAAATGCAAATAATTAGTGTGTAACAGGATTGTGACTCTCTGTATAAATTAAGGCATAGAAAAAAGCAAAACAGATACAAATTAAATAAAATCTAAGATGGAAACCTTGTAAGAGTCACTCCAAGAAGTGTCAGTCCCAGTCTGTGTGAATGGCACCCCCTGGAGTTGTTCTGTGAAAAACTTGTGTAGCCATAAGTGGCTATCCTACTTGGTGTAGATACACACAAATCTGTCAATAATGATTCAAGTTCCAAACTACTCAGGTGCCAACTCTGGTTCAAATAATAGGCAAAGCTTTAAAAGGCCAAGCACCTGGTTTCTGGGCTGTATGCATGCACCTTTAGTCCTCCAAATTCCAAAATGACTGGGATGAAATGATAACATTTACTAAAGCAATTTTCAGTGTATTTCCCTTCTGTAAAACCCAGTTTTCCCAGTACTATTTACTGAATAAGTTCTCTTCTCTCCATTGGTTGTTAGTAGAGCCTTTGTTAAAGATGAGTTGGTTGAGAAACTGAGGTTTTGCTCCCAGAATCTCTATCCTGTTCCATTATTCTATATGTCTGTTCTTGTACCAATACCAGGCTGTTATTGCTATGGTCTCCCTCTAACTAGAAGCACAGGAAAGGAATATGAAATTCACCAAACTTTAGAAGTTGGGCCTAAATAACTGTTGTATTTAAAATTCTTTCTCAGGTAAGAGCAGATCAATGATTCATTTCTTCTTTCTACAAGTTACAGTTGTGATCTGTAGACACTGAAAAAAAATAATTCAGTCTTTAACATTTCTCAAATGGAATCTTTTGCTTTAAAAAAATAGGTAATAAATAGTTATAAGTTACTTCAAGATCATTCAGTCATTTCAAGAGCAAACAAGTGGTTCTCAACATTAAATACTGGTCCTCTTTTGAGAAGTGTCTATTCATATCTTTTGCCCACTTTTTAATAGGGCTGTTTGGTTTTTTTCTTTTAGCATGCTTGAGTTCCTTGTAGATCCTAGATGTTAAGCCTTTGTCAGATATACAGTTAGCAAATATTTTTTCTCAGTCTATAAGCTATCTTTCCACTCTCTTGATGGTTTCTTTTGCTTTGCAGAAGATTTTCAATTTGATGAAGTCCCACTTATCTATCTTATCTCTTATTATGGCATGGGCACTTGGGGTTTTGATCAGGAATTGGTTGCCAGTTCCAATTTCCATAAGGGTGTCTCCTGCATTTTCTAAGGGTTTGTTGTTGTTTTTTTTTTTTAGGATATCCCATTTTACTTTTTTTTATTTTTTCCTCTTTTAATTTTTATTTTAAAATTGTAGGGTACAATTCAGGGTTAGGTATACAAATATTCATTATGCACTTACCCTTATTGATGAGGTGTGCCTCCTCCCTTCCCCAGGCAGATATCGACTACTGTCAATCCCACCTCCCTCCCCCCGCCTACTCACCACCAGCCCCCTACAGTTTCCCACTACTGTCAATCTTCTTCTTATAGTAATACGGTAGATGTTAGAGGTCCACTTATGAGTGAGAACAAGTGATACTCAGCTCTTTGTTTCTGTGAGAGATCACTCAATGTTATAAGTTCTAATTCCATCCAGTTTGCTGCGAAGATCATGATTTTGTTCTTCTTTATGACTGTGTAGTATTCCATTGTGTATATGTACCACATTTTTTTTAATCCCAAGCCCTCTTTTGATGGGCAGCATGATTGGTTCCATGTTCCTGCCATTGTGAACAATGCTGCGATAAACATATGTATGCAGATATATTTTTCATAGAGTGACCTGTGTTCTTCCGGGTATATTCCCAGTAGGGTGATTGCGGGGTCATATGGAAGGTCGATTTTTAGAACTTTTAGGAATCGCCACACAGATTTCCAGAGAGGCTGTACTAGTTTACACTCCACCAACAGTGTAGAAGTGTTCCCTTTTGCCACATCCTCTCCAGCATCTGTTTGTTTTTTTTTTAAGTTATTGATGATGGTCATTCTGACTGGAGTTAGGTGGTATCTCAGTGTAGTTTTAATTTGCGTTTCTTTGATGACTAGTGAGGCTGAGCATTTTTTCATGTACCTCTTGGCTGCTTATATGTCTTCTTTTGAGAAATGTCTGTTTATATCTTCTGCCCACTTTGTAATGGGGCTGTTTTTTTTTTTCTTTTTGGCACGTTTGAGATCCTTGTAGATCCTAGATGTTAGGCCTTTGTCAGACATGGAGTTGGCAAATATTTTTTCCCCGTCTATGGGCTATCTCCCTGCTCTCTTGATGGTTTCTTTGGCTTTGCAGAAGCTTGTCAGTTTAGTGAGGTCCCAATTGTCCATCTTCTCTCTTATGGCCTGGGCACTTCAGGTTTTGATCAAGAATTGGTTGCCAGTTCCAACTTCCATAAGAGTGTCTCCTGCATTTTCTAAGGTTCTTACAGTTAGAGGTTTTACATTTAGGTCTGAGATCCATTTAGAGTTAATTTTTGTGTATGGGGATATGTAGGGGTCCTATTTCAACCTTCTGCATGTAGTCAGTCAGTTTTCCCAGCACCATTTACTGAATAGGTTCTCCTCTCCCCAGTGGTGGGTGGTGGAGGCTTTGTCAAAGATGAGTTGGTTGAAAAATTGAGGCTTTGCTTCTGGAATCTCAATTCTATTCCATTGGTCTATATTTCTTGTATCAATACCAAGCTGTTTTGATTATTGTAGCTTTATAATAAAGTTTAAAGTCTGGGAGTATGATACCTCCTGCTTTTTTTTTAGGATTGTTTTGGCTATTCTTGGTCATTTATGTTTCCACATGAATTCTAAAGTTTTTTAGTTTGAGGTTTTACATTTAGGTCTTTGATCCATTTAGAGTTGACTTTTGTATATGGTGATAGGTAGAGGTCTTGTTTTAATCTTCTGCATGTGGCCAGTCAATTTTCCCAGCACCATTTACTGAATAGGTTCTCCTCTCACCAGTGGTTGTTAGTGGAGGCTTTGTCAAATATGAGTTGGTTGAGAAATTGAGGTTTTGCTTCAAGAATCTCTATCCTGTTTTATTAGTCTATATGCCTGTTCTTGTACCGATTCCAGGCTGTTTTGATTATTATAGCCATATAATAAAGTTTAAACACTGGAAGTGTGATACCTCCTACTTTGTTTCTTTTGCTGATCATTGTTTTGGCTATTTGTTTATGTTTCCACATGAATTTCTGTACTGTTGTTTCCAGGTCTGAGGAGAATGCTGCTGGTAATTTAATGGGTATTGTGTTAAATCTGTAGTTTGTCTTGGATAGAATGGATATCTTAACAATGTTCATTCTTCCAATCCATGAGCATGGAATATTTTTCCATTTGTTTATGTGTCATCTTTTATCTCTTTCAGCAACATTTTGTAGTTTTTGTTGTAAAGGTCTTTCACTTCTCTGGTCAGACATACAAGCAGCCAACAGATACATGTAAAAATATTTAGCCTCACTAGTCATCAAAGAAATGCAAAATAAAACCACACTGATATACCACCTAACTCCAGTCAGGAGGGCCATCATCCATAACTCAAAAAACAACAGATGCTGAAGAGGAAAAGGGAACACTTCTACACTGTTGGTAGCAGTGTAAACTAGTACAACCTTTGTGTGGCAATTCCTAAAAGATCTAAAAATCAACCTTCCATATGACCCAGCAATCTCCCTTCTGGGAATATACTCAGAGGAACTCAAATCACTCTATTAAAAATATACCTTCACATGGATGTTTATTACAGCATTATTCACAATAGCAAAAACATGGAACCACCCATGCTGCCCATTGAAAGTGGACTGGATTTTTAAAATGTGGAATATATGCACAATGAAATAAAGAAGTAAAGAGGGACAAAATTATGAACTCTGCAGCAACTTGGATGGACTTAGAATCCATGATACTCAGTGATCATCACAGAAACAAAGAATTGAATACCACATGTTCTCATTCATAAGCAGACCCTGAACAATTTTCATAATACTACAAGAAAGGAATTGGCAGTATTAGGAAACTGGGGTGGAGGGCATGCTTCATCAATAAGGGTACCTGGTCTCAAACCAGATGAAGTAGGGACCAAACTGAGGCCCAAACTTTACCTGTACAACGACCATTTGTATACCTAACCCTGAATTGTACCCCATATCTTTAAAATTAAAAAAAAGTAAAATTTAAAAAAAAACAACAACACTGGTCATTATGAAGATGACTATGGCTCAAATTTGTAACCGAACTGTCAAAGCATACACTACAACTGAATCTCAAAATAATATACATACTAGTCCTTCTCACGGCTGCCAAATGTCACTGGGATTTTGAAATATTCAAATCTGAAAAAAAGTCTTATTTGTTTAAATGCGTTTAAATTCAGGACAGCTATAAACAGCATTGATAAACTCAAAGTTAATATATTGTTTCTAAGATTTAGTGTTGGTTGACTAATTTTTGGTAATCATTTGCCATTCATAAAGCAACCAAAATATCTTAGAAATAATCAGCTATCCTTTAATAATTAAATCCTGCTTTATCTAATTTAAATGCTAGATGAGATATATTTAAAGCAATTGAATAGTTTCTTTTTAAATGATTGAGCTCAAAATGTGCAAACATAATGTTGCAATAATTTTCTCCAGTGCTATCAAATCTACTAATAGAGCAACGAGCGGTTACATTATTTAATATAACACCATCACCTTTCTTCCCCTAGAGTAAGAGGCACAGGTGAAAATTTAATAGAAAGATATTTAAGAAGGTCTCAAGAAAAGGCAACTTTGGAACTAGGTATCTCACAAATTCAAATTGTTTTTCTAGTACAGGTCTACCATCAGTACCATTCATGCCAAATTAATATCAAATCGGTTATTTGGAGGGAGATCATGTTGCCGGAAGCCAGAACACCACATTCATTCTGCCTTTCAAAGAACTGTAACTTTAATTGCAGTAACTATAGCCTGGTTTTGTGGTAGCGCTTATGCCAAAATTAGATTCTAAAGAAAAGGCTCAATGTATCCAGAATTTCCACATACTGTCTCCTGCTTTCTGTAATTAGGAAATCTAGACACTTTCCGGAATTTAATGAAGCAAGACTAAGGCTGAGTATAGTAGAATCAGAGCTGTCATATGCCACAGTTAGTTAAATTCCTGGTCACATGAAGCACCTCAATTCTGTATTCCTGACTCTTGCCTCCAAACTCCTTGTCTCCATTTCTAAGACTGAATATAAAGACAAGGACTAAAATGTTCCATTTTGACTCAGAATAATGCTTCTGTAGCTTCTATGTCCCCAGGAAAAAAACCCATGAAGGTAGAAACATTGACTACCTTATTCATTGTTCTGAACCTGGCACTTTTCTGGCACTGAGATGGTCTCAATAAATACATGCAACTGATTAGTTCCTAAAGCCTGCAGACAAATCATCCTTGAATTCAACTTCCATTATTGCTACAGAAGAGAATGCCATTTTCAGGAGCTGGCATAACACCCTTTTATGCATAAAGACATTTTTAAATGAATGAACAGCTTCAGGGGAGAGACGTGAGAAACTGATGCCTATATATTTCTGAAATATGTAATGCAAAAGAAAATCCCCATTATGCTTAAGACCAAATCATTCTCTTTCCTCTCTTCAACCTCCTGTTCCTCTGATAATCCCCATTTCATCTCATGACAATGCACTTACCCAGTCATCCAAGATAGAAATGTCAGAAGCCTTTTGAGTCTTTCTCCTTAACCTTCAGAACTATCATTAGTTACTATGCCATGGAAATTCTTTTTCTTCATATCTTGCTTGAATCGACTCCCCAACCTCAATTACCATGGCCAGTACTGACTCTTTCTTGGAATACATTACAATAGGCAAGCCCTTCCTTCTTCCTTCTCATAAAAGAAAATTAGGCGAGTCTGAGAGGGTTTCCTTTTTATAAAGCCAGTAAAGTTATTATAGTTTTTTTTTTCAAGTTGTATTTTGTGATATTTTCCAACATATTCTTAAATTTAGAGGCCAAACCTACCAGAATAAAAATGACATCTACTTTTTTACATATTTCAAGCTATCCATTTTCAAATATTTTCCAAATTATGAAAAAGTGTTCCGTAAGAGAATCCCTAAGTTATCCTGAATTACTTTTATAATCCCTCTTCCACAAAATGCTGTTATTGCACACATGTGTGTTTTAAGTTTATGAATCCATAATTTTCAGGAATGCTTTCAACAGTTTTATTTAGATATTACTGACATATAATATACTGCATTTATTTAAAGTATACTGTTGGATAAGAATATGTACACACACGTGTAGCCATCGCCACAATCAAGATAATGAACACATTCATTACCCTTAAAAGTTTTTTCATATTTCTTTGCAATCTCTTCTTGATGTCCAGTGTCTTGAAAACCACTATTTCATATATTTTGTCTGGATGATATTTTTGTTTTGTTTTGTTTGTCTTGGTTAGTTCAGGCAGTAGAGTCAATGTAGTCCATGTTTCTCCATCTATGTTGATTTTTTTACTATATAATTTTATTTATTGATGTAAGGATTGTAATAGACCTCTTAAGTCATCATAATCTACTTCAAACTAATACCAACTTAACTCTGGTGAAATATAGAACTTTCCTGCATTTTCTCTTTGTTCTTTTATTGTAATATATAACCATGTATGTTATAAACCCAACAATAGTTAAAACTATTGCTTTTTATACTTTAATATCTTTTTGAAAAGTTTAAAAGAGAAAAATATTTATGTAGCCTTTTATATTTATGCATACATTTAACCATTTGCAGTGCTCTTTATTTATTCTTGCAAATAAATAGATGAATTTCAGTTACTATCTAATGCTGTATTTTTCCAGTCAAAAGGACATGCTTCAGTATGTCTTGTAAGGCAAATCAGTTAGTAAAAATTTATCTCCATCTTTATGTGAGACTGTCTTTTTTCACTTTCATTTCTGAAAGATACTCTTCCTAGAATATAGAATTCTCAGTTGACAGGGTTTTTTTTTCCCCCAGGACTTTGAGGATGTATTTCACTGCCTTCTGGCATTCATTATTTCTGATGAGAAATCAGTTATTAATCTTATTGGGGCTCCCTTGTACTGGGTAAGTTTTTTTGTTCTTGTTGCTTTCAAGATTTCCTATGTCTTTTGTCTTTCAGCAGTTTGACTATTATGTAACTTCATATGAATCTTTCTGTTTATCCTACTTGATTAGATTCTTGAATCTGTAGATTCATGTTTTTCATTAAATATTTGAAGTTTTCTATCATTATGTCTAAACATTTTTTCTACTTCCTTCTCTCGGATGCTTCTGGGAATCCTATTATATGAATGTTGGCAAATTTGCAATTGACCTACAGGTCTCCAAGGCTCTGCATATTTTTCTTCAATTTTGTTCTGTCCTTCAGATTAAATAATTTCTACTGATCTATTTGAAGTTTGATGATTCTTCTCAGATCTTCTGCTGAGGACATATAATAAATTTCTCTTTAGTTATTGTGTGTTTCATCTCCAAAATTTTCCATGTGGTCCATTTTGATGCTTTTACTTTGTATCTCTTTATTGACATTCTCAATTACTAAGTCATTATCATCATACTTTCCTTTCGTTTTTAAAACATAGCTTCCTTTAATTCATTGGATATATTTTAAATGGTTGCTTTGAAATTTTTCTGTTAAATCCAATATCTGGATCCACTAAGAGTTTCTGTTGACTACATTTTTTTCCCTAGGTATAGGTCACTCTTTATTTCTTTGCATGTTTGATTATTTTTTTGTTGAAAATTGGTCATTTAGATAATATATAATAGTAACTCTAGTTTCTGACATTTTCCTCAAGAGTTGCTATTGTTGCTGGGTTTTTATTTCATTTGTTTTAGAGACCTATAACTGTAAACCTATGAAATTGATGTCCCCTGCTATCTGTAGCTCCTGATGTGTTTGTTCAGTAATCTTTTGTTAAGTCTTTAATTTTAAGCTTGGCTTTCTTGAGGTCATCTCTGTGTCTGCATCACTTAATAATCAGCCAATGATTCATCAGGAGTTTTAATCAAAGTCTTTGAGCCAATAAGCCTTATAATGTTTACCATTGGATCTGTGTGTGGGTTCATTCAAAATTCAAGGACTTTCTGTCTTACCCCATCATTTATTTTCTGCTGGGTTCTCATGCATCAACTCTGCACAGTTGTGCAGGTGTCCAATTAACCAGAAATATGTGAAGAGATTGGACTCTCCTTCGTCTCCCATGTACAATGAAGCCAGCAGGGATGCAGAGAGATATTATCCATCCCCTCTATGACTGGTTAATATCTAAGATCTCTTTGTTTAATTTCTGGTTGACCCATCGGTCTTGGTGTTTCTCCCAAATAGGACTATATCTCAGATGAGAAGTTGCTTGTTTCTAAGATCAATACTTTTACTGAGAATGCTGTTTGGAGTGTGTTTTTTATTTTTCAATCTTTCATACAAAATCAAGTGAGTCTCTTCTGGCAGCAAAGTTTCTGGCTTTCACAATCCACTCCACATAGTAGAACTACCATACCATCCAAACTGGCAAGACTAGAAACAGTTTCAATCAAGAATGTGATAGATTCCCAATGTTCTTATCCAAAGTTCAGCAGTTTTTCAAGAATAAATGTTTCTCAATTTGTTTTTTGCTTTGGTTGATTTCAAGAGTCATGAAATATCTCTTTTTGACAATAGATTTATAGTTGCTTTGGAGGGAAGAGGACTTGGCTCCCTCCTTACTCTACAATAAAGAAAGTTAGGCATTTCGATTGCTTTTCTTAAAAATTCATTGTGACTTTTTTGCATGCTTAGTAACTTTAATTGGATGTTAAACATTGTACATTTTACTTTGTTAGGCACCAGATATTTTTGTATCCCTATACATATTCTTGAGCTTTGTTCTAGGACACAGTTGACAGGAATTAATTTTATCCATTGGGGTCTTTTAAGTTTTGTTAGGTAGGAACAGGGAAATAGTCTATAGCTAATTTTGTCACATTACTGAGTTAAAACACTCCTGAACACTTCATCTGATAGTGGAATATTTCTCTATAGTCACCTTTTCTACTCTAGCTAGTAAGAACAGGAACTGTTCCCAGCACTTTCTGTATCCTGGTGATAATCCCTTCTAATTCTTTCGGATGGTTCTTTCTATGGCCTCAGGAAATTTCCATAATAGCATGTGCTGGTCATTATTCAGCTGAAAAGCATCAAGGGAGAACTCTGCAGTTCTCTGAAGTTCTTTTTTATGCAGATTTCTCCTCTCTGGTCCCTTGCCCTACAAAGTCTAATTACTTTGGCCTCCCTAGATTTTCAGCTTTGTCTCCTTAACTCAGGCAAACAGCTTCATCTGAGTTCTCCCTCACATGCTGCAACTTGGAAACTCTTTCCAGGCAGTAGGCTAGGAAAATCATATGCCTCTTTTCATCTGCTTCCCATCTCTCAGGAAATTGTCCTTTATTGTTTGATGTCTAGTATCTTGAAACCATTGTCCAATATATTTCGATGGTTATTTTGTTAAGCTGATTCAGGTGGGAGGGCAAAGCTGATGCCTGTTATCCCATTTTTCTCAGAAGTCAGGAATGCTTATTTTGATGAAGGAAACACATTTAGTCGAGTCTGTTGATTTTTTTTCTTTTTTATTTGTTTTTTCCTCGTCCCCCAGTACACCATTCATGTTCACTGTCACTCAGGACAGAGTTGACTCACTCTTAACTCTACATTTTTTTTAATACTTACTATAGCTAGCCACTACCCTAAGTGCTGATCATATAGAGACAAATTAAAACAGCAACCACATGGTGAGGGAATATGTGGCAGAATCAGGGTCATAGTTTCCCAGTGTTGGTTCCTTTAGATGAGCAGTCTTCCTGTTTTTCCCTCATCCATTTCCACATACCTTTACCCCATGTGCATTGAATGTGCCTAATTCATTTAAGTGAAAAGGATATTTTTAAAGCCTTGTACACCTTTGCCTTCATGCCATCTTTCTCCAATAAAGAGGAAATGTTTTCCTCTCTCTGTTATCCAGGCTTATATTTATTCTGTTTTTCTCTCATTACATTAATTTTATTTGGGCAAAAGAACAACAATCATGTTTAAGCTTAAGACGGAAAACAACACAGCAGGGTTCCATAAATAGAGTTTAATTGCAGTAATTACTTATGTTAATTATATATCGACTGATTATTTTTAAGACATATTTATTGAGCACCATCAGCTTTCAGAGGTACCCATCATTCTCCCACTATATTTTTCACATTCTCTACCCATGCTCAGAATAATCAACTATCATTTGACACATGATATAATAAGTACCTAATGAAATCCCAATTAAAATTGTATTTGAGACGCTTAATTTCAGAGATAAATTAGAAATAATTACATGATTCAAGAATCCACATCAGACAGGAAAGACACAACTATATCTTGACTAACTGGAAAGGACAGGCACAGATGAAGCCTTTTAATGTGCTTTCCAAAACCTGTTACAAAACATTATTGTACCTCAGCAGATGGCACCGAGAGATGTCTTTTCATTTTTTTTTTAAACAGACAGTTCCCTTTCATACGCTGACTTGAGTGATTTTAGTTCTCATTATTACTGTCATCTGTTAGAGACAGAAAAAAAAGCAGGGGGGGAGTGTGTTATTTTCCATAAGGCAAGAACATCAGTATGAAGTCAGCCTTTGAGCATACTAAGTTTAATTTACTGAGCTGCAATGAGCAGGAGAATGCACGGACTGTCTCTTAGCTGTTCATTTCAAACAACTTATCTTCATTTGGAGCTGAGACACCTGGTGCTTGTGAATACCATGCTCCCTCTTGCTTTCTCCTCCCTCTACCCCACCCCCGGCTAATTTTTTCCCTCTTAAGATGTAATGAATTCTGGAACCAATCAAAAGCAAGCTGTTAAGAGACACTAGACAGGTAAAGGCTTTAATACCATCCCTTTCAGGGTTCAAAAGGTCACTTCCCTACCCTAGGATGGCGAAAAAATATTGATTCCCTCTGAGGAAGATATTAGTCCCCAAGGGGGGAGGAGAAAACTGCTCCACTAAGTCCCCCAAGGCTGTGTTCAGAGTTGCCTCTTCCTTCCCTCCCCTCCCCACACCCCCGCCCCCAGCATCTTTGTTCAGAGGACAACAGGCTCATTTACACTCTCACTTGGGGAAACTGTTAACTGTACATTTCTGATCTATGTAATTTGCTGCTAAAGAACACAATAGTGTCTAATAGAAAACAGCTGTTACAAAATCCACTCTATTCTGGCAGGAGCGGTTTCTAACGTAGGACTTTAATTTTATCTCCTGATTGATAACACCCCATTAGCCATAACCAGATTCCTAACTGCAAAATGACGCATGAGCACTATTTTAAGCTCCGTCCCAGATGGATATCATTATGCTTGCTTGTCCCTCTGAACAGAAAGTCCACAGTTTGTGTGGTGGAGTATGATACAGGCACTTATTACCACCCTGACATATGAAATGAGAAATACTGGTCACAGCTGATCCAAAGAGCTCTGAACGCACAGAAAGGTAAGGTGAGGAAGGAGATTTGAACAGGAGAGAAAAGATAATAGGTGTTCTGTACTACAAAAATCCATGGACATAAATCTAAAAGTAGCTTATATTTCATAAAAGCCATGAAATAGTTTCATTTGCTCTTTTGGACTTGGAATATTTGTAGGAGAGACACAGGGAGAGCCTCTTTCACTAGTCACACAGAATTTTACTCAGGGAAAGCTAGACTTGCAGGTAAGATGTCAATTTGAGAGGATTAATAATTATTGGATCAGCTCTCCCCAAGTTCATGGCAGAAGCTAAACAATTACTCTATAGGGAAGAAGGGGCACTTTGCCATGGCAACCTGGTCATAAAAGTACCTCAAAATGGACAAAACACAGTCTGCAACAAAATATTCAAGAAAACGTAAGTTTCACTGAAGTGGCAGCAGGCAGAAGGCAAAGGAAGGTCTATGCCCAAGTTTTTGTAATTATAAAATTGGAGACTGATTCATCATGCTTTCTGGAATAACTTTAATTATACATCTAAAACCATCCTTCACAACCACAGGCATGACAGAAAGGCCCAGAGCCATACACCAGCCTTAATGAGATCTATTTAAAGCATCCCAACATTTATTTTATAATGGTTTCAAAGTCCAAAATCAAGGTATCTTTCTACATGGAGCTCTTCTACCTCAGGGCTGAAATGCCATGTTCATAAGAGGATGTTGTGGTGCATTTAAGGAGACAGAAGCAGGAGGAAGTTGCCAGGTCACATGAGATGCCCAAGTTCCTACACAGTTTGTGCAGCATTTCTTCACCAGGAACAAACCTCTCCCAAATAACCTTTTTTCCTCAGAGTTAGAACTAGAACATCAACGGAGTAATATCCACTTTCATATCGTGTTGATCTTTCTCATGCCTCAAAACTGAATTTTCTTCTAAATATAATTGGGTATGCTAAATTTTGGTTTTCATCTATCATCTAACTATCACTTCCTCCAGAGACCTCAGACGCCTGGAATAGGTTGAGTCTCCCGTGGTGTATTTCTAAGGCACCCTATACTTCCCCTGTACCATTACTTATCACATTTAAAGTTTAACGTCTGCCTACAGGAATTAAGCTGTTAGCTAACCTATGAATCCAAAGTATGGATAATGAATTCAATTCTGCCTGAATATACCCTCAGTTCTATATCACAGGTCTCTTGGAATTTGGAGACCCTCACATTAGGACCCAATGATCTGATCTAAGTCCCTTAGTTTATGAATCTATGCTAATGCATCCAACTTAAGACAGGCTTAGACCAGGACTCAAGTTTCACAGTTCAAGACAAAGGACTTCTACTAAGTGTTGAGATCATTTATTAACCCATTATAAGAATCTGACCATCTTTTCTTAGCCCCAGCCAATAACCCCATCTTGTACTCAGCCTGGTTCAAACAGGAATTTATTAAACGGAAGGACAGACCCTGATTCTATGCCATAACTCTAACATCCACTGTATCCTCTAAACACTCTGCCAAGTCTATATTTCTCAGAGCACACCCTGCCTCTATTTCCCCAAACCATCCAGTGTTCCTTTCTCCCTCACTTTTCCACATACTTTTCACCCTTTTGCCCTTGTGTTTTCATTTTAGGGCAAAGGTTTTCCAACATTTCAAATGTGAGGGCTCCATTCTCACTTTAAAAATTGTATGTAATAGATGTACCTTTAGCAGCCATTGATTGGGAAAACATAAATAACAAAAGGCTATTAGGAATTAAGCAATAGCCTTAAGAAAATTTGCATTTCCTTCAGAACAACCACATATAGCACACTCCACAGCAAAGAACTCAGCCTCTATGAGAAAGGCACACTATATATTAGGTACTTAGGAAGTTTACAAACTTTTGACATCTTTCTATAGCTCCTCACTGTCAAAGTCCACTTCCCACCAGGTGGGAGCCACTAATCTGGCACATATGTTTCCCCTTTGACATTCCCTTGAGATCAAGTGACTCCCAAAATACACTATTTCTTGAGAAAGGAAAACTATCTGAAAAATGTTGCAACCTGGACAGATAATATGACTGAGGACAGAATACTTAAAAAAAAAAAAAATCCAACAAACCAGCCATCTTCAGAGGACACATGGGGAGGAATCAACATTTTGGAGAGGAATGACTAACAGACAAATAGAAAAGTTTTGCTAACAAGGCACCTGAACCATAAAGGTAGAGCTATTCATGAATTGTGATTATTAATGGTTAACCATGTATACTCCTTCGATCTGGGTATTTCTTTTCCCACAGCTCTCCTTAAGTAAGAATATACCTTTTCTTACCTAGTCTAATAGCCACCATTGGGTGGCGGGGGGATGAGTCTGGGCACGGCGGCTCAAGCCTGTAATCTCAGCACTCTGGGAGGCCGAGGCAGGAAGACTGCTGGAGCCCTGGAGTTGGAGACCGGCCTAGGCAACACAGCAAGAACTCTACAAAAAATTAAAAATTAGCCGGGCAAGGTGACACATGCCTATAGTCACAGCTACTCGGGAGTCTGAGATGGAAGGACAACCTGAGTGCCCAGGAGGTTGAGGCTGCAGCGAGCAGTGATTGTGCCACAGTGAGACTTCAACTCAAAAAAAAAAAAAAAAAAGATTATTCTTGGTTTGAGAGTATGCCAAAATTTTAAAGGTGAACTTTTTCTCTTTTAATTTTGGGTTTTTGATTTGCTTTCTACAAAACATTTCTGATTGGGAGTAGAGAATAATTAGGAGAAAGAAGGGAATCGATTCCCTCATGATAGCACATCCAATCCTTTATTCCTTATTAAAATACAATTTAAAAATGTTACCCAGAGTCATGAACAATTTCTCCTCTGTACTTTCAATGTAGACCCAGCAGTTACTTCAAATGGGGTCGTTTTCAGCAGCACAGGTGTCTCTCTGGAGATAGCCCCAGAAATATCTTGTACGTATTCATATTTTAAAACAGGCTCATAACATCTTAGAGGAATCTAAGGACCACCTCTTGGTGTCAAATGGATAGAGCTGAGCTCAGCACAAAGGCTGGGAGCTTATAACAGAAACATCCTAAATTCATATGACATCTTTATAGATCATATTTTTAACCTTAATGGTAACATAAAATAATGGCATTAGTGGGAGGTTAAACAAGTGGGAAAAATGCAGATTTGGCTTTCTGGCTTAAAAATGACCAACATAACTTTTCCCCCTGCAGACTATCATCTCAGGCATTAAAATTCCTCAACTTTTGTGATCATTGGCTCTTGGAATTGCTATAAAAATAAATCAATAAGGCAACTTCTTTCCCAGGCTGTCTGTCTAGATTCACTGTCACTGTCCAATCATCCAATTTGAACTAATCCCAAAATAATAATTGCAGGTATCCATCAGGATAGAATCACCATGTTATTTAAAAAAAAAAAAAAAAACAAAACTCAACTTTTGAAGAGATCTGTTTTTCTCTCTCAACTGAGGGCCCAGGCCTGGCTAGGAATCATTAGCCACTGAATGGATATAAGAAATTCAAACATATTATGAAAATCTTTGAATAATTCAGTTAACAAGTCAGTCAGCCATAAGAGGCAAATGCCCAAGAAATCAGGCTTCATTAGCTGGCTGCTGGCTGCATGGAGGGCTGCCCTAAGGATTCTGAGTACTAAAAAATATCTCCTGTGTCCAGCCCTCTCTACCACAGCACACCATGAGCTTCTCTAAATGTTAGAACATTGGGGAAAGCAGGGGCAAGATAGGGCATGAGTATCTAGTGTCTACACTGCTCCAGACCCCACACCAGACACACATACATTATTTTATGTAATCCTCATAATAAGCCATGTTAGTGTTACCTTTCCATTTTCCCACCTTACAAATGAGATTCTTGAAGCTTAGAGCTGTCCAGGGTCACACAGCTAATGCATGGTGAATAACAGATGTGAACACAGGTCTGTCTAACTATATACGTCACCCACCAGCTCTGTCTCTATGGGCGCTCTCCCCAGCCCATGCCACCTTTTAGTCAGCAAGTTGAAAGTTGAGAAACTGGAAATGGAGAATCTGGACAATGAAGCAGTATGATATATCAGTCAACAACTTGGTCGTCAGAAAAAGCAGAGAGTGCCACCAAGCAATGCTAGACTCCTATATTTTGTGGGAAGGTGTTCTGAGACAAATCTGTGGACCATTCTTTCCTTTTTGCTTGGCCTGCGGATAAATGGCATTTGGCAAACTCCCAGCACCCAAAGGCCCAAGCACCTTTCAAACTTATCTGCCAGAGCACTTCCATTGTTTTATAGGAAATGCTTACCTTCTAGCATTTGCACTCAGCCATCTAATTAATACAGAAGAATAGATGCCTTCCATGTCAAGAATTACCCGCCATATACTTCCAATTGCTAAGCATATGCTGTTGGTTATTGAAAGTGATATTTACTTTGGTCCAGGCTAGGGTTTTCCCCAGGATTCAGATAATATCCCAACAATTGAGTCTGGAATGACAAATCTCATATACTTGATCAGACAGTCTCAATTTACATTTTCATCAAAATTGGTCATTCTAATAGCACTTATTCCCTCATTATCATCTTTAATGCCCCATACAAAGGTCCTTAACTCTGGTTATTAATCAGTAAATGTAAACTGCATGGGAACAGATTTAGGAACAGATTGTGAGCCTTATAATAAAATCATTACAACCCTCTGTAGTCAGAAATGAATTTTTTGGTGTGTGAATGCGGTGCTTTGGGACCTCTGCATCGGAATGAGAGATGATTTGTCCTTATTCTGAAGAGATAAGGTGCTTCTTGGCAGTAATTGGGGCTTGTTGATGAAGGCTTTCAAGACGCGCCATTAAGTGGAAGACTGCTTCTTACAGGGGCTTTTCTTCCCTGCTGTTACGTGTCGGGAAACTCTTCTGCCTCTAACACGTTTTTAGATGGAGATTGAAGACCTCATTCACAAGATCATCTAAGACTCGCAGAGCTGCTGCTTCCAGCTAGCAGAGCCTCAAATGGGAAAGGGGATGGGAACAGAAGTTGGGTGTGAGGGCAGGCTGCGGGAACCAGAGCTCCCACTAGGTATTTCTGAATAGCAGTTCTCTCTGCAGCATGAAGTAGCAGTAAAAATACAAAGTGGTGCTGCAACACCTAGGAGGAGGAACTGTGGAACAGTGGGAAGGGTTTCATGCCAAACATTTTGATTCTACCATATGAGACCCAGAACCCCCAAAGAAACTACTGTAAAGACGTGAGTGAGGCATACTTCCCATTTTCCCATGTTAGAAAGCATCTGGGGAGGTATACCCATTTTCTAGTGTTATAATAATACTGTGTTCCAAGTATGCCGAAGTTGCTTGCTTAATACAATATTACCTAATCATTTGTTTTGCATCTACAGGGTGGCCTTCCTGTTCTGGGCCAAGTTTGGGTGATCTCAGCAGGGCTCATTCACATGCACACAGTTAGCCAGAGTGTGGGCTGGGGGCTGGTTTTTCGAGAATGCCCTTTGCAAGGATGACTTGACTCTTTTATAAATCCAGAAGGCTCACCTAAGCATATTCTTTTTCTGTTTTTGTTTTTTAATTTTAAAGAAGTGGGGTACAATTCAAGGTTAGCTATACAAATGTTCATTATACAGGTACCCTTGTTAATAAGGTGTGCCCCTCCCTCCCCCAGTAGATTCCCACTACTGCCAATCTTTTTCTTACAGTATTACGATAATTGTTCAAGGTCTGCTTATGAGTGAAAACATGAGATTCTCAGTTCTTTGCTTCTGTGTAGATCGCTCAGTATTATAGACTCTAAGTTCATCCAGGTTGCTGTCAAGTTCATGATTTTGTCCTTCTTTATGGCTGCGTAATATTCCCTTGTGTATATGTACCACTTTTTAAAAATCCAGACCTCCTTCAAGAGACAGTACGATTAGTTCCATGTTCTTGCTATTGTGAACAATGCTGCAATAAACATACATGTGCAGGTATCTTTTTCATGGAGTGATTTGAGTTCCTCTGGGTATATTCACAGTAGGGGGAGAGCGGGGTCATATGGAAGGTTGATTTTTAGATCTTTTAGGAATTGCCACTGTTTTCCAGAGATTGCACTAGTTTACACTCCCACCAACAGTGTAGAAATGTTCCCTTTCCATCACATCCTCTCCAGCACCTGTTGTTTTTTGAGTTATTGACGATGGCCATCCTGACTGGAGTTAGGTGGTATCTCAGGGTAGTTTTAATTTCCAAGCATATTCATAAGAGAACAAGCAGAAACTCTTAAATGCCTTTCGAGACTCTGCTTGAGTCACAGTTGCTAAAGCAAATCACTGGCCAAAGCAAAGCACATGATCAAGGCCACTGTAGAGTGAGGAGGAGCTACAAACTCACAGGAAGAAAGTATGGATAGATGAACTGGGGCCCTTAGTACACTCAATTCAGCAGAAGAGTCCTTTAGGGACAGATTCTAAACAGAATCTGTTAACTCGGGGTTCTCTACGACTATCCTCTAGGTAAAAATAAGCCTTCATTAACCCATACAAATCAGCTAAATAAATGGGAATGGCACCGGGGGTTATTTAATCTTATCTTTATAGATGTGACTTCATTAGACTATGCCAAGTTTATTATGTATTGGCAAGGGTACGAGCTGAGAAGAATGTGGCTAATAAGTAATTTAATCTGCCAGGGATCTGGACTGCTAAATACTAAAAATATGCATTTCTGAAGGTTACAGCATTCAAAACCGCCAACCAAGTCAGGAAAACTGAAGCCAGAGGTTGGCATAGCAAAATCTCCCATGGTATTTGTGATTACAAATTAGGCTATTAAATGAATAGCTTACTATAATGATATAAAAGTGGCAAAGTTAACGTCCCCCTAAGGACTTTCAGTTCTGCAGTTCTTGACTCTTGTGGGCTTAAATTTGTAACCTATCATTTGCACTCAAGTAGCTTTTGCATTTAATTATTTTGGGAGAGAGAGTTAAGAGGGAAGGATGGAAGGAGGGAGAGAGAGAGAATAAATGAGCCATCACTTCTCAAAGCTCACTTTCTTACAGCTGATGTTGCCTGCCTCATTCCCTATTCCCTACAGGAAGCAGGTAAAACCAGCCCCCTTTCTGCTTCTCCAGTTCTCCACCTGAAGGACAGGCAGAGAAATCTATGACAGTTCCAGGTTCTGGGTTGACATATCAAGAGGACTTCTCACCCCCTAAATAATCAGCCACATCTTGCTGTTTTTCAAGTCCAGTTGTGAATTATTTTACACTGTGCATTTCGACTCCAAATCCAAATTGAGCATGCCCAAATTCCCATCTGAAGTGGTTGTTTACATGGCAATTCTAAAATAGGAAGTGTCTTTGAATGGTGGTTTTATAAATTGTGTTCTTGATTTTCCCTCCCCTTCTCTTCTCTTCCCCGGCCAAAGGATCAAAGCCAAAGCCTAGGAAACACCACTCAAGTCACTCATTGCTTAAGACATTCCTTTGCTCCAAGAATTGTCAATTGTCCTATAGGAGCAGCAGGTAGAAATCCACCATGGAAAATGTGAATGACATTGCTTTCTGAGAGATAATCCTTTCCAAGGTCCCACCTTCCCTCAACTTCCTGTAATGCCAAGAGTATTGGAATAATTATTTGGAACATAAAAGGGAAAAAAATTATGGGAACTGATTTTAATTTAAAGTCCATCCCACTCAGAACATTTGGTATGAACTGGATGATTTCCTAGCTCCTGAGGTTAGAGACATGATGAAACAAAGACGCTGCCTTGAGGATCTCACTGTCAAATGACAATTCAGAGTGTTTAAAAGGTAACTAGGACATCATTAGAGGGATTGTTCACCAGATTTTCAGCAGAGGCCCAGGTGGAAAGAAAGCAGCCAGCCCTGTGGAAGACAAAAAATCAAGAGAATCTACCATCCCTGCTGCACCCTAATTGATGGAGAGTGGTAGACAGACCATCTTCCCCACATGTGACAGCCAGCCAAGTGTGTAACCTTGGTGAAACCAGGTTATGCAAACTGGGGCAATTACGTTACTGTTCTAACCTCAGTTTCCTCATAGGTGAAATGGGATTAGTGGGAGACACAACCCCATACAGGTTTTGTGGGGAATAAACGATCTACGTAAAGTGCCTAGCAGTGTCTGTCACATAGTAATCACTGGATAAACCTTAAGTATTATTATTATTGAAGTCAGTGCCGCAGGGTACGATCCTAGCATGTTGCAAGTGGTGTCTCATGTAATACTCACCCTCTGGCAGATGAGGAAACTAAGGCACAGAGGTGTTAATAAGATTTGAAACTCAGTCTAACTTCAGCACCCTCATTCTGCACTTAAGCATAGTATGGTGGGGTTAAATGGTTCCATAATCATGATGACTTCAGAGCTGCATCTCTCTTCCCAGCCCATGCTACCTTACAGTCAGCAAGTTGAAAGCTGAGGTACTGGAAGAGGAGGGAAGGCATAGTGAATGGGTATGAAGTGCAAGTTCACGACTTGGTTGTATGAAGCACTTACGTACAACCAGGCACAGAAATTAGAAATTATAGCAGTCTGGAACCACTTAGTGTTAGGGTAAATAAACTGCATCATTCAATGGCACTTAAGGGTAACACTATATAAGAAGACAATGCAGCAGGGAGAATTGTAATATAGTAAATGATTCTAAGCCATCAAGAGAAAGTGAAATAATGTTCAGTTTTCTGTTTAATAAGTGAGAGAAGTGTGGGATATTTTAAAGAAATTCTATCAAAAGTAGGACATTTTTCAAAATTTTTAATAATTAGTGAAATAAATGTCACATATATAAAAATCTTATTCCTAATTGGTGATACATAAAGTTATAATAATCAAATTACAGACAGTCCCTGACTTAAGATAATTCAACTTACAACTTTTCTACTCTAAATCAGGGAGCCTCTGGACTTAGGATTTTTCAACTTTACAATGAATTTATCCAGTTATTAAGTGCACTTTCAACTTATGATATTTTCCACGTAAATGATGAGTTTATCAGAATGTAGACCCACCGTAAGTCAAGGAGTATCTGTAAAGGATTCACAAATTCTTTAAAAATCCTCTAGTTCTACTCCTACATTTTTCAAGTAAGGAAACAGACACAGACAGGCTAACTGACCTGCCCAAAATCACATGGCTCATTAGTCTGGAGAGTCTAGTGAGATGAAGAAACGAATAGACAATAAATAAGGCTGGAGCTAGAAGCTGGGTGTGATGGTTTGGCATTGCCACAGTGAGGAGCTTGCAACTCATTCGCGAGGGGGCTTTCACTGTGCATCTCATCAGCTTAAAAATTACATATGCAAACGTAATTTGTACTTATTACATACGTCTGCTATTATCATCAGCTAATATCTCAAGGCATAGATTGCACTGCAGGAGAGGTTCTTTGTTAACAATTAAAATAATCTTCTTGATAATTTCCATTTCTCTTTGGCTGACTCTTTGTCAGATGTAATTAGGTTATGATTGTTTCTGTCCCATAATATGGCTGATAAAGAGCTTGTACCCAAAGAAGTCATAGGTCCAGCTCTGCCATAGTCTTATCATTTCTTTTTAAGTCACTTGCCCATTTTTCTGGGAGTTCATTTGATTAAAATTGGATGACATAATCTGAAAGCCCAGTTTAGCAGACTCACAAGGACACTGCTATCTACTGTTCTGTGTTGTGGAATTCCCTTTTTCTTCGTTCTCTCAACTCCAGACATGACACATGCACAGAGTTCAGGTCATTATCCCTTCCTATATTAAATGAAAATTGCTTAATTTTTTAGAAACGCACATGTGTGTCCATCCCCATGATTTTTCCTATAAACCTATCAGGTCATCTTGTGCATTCTCCTTGGAGGACATTACTATGTGCGATGGTGGTACAACATGGAAGACTTCATGATTTAAAGGATAAAAGGTCACTGATGACAATTACAAAGAAGGACTTCCAATAATGGAGGCAGGGAGACCAGCTAGGTAGCTTTAGCAAAGGACAAAGTGAAAAAAAAGGATTGGGCTAAGGATAAAAAAGATAACACAAAGAAAAACATTCTAAAAACATTGGAAAATGGAGATGGCAGGTCGCATGAATTTGGGTGTGAGAGAAAAAAAAAAATCAAGTGTGACTCCAAGTTTTCTTCCATAAAGGATCAAGTTATCAAATAAACAGCGACAGCAACACTGGCAAAGGTATCTGTAACCGGCTATGTGTTAACACAGTAACTTTCAAAGCTTTCAAGGCTTTTACATTCCATCTCCTTTTTTAGAATTCATCCATTTATTATCTCTGATAATAAAGTCAAGGCAAACTCAGAGAGGCTTATTCTTTACATTTACATGAGAAGCAACCAAAACCCCCACTTTATGCCATCAATCAGCACAAACTAGCTCTTTCCGCCTCCCCCCCCCCCGTAGAGAGATTTAAGCCATGAGACACAATCAGATGAACAGATGAGCCTCTCAATCAGTATCAGTATCTTAACTGCCACAGACACAACCAGCCATGGTGATGCATTATACATTTTCCGTGTTGTGTGTGGCTGCCTGGTTTGTCAGAACTCAAATTTCTTTAGCACTTAAACTGCTGTCAGCCCAATAATGTTATTCATTGTTAGCAATGACTCCCTGAGCTATATCACAAACACAGGACATGATGCATACAGTTCCAGGAAGGAACTGGCAGGATAATATCTTCCTCTACCCTGTGAGCAATTACCTACTTTCCCTTTATTTTCTTTCATTTCTTTCCCGGTGACACACAATGGGCACAGTTAACATACAGTTGTGCTGAGTTATGACACTTTAGATATGTTCATCTTAGGAATGTTAAGTGCTGATACTAAACCTTATAAATTCAGCTTTGCTATATCAAAGTGAGATGAAAATGGGGAAGCAGTATTTTTCTTTAGGTGTTATTATATTAAATTATATCATATCACATTATAGATCATAGTTTTATATAATTATATTAATTGCTAAATGGAAACAAGATCTAACACCTCTCACCTTAGAAGAGGCATGGAGCTACTTAGAAGACTGTCATAGCCCCAGACAGGAAGAACAAAGGGGAACAATGCTATTCTACTTCTCCTGTAATTTTGCAACCACATTAAATATGACTTTCACTCTCTTAGAAGTATTGGGAAGCAGTCTTTTATCCTCTTCACCTCTAGCTGTGAAGTCGAGTGATTCATCTAATTAGTGAGATAGTGCAAATGTGACATCTATTAGCACATAGGTATCTATTGCACAGAGTTAAAAAAAATTATGATTTGCATATGCCTGTGACCTCCTATTCTGATGTTTTCCATGCTTGACATGAAGCCTCAGTGCACCTGCTGGGGTAATGATCTGTGCTGTAGTTTTCCATACATGCTAGTCTAGAAGTCCAAACTTCGAGTAGGGTAGAAGTATCTGGAAGCCCATTTTGGCATCAGGTCCAGTAAAGAAGGCTGCTACTTTTACATTATTATCATCCAAACACATGCAATAGCAGAGCCAGGTAGTGAATGATGGCAGTTCAGTAAAATAAGAGAAGGCAAGGCAACACAGGAATGAAGCTACCAGAAACACTAAGCAAAGTTTTTATGCATGCCAGTGTTTTTCAAACTTAAGTGAGCAACAGAATCACCTAGAAAGTTTTTCATAATGCATATTTCTGGGCCCCATCCTCAGAGTTTCTGATTCAGTAGGTCTGAGATCGGGCCCAAGAATTTGCTCCAACAATCACCCAGGTGTTGCTGATTCTGCCAGCCCTTGAGCAACTGGGGAAGCCCTTGAGCACTTTAAAGCACTGATCTATGCAATCCTGGATACCTGACTAGCAAGAAAAATGAGTCCCAAGAAAGGCAGACCCAGATGTTCCATTCCCCCAAGAGAGAGGTATCAGGTACAGAAAATCTCTTCCTAACACCAACCAGTGTGAATGTGTGTGTGTAAGAAAGATGGTATCTAGAAGACTGCATCAATGGCCCAATTCTTCAGCCCTCTCTGTCTACACCTGCTTTCCTATGTGATTTCGCAACTCCTCCTCCTAAAAGGAGGAAGTTTCAAAGAAAACAAATAAATTGTACCATCAGGTGAGTTGCATTTGTTTATAAGGAAGGACATTTCCCTACCCTTTGGCTTTTGGTTTGACCATGCGACTCACTTTGACCAAAAAAATATTAGCAAGTGTGCATTATGACCAAAGACATGAAAAGTCCTTGCATGACTGGCCTTCTCTCTTGTGCTTCTACTGTTATATGTCCCTGCAGACCCGCTGGAACCAGCAAGAAGATGAGAGATTTGGAGAGTATGTTCTAACTGCCCGTGCTAAGCCCAGTTTTCATCAGCCAGTATCCACCAGACTCCCAGACATCTGATTGAGTTCAGCCAAGAGCAACAGAATCATTCCAAGCTCAGTTTCATCAGTCAACTTTCAATGGACATATGGATCTTTAAGAATAAATACTTGTAACCTGAGCCACCAACTTTGGCATGGCGTTCATGCAGCATGTGTGGCAACAACAACAAACCTATGCCATATCCATTACGTTGCCTTTGGTAGCTAGAATTTGGAGAACACCAGAAGATGTAGATGTGAATTCTGAAGAGACTTGTAAGGTTGACAGGCACAATTTTTTGTAGTCACATGTTAGGAGACTTTAGGAATCGAAAAGCCATTTTAGGGCAATCCTAGACCCACTTCTGTGATTTTTAGATTGTAAAACTGAGGCTCAAAGAAAATGAGTGGTCTATCCATGGTAACAAAGTATCAACAGCAGGCTGGAACAAGGTTTCCAACTTCTAGGCCTGAGTTTCACTTGCAGACTATGGTTTATCCCTTGTCTTCTGAAAGAAAATGTAAGCCTTTAAAAATAACTGCCTGATCTTGGACTTCCAAGTACTGAGAAAAACAAAATACTGCCAACTTAGTTACCCAGTGTGTTCCCACTCCCCTTCCTTTCCTCAAGCCTATAAAACATTTGCTATTAGGATTATCAAGAGCTGAGATCCATATTTTTAGGATAATGTATTGTATGTACAATGGATAGTAATTGTGACTAACAAGAACAGCAATAATTCCCTTCAAAGAAAACAAATAAATTATACCATCAGGTGAGTTGCATTTGTTTATAAGGGATAAAACCATATGCAATATGTTTTGCTAATTTCTTCCTTATTTATGCTTTGTTTCTCCAGAAACATTGAAAATAAACTACTGTATATTATTTTCATAAGAATTACTTTTTTTAAAAAAAATCTGCGAGTTGGTTGGCTTGATTTTGCTTTTTTTTTTCCTTGAGAAGTATGGAATCAAGGGCCCTAGTTCTTTTAGGCTGACCTATGACCATTTTCACACCATTGGTAGTGCTGCCTTTCCAACAGGGCCTAAAATACACAGGACCCGGTTGGCCATAAACTGACACTTTTTGGAGACATTGGTCCCCAAATATTAAAGTAACTGAGATCATAAACATGTCTCTGGTACCAATAGATACAAGGTATAGAGATCACGAACATAGAATCAAAAGGCCTGCAGTCTTCACTTAATAATAAATAATTATAGCTGTCACATTTAAGGATTTACTCCAAAGGTGCACTGTGAAAGGCACTTTTCATACATTATACACAAACATTTCTTTGTTCCCCCCACATACATTATATGAAAACATTATCTTAAGTATTTTGATCTCCTTTGTACAAATGCAGAAACTGAGATTAAGTAATGCCCAAGATCACAGAAAGAATAAATGGCAGACAACTCAAACCCAGGTCACTTCTAACCCTCAGGCTACACGAACTACCTGGCCGTGACCCCCTGGGATGATTCTGCATGATTTGAACAAGTACATATTGTCTCCCTAAAGTAATTTCCTTACCTGTAGCCTGTGACAATAACTGTTCCCACCTCGAAGGATTTTCAGGAGGATTACACATGCGGAAAGGCTTCTTAAACTACAAAGTGTTAACCTGTGGAGGGTTGGAAAAATCAGGATTCTCCTATGGTCTGCTCGTCCTGTAGTGCAGGACACAGTCAGGGCCCTTGTCCAGGACTTGATATTGCATGAATTAGTGCTAACTGGTCATTGAACAAGAAGGGTGTGGAAGTGAGTTAAGAGATGGGAATGGTGTGGAAGTGAGTTAAGATGGTCTGTTGTCATGGTAAGTGTAGTTGCATCTGGACACCTGGGTGCTGCCTTCAGTTCTGTTACTAACTAGAGATTTCAACTGATGCAGCCTCACTAGGCTGACAGAAAACCTGGAGACAACTATTTAAAGCAGGACATCCACGGTAGACACCTGGCATTCCAGTTCACCTTCACAGAACTCGAAAAAATGAAAACAAGGAGGAACTTTGGTGACCACAGGCTAACTCAACCTCCTCTTCTCAGATTCCACACAGGAGGCATCAGTGGCCCTGAAATTTAGTGTTCTGCATCAGTTCAAATCTCTAATTAGTAACAGAACTGAAGGCAGCACCCAGGTATCCAGATGCAACTACACTTACCATGACAACAGACCATCTTAACTCACTTCCACACCATTCCCATCTCTTAACTCACTTCCACGCCCTTCTTGTTCAATGACCAGTTAGCACTAATTCATGCAATATCAAGTCCTGATCTAATTCCATGGAAAAATCACTAACATAGAACTAAATCAAGTATCCAGTGCGAAGTTCAACATTCTAGAACGACCTAGTGTTTCCAAACTGAATAAAATAGGCAAAATATAGTTTAATGAGAAATAGCATTTGTTTTCTCTTTATTTGTCTCTGTAGACAGAGTGTTTTTTTATGCACTGCCTGAATATGATGCTTTCCAGTTTTGTTTGGTTTTTTTTTCACTCCCCTCAGTAATACTTCTGGCTATTCAAGTCAAACCTCATAGTTATATGGGAGGTCCAGGAAGAGAGTAATGCTTTGGGAGAAAACATGAAAAGTCTCAGGCAATTGCCTTTTTCTAAAGCTCGGAGGCAATCTCGGCCAAGTACCCAGCCCACCTGCCCCCAGAGGGCTGTGAACAGTCCTAACATCCAGTTCAATTTATACTTTGCCAAACAGCTTTGGCACATCTGTGCTGAGAATGTGATCCAAGAGTTTCAGACAATATGCTCTCTCGAGCTCCATCATATCCCACATTTTATTTTATTTATAAATGGACAAGCGATTTATGGCTGCAGTGTTAAATTCAAAGAAGGGGTTGTGCACTTGGCATTTATAGCAGGTCAGGCAGTGGCACACTACCACAAACAATAATACAAGAAAACAAAGGGTCAGGGTTGTGTAGAGGTTTCTGTGTGTGTGTGTGTGTGTGTGTGTGTGTGTGTGTGTTTTCTATTATATACAGGATTAATAATAAACTCAGTGGGGCCTTCCCATAATGTATGCCCTGTTCAAAGTCAGCATGGCCTGGCAATAATCTGCCCACCCTCAACTGTGGCAGGAAAATATCCGTTAACAATAGGTTTTGAATGAGGAAATTTAATATGGTGGGGGATATCTAAAGAAAAAAAATTTAGATGTATAACCTTTTTCTTCTTACTTGAGGGTTTTTCCACTTAGTTTCTTTTCCTGACATCCATCCAAAGTTGTATAGGAGTTAAAAATAAATGAAGTAATTAGCAGAATCAAGGATACCTAGAGTTCTGCTAAATAAAATGTTACCACTCCCCCATATACACACCCCTGTGAGTTAAAAAAAAAAAAAAAAAAGCTGAATCTGGAGCCAGTCGCTTGCTACTACACTAACCTTCTCAATGAATCTTGACAAAAGACAACAGTATTTTTTTTTTCAGACCTAATTTTTAGAGAAGTTTTAGGTCACAGTAAAACTGAGCAGAAAGCAAAGAGAGTTCTCATATAGCCATTTCCTCCACACAAGCACAACCTCTCCCTCTATCAACAGCCCACACCAGAGCGGTACATGTTACAACTGATGAACCTACACTGACCCACCATTATCACCCAAAGTTCATAGTTCACATTAGGGTTTATTCTTGATGTTGTGTACTCTGTAGGTTTTGACAAATGTATAATGACATGTATCTACCATTGTACTGTTGTACAGAATGGACTCACTGCCCTAAAAATCCTCTGTGCTTTTATTCATCCTTCCTTCCCACCCATCTCCTGAAAACAACTGATCTTTTTTATCATTTCCATAGTTTGGGCTTTTCCAGAATGTCATATAGTTGAAATCATACAGTATGTAGCCTTTCCACATTGGCTTCTTTCACTTAGTAATATGCTTTAAGTTTCCTTTTAATCATTTTATGGCTAGATAGCGCATTTATTTTTAGTAATAAATAATATTCCATTGTTGAGATGTACCATTTTATCCACTCACCCACTGAAGACCATCTTTCTTGCTTCCAAGTTTTTTCAATTATAAATAAAGCTGATATAAACATATACACACAAGTTTTTCTGAGAACACAAGTTTTAAGTCAACTGCAAAAATGCAAAGGAACAAGATTTCTGGATCATATAGTAAGACAATGTTTAGTTTTGTCAAAAACTGCCTTCCAAAGTGAAACAATCTTTCAAAGTGACTGTATCATTTTGCATTCCTACCAACGATGAAAGTTCCTATTGCTCCACATACTCACCAGCATGTGGTATGTTTTGGATTTTGATCATTTTAATAAGTGTATAGTATTATCTTTAATTTGAAACTTCCTAATGACATATGATGTGTATCATCTTTTTATGTCTACTTGTCACGTGTAGATGTTTTATGGTAAAATGTCTGTTCAGTTATTTTGCTTCTTTTTAATTGGATTATTCATTTTCCTATTGTTGAGTTGTGAGAGTTCTTTGTTTATTTTTAATAACAGTCCCGGATCTCATCAAGCTCGGAGAGACAGATGCCCCTCCCCCACACTGGAACATGCACGGACACGTCAAATCTGAGTGGGAGACAACAGCAGCAGCAAGTCAGGTGAGTCCAGATCTGATCCACTCTCTTCCCACAGCAGTCTGTGGGGCATCTGGCCCTGAGAGCAACCCTATCAGCCTAAGCTGAAAGCAGAGGGGAAAGGCTGGAAATCAGAGCTGAAAGGAAGTTGAAGTTATAGCAACAGCTTCAGAGTGAGTTCTTTTTATTTTTATTTTTTGTCTTTTTTTGTTTGTTTTGCTTGTTTTTTTATTTTTTTCTTGTTTAGGTTTTTTTTTTTCTTTTCCTCTTCTCTCTGTTTTTGATTACGTTCTTGTACTTGCTTTGCTTCTATTATTTTATTGCAATTTTTTTTAGACTTCCTGTTTGTGTATGGGTATTTTTGAGGGAAAGTACATCAATGGGGGGTTTTGTCAGTTTGTGTGCTTTTATGATTGTATGTTTTTTACCTTTTCTGTGTTTGTGTCTCTATTCATTTGTTAGTTGGTATGCCCATCTGTTTTCCCTCTCCTTCTCTCTCTCCACCTTCCTCTCAGCCCCCTCCATCCTTTTTCCATTCTTTTCCTTTTTCTTACTGCATTTTGCTTTGAGAGGGCAAACCTATACTCCCACTACATGGACAGATTGTAAGGCAGTGAGAAGTGGGTCCCTGGGGGCCCACAAACCTGTCGGTGGATACTTGGATCTGCGGATAGTTTCTGAGTCACAGTTTCCCCCTCAATTAAATCTCAAAACTGCAAAAAGTACAGCTCCCCACCCATAGCCCAGCTTCAGAATTGAACAAAGCCAGAGGATCCACATAAGAAAGAATAAGAGATTGAGCAAACAGAAGTAAAAGCTGCCCCCTACCCCAGCCCTGATCCCAGAAAAACAGAATTAAAGAAGAGGTTAAAAAAAAAAAAAAAAAAAGAGGGAGGAAAATCTACACAAATGAAGAAAAACCAAAGGAGGAATATGAGTCTCACACAGACCCCAGGAAGGTCAGTCACTGAGAATACAGACTTCGGAACACAAGCAATGAAGAGCCCCCAGATTGACTGGTCTCAAACTACAAACACAGATATCAAGACATTAATAAAGAGAACAAATACAATTGAGGAGAGACAAGAGGAAAGAATGGAGGAGTTGACAACTGAGATAACAGCAGTAAAGAACACAATGAATGAAATAAATAGCAAACTGATAAGCATGGAAAGCAGAATTAACCAAGCATAAGAAAGAATCTTAGAGCTTGAGAACCAAAATATGGAACTAACCCAAACTTAAAAACATTGAAGAGATATTTAAAAAGACAGAACAAAACATCTAAGAGATGAGTGATTATTTCAAGAAGCTGAACCTAAGATTAGTTGTAAATCCTGGGGCAAATAGAGAGACAGAGACCACCATGGAACAAACATTCCATGAAATTATCCAAGAAAACTTCCCTCATCTCATCAGTGACATGACCATTCAAACACAAGAGATTCAGAGAACCCCTGCAAGACAATAAATGAGAAGACCAAGTCCTAGACACACAGTAATTCACCTTCACAAAGTAGGTATAAATGAAAAAATCTTAAAGGCAGCAAGAGAAAAAGGTCAGACTACCTACTGGGGAAGATCAATTAGAATAGCAGCAGACTTATCTACAGAAACACTTCAGGCTAGGAGAGCTTGGAGCCCAATCTTCAAAGTTCTCAAAGATAAACAATTTCAACCAAGAATTGCCTATCCAACACCCAACTAAGTTAAGCTTCATCAGTGATGGAGAATCAAAATTCTTCTTAGACATTCAACCCCTACAAGCTTATGCTGCCTCCAGACCAGCTCTACAAGAAACAATTAAGAAGCTATTAAACACAGAAGAAAGAATAAAAAGAAGAAAGAATAAAAAGATGACAGTGCCCTTCCCAAGAATGCAGGGAAAAGCCTGAAAGCCACATGAATCAACCCCAAAGTTACAAGAAGGACAACAAACAAACAAACATCAGCACCAACAACAAACTCTATAAGAACCTCATGACAGGGATAAACTCTCACATCTCAATAATTAGCCTGAATGTGAATGGACTAAATGTACCATTGAAAAGACATAGAATGGAAAAATGGATAATATATCATAAGACAACAATATATTGTCTCCAAGAGACTCATCTCACCAGAAAGGACACTCACAGACCCAAAGTAAGAGGATGGAAAACAAAATTTTAGATAAACGGAACACAAAAGAAAATAGGAGTCACAATCTTAATATCAGACAAAATACCATTTAAACTAACAAAAATTTAAAAAGATATGGAAGGTCACTACATAATGATAAAAGGGTCAATCCATCAACAAGAAATATCCATCCTAAACATATGTATACCCAACACAGGAGCACCAAAAAGCAGCTTCTAGGTAAACTTAAAACAGACACTGACTCTAACACTATCATAGCTGGTGACTTAAATACCCCACTCCCAATCCTAGACATCAAGCCAAAAAAATCAACAAGGAGATTCAGAACCTCAACTTGACGCTTGACCAAATGGATTTAATTGATACTTACAGAACACTCCACCAAACAACCACAGAATATACATTCTACACATCACCACATAGAACATACTCTAAGATAACAGCTGGGCCAACATGGAAATCAAAACAGAGACTAAGATACCTGGAAGCAAATGAAAATGAAGAAACATCTTACCAAAACCTCTGGGCTGTCATAAAATCAGTACTAAGACAGAAATTCATAATCTCTACAAACACACATGAAGAAAATGGAAAGTTCACACATTAACAGCCTAACAAATCACCTAAGAAAATTGGAAAAGCAAAACCACCAAAACCCTAACTTCAACAGAAGAATCCAGATTACCAAAGTAAAAGCCCAAATTTGGGATATAGAAGACAAAAAGATAACACCAAAAAAATCAGTGAAATAAAAAGCTGGTTCTTTGAAAGAATAAACAAGATTGATGGACCCCTAGACAGACTGACCAAGAAAAAGAGAGAAAAGTAAATGCAAAAGATCAAGTCACAACTGGCCCCAAAGAAATACAAAAGATTTTCAGAAACTACTACGTATACTTATATGGAAACAAACTTGAAAAGCTAAAGGAAACAGTGGAATTTCTGACATCACACAACCTCTGCAGGTTGAAACAAGAAGAAATTGACCAATAACAATCCAAAAAACTGGCTATGTCATAAGAAAACTACACACACACACAGGAACACACACACACACACACACGCACACACAAAACCCTGGACCAGATGGCATTCCAGCAGAATTCTACAAAACATACAAGGAGGAACCGATACCAATCCTATTGAAAGTATTCCAGGCAATTGAGAAAGATGGAAGTCTCCCCAAATCATTTTATGAAGCTAACATCACATCGATCCCCAAAACAGGTAAAGATCCAACAAAGAAAGAAAACTACAGGCCAATATCCCTGATGAACATAGATGCTAAAATTCTCAACAAGATCCTAGCAAACCGGATCCAACAACACATCTCAAAAGTCATCCACCACAACCAAAGTAGGCTTCATTCCCAGGATGCATGGCTGATTCAACATTCGCAAGACTAAAAACATAATTAAATACACCAACAGATGTAAAAGCAAAAAATCACATGATTATATCATTAGATGCAGAAAAAAGCTTTGGATAAAATACAGCACCCCTTCTTGATAAAAACCCTCAAACATCTAGGCATAGATGGAACATACATCAAAATAGCAAGAGCCATCTATGAGAAACCCACAACCAGCACAGTGCTAAACAGAAATGGGAACCATTTCCCCTGAAAACCAGAACAAGACAAGGATCCCCACTCTCACCCCTCCTGTTCAACATAGTTTTGGAAGTCCTAGCTAGAGCAATCAGACAAAAGGAGGAGATCAGGAAGACAGGAAAAGAGGAAAAGAGAAAGTCAAGTCATCCATCTTTGCAGACAACATGATTCTTTATCTTGAAAACCCAAGAGAATCTTCAAAAACCTCCTTTCACTGATAAAGGACTTCAGCAAAGTCTCAGGGTATAAAATAACAGTGAAAAAGACAGTCACATTTCTATACACCAACAATAAACAAACAGAAACAAATAAAAAGCACAACCCCATTCACAATAGCCACAAAAAACATGAAATACCTTGGCATCTTCCTAACCAGAGACGTGAAAGACCTTTATAACAAAAACTACACTACTCAAAGAAATCAAAAATGACACAAACACAAGGAAAAATATGCCATGCTCATGGATTAGAAGAATCAACATTGTTAAGATGTCCATCCTACCCAAAGCAATCTACAGATTTGACGCAATACCCATTAAGTTACCTGCAGCATTCATCTCAGACCTGGAAACGACAATACAGGAATTTATGTGAAAACATAAACAACCTCAAGTAGCCAAAACAATCCCCAGCAAAAAAAAACAAAACAAAAACAAAAAACAAAGTGGGAGATATCGCACTTCTAGACTTTAAACTTTATTATAAAGCTACAATAATCAAAACAGTGGTATTGGTACAAGAACAGGCATATAGACCAATGAAATAGGATAGAGATTCTGGAAGCAAAGCCTCAATTTCTCAACCAACTCATCTTCGACAAAGCCTCCACCACCAACTTCTGGAGAGAGGAGAACCTATTCAGTAATTGGTGCTGGGAAAACTGGCTGACCACATGCAGAAAATTAAAACAAGACCCCTACCTACCACCATACACAAAAAACAACTCTAAATGGAACAAAGAGCTAAATGTAAAACCTCAAACTATAAGAACCTTAGAAAATGCAGGAGACACCCTTACGGAAATTGGAACTGGCAACTAATTCCTGATCAAAACCCTAAGTGCCCATGCCATAAGAGATAATATAGACAAGTGGGGCCTCATCAAACTAACGAGCTTCTGCAAAGCAAAAGAAACCATCAAGAGAGCAGGGAGACAACCCATAGACTGGGAAAAAATATCTGCCAACTCTATGTCTGACAAAGGCCTAACATCTAGAATCACAAGGAACTCAAACGTGCCGAAAAGAAGAAAAAAAAAATCACTCCATTACAAAGTAGGCAAAAGATATGAATAACACTTCTCAAAAGAAGACATACGTGCAGCAAACAGGTACATGAGAAAATGCTCAGCCTTACTAGTCATCAAAGAAATGCAAATTAAAACCACACTGGGATACCACCTAACTCCAGTCGGGATGGCCATCATCAATAACTCAAAAAACAACAGATGCTGGAGAGGATGTGGGGAAAAGGGAACACTTCTACACTGTTGGTGGAAGTGTAAACTGGTGCAACCTCTGTGGAAAGCAATGTGGCGATCCCTAAAAGCTCTAAATATCGACCTTCCATATGACCCCGCAATCTTCCTACTGGGAATATACCCTGAAGAACTCAAATCTCTCTATCAAAAAGATACCTGCACACGTATGTTTATTGCAGCATTGTTCACAGTAACAAAAACATGGGACTAACTATGCTGCCCATCGAAAAAGGACTGGATAAAAAAATGTGGTACATATACATGATGGAATACTATACAGCCATTAAGAAGGACAAAACTATGAACTTCACAGCAACTTGGATGGACTTAGAGTCTATAATACTGAGTGATCTATCACAGAAACAAAGAACCGAGTATTGCATGCTCTCACTCATAAGCGGATCTTGAACAATTATCGTAATACTAAAGAAAAGGATTGGCAGTAGCGGGAAACTGCCGAGGGCGGGGGTGAAGCAGGATTGGCAGTCGTGGGAATCTGCTGAGGGAGGCACACCTCATTAACACGGTTACCCACATAAGGAACATTTGTATACCTAACCCTGAATTGTACCCCACATCTTTAAAATAAAAATTTTTTGAAAAATAAATAACATTCCCTTATCAGGTATGTCTTCTGCAAATAATTTCTTCTAGTCTGTGGCTTGTCTTCTCATTCTCTTGACAGTATGTTTTTTATCTGAAGCAGTCATGTACTTTTGTGTTAGGATGTTATACAAGAAAACAGTTGCAGACAAGCTGCTCACTTTTCTGAGCCTCAGTTTACTTAGTTGTGAGGAATAAAATAACCAAGCACATAAATGCCGGCAGATGATTACAGAAGCATTTGCAGAAGTAGGTCCTTAGATGCTTAAAAGAAGTGACAAAAATCACTTTAGAAAAATGCATCCCAGCCGGGCTCGGTGGCTCAGCCTGTAATCCTGCGTCTTTGGGAGGCTGAGGTGAGTGGATTGCCTGAGCCCGCGGGTTCGAGACCCACCTGGGCAGCGAGACCTCATCTCTACAATAAATCAAAAAATCAGCTGGGAGTGGTAGCGCATGCCTGTAATTCCGGCTACCCGGAAGGCTGAGGCAGAAGGATCACCGGAGTCCAGCAGGTCGAAGCTGCAGTGGCCAGGAGTCGCCACTGCACTCCAGTCTGGGCGACGGAGTGAGACACTGAAAAAAAAAAAAAAGAAAAATGCATCCCAGCCTTAGCACTCTGTACTGCAATTTCTCAAGTGCCTGCTCCCACACAGTACAATGAGCTTCATGGGTACATGGACATGTCTACTTTGCTCTGTATTTCTGGAGTCAAGGATAGTTATCTGGCTGAATAGTATTCACTTAAATAAGAGATGAGCTGACATTCAATTGGCCTCCTGCCTCAGAGAATCTATTGTACCACAAAGGACCTCAGCTTTCCCCAAACAGCAGATGAAGATCATGCTCTATACTTTTCCAGGGCTCCTATGTGTATCCCACATTGCACATGGGAGACATCTATAAAAGATATCAACTCTTTGGGGTGCCCAAATTTTGCTTTATATTAGTTGATGCATAAGTTCATAGCATTTGTTTTGGGCACGGCAACACTGTGGTGTTGGGAGTTTACCATTTGTCATTTGGAGTGTGCTTGTGAATATGCCTTGCATTTTTCAGATTTGAAGAAAGTTAGTGCTATTTGTGGGCTAAAGAAGATGGAGTGTCTAGTGGAATAAAACAAACACTTCTGACATATTCTCTGTTTGAGTTTAACAGAGAAGTAAAGACAGCAGAGGCAGCTTGAAACACTTGTGCAGTGTCCAGGAAGCATGCCATGGGGAAAGCATGGCAAAAAAATGAAATGTGTTTGTCGTTTCACAGAGGGCCACTGTGACCTGAGTGATTCTCCACATTCAGGAAGACCACTGGACTTTGATGAAGAACGTTTAAAAGCTTTAATCCACAATGACCCAGGTCAGTCAATCCGAGAACTGGCAATATATGATGAACTGTGACCAGTTAACCATCATGTGATATTTGCATTCCATGAGCAAGCAGAAAAACTCTATGAGCTTATGCATCAACCTAATAAGTTACTCTTCTCACCTTTTGATAAAGGACTCCATAATCTGGACCAGCACTTGGACTGTTCCTAAATAAATCAAGCAAACCTGATCCCCACACACATGAAGTCAGTGTGTAATTTGTATTCTGCATACTTCAAACTTTAATGTCGGCACACATCTGATACCCTCTCCCTCTGTCTGCATGGGCCTGTTCCTCCTTTATTAAAGGAGATTTTTTTAAAAGGATCTCAGACTAGAAATAGAGTGATGAAGCAGAGAAGCTTGGAATTTCAACTGAAGAGAAAGACAGGAGATCAATACTCACTTCTGGGATTCCTCTTCAAAGCTACCAAAAGTAAATTCGTGATGCCGAAAACATGTGGGTGCTCCTTGTAGCAACAGCTGACCAGGTAAGGATCTTAATACAGGATTTGTGTTTATATTCAATATAATAAGCGTACACTATTTTTCTAGACCATGGACGTCAGTAATTGATGTCAGCTTTTTTCAACACATACACACATTCATATACTTTGCTCCAAGTTCTACAAGACCTGAAACCAGGAAGAGTATCTGCTCCAACTCTGTCAAGTCAGAACAAACAAGTCTGAGTGAGCTATCTTTGTACCATGGCCACAAAAGAATGCGAACTAAAATCATGAAAGCTCTGGGAAAAGATTTTTGATAGGCGCTACACAGACAGAAAGATTTGTAACCATCAAAGCCTCTGAGGCTTGATAGATAGGTTACAACATATGTCAAACTATATTCAGCAGTGTTTCGTGAGTCATTTGGTTCAAATAGATTTTCATACACATTTTAATATTTTAAATTGTGCTTAGAAAAACAAGATTTTAATATGTAATTATCAGATTACATGAACTGAACTTCACCCGGATTTAACCAGTACTTTCAGTTTAATCTACTTTTATTTTTTACAGGTATCAAAAAAAGCCTCCTTTACTTGCTTTGCATTTGCTATGCATTTTATGAACTTATAACTGTAGCATTAATGGGAAAAGTTATAGGTCTACACCCATCTTTTAAAAATTCACTCAGCCAAATAACTAGTGCATTATGGAATGTTCTGCTCAGTCCTGTAACAGGAAGGACTCGCGCATGCCCATTTAGCATAAGTACTTGGCATAAACCAGTGTTCATTTATTCACTTATAATTGAACCAGTGACATATAGTATATTGCAGATAGCTTTCATGTTTACTATAAGTTGAGGGCTGACCTTTCTATTGAAGTTAAGAAACGCAAGCACTTATTAGATGTGGTTATGATTCAACTTTAAAACCAAACTTCTATTCTTTTTAAATTTCTGGGTCAGTTTACTTGAAGAATGTCTGAGCTAAATGTGTTGCTATTACAAAGAGTGACCGTTACAACTATTTATCTGCATGAGTCATGAACTCCATGATATAACAAGCCAAACCAGCATCAGTTGGATGCTGAGTAATGTAAGGTTATAACTTTTAGTCACAACTTCTGATTTCAAATTTTGGTGTTGATTACAATAGCCTCATTATGTTCATGGAATGGCTTCTTAATAGTTAACGTTTTAAGTTTGACATTTAAAGTATTTTTATAGAATTAAAATCAATTTAAAGTAGTTTAGATTTTAGAACCCTACACCATGATTAAATGTTAGGAAATGTTTTTCGCTGCTAAAAAAATAAATAAATAAATCTATGGGGTGATTAAAAAAATAGTAACAGATTTGGATTCAAATTCTATTTCTACCATTTACAGTCTGCATAACATTAGACAAATTATTTAACCTCTCTAAATTTCTCCTTTGTGTGACAAATCAGGGCTCCTCTACCTGCCCACCCCCAGCCTCAGGATTACTCAAAATGTAAAAAAAAAAAAAAAAAATGTTAAATAAGTAAGAAAAACTTAGAATAGGCTCAGAATTTTTCACAGCAACATTCAATGTCTACAAAATTCTAATGGAAATGGTGACCCGATATTTTATATCTTTGATTATATAAGGAAGGATCCCCAAAAATGATTTATTAAAATATTGTGTATTTATTCTGACATTTTAAAACTTCAGTCACCTTCAAAGTATTCTTCGTTTAATGGAATACACCTACTGAGTTTTTTTTTCACTGCTCAAAACAGTTTTTGAACTTGTCAATTTCGATGCTTTTAGTGTTTCTGTTTTTGTTCCACCTCTTCTAAATTGGCAAAACGTTTCCCTTCAAGAACTTATTTCATCGAGGAAACAAACAAAAAGCCACTCAGAGCAAGATTGGGTGAATAGGGATGGTGGGGCATAGGGGTCACGCCATTCTGAGTCAAAAACTGCAGAACACTAAGTGTGGTGTGGGTAGATGCATTGCCATGCTGGAAGAAACTGTTTGTCACAACCTAGGATGTTTCTCCCACAAATCATGATGCACTGTACTACAAGAGGCCCACCCTCTAAAAGATAATTCTGGTTTTTGGGGGGTTCTCACTTATATATAATCTATATTATATATAGATGTATATTATGTAAATATTTATATATTTGATAGAAAGATAGAAATTGTGTGAAGATATGCTAAAGCATTAAAGACAGACAGAGCTGTTGGCCAATACGGTAGCCACCAGCCACATTTGGCTATTTACATTTCAGTCAACTAATTGAAATAAAATAAAACTTATCATTGTATTCCTTAGTCACATTAGCCACATTTACGTGTTCAACAGCCAAATATGACTAGTAGCACAGACACAGAACACTCCTACCATAACAGAAATGTCTACTAATCAGTGCCATATTAAAGCATGAAAGAGATCAAATATGTGAATCTTAGAGCACTTTATCCAGTTAGCCTAGAGATAAATCAAAAGAATGAACTCAGGGCAGGGTGCAGTGACTCATGCCTATATTCTCATTGCTTTGGGAGGTTAACATGGGAGGATCTCTTGAGGCCAGGAGTTCAAGACCAACCTGGGAAACATAGCAAGACTCCTTCTCCACAAAAAAAAAAAAAAAAAAAAAAAAGCTTTAATACTGGGCATCAAGGCACAAGTCTATAGTTCCAGCTACTCAGGAGGCAAAAGTGGGAGGGTCACTTGAGCCTAGGGGTTCAAGGCTGCAGTGAACTATGATCACTCCACTGCACTCTAGCCTGGGTGACAGAGCAAGATCCTGTCTCAAAAACCAAACAAACAAAAACTCACATCTATGAAAGTATGGTAACAGAATAGAACGCAAATATAACTTATGTCTAATCTCCTCATTCTTTTTTTTTTTTTTGAGTTGGAGTCTCACTCTGTCACCCAGACTGGAGTGCAGTCGCTTCCGGCCACCCCAACCTCGACTGCTGGGCTCCGGCGATCCTTCCGCCTCAGCTCTCCAAGTAGCTGGAATTACAGGCATGCGCTAACGCCGTGATTTTTTGATTTATTGTAAGATGAGTCTCGCTGCCCAGGCGGGTCTCGAACGTCAGGCAATCCACTCACCTCAGCCTCCCAAAGGCGGGGATTACAGGCTGAGCCACCGAGCCCGGCAATCTCCTCATTCTTAAAGACAAAGTTGAAACATATAACTTAAAAAAACACTACAAACAAAAACTCCAATCTCTTAGTCACTCCATATTGCTTTGATGAGATACTTTAAAAGGACACTATTTAGAAAGCTCCATATTTTGTTAAAGAGATATTTATCTAAAGTGCAACAATTACTTCAGTTTCATTTTGTCTGCCTTTCTCCCTGAAACACAATGTCAGTATGTCTAGAATTATGTGTAATGTTAATAATAGTAATTTCTGGAATATGGAATTTTGAGAGTTTTTAAAATTTCTTTTTTGTAGTTTTGATTGACATTTTTATAAGGAGCATTTATTTTTACAAAACCTATCAAATTATTTCTTAAATAGGTGCTTCAATAAAAATTTAAAAGAATATAGAAAAAAACATAAAAATCAAGGTTCATCACACAAGAGTACAAAATTAGAATCACTTTATGGTAATAAGAAAAAAATGTATGCATCTGGATAAGGATTAGAAGGCAACATCTAAAAAATAAAAAGTAGTCTTATTAAAGCTTTTTCTTCAAACTCTTGGTATAATTTCAGTAATATTGCCAGAAGTGCTTCAATGAAATCAATCATTCATACTCTTACTGGCATGGGAACTGAACTAATCACCTTGGCCTTTTACTGCAGGTAATCACCTGTAATAAAAGAGCTTGTTTAGGCTGAAGAAATAATGCCATGTTTCTAAGTCTGAGGGTTAAATGGACAGATTCTGGACTGCAGCTGTTCCTAGAATAAGCAGGTAGTCTTCTGTGAAAGGGAATCCTCAGTGTCCTCATTTTGCTAGATTGATACCACAGCTATAACAGATCCAGATGAGAAATAGGGGAGATGCCCACAGAATACAAGTCTATGACATTTTGAATTATCTTCGAGATTCACCAACCAAAAGCATAAAGTTTTGAGTCAACATGGAAGAGTAATTATTAAGTTTCTGAAGATATGAAATGTGACTATACATAGTTTATCACTGAGAGAAGTTTTAGATAATGTTTTGTTCATTATCTAGCCAAACTTTTGTAGACTTTAAGAGCATTAATAAGGGAAGAAACTTGTCAACACCATTCTCCATTAAATCCTCCCTTTGAATCTGCCTGGGGAAAGGGGGATACCTCGTCAACAAGGGTACCCGCATTTGTATACCTAACCCTGAATTGTACCCCACATCTTTAAAATTTAAAAAGTCAGAGTTAACAAAAGATCCTCCCTTTATTCCTACGCTGTTTCCTAAACCTAGAATGATTTACTACCATCAGTTCTGTTGATGTTCCCCAAGACCACCCTAAGTTCAAGGTCCAGGTCAATGCCACTTCAGCCAGGAAGCCTTCCTTGTGTACCAGCTAGAAATAACCCTACTTTCCTCGAATCTCCTATATCTCCTTAGTCCCTTATTAATTTACATGATGATTATTGTCATATGTATCTTACCTTCCCTAATGCATCATAAGAACGTAAAGGCAAGACTCAAGTCAGATTTACCCCTACATCTGACTCCTCTCATCTAGGACCTAGGAGTGTGACTTGAACATAGAAACACTGTGTAAATGAAGCAATGAGACATTTACAAATATTTTCCAGGACCATTCACCTTGTAAGATACTCCTCAAAAGAAATGCAAATTAAAGCTACACTGAGATACCACCTAACTCCAGTCAGAATGACCATCATCAATATCTCAAAAAACAACAGATGCTGGAGAGGATGTGGCGAAAAGGGAACACTTCTACACTGTTGGTAGGAGTGTTGACTAGTACAGCCTCTGTGGAAAACAGTGTGGCGATTCCTAAAAGTTCTGAAAATCGACCTTCCATATGACCCCACAATTCCCCTACTGGGAATATACCCAGAAGAACTCAGGTCACTCTATAAAAAAGATACCTGCACATGTATGTTTATCGCAGTATTGGTCACAACAGCAAGAACATGGAATCAACAGTGCTGCCCATCAAAAGAGGACTGGATTAAAAAAATGTGGTACATATATACAATGGAATATTACGCAGCCATAAAAAAGAACAAAATCATGAATGTCGCAGCAACATGGATGGAATTAGAGTTTATAATACTGAGTGGTCTCTCACAGAAACAAAGAGCTGAGTATCACATGTTCTCACTCATAAGCGAACCTTGAACAACTACTGTATTACTGTAGGAAAGGGATTGAAAATAGCGGGAAAATAGGGGGAGGGGGTGGGGGGTAGGTAGCTGGGATTGACAGTAGTCGATATCCGCTTGGGGAAGCGGGGGCACACCTCATCAACAAGGGTACCTGCACAATGGACATTTGTATACCTAACCCTGAATTGTACCCCACAATTTCAAAATAAAAATTAAAAGAGAGAAAAAAAGATACTCCTCAAAAAATGTGTTCCGTGTTCAAGTAAGTTTTAGAAAAGCTGTATAATCTGTTCATAACGAATATTGAAATTTCTGAGACATCCAATGGCGAAGAAACTCATTTTACTCTATTCAACTCCACATTGGCCACAGAATCCTATTCTCTTCATTTCCTTCTTTGTCTTTTGTATAAGACTTACACCATTAACCACCTCTGTTGGTCTCACTCATATTCCCTCAGCCCTGCTGGAGATCACCAGTGGATACTTCCCTTGCATGCTAATGGCTTCTGCATCTCTCTGCCCAAAGGCATTATCTGGCCCCTGAAGCATACTCTACCAGCTCACAGGAAGTTCCAGGAAGATGATACCTCTGGAGTAACCCATGAAAGACAGGAGTTGGTGAATAGCTACCCCAGCTCCCTTACCCTCTGGGCAATTCTGAGTTATGTTCTACCTAGTATCTTAAAGGATAATAACAGGATTAAGTAAAACAAATCAAATGAGGCTAAAGACAGCACTTGTATTATTTGTTTGAATGATGCTGCTGTTAAAGTTTAAGTGGCTAAAGACTGAACAGAATATGGCTGGAAATGACTTAATTATAGTCTCCTGAGGATAAATGGACAGTTCGAGTTATATTTTTAAAATAGTTCTTACACCAATACTTATCTAAATATTGCCTTTACTCCTTGTCATTACAAGTCTCTTATTTTTTATAACCTATTTCTCTCCTAAAGGAAACGAGAATGGCTGGCATGAAAATGTGAGCAAACCAAATGGAATTCTAATCAAACTTAATTGTATTAAAATCCTTGAAATTTTTCCACATACCTAAATTCTTAAACTCTCAGGATTTTTAGAGTCATATAATACATTTTCTAGTTGTGTCATCCATAGAGACCCATCTATTACAGTATATCTTCACTAGAAAACCTTTTTTGATCTCAACCATATGTGATCTCTACCTTATTTAAGTTCTCATACCTTTTTAGGCAGATGTTAACATACTTAGCTTACTTATTATCTCTTACCTAAATGTCAGCAAGTTGAGGTCAGAAACGATGTCATATGCTGTTGTCTATGCTCCATCACATCTCTCTCTTTTTATATTGGAGTCTCATTCTGGTACCCAGGATTGTGCAGTGGCACAGTCAAATCACAGCTCACCACAGCCTCGGCTTCCTGGGCTCAGGCAATCCTTCCGCCATAGCCTCTTGAGTAGCTGGGATTAAAGGTGCCCACCACCACACCTGGTTAACTTTTTGTAGAGATGAGATCTTGCTATGTTGCCCAGGCTGGTCTCAAACTCCTGGGCTCTGGCAATTCTCCTGCTTCGACCTCCCAAAGTGCTGAGATTACAAGCATGAGCCACCATACCCAGCCTTCCATCACATCTCTTAGACAAGAGCTTACCCAATAAGCATTTTTTGAAATGCCACATCTTGGGAAGACCAATTCACCTTTAGAGATGCTGAATAAGAAGAAAAAATGTTTTTAAAATATTCCTGCAGGCATCTTCCTAATCTAGAAGCAAAAATAAATGGACCTTTTTAATGAATATTTATTTATGTAATAAAGATAGCCCTATGAAAAAGCCTAATCTATGCCAAGCTTTTCCTCTTGCTCTCTGTATTTTCTTAGTTCAGGTTTTCAGTGTTCCTAAGCTTTCTTTGCCGCCCAAGACACCATATTATACGTCTTCTTTGGGTAAACAGCCCCTTAAGCTTCTAACATTTTCCTACTTCACCATAAAGTTGATCTGTTCTGTATTCTGCCCTTTTATCATTCCAATTTCTAATAGAGACAATATCACTTTTACCAAAAAAAAGTATGGGGAGGTTAATGTGTTAGCTAACTAAAGCATGGTTATTTGCTGATAATATTCCTTATATAAGCTATTTAAATCTTATCCCTTATGAAGGTACTTGACCAAGATAATCATGTACTGAGACTGTCCACATAGGGAGATTTGACAGCTAAGTTTGTCCGTACCTTAAACTCACATCAATTCAGGTATGACCATAAGTGGCCACGCAAACTATGCACTGCGTAACTTTTTGGTGCCATGCACAAAAGATACAAACTTAGTAGTACTCCCTGAGCTGCATAGTGTACAACTTGGACAGTTATACTCGGCAGTTCTTCACCAGATGAGCAGTTGCTCAGTTTTCCTGTGTGATAAATGGTTCTAACCACACTTTTTCTATCCCAGTTCCTAATTTCCAGTTCGCTTTAGTTCAGCTAGAGAGAAGTAAATGAATGTTTACAAATACTAAATATTTAGGCAATTCGCATTTCTTTCTACAAAAAATGAACCCAAGGAAGTCCATAATGACAATATGTAGACAAAATAAAAGCACATTGTTTTCCAGTCCCAGGTGCCAATGGTATTAAAATAGATGGAAGTTAGGTTTTCTGAAACTTCCCTTTGTAAAATTATTCTATTCGCCTTAATTTATGTTAGCCAGAATTCATTTTTTTTTCTCACATGTACATAGTCTCCAAAGAAATTTTGGTCTCTGAGATCTCTTCAAGGCCTTCTTTGGACCTTAGTGTCCTCCATTAGTATTTGCTAGAACAGTTATAACTATACCATTTGAAATTCTCTTAGTGAGGGTGCCAGCAGGGCACTTGGCCTTTAAGAAGAACTTGATATTCAGCCTGACGAATGTAAATTTAGGAGTCGAATCCTCATTCCTTGCTGTACAGGGTCTAAAATCTCTCAGCGCTACAGCTGTGCCCAGCCCGTGTTTAAGTGGGCAAAAACTCCAACTAAAAAATCTGCCTTCTCCTATTTCTCTCCCACCTAGATTTAATTCTCCACAGCCTATCCGAGCTCCAAATGAAAGTTTTAAATTCTAGGCACTGAAAGGTATTTGGACTCTGGCATGCTCCTTCCAACGCATTTCAACCAAGGAATCCCATTTAATTCCAAGTCAGTGAAATAAAAAGCTACATTGATTAAAACTCTCGAGGTTCAGATCAACTTTTAAGGAGGCACTGAATCTTTTTAACATCTGCTTCCTAACCAGCAAAGGTAATACATCTTTAAATAATTTGTAAGTATGTTAGAACTGCCACACAGTTATTGAGAGCTCTCCTTCAGTAAATAGGGGCTGCAGGCTTCATATTTCAGACAGCTGTCACCCATTAAATATTTTAATATTGAGGGGAATTAACTTTCATATCAATAGCAATGAAAAAAAAATTATCTTTGTAGCCAGGGCAGACGACGTCAGCGCATAACTTGTCATTTTCTAATTCAGCTGCTTCCATTTGCTTTGGAATTAGAACTAGACCTCAGAAACCAGAGCCACGGCATCCTCACACAAAAGCTGTTTCAAATTATGTGCAGCAAGTTTTTAAGCACATTAGCAACTAGAACAAGCTGTCCTCGTGCTAACTGGCCTTGCTTTGTTCTTGATGGTGGAAAATCTCGCTTTAACTGCCCTCTAATTTGTTGCAGAACGCTACTGCACCAGCAGCTGCCTTGGCACAGGATTAAACACACAAAAAAGCATTATTTTTCCACACAAATTATTAACAGTGCCAAAAGCCACAAAATCCTTTTTTTGAAAAAAAAAAAATCTTTTTTTCCTCCTCATCCCCTTTATTTTCCCTCCCCTATAAAACAACCTGCAATGAATTACACCTCAGTGGGTTCTTTTGAGATGCCCTCTCCTCCCACTTGCGGCATAAATGTTTAGAGAGGGTATTTCATTCTGTTTTTGATAAAACACAAAAGATTTAGAAACGGGACAAAGGGGAACTTTCGGCTGCACATATAATAAGTTTGTGAATGACTGAGGACTTTTGAAGAGCATATACACGGGACTATGGGGAAACCAGCTTGCCCAGTACCTCGCAGGCTTGTTCAGGAGGAAATACACCAAGTAAGCCTCCCTCTGTTCTGATCTTGGTCTGATTACAGCTATTTCCGTGCAAGAGTTAAACATCTTGCCAAGGGGAAGAAGCTGCTTGATGGCTGCTTCAGAAGAGAATTTATTAACGATGTCTCCAAATAATTGTTGAGAAGACAACTGTGCCTGCCCTCACTGTCTTTCTCATTCAGCGGGCTTGCCACAGCTTATTCTTTGTTTAATTACATTTGTTAGGGAATACCACGAGGACCTCTGAGGTCAATGCATTCCTATGTCCTGGCTCCGAAAGGGGATGTCATGGCTGATAATGCTTCTTTGCCACAAGACCACTGCCTTTTTTTTTTTTAAATACTGTGAGAGGTAAGAGCAGTTTAGGGATCCAGGGACAAGACCTCTGCCACCTTCTCATTATCCCTTTTGACAGGGAGAGTCCGAAGTTTGATTAGGAGAAATAAATCCATCAGGTGACTTCAGTGTCAGCTGGAAAAAGGACTCTGGAGTGGAGAGCAAAAACAACCTGGGACGGAAGTGACATTGATGATTTAGCTCTCAAGAGGCACCTACTCACAGCTTACTGCCTCACTGATGCCCAGTTCCCATCTTTCTCGTGGCAAAGGTTGGCCCTGTAGTATTCTCGCACAGTTTGCTTCCTTTCACAAAGAAAACTCCAGGAATAGAGTGGGGTGGTGGCCGCTGTAATGAGCACAAAGTTCTGTCACACAGTTTTACTCTTCAAGGTTAAGAAGCCGAAAGATAAGAATCCCCGAAATCTCCATGAGAACTGGCCATCACGAACATTGTCTGATCTGGGTTCAAAGCTACTGGCTGGCCTCCATCCACTTGCTCTCCCAGATGTGCCTCTCTCTTCAATTGTGCTGTCTTTTTGCATTCTTAATACTCACTCCCTTGATCAGTTATGTCGACTCTCCAAACTGGTCGGATGCAATGATTTGAAAAAAGCATGCATTCAAAGCTGCTTTTATTAAAAATTTCATTAAGGGATTTGCAACCTTCTCCTTTGCTTTCTGCTCCAGCTTCTCTCTGAGCTGCAAGTCAGAACATTCCACCCAGAGGCATTTACTGAAAATTCATCACACATCATCAGTTATTAAGCACACGACTCTCTGGGATTCAGGAAATAAACAGCCAAGAATTCTGAGCCACCCTTTGGACCTTAAATTCGTATGGTCAAGCAAAATGCCTGAAATTTAGGACCCAATCAAAGTCTGCTATATGTAAAGGACATAATTAAAGAGAAAACTCACGGTGTTACACAAATGCTTTATACTTGGGGACCATTTTCTGACTTTCTCATCAACCATGTAGGCCATCTACAAAAGGCAGAAATTGGGATTTTCCAATAAGTGACTGTTTCAGTTCAATCCAGGTGTATGTATGTTGCTTCCGAGTTACTTCTCATACGTGTATTAAATGCCAATCCTATATATTTTTGTATTGTCTAAATGTATATTCATAGCAAATACTGTTGATTAACTATGTTTTCCTTATGAATCTTTTTAGCTATGCTGTTTACAGACTAAAAAATGAGAGATTGTGTCAAATGTCTGGTGTTCATGTAAATCAAATCTTAAATTCCTATTAGCTGCTTCTTTCCCTATCTACGTCTTCCCTGTCTCATCTTGTGTGTAATAGGCATCATTTTGCCTAGCAGAAGATGACCAGACATCACAGTGCTGGGCATTTCTCCCCTTCCAAATACTACTTCTCACCATGATTCTCAGTCAGGCTACAGAACCATGGTTCTTAGAGTCTGGTCCCTGAGCCAGCAACCTCAGTGTCACCTGGGAATTTGCTAAAAATGCAAATTCTCAGACCCCAAACTAGCCCTGCTGAATCAAACTCTGGGGGTAGGGCCCAGCAATCTGCATTTTAAGAAGCCCTCCGGGTGATCCTAGAATTTGAGAATCATTGATCTAACCAGCATGTCCCACTGGTAGACTCAGGCCCTTTCACACTTGCCCACAACGCTGCCAGTCTTCTACTGTCCTCTGGTTTTCTGAGCTCCCCACCAGGATCCCCACAGAAGCGAGTCCTCCAAAAGTTGGACCTCATGGTTCTAAAAGATCACTTTCCCTCTGCTCTCCATCAAAATCTCTATCTTCATAGGAGATTTTTATGACCAGAGGAAGAAATTATTTAGCCCAAAGTAATGAATGTCTAATGATTGAATTATGATCCCTGCAATAGGTAAATGGGTGAGGAGAAAATTGTATCAGTACTTCTCAGTATCTAATAAATCATCTAAATAATCACTTAACATGGCCATACGGGAGGCTTCGGGGACTGTGATAGATCCAGGTATTCTAACTCTTGATGACAGACCACTCATTTAAACTTCCTGAAACTCTCTAAAGATCAGTTTCCTCATCAAGAAAAGAAGGCTCAAAATGTCTTCCTTGTAAAAGATTTGTGAGAGTCAATGATAATTTCCCAAAAACATACTTAGTATTGCACAGAGGAGATGCTGAATAAGTAGAAAATCTACCCATGTAATGGAAAGAAGGCGACATTGGAATCAAAGGGACATGAGTTCCAATTCAAGACCTAGTATGACTCTGGGGAAATTAAATGCCTTCAGTTTCCTTCTCTGTTAAGTGGGGATAACACACTGTAGTTATTTCTTCCATACTATTTATTGTACAAGGTTATCAGAAGGCTTAAACAACCCTAGTCTAACCCTACATAAATTACGTGATACAAAAAAGATGCTCATCTCCTTTTTCCCGGTATGGGATAAGGAGAAAAAGTGACAGGACAAAAGTCATTTATCTAAAACAAAACTGACCTGCATTTATGACCTGGTTATATTTTTCTTGCTGTGTTGTCTTGGATAAATTCTTCAATTACACTGAGCCCCAGCTTCCATATTTATTGAAAAATTATTCCCACCTTTTAAGGTTGTCGTAAGGTTTAAATGCAGTAATGAATGTGGGGAAAGAGAATAACATGGTGATTGGCTTAGAGTAGGCCTTCCATATTAGCGTTTTTTGTTACTACTACTAATTACTATTATTATCATTATTATTATTGTCATTGTTATCATTAAATGGTGGCTATTTTACCAGGCATGGTGATTCATGCCTGTAGTCCCAACTACCTAGGAAGCTGAGGTGGGAGATAGCTTGAGGACAGGAGTTTAACATCAGCCTGGACAACATAGTAAGACTCTATTTCTAAAAAAATTCTTTCAAATTAGCCAGTTGTGGTGGCATGCACTTGTAGTCCAGTCACTTGAGAAGCTGAGGCAAGAGGATTACTTGAGCCCAGATGTTCAAGGTTGTGGTAAGCTATGATTGTGCCATTGTACTCCAGCCAGGGGAACAGAGCAAGATCCCATATATAAAAAAAGAGGAAAAAATGGTGGCTATATCCTGATGGGGCTGATCTATCAAAAACCTAGGTGATAACTAGGTAGACAGTTATACAACCTTCTTTGTTCTCTATCAGGTTTCCAGCTGAGAATTTGTGTTGTCCTTTTGAAGTGCACATATAACTTTTACCATCTTTTATTTAAAACTCACAATTTTACAGCAGCCTTCACAAGGAATTTCCTCTTATTCTTCACGATACATACAGGAATGAAAGGTCAGAGAAACTAAGACACTTGCTTTTGTGCGTGTATCCCTACAACTTGAGAAAGCAGACTAAGTTACCTTCTCTTACCCTCTGCCTTTTAGAAATAAACCACGTAGAAAAGGAGGAAAGAACTCTATGAACTCTACCACATAAGCTGTACCACACCCCACCTCCAACTCATCCACCCCAAGTGCACAAAAGGTTTCAATTCTACAGATATTTTTTGAGTACTAGGTGCCAGACACCACTGATTAGAACATGTGCTGGTTCATACCTGAATTCTCACACCTACTCACACTCAGAATATTCTGGGGTTTGTCATCTGATACTGTCAAGTTTTTGCCAATTTGTCTCAGGTCATGAATAACCCTCAGGTACTTGCTCTTAATTGTTCCCAAAGTGACTGGGTAACCAGACCACGAACCAGACCATCCAACTGGGATGTAGGTTTGTCTTCTTACCTACAGAGTGCTTATATTCCTCAGAGAGTAAGGTTGACTCCCAGCTCTGCCTCCGAAGAATGATGTTTTTCTCTTAGGACCAAAGCTCAGGCTTTCCGGCACACTGAGTTTTTGTTACCAGGCTGCAGTCCCCAGCCAAGACATTCAGTTCTGCACTGCATCCGCCTTCAGTGGGTGTACAGGCATTAGACACCAGCTCACTCATTCCAGTCTTGGTTTCCAGACTCCACGCCTCCAGTTCCTACAGGCGGTTGAGAAAAATTCAAAAAATTAAAGTTTGAAATAAGGATAACCCTGGAGACTGTTCTCAAATAGAGCTTAAGTCAGAGGTCTAAAACATCATTGGCTTCAGGGACCAGTCATATAATGTAAATATATAAATCCATGTATACCACAGTAGGGAGAGAGAACGTCTGTGGCTAAATGAAGCAAGCGTGTAAATTCCAATTTAAAAAGAGAAAGCTGCGCAGGTTACCAAGTCACAGCCTCTGCAGTCCTTTTGGGACAGGATGGAGACTTCTGTAGTTTTGTAGGCCCAGCATTTGGCATAGTACCTGCACTCAGTAGGTGTTTGAATCAATGAATGGGTGAAATAGCAAAAAAGTGAGTGAATAAACTAGTGCAGAAAAGCTTAAATAGTCACTTTAGGTAGTATCTACATAACATGGGAGGTGACAAACCTCACTCATCTGAGCTTTCTGGGTTCCTCAAACTGTCTGAGATCTTTCAAACTTATAATAATACTCAAATTCATTTGCCTAAAGGATTTTATTTTTATTGGGACTTCATTATAGATAAACACATAGGTTATCGATGAATAGATATTAATATTATGCCTTCCTTTAAAACAACTCAGAGTATCATACATTTTAAGAATTCATTACCAGCCGGGCTCGGTGGCTCAGCCTGTAATCCCGCGCCTTTGGGAGGCTGAGGTGAGTGGATTGCCTGAGCCTGTGGGGTTCGAAACCCACCTGGGCAGCGAGATCTCATCTCTACAATAAATCAAAAAATCAACCGGGCATGGTAGCACATGCCTTTAGTTCCGGCCACTCGGAAGGCTGAGGCGGAAGGATCGCCGGAGCCCAGCAGGTTGAGGCTGCGGTGGCCGGAAGTGGCCGCTGCACTCCAGTCTGGGCGACAGAGTGAGACTCCAACTCAAAAAAAAAAAAAAAAAAAGAATTCATTACCAACTCCTCTAATGTAACAATAAGCTCCAACAGGTGAGAAAAAAGAAAGTGAGATTTAGAAGACCACATAGGAGAAAATTCAGAGAGGGAAACAAATTAGCAACTTAGAGTCATGGACTCACTTTACAGACCAAGTTGTCTCAATCCAAGTCACCTTCAGGCATCCAACGTGCCACCTTCACTCTTCTCTGGCACTGGGGAGGGAGGAAGATAGTGAGGACAGGGTTTGCCTGCTAATGATAAAAGAGGTGTTAGTATTCTGGGCCTATCCAGTTCCTTCTTGCACTGCTGCAATTTGGCAGCCTCCTGGTGGTGATCTAGGAAAGAGGGGATTATGTTGTATTCTACACAGCCCTACTGAGGATTCTGTGCCTGGAGATGATGGCAGATGACTTCAGGGCCTTCTCCGATTCCCACAGGGACAGGCCAAACCACATGAAAGCTGCCAGAATCCAAGATTCTCAGGAGTCGATCGACTCCTCTCCAGTGTTCTCTGCTGCCTGTTGCCTCCTGATTCTAGGCTGCGGTGAACCAGTGTCACCAGCTCCTGACCTGTTCCTCCCTGGTTCGCTACTCATTTCCATGTTGATAGCACTGAGCCCCCAGTGACTTGTCCATGGTCTGACTTCAAGATTGTATTAGTTTCCTATGGTTGCTTTAAAAAAAACCAAAAAACCAAAAAACAAGCAGCAGCAGCCACAAACTTGGTGGCCTAAAACACTAGAAAGTTATTCTCTCAGAGTTCTGGAAACCAGAAGTGCAAAATCAGTAACACTGAGCCAAAATCAAGCTGTTGGCAGGGCTGTACTCCCTCCAGAGACTCTATCCAAAGGAGAATCCATTCTTAGCCTCTTCCAGCTTCCGGTGGCTGCTGGCATTCACTGACCTGTGACTAGATCACTGCAATCTTGGCCTCCGTGGGCACATTACCTCCTCGTTCTCTTCCATTGGTATAATCTCCCTCTGCCTCTCTCTTACAAGGACACCTGTGGTGGCTTTTAGGGCCCCCCTAGATACCAGGGATAATCTCATCACAAGATCCTCAAGCACATCTGTAAAAATACTTTTTCCCAATAAGCTAACATCTGTCGTTTCCACGGAGTAGGAGGTGGACCATCCTTTGGTGGGGGGCATTTTAAAGGCTGCTATGAGGACCTTCACAAGCAACCTCAACCCCAAACTAAGAGTACAGTTCTCTGGAAAGTTAGAAAGCTGTTTCATTTGAATGCTGAAAGCTAAATGCCACAATTATCTTCATTGGGAAAGTATATTAACCTAAGATGTTTTCCAATTATAAAGGTCCATCTTGTTTAATACCTGTTTCTTCTTTGTCTGTTTTTTCACAATGCTCAAAGCAACCTCAATCTGTATTCTTTCCCTTACTTTCAGTAATTTGTTACACTTTTTCCTATTCCCTTTTTCCACTCTGACATCTAAATGGGGGCTGATGAGAAATTAGCAGTCTAATGCCTTGTGCTCAAATCTGGCATTGCTATTCCTCCTGAAGTCAGTCTCTATGACTCACAGCAGATACGACATACATGCCTCCCACCTATTTCCAACCAAAGATTGTCTAAACAGTGCACCAGCCAGGCCCAGATGGTGTCATGTTGCTCTTAAGTAAACTCCACTCAGCTTTTCTAGAGATGAAGACAGAGTGGCTTCTCTGCCCTCCATTTTGAGAAAGCGCTCTTAGGGAGACCTGTGCTGTGCTCATGTTTGTTCAGGTGGCTTGATATTTGCCACAAGACATTCTTTCCCAAGCAGCCTCAAAAGACAACCTCCTACTTCTGTAAAACATGTGGATTGGGTTTCTTCGAGTGAAACGTCATAGCATATGCAGCCCACTTAGAAAAACTCCTAAACCTTCCACTGTGGGGAAAGTGTTTGTTCCCCAAGCCAGCCAAAGGATGTCACTCAAGCATAACCAGGAAAGTGGTTTCCCACTTGAATCCAGATATAAGTTGGGCTCTTTGCGGGATAGATTTATGTTTCCCTCAACCACAGCACTTGGGATAGAAGTTTCTTTTGCCAAGAAACAAAGAACATGTTCTGTACCCTTTATCAGTTTTCATAAGAGTTTTCCAATTCTCCTCATGCTGTGCCAGGAAAGAAAATAAAAATTATCTGTGGCTTTGTAAAAATCTGTTGCTTTGGGGAAATGTTCTTTTCTGACCAATATGAAAATCTCAGTCTCTGATTAAAACAGAGGAAAATTCAAGTGATATGTTGTTCTATTTCTAAGGTTTTAAGAAACAATGAGACATTCATGCTGTAGAAATTGCAAATTTGTTCAAAATCCAAAAATAGCCTTACAAAAGCTTACCACCCTTTACAGATGTGCTGGGACCCACACTTCAAAGAGGTTGCTAATAAAGGACTAAAATGCCCAAATCCTTTAAGTAACAGGATGGAGATTTATTTACATAGAGAAGACCTTTTTTTTTTCTTTTTGGCAGTGTTTCAGGCCAATACTATGTTGGAGACGGAGCCCAGCAAGCTATAAATGAGGCTGAGCATGGATGTGGTTAGCAGTCTGCTGCAAAGGCCCATCATAAAAACAACAAAGCTTGTCCTCTTCGAAATGAGGGAACAACTGTTCTTTCTGCTGGTTCCACACTTGTTTCTGAATCAGCACTATCAGACTGAGTAGAGTCATGTGTCCCTAATTTGTCAGTAGGCAATTTGCTCCTTGTATGAACATCAGCAAGTGCACTTACACACACCTGGATGGTACAGTCTATTGCTCCTAGGCCACAAACAAGTATAGTGTTACCGTGTTGAATACTGTAGACACTGTAACACATCCCAACATAGAAATGGTAAATATTCTATTTATAACACATCCCAACATAGAAAAGGTACAGTAGAAATATAATATAAAAGATTAAAAATTGGACGGGTGTGGCAGCTCACACTTGTAATCCCAGCACTTTGGGAGGCTAAGGCAGGAGAATCACTTGAGCCCAGGAGTTTTAGACAAACATAGGCAATATAGCAAGACCTGTCTCTACAAAAAATAAAGATAAAATTAGGCAGGTGTAGTGGTGTGCACCTATAGTCCCAGTTACTTGGGAGGCTGAGGCAGGAGGATTGCTTGAGCCCAGATGGTCAAGGTTGTGGTGAGCCATGACTGCACCACTGTATCCCAGCGTGGTATACTTGTATAGGGCATTTACAATGAATAGAACTTGCAGGACTAGAAGTTGCTCTGAGTGGCTCAGTAGTAATTGAATGTGAAGGCCAAGGACATCACTGTATACTACCGCAGATGTTATACACCGTACATATATTAAACACTGTATATTTAGGCTACCCCAAATTTACCAAAAAACTATTTTTCTTTCTTCAATAATAAATTAAACTTAGCTGACTTTTTTACTTTATAAACTTTTAATTTTTAAACTTTCTGACTCCCTTGTAATAACACTTAGCTTAAAACACAGACACATTGTATAGCGTCACACAAACCTTCCTTCTTAAATTATTGTTCTATAAGCTTTTTCTATTTTTAAATTTAATTTATCTTTTTATTTTTTAAACTCCTTGCTAAAAAAAAATGGCAATAGGACACACATACATTAGCCTAGGCCTACACAGGGTCAAGATCTTCAATACCACCATTGTCCACCTCCACATCTTGTCCCACCGAAAGGTCTCTGGGTCAATAACACACATGGAGCTGTCATCTCCTGTGATAACAATACCTTCTTCTGGAAGATCTCCTGAAGGACCTGCCTGGGGCTGTTTTACAAATAACTTTCTTAGTAAGTAGAAGGCATACACTCTAAAATAACAATTAATGTATATAATAAACGTCAATACATAAACCAGTAACATAGTCGTTTGTTATCATTACCAAGTATCATGTACCATACATAACTGTGTGAGCTCCTTCCCTTTTAAAAGACTAGCAAGCCAGGCTCGGTGGCTCAGCCTGTAATCCCACGCCTTTGGGAGGCTGAGGTGAGCGGATTGCCTGAGCCTGTGGGTTTGAGACCCGCCTGGGCAGGCGAGACCTCATCTCTACAATAAATCAAAAATTAGGCGGGAGTGGTAGCGCGTGCCTGTAGTTCCAGCTACTTGGAAGGCTGAGGCAGAAGGATCGCCGGAGCCCAGCAGGTCGAGGCTGCAGTGGCCGGGAGCGGCCACTGCACTCCAGTCTGGGCGACGGTGAGACTCCAACTCAAAAAAAAAAAAAATGACTTGCAGTTTGTTCACACCAGCATCACCACAAACACGTGAATAACACATTGTGCTCCAACATTAGATACCTACAACATTACGAGGCTATGGCATCACTAGGTAATGGGAATTTTTCAGCTCCATTATAGAGCCACTGCTGTATATCTGTCATGGAACACCGCACGACTATAAACAAGAAGCCCAGAAATACTTGATGTTAGGTCATTCAAGGAACCAGTAAGGGAAAAAAAAAAAAAAAACCCCTCGTTCTCAAGAGTTGATCAAAACTCTAGTTTTTCCTTTGCTCTCTGTGGTTCTGAAAAGATTAGAGCTCTGGTAAACATGATGGCCTTAATTCTGACCTCAGCTAAGCCTCTTCTGAGCACTTTCTGATTCTCAGAGAGCCCACTTTCCTTATATTAGAAAACAGTGTGCAAGAGTGCCTATATATGTATTTTACTTCTGTTATTTTCCTTTGGGATGCTGCGCTGAGAGGAAAGGGATGATTGTGTTGACATTCTTTGCTTCTAAAGCTTCTAATACTCAACAGTTTGCTATTTATGCTCTACAAGAACTGAATGTTATTTTTAGCACTCTGCACACATCATTCTGTACCCTCTTTATGACTTCAGTTTCCCCCAACTACATCTCCTCACCTTAAAAAAAAAAAGCATTCACGGTTTATCTTTGAGACTTCATCTTTCAGGAAGACCTTCCTAATCCCAGCTCCCCATTCCCTAACAGAGATGTGGTTACAGTCCTCTCCTCTGTGCTACCATGGAAATCTCTGCATCGCTCTAACCCCAAACTTACCACATTATAACTGCATGTTGACTTGTTTGGCTTCCCTTCTAAGAGAATCATATCTCTAGCACCTGGCAAAGAATAAATAATAAATGCTCACTCTTAAGGAATTTATGAGGCCAGTGTGGTGGCTCATGTCTGTAATCCTAGCAATTTGAGAGACCAAGAGGGGGGATTACTTGATCCCAGGAGTTCAAGATCAATCTAGGCAACATAGCGAGACCTCGTCTCTACAAAAATAAAAAAACTTAACAGGGTGGGGTGGCGTGTTCCTGTAGTACCAGCTACTCAGGAGGCTGAGGTAGAGAGTTCATCTGAGTCCAGGAGGTGGAAACTGCAGTGAGCCATGATCATGCCACTGCACTCCAGCCTGTGGAAATCAGTGAGATCCTGACTCAAAAAAAAAAAAAAAAATTATGGGCCCTAAAAACTTAAGGATGACTTATCTTATCGTTGTATGTCTTTGTAGTTAGATAAAAAAAGAAAAAAATGTTTCTTTTCCTAGGCTAGATTAGAGTCATAAGAAGAGAAATATTTCATCTCTAGTTATAGACTGATCTTTTCCTAAAGCTAAAATGACCTGAATGTTGATTTCTATACACAGGGCCTCTGGCACTTCTGAAAGAAACATTGTTCTTAAAGCCACTGAAGGGATTTAGGGTTTCACTGAACCATGATGCAGGCTGCCTCGGCTGGAGTGTTGAGTCTGTTTGCCTGCCACCAGAGTCCAGTCTCCAGAATAAAGCAGATTAAAAGAAAATTAACCCTCATAATTGCTTCCCAAACAGATTTTGTTGTCCACATGGGATTACACACAGGATGACCAAGTTTCCCATAACCTTAACCAATGGTCCTGATCTCCCCAACCCTGGGTTGATGAGCACAAGTCAAGAATCCAAATCCCTTGTCTCCTACGGGCTAATCCTTTTCAATGAGATGTTCACAGGCCTATGTTATTAATGGAGATTTAAAGGAAAGGAAAAAAAAAGGAAACAATCACATTCTCAACGAATTCAAGTTCGCATGACTGAGAAGGGAACTCAAGATTTTCTAAATGTTTCATAACTGAAGGTCCTGCCAGGTGTAGAATGTGTGCACATCACTTATGCCAGTGGACATCTTAGATAAAGGAGATCATCTGGCTTTATATTTAATAAAATGATCTTTCAGGGTACTAAAGCTAAGACGTGAGAAGCTATCACTGAGCTTTCAAAAGCCACAATGGCCTGATTTTAAATCAAATGAAAAATTTCATTTCAGATCAAATTGGTAAAAAATCTGGAATCAGGCCAGAGGAAAAAAAGCAGCAAAACTCAAATGAACAGAAGTAATTAATCATGAAGCTAAGGTCCAGAAAGAGCATTGAAAAGTCTGCCTGTGGCCTCCAGGCCAACTTCTGCTACCTCCCTGTGAGGGGTGAATGTGTACACCAGTGGCTCCCAATCAAGAAACTCACAGACTTCTGGGTGGTAGATCTCAGAGTCACTAACAGAGGTCCAAGGAGACAGCCTGGAACAATGACTCATACCTACAATCCTGGCACTTGGGGAGGCCGAGGCAAGAGGATCACCTGAGCCAAGGAGTTCGAGACCAGGTTGGGCAGCATACAAAAATAAAAAATAAACTTTAAAAAGACAAAGATCTTGCCTTGACAGTCAGACATTCTAACTGGAGCAGACAGCCCCTAAAGAGAGGCTACAGTATGTTAGAAGACATTATCTGCAAAATGAACATTTGTATACCTAGCCCTGAATCGTACCCCACATCTTTAAAATAAAATTAAAAATTAAAAAAAAAAAAAAAAACGCATCCACATGAGCAGCAAATGCCAGCTAAGGCTAATTAAACAACATGTCTCACACAAACACATTTTTTTAAAAATGAATTTAGGTACTGATTTTAAAATGTTGATTTCCTTGCAGTTTTTCCATCTTCGGGGTTTCCAATCAACAGACACTAAAAGCAACACTACAACTCAAGGACTGGGGGTTAAGGACAGTGATGGGTGAATTTTTTAAAGTTAACTTTTTATAAGCAAATAATATCCAAAGGTGTGAATATTTGGGGGCATTAAAATACTAGAAATCGCCATTCTTCATGCTCTCATCGACAACTCAGAAAACATTTGCACAATCTGCATATTCAGTTTATTCTAAGGTTTCTTAATTCATCTACACAGGAAGGATTTCAAAAGTCTATCTAAATGCTTCCTGCCGCACTTTTACCTGGGTCTAATTTATCGTTCCTTCCTGAAGTTTACCGGATGATTCCCACAGTTCTTCATATGGCCAATGACTAAACTTACTCTCTATTCCAAGTACCTCTTTCTTCTTCAGACTAAAAGCTGAAATCTTCCCACATGGAGTAATATCTAGACATTTAAACATTGACATTCTCTAAAACAGCATGATCCACCAAAACTTTCTGCAATGATGAAAATACTCTACATCTGTGTTGAGTACCCCAATAGGGTAGCAACTAGCCTCATGTGAGCACTGAGTGCTTAAATTATGGCCAGTGAGCCTGAGGAACTGAATTTTTAATTTAAATTTAATTTAGCAAATTAAATTTGAGATCAATTTAATTTTAATTAATTTACATTCAAATTTAAATAGAAACACATGGCTAGTGGCTACCATATTGAATGATGCAGATCTGGACATTATCCATTTCCTAATCATCTTATTTAATTATAGCGTACCCCAAATGCAGAAAATAGCCCAGTAAAGACTTAATTGATTTCAAAAGCCAGATTATTAAATTGTACACATAGCACCATGGTGCCAATGGGGCCAATGACATGATCTTAATTCCTGTGGGGGCATATTAGCTTTACAACAAAGATAGCTAAAAAATAAATGCTAACCTAGGCTAATATAAAAAGGCTGAGATAAAAGATTGCGGCTCAGGAACAAGTACATACATTCTTGGAAAATAGTGTATCCAAAGGCCTCAGAAGTTTACCTTTGTAGGCGAAGATCTGCTTCCTCCATGAATTGTGCTTTAAATTGTTAGTTTGGTAATAATCAGTATGTGACTTTTGGTTCTAAGCTCTTTTTTCTTATACACTTACACAAAAGAAGCAAAGAATTTGTTTTCTTGATAATGAAATTTTTTTCCTTCTTTAAGTGAATCAGTCTTAATGGGTCCCCACTGAGTTGCCCAAAGACTGATCACTGTGGAGTTTCGTTCAAGTAATAAATACTCTTATATGGACACTGAATCATTACAAATCTCATTGTCAACTAGGTATGAACCCACTTAACAGTAATCTAATTTGAACCATGTTTTTCCAGGAATGCAGACACAGGACCAAATCTGTCCTTTAATTTGTATTAACAGAATTCACTTCCAGTGAGTTTCCAGGAGCTGAAAGAACACTATAAGATGATGTAAGACTCAGCCCCTATCCAAAATAATTTAAACATACAACATCTCGTACCGATAATCAAGGAGACAAGAGGCTCTATTTTATGTCCCTTTTTTAAAATTTTAGTTTATTTTTTAACATGTTTTTTATTTTAAAATTGTGGGATACAGTTAAGGGTTAGGTATACAAATATGTATTGTGCAGGTACCCTTGTTTCTTTTTCATTGTCCATTTTTCTGCATTCCTTCCATTTATACAATGCATTTTGTGAAATACCTGATCTTCTTAGTACTTCTGGTTCACTGACTTTCTTTTGGTAAAGCCTGCAATGATGTAACACCTGCAAATTATTTCTAGCCCCATCTGAAGGCGTTATTATTTCCCTATATTAAATAAACGTTATCTTATATGTAATACATCTCGTGCTTTTTCCTTCCCATTAAAAGTTATTGCATTGAATAATCCTAAAATTCTTAGATATGAATTTAGATATGAATTGTGGGCTTGCAATAACTAGCATTTGCTCAGCACTTTAACTCCAGAACTTTTCTTTTTTTTTTTGAGTTTAAGTCTCACTCTTGTCGCCCAGGCTGGAGTGCAGTGGCATGCTCACAGCCACCATAGCCTCGACCTGCTGGCTCAGGCAACCCCTTCACTTCAGCCTTCCAGGCAGCCGGAACTACAGGCATGCACTACCACGCCTGGCTAATTTTTGTGATTTATTGTAGAGACGAAGTCTCACCAAGTTGTCCAAGCTGGTCACGAACCCAGGGGCTCAGGCAATCCTCTCGCCTCAGCCTCCCAAAGTACTGGGATTATAAACTGAGCCACCGTGCCCAGCCAACTCCAGTACTTTCAAGAGTTTGCTAGCTCTCACTTGGCCTTCATATGATCATTTTCCCTTTGTACATTACAGAATTACAGCTTAGAAGTGACTTCCCCAAGAGAACATATGTAAGTCATAATCTAGAAAAGTGCTTCCCATATTGTGACCAGTGAATATCAGCTTACCATAAAATAGGTAATAATGAATATAGTATATACTTCTTGTAAATATGCAAAGCTCATTACCATATTTAAGGCTCTGAAAAGTCCTGCGCTGTAAAAAAAAGCTTGAACTTTCTTACCCGGCATTTCCCAAACGTATTTAGCCACCGAGTTTTTATTTTTAAAAATATCATTTAATAGCCGGGCTCGGTGGCTCAGCTTGTAATCCCGTGCCTTTGGGAGGCTGAGGAGAGTGGATTGCCTGAGCCCACGGGTTCGAGACCCGCCTGGGCAGCGAGACATCATCTCTACAATAAATCAAAAGAATCAAAAGAATCAGTGCATGCCTGTAATTCCGGCTACTCGGAAGGCTGAGGCGGAAGGATCGCCGGAGCCCAGCAGGTCGAGGCTGCGGGGGCCGGGAGCGGCCACCGCACTCCAGTCTGGGCAACCGAGTAAGACTCCAACTCAAAAAATATATATATATATGTATATCATTTATTGTTCTACAAATACCCTTTGAAAAAATATTGAGCTGGGAAAATGTTCTTAAAGTATCAAAGATGGTAGGAAATTAGACAACTGAATAAAACTTCTCAAGTCCCACATACTTGGGATAGAACTCCCCACGTAACTGCACTCTCTACATGTCCTCCTCTTTAAAGATCCTCAATTCCTATGTCTGTATTGTACCTGTAGCAGGGTAACACGGTAAAAACGCTTAACCAAGAACCACGGCAAGTGTGAATTTGTTTCCAAAAATGAAAGCCCTGTAGCTAAAATGGAGTTACAAGTGGTGTCTACCATCTTAAGTACTGATTTGACACAGCCTCTCTACAAAACCACAGTCCCCAAGCTCCAGGTATTCTTTCAGGCTAGAGGCTGAACCTCCCTGGTGTTCTTAGGAGGTCTCTCATACAGAAAGCCTTTGCTTCGAGCAGAATCAACAGCTGTCTCATTTTCTCCAGGCACTCAGACCCAGCGCTTCCCCTGCCCTTGATGAATTCCCAGTTAGTCCTGTTAAGGTCATTTTTATAAATAGTGCAAAGGACCCCCTAAAGTCCTTTGGATGATTTAGGAAGACACACCACTTCCTAAATCAGCAACCAGAAAAACAAGGGGCAGAGGACCACCAAATGGCACATGCTCTCAAGAGAAGCTATTGAAACAAAGGCAAAGGGTGGGGGGTGTCCAGACACTGGCCCAGAATGCTTGTGCTTAATTAAGGACAGGCATCACTTAAAGGAAGTGGCAGCAGTCATCAGTAAGAGCGACACTCCAGCCTGGCCCTCACCCACTTCATCCTACCTCCAACTTTTTTCCTTCATCTGTAGATTCGTATCACGGTAGAAATAAAACCTTTGAATCTGCCAGAAACAGATGACAAGGCCGGTCCTCTGCAGTCAGTTAGTGACCACCTAAATCTTGCTTTCAGTGTGTGTGACCCTAGCACCTTAGCTTACGTGGGTCTACCTTTGCCCCTGTGCCCTCTCTTCCTGACAGACTCATCCTGTCCTGAGACTAAGTTTCTCAGCTCTCAGATACTTTATTCATTCTTTGATGCCTGGCTCAGTCCCCAGTCGGAATTAGTCCTCCTCTGGCTCCCTCCCAACTCTCCACCAACACCATTCTTCTCTACAGAGTAGAATTTTAAGCAATGGGCCATTTGGGTGGTGGCCCAGGGCAACAATCTATAAGGGGGACTTTCCCTGGAATAAAATGTCACCATGGTACCCACATGCAATTCCACAGGTAGCTGAAAAAGATACACATATAAATTGATCTTGCATATTAAAACTGAGGTACACCGAAAAGAAAAAAAATCTGTGCTGGTAAGATTCTTTCCGCTGCTAAATAAAATTGAATATGTTTTTAAATTATTGGTTTTTAAAGTCATTAAATTATTAACTTTCCCGGCATCTCCACCTGGTGTGGTCTGGGTCTGTTTTTGTTAGTCTAACCACAATACAATCAGTCACATATCTGCCTATGTCGTTGTATTTGCAGAAGTTGGTATAGGGCCTTGCATATGGCAGGTATTCAACACAGTTTGTTAGAGTGAAATTCATTGGTAGTCTTTCTTATACCCAACTATAGGCTACAGTGTATCAGATACTGGAAAAGACAGCTGAAAATTTTCTGGATTATGCCAAGAAAATTAATTTAATTACCTTAACTCCTCCAGGAAGGTTGAAAAAGTCAACAAGCAAATTGACATAAACCAGCTCCCTTTGAAAGGGGAACTTGCGCCTGCCTAAGAGACACTGCTATGTGGGAGGAGAAAGCAGAGAGATATTATTTAACAGTGTTGATGAAATGCAGCTTTTCTTTTCCTTCCAGGTTGAACATTGACTAAATGGTCACTTTATTTGTTTTATAATTTTCTAGACCATTACACACACTCACACCCATTGCCAAATACAAATAATTTCATTAATCCACTTTTGAGATTTTTTTCCACCAGACCCCACTTCCATTAATGCAGAGACACTAAAGGTAAGTGGCCAACAGAGCAAATTGGCCTAGAAGCAAATCCACCCATTTGGTTCTTTCCTCTACGATTCCTACTCCGTTTTCTGTCAACACCTCACCACCACCATGAACACACATACATCCACACAAAGGTGCATATACACACCCCTAGTGAACCGATAAAATAAATCACCTCCATTACACAGAAAATTCTTTCCCATTGCTTAGTGTCTTATGACTCTGTTCTTTGTATTCAGTCAAACCACCAGACCCAACTTCTATGCCAGCCCTGTTATTTCCTAACCACGTGGCCTTTGGCAAGTCATATAACCTCGCTGAGATGCTGCTTTTCTTCTGGAAAACAGAGTTGATGGTGCTCATCTGTCAAGCTTACTGGGAAGGTTAAGTTGGATGACATAGACATACCCAGAGCAGTCACAAAGACACAGTGAGCACTCAATCAAAGAGCCCCCTTCAAAGGGACTAAATTTTCTCCAGAGAAGTTAGGTCACCCCTCAGTGAAATTCTAAGATGACCCACTGTAAATCTGAAGTTGACTGTGTGAGCACAAGCCTGCAGCCATAGCATTCTCAAGGACCCCGTAGCCTATGCCGGGACTGTGTGAGAATCAGCCTTCCTATCCCCTGGTTTCTATCCCCACCAGCATCCCACCATACACAGAACTGCAGACCCACAACTTGCAAAAATGGAGCAGGGCCTGGATTTCGTCACTCACCTGAACCCGCCCTTGCCTGGGCTCCTTTGTGCAATGCACACACTGTACTAGCATACAAAGGAAGCCTGAGCGTACTCTGATTCAGAGTCTCTCCAAACCCTTCTTTTCACCTTATTTCCACTGAACCGGGAGGGTGATTCTTCAAATCCTATTTCCCAGGAAAGCTGAGGGGAAAACTCCTGAGGAATCCAAAACTTGGAACGGGGTTTGCAGCATAAGATGGATGATTCATGGTGCCATGGCAAGTCAGAACCCAGAATGTGAACAGCACCAACTGCAATGGGGAAACATTTGCCTTCCGTTCAGTTGTGCCTCTTCCTGTACTATGAGGTGACCCTGGGCCCCACAGTTAGCTTCTCTAAGTCACAGTTTCCTCAACCACAAAATGGAGTTAATACCTGCCCTATTCCTTAACCCCCAAGTAAGATGGTATGTGTGAACTTCAAATTAAAAAGTCATTATGAGAGTTTCTGTTATCAATTAAGTTCATCAGAATCAGTCAGACACTGTGCTTAGCCAACACAAAAGAAGCAAAGAAAGAAAGCACCATGACTATTAGTGAAATATTTAAGTGTCAGCACCCAACTCGAGCACACCTTTTCGGTAGTCCCATCCCTGATTCTCCACCCCAAGCCACTCTCTCCTCAGATGAAAAGTACTTGTCCCTCCAGTGTTTCCTCTGCACCTGTAGCTACTTCTTTTGTTGCACACACTCTTTTTTGTTGCACACACCTCAAGGAATCGTAGTTGTTTGTCTGCTTGCCTTTCACCCCTGCCAGACTATGAGCTCATTTAGGGCTACAGCCATGTCTGCAACGAACCCTGCCTGAGCCCGCTTCCTGGCACACAATTCCTACTGTTAGTGTCTTCACATCCTGACCTAAATTCTTCTCTCAGCTATGCATTCACTAAAGCCACGAGCTTGGACAAATCCCTTTTCTTCTGTGAATTGAGGGCACCAGGCTAAGTCAAGTTTACAAACTCCTGCCCCACAGGCCAGGTCTAGCTCCCAGACATGGTTTTTGGCCTGCATCATATGGACATTTATAGTGTTAAAAATAAATTTCAATTGATTATGAACATTTGGATATAAGAAAATTTCACACAAATTATAATTTTAGCTTCTCTTAAAAAAAATTGACCTTCCATATGACCCAGCAATCCCCCTTCTGGGAATATACCCAGAGGAACTCAAATCATTCTACAAAAAAGATCACTGCGCACCTGTGTTTACTGCAGCATATTCACAATAGCAAAACATGGACCCAACCATGCTGCCCATCAAAAGTAGACTGGACTTTTAAAATGTGGTACATACAACCAATGGACTATTACATAGCCATAAAGGATGACAAAATTATGAACTTCACAGCAACTTGGATGAACTTCGAGTCTATAACACTCAGTGAACTATCACAGAAACAAAGAACTGAGTACCACATGTTCTCACTCATAAGCAGACCCTGAACAATTATCATAATAAAATAAGAAAGAGAATGGCAGTAGTAGGAAACTGCCGGGAGGGAGAGGAGGTACACTTTATCAATAAGGGTACCTGATCTCAAACCAGGTGACAAGGGGACAAAAGTGAGGCCTAAACTTTACCACAATAACCATTTGTTTTTCCTAACCCTGCATTGTACTCCACATCTTTAAAATTAAAAAATGAAATAACATAAGACATAAATTTAAAAAAAACTTTTTAGCCTCTGGAAATATGAGATCTCATTGGTATTTCTGGACCTTAATATGAATAAGATGTCAAATTCTTGATTTCGTTAAATCATTTAAGGACTGGGAAAAAATACAAAAAATAAAAATAACTTCATTGCAACACATATACAAACAAATAAAACTCTCTCAGCACTGGCTGCTACTCCCAACAGCAACAGTTGGTGAAGCAGGCTGGTACTTACTCTCTGAGGGTGACGGGCACTGCCCAGCTCACCATGGTCCTCTTGACGCAGTCACTCATTTATATAACCTGTATCTGTCCTTACATGCATTTCATTAGCATTATTGCAAGGCATTCTAGCCCTAATAACACTACTCTAGGTCTCCAGGAATCCTCTACCAAACAGACATACAATGGAACAGGATAACCCCAAATCTGAGAGGGGTTGTACGTAATGCTTACCTATTCCAAAGAAGTCACCCGGAGGTTCAGAAGGGAAAGACGTTGGTTTATTAGAACTCACAGGAGGCACCAATGGTGGCAGGTCACTGAAGAATCCATACCTCTGGTCAGTATAGCAAGCAGCTTTATAATCAAAGCAATCGAGTTAATCATTCAAATTCCTATCACGCCATTAGATTGATTAAGAGTGATGAGCCGGGCTTGGTGGCTCAGCCTGTAATCCCGCGCCTTGGGAGGCTGAGGTGAGTGGATTGCCTGAGCCCACGGGTTCGAGACCTGCCTGGGCAATTTGGCGAGACCTCATCTCTACAATAAATCAAAAAATTAGCCAGGCGTGGTAGCACACGCCTGTAATTCCGGCTACTCGGAAGGCTGAGGCGGAAGGATCGCCAGAGCCCAGCAGGTGGAGGCTGCGGTGGCCAGGAGTGGCCACTGCACTCCAGTCTGGGCAACAGAGTGAGACTCCGACTCAAAAAAAAAAAAAGAGTGATGACTAGTTTGCTTTCAGCTTTGCTTGATCACCTGCGCCCATGACTCACTACTGGGAATAGCCATATCCTTCAGAGACCAGCCTTGGCCAGAGGCCACACCCTGAGGGAGGGAGATGAAGCCAGGTAGAGAGGAAACAGTCTATGCCTGGACAACAACTACACACACTCTCTCTCTCTCTCTCTCTCTCTCTCTCTCTCTCTCTCTCTCTCTCTCTCTCTCTCTCTCTCTCTCTCTTCTCTCTCTCTCTCTCCTTGGAGACAGAAGTCTCTGAGGTCACAACTGCTACTGCACTACTCACTATCCTCACTTTGGGCCAAAGCAATTAATAAAGGAAAGGAAGAGACATCAAATAGAGGAAAAAATAGAAAGAAGGAGGAGGAGAGGGAGGCTTTAGCTACCAATAGTGCTACCAGAGGTATTATGATATCATGTGTGGAAAATTAGATAGTTATACAACGCCAGGTTTTCCATACAGCAAAGCAATCATTTTGTCTATGATCCTGGAAACACACATAATAGCTGATGTGAAAAACTGGAGGTTAATCATCAGAAATTATTGTGACTTTGGGTGTCACTCCCACTGGGGTTCTCTCCCTCCTGCTCCCCATGGCCCTCTTGCAAAGAGCTGCAACTAGCAATTTGAAATTTACACACCTTCGCGAAAGGGCTGCCCCCAATCCGCAGCATTATCCGTAACCTCCCAAGGCAAAGCTGCCATTACTTACAGTATAATCAGAGGCGCAGCAGGTGCCGAGAGAAAGAGAGAGCTAGGCACGTATTACTAAGAAGCCTGATGTGTCCAACACACGGCTCTTCTCTAACAAGCATTGCCCCAGGAAATTTAAAATAGCACAGCTCAATGTGCACGGCATACATCAGCTACAGCCATACGGAGTCCGAATGGCCAGATCAACACCAGGCCAACCTGCGTTTTCTCTCCCCCTTCCTTTATACTCTGGCTAGATCAGTTAGAGCACAGGGTCTGGCATAAGCTCTGTCTTTAGAACCTTCCACCAGCCTCTTAAAGAACTACCCTCATTCCCAGAATTCTCAGGTTTCCTCCCTTCCCAAAAGCTCCAAGTTGATAAATGAAAGAAAAGTTGTGTGAAACGGCCACAGATTAGTATTCTTATCCCACACCATGGTCTCATGAGACTAGTCCATCAGCCAATAATAAAGAGTAGAAAAGTCTTATTTTACAAATATTTTTATTAGAATGTATGCTTTGGGAGCAGAGGATTTTAGGAAGGAAACCATTTAGCAAGCACAAGTAAGTTGCAAACTGTTCCACTCTCTCCAGACATATTTAAAGCAACCAGAGTACAGTTTGCAGCCAGTTGCTCCATCTCATGAACATTATTCTCCAAGGTGATGGGTATGGAGAGAGAAGATTAATTACAGAAATACATTAATCACATCTGAAAAGGCTAAATAGACTCAAGTGTTCACACTATTGGCAATGTATCCACACCTTTCTCTTCTACATGAAGTATAACACACGCCCACATCCAGAATGTGGAGAGAGGCATGGGTTTGGAATTCAAGAACCCTGAATTCCAGGCCTGACTTCGCTAGCTAAAATTGGGATCCCCGCAAACCTCTTAACATCTCTAGATTTCCTCACCGGTAAAATAAAACAGATGAAATAACTTCTAAAGCAGAGCTTCTCAAATTTTAAGATGCGCCGGGCTCGGTGGCTCAGCCTGTAATCCCGCACCTTTGGGAGGCTGAGGTGAGCGGATTGCCTGAGCCCGCGGGTTCGAGACCCGCCTGAGCAGGCGAGGCCTCATCTCTACAATAAATTTAAAAAAAAAATAGCCGGGCGTGGTAGCGCATGCCTGCAGTTCCAGCTACTTGGAAGACTGAGGCAGAAAGATCACCAGAGCCCAGCAGGTTGAGGCTGCGGTGGCTGGGAGCGGCCACTGCACTTCAGTCTGGGAGACAGTGAGACTCCAACTCAAAATAAATAAATAAATAAATAAATAAATAAATAATTTTAAGATGCAAATTATCACCCGAAGGTCTTGTTAAAATGCAGATTCTACTGGTTTAGAAAGGGCTCCACAATTTGCATTTCTAATAAGCTCTCAGGTGACGCTAATAACCCCACAGCCCACACTCTCAGAGCAAGGTGCTGAAGCTCTGGCCCCAAACTTGGCTGCACATTGGAATCACATGGGTAGTTTAAAAAAATACTAACACCTGGGTGCCATCCCGCAGAGCCCAATTTATTGGCTATCAGCTGTTTGAGCAGGGGAAGTTTTTAATGCTTTCCAGGTGATTCTAGTGTACAGCAAAGTTTGCAAAACGCTGCTCTATTCCTTAAAACTAAAATAATGACCTTTATTTTTTCAATCATATTACATTTCTGCAGTAAAATTATTTGCATCCATTATCTCATGACAACCCAGAGGCATAACAGGGCAAAATATTAACTTCCATTTGCAAAAGAGATAACCACCCAAGAGCAGGTGACTTACCCAATACCATGCAGACCTTCTACTGGAATACAGCATTCTTGATACTTGGCCTGTGTTCTCTCAAGACAGCTTTGCAAAGACTTGTACAAAGCAGTCACGACAGGAAAAAAAAAAGATCTGCCCCAAGTTCCACTCAGAATGACATGAATGACAATGTATCAGAGAAATGCATGTAATTCACAAAACAATAATTAAATGTGTAATTGGTGGAGGAGCTACTTTGGCTGCGGTGGATGATACTGACAAGCAGAATAAGGTTGCTGAGGTTATGTCAGCAGGACCAGTCATTAGACATCAAGTGAGCACAGCTAGATGAACACAGAACAAGGAATACAAGGAAATGTTCTGGGGAAATGCCATAGCAGATCCTGGGCAAGACATCAGACAGTCTGCCATTTGATAAAACTAATAATTTATATTTATTTATTTATATAAAATAATTAATAATAAAACTAATTTGAACTTGTTGAGATTGCCATCCCATTTCTAAACATTGCAAAAACCTATCCACAGAAACAAAACCAACTCTAAAAATTCTGGCATTGGAACTAAGGCAAACAGTAGAAAACAATAAACCGCCAATTAAGTAGGAAGTGGAACGCATGGAACTAATATTTTTTAATATTAGCTTCTTACAGACCAGGTACTTGTTTTTTGGCCTTACTCTTACTTGTAAGGTAAGCTTTATAATTCCCATTTTACAGGTCAGAAAAGTGAGTCATAGAGTTTGCCTTTTATACTAAATTCCGCTTGAATGTCAGAACTAGGTTTAAGCCTAGGTTTGTCCAATTCCAAATTCTGCATGTCTTTTCTCCTATTTTAAATTGATTCCTATAATTAAATTAAACATTTTACAGGTAAACTACCATTCTTCCCCAAATCTCCATCTTGTCTATGTAGCAGGGACAAAATACTACTATAAAGTCATAGCTTATTGCTCCTGTTGTTCCATGGGAGAATGCAAACACTATTTATGAGTTGATATCTTGGCCAAAACAAAATAAAAAGCAAAAACCTTTCAATGAAGCTTCTGACCTTTTAGGTTTGCAAAAGTGAAGCCCAAATCCTTTTCAACAGAGGTTTCTAAATGGCAGCCTGAGTGCCAGTTGTGGCCTCCAGATGTGTCTCATTTGAAATCTACAATACTGACCTTCATAGTGCTTTTTAAATTTTAAATTTAAAAAACAGTTGTTGTATAGAAATTTGAATCTCTGTTGTCTCTCAAAATAGTAGTAAGTGTGGAGAATACCCGGCCCATGCTCTGTCATGGTACTATTATCTAAAGTTGAGTCACTGAGTTCTCTGTAGATGACATCTGTCTTCTCCATTCAACACAGGCCTCATATTTGCCTCTTTACTGTATGTGTCAGATGACAGTGTTCATCACACTCTAGCTGAATACTTCCTGAATCTTTTTTCTCTCAAAGGTTATATAATAAAAAGATACACCAAAAGGTCCACCCATTTATTTCAAGAAAAACTGAGGACAGCATAGTTTTTCTTTTACCTAGTCTTCATCACCCATTTATGTTTACCAGATTCCAAAGACATCTGAGTTGTAAATCCAGCTTTTCAGAAATAGGTGCGTTGAGGAAACCAGGTGCTAAGCTCATATCTAATAAGGTAAAGCAGTTTCTTAAATAGAGGTAATCTGAGAGGGAGGCTGCAGATTTACTACCAAAGCCTGGAGGTAAAGAGAGGGTTTTATTACTCTTTTTTTCTTCTCAGCTCAAGAGAATATCAGGGTGTCAGGATTCTGAATCCTGGAGGTAAAGAGAGGGTTTTATTATTCTTTTTTTCTTCTCAGCTCAAGAGAACATCAGGGTGTGAGAATTCTGAATAGGCAAAATTTGGCCAAAGGTGCTCACTCCTGTTTTGGAGGTGAACATGGATTGGGACAGAGAATAAAAGCCAGTAGAAATGCTCTACCCTCTAAAGAAATGTGGCCTGTGAACTCTAGGAGTTATGACATGCAGGCTCACATGTCAAAAATTTTTCTGCATTCTAACTTCCTGAATGATTTACAGTCTTTCCGTGGAATCTGCAAAATGTTGGTGTCTAATCATAACTGAGCCACAGAGTCAGATGAGGGGCTTGTGTTCACGGGTGGAACAAGTGGTGAGGGAGTGTGGCAGCAGTCTGGAGACGCAGCCCCAAGACCCCTACATGCACCTCCTGGAACAGAATCTGCAGAACAAGGATGTGGTTACGTGGGACATGGCAGTAGGGAGGTGACTATTAATATTCAGAGGTAAAAGGGAAATGTGGCCTCTGGTACCCAGAGGACCCGGGGGGCACTCAGTTCACTAATGAAGACAGTGGGCAGTAAAGCCTATTCTGTGCCATAGTTCTATTTCTATGGGATGCCTCCAGACTCGTTTAGGTAAAAGTGATAATAAATAAAAGAAAAAGGAAAAGAATGTATAAAACTGGATGTGTGACATGTAGCGTGCCTTTTTGACAGGTTTTAAAGTTTAAGGCATATAACCAAAATATTCAAAAATGGAAGAGAAATCAGTGTTTGATGAAACAAAAGTGTGACAAGAGTTTCGAATAAATATTTGACCCTGTATAGATCATGTGATTCATTTCTCTTTGGTCCCTATGTGTCCAGTACACAGATGCCAAATAATCGGTCATTCTAAATGAAAAGTTTTTTTTTAAATAATCAGGAAGGAGATACCCGAGAACTAAGTTAGCTGTTCACAAAACTATAGTCAGAAGAATTGTGACTTTCTAGAAAGACATGTCATGGGATTTCTGAGATGTTCTCAACTATTCACAATTACCGTTAATGAGATGTGGATCTGGGAGGTGAGCGGAGAAATGAGCATCCATGCCAGGCTCTTCTTCATCTTGTGCAATCCTCAGAAACCCTATGATGTGAATCCTACTCCATTTACAAAATATTACAGGGTAAAGACCTTTGTGGCCCTTCTGTATTTCTGAAAATATAAATGTATTTGCACTGCCAAGAGCAAACCACAGAGAAAAGGCGCTACGGGCAGAAAACAGCAATTCATGACCCATTACTAAAGAAATCAAAAGACCTATTTCTCATACTTGCTTGCTCTTCTGGAACATTCATACTGGCCAGAGCAATAATTATTGATAAATAAGTGTCAAAGTCATCCTTTGGCACAACAGACCAGTAATAACATCTGTGTAAATGTAATATCACTACGTAAACACTCAAAGCTACAGAGAAGAAAATAATGCTGTTTGGTTTGGTTTCATTTAGAGGAGCTTATTACATATTTTTTTGAACAAGCCATTCTCTCTATAAAACTCAGCTAGCAAATCTGCCTTGCCTATTATCATTGTGAGGATAATGGAGCAAACAGATGGAGGGTTTCATACAATTTGTTGAACTAAATTTAACAGGTTTGGCTGTGAGTGTTAACTTATTTTTATATTCTATTTGTGCTATGTTTGTAATAGATGCACACACATGAATAAAAACAGAAAATCTGTACACATAGTACAGCTGGTTTGATCATGTTTTCATTATACCATCACATACTTCTAATTAGAAGGTTTTATATTTGGGCCACCAGGAAATTCTGGCTGCAGAGCCACTGGTGTGACATTCATTTGACAAAATGTCTTCATCAATACTGTAGAAACATTTGAACCCCCCATGGCACCATGTGTGGAGGGGACTAAGACTATATTCATTAAATTAATAATGGCCCACTAAATAAATGAACAACGGAACAGTATGCCACAACACTTAGTAAGTAGAGTTCATTTGGCTTAGAGATCCAAGAAAGAACGTGTCTGTGACAGATGACACATGGAGCACTGTGTCAAAAATATGAGTCGGGAAAACTGAGTGCCATTGAATGTTAAATGATAGCAGGAATTCCCAGACTTCAACTCAACTTGACAATGGAAACTCTACTGTGATGGAAGCTTTCATTTGGTCAGCACAAGGAACCAGTTGGAACATAATTGAGGAATCATTTAAGCAATACCCTCCTAAAATTGGTTATCAACTCCAGTTGGCTGTGATCATATTTCTTGTCCATTGAAATGGCAGGATGGAAGCTGTGAAAGTAATATATGTGATGATGACAAGAAGTGAAAACTGCTGGTCATCAGGGACTTCCCCTCATGCTCAAAAACAAACTGTGGATACACAGTCAGATGTATGTAAACACATTCACCTACACACCAAGATGATCCTAGCAGGAAAAAACCAGCAAGGTGGATGCTGACATTCAGAACTTTAGATTTTCCAGGGACATAGGAATACAATTTGCAGGGAGTTGGCTTAAGAAAAAGCTTTTGAAATTTATTTGAATTAAATGATCTTTTACTTAAGAAGGTTATACTGGTCAGTAAATTGCAATGTAGTTCAAATTTGCACCTCTGATGTCTGAGAGAACATCTATAATTAGGAAGTCCTGAGCCCTTCTTGCCCTGAATTAAAGCCACTGCTCTTCTCGTCAAGGTCTCACAGTTCCTCTCTCTCCTATGCTTGACACAGCAAAGGGAGATCAAAAAGTCACTGATTTTCATCATGCTGGTCTTTCCCCAGGTGCCAGCCTTGGCAAGATTTTTATCTGAAAGGGATATGGCCACAATCTCATTCATCAGGCAGGTTCTCTTACATAATTTTTGTTTGAATATTGATAGTATTGAAGCACAGTTCAAGTAATGGTTTGGATCAGCTATAGCTCACCTAGTGACTGCATTCTTTAAAACTCATCAGAATTTAAGATTTATAACAGTTTCTAAAGCAAAACAGTATCTGTTACAAAGTAAGGAGAGTGATTGCTAAATAATAACCATGGAGGTAGTGATGCCATGATGCCATACGGACATGAGATAGAGAAAACAACATACAGCCTGAAAATAAAAGCTAAAAATTTCCTTGACAAAGCTATCATTATTACTGTAGCAAAAAACCTAGCCCATTCCATTGAGCATCTCTGTCAGTAGGAATTTACCCTTTGGTCAATCGACAGTGTCTTCTCTCCATGGGATGTATAACTCCTAAAATATTATTTTAAGATGTTTAAGTTCATTTTAATCATAATAATGACATTTTTGTTGAGTCTGTGTTCATATATTTAGAAAATACGATTTTTTTTTGCTAAAATCACCAAATCCAATCACCTTATCAACCCTCAATAATGATTTTGTTTATATTCTCCAAAAGTATATGCTATCACAAATATTTTATATTTTTAAAATCCCCTTCTAAGAAATTTTCCTTTTGGTAATAATTTTCCTTTCAATTTGTGTTAGCACCAAATATAGAAACCATCATGTCTATATCCTTCATCTTTCTTTATCACTCTGGAGTCCATTTTTCTCCCGACTTCTTACTAAGAATTTTTATAGAGAATTTTCTTTCTTTTTCCAAGTCCTCTTAGTTATTTTCATTGCTCAATGTTCTAAACTGTTATTTCTTACCTTTCTTCTCTGATTCTATCTTCAGACTTTAAGGAAAGACTTTGGGTGTTTATTTTCCAATTTATGCCTACCCCCAGATTAAGGATCATAAGAAAATAAAAGAGATAGAAGCAATTGTGTCTGCCTTTTAAAAACTTACTACTGGGGGTACAAAATATTTGGAAGCCTTTGAAAATTTTATTTCTAACTGAAGACATAAGACATTCACACAAACGACAGCAAAGAGTTTGCCATCAATTTCACATGTAGCATAGACTGAGCACATTACAGATGTTTCTAGAAAGAAAACACATAACTTCTTCCTAACCTCTATTGAGATTTATATTTCTAAGTGTCACCTAGATACACCACAGGTGGGTCAAATTCAGGACGTTTAAAATCAATATCAGCCTTTCTACCATACCCTATCATTGCTCCAGTTTTCTATACCTGGATTAGTAAACATTTTAGCTCATCCGTTCAGTTTTCTATAAGTTGTACTTAAGGCTGAACTCTCGTTCTCCACATCAATGTCTGTGTCTGGTTGATTCAAGCTCCCACATACTTCCAAACTCTTCCCGCTGCCTCCTTCCTGCTCCCACAACCACTGTCCAAGTTGAAGAAGAAAGAAATCATCTTATCTCACGTAGATCATTGCTTCCATTCCCTGACTCCTTCCCCTTCATGCCTATCCACAAGCAGAAAGAGCTTTCTAAACACACATCTCTAAAACAAGCCCACTGATGGTTCTTGTGCCTTAACAGGGTGGGGTGTAGGGGAGGGAGTTTGGGGGAGGAGCCTAGCCCAGTCTGGCCACAGCCAACATTTCCAGCCTGTTCTGGCCTCCATTCACATGCACCTTACATTCCAGTTTCATGGGACTCATCTTCCCTGCACGCCTCAGCTTCCTCACAACTCCAAACCCCTACTCACTTTGTTCCCTTCATCAAGAATGCCCTTCCCTCGCTTCCCAGAAGCACTCTACCTCCCATGGGACCCAGTTCCAGCAAAAAAAACTTTTCACAAATCATGCAGGTACTATTTGTCTTCCCTTGTTTGTTTTCTAAAGCACTATGCCTATGTCTCTAGGATAGTGTTTTTCACACATAGTTCACATATACTTCAATTACTTACGCTTATCTCCTGAACTACAATATATAAATTTTGGACATTTATCTTTAGATCATCAGTATTTACTATCATATCTGGAATAGTACTTGGTCAACAAATTTTGAATGAGAAAATGAATGAATTATAGGTGGTATTCACAGAGAATGTTAGGTGGTATTAACAGAGAATTATGGGTGGTATTAAAAGAGAACTTCAAACTTTGCCTGAACAAATAAAACGTTTGGTCTGTTGAAGAGTCCACAAATACACCTAATCAGAATGAACCCCATTACAAAAAGTGGTTCATCCAAAGTTGTTTTCTATATACAGCCTAAAATACAAGTGTTTTGCTGAGTTAATTATGAATATTTTTATTTCTCTAAATGTAATCTTTCTAATAGCCAAGCTTCATAACTGTAAGGATCTAATGGATAAAAAGAAGAGAACTAAAGTCTTCATAGGTCATTGGATTTGTTATTAAGTAGAAATTATTCTTCAAATGCCCCCATCTATGCCCACCAACTGCAGATAGGATCACTTGGAATTACACAACTCCCATCACAAAGAAAACAAATATAATACTCAGGAACGCCAAGGAGCATGGATGGACAGGAAGAAGGACAAGTGAGAACATGGAATATTTCTCCTTTTCCTGTGAATTCAGAACACACTCTTACACACTGATTTACCTTTGAGTGCGAATGAACCCATCTCTATTTCACTTCAGCTCTTTCAGACACACAAATTTGAGGAAGAGTTCAGAGGTCTGCATGTTTACGCAAAGCAGTGAATATCTGGGGTGGCTGTAGACATCTATTGTAATGATATTTAGCTAGAGTTGTCTTCTGCAAAGACAACAAACGTCCTTTTCCCCCTGGGAAAAAAATGGTTCCTGGTCATTGAGTTTCCACCTCTAAAGTAAAATTTAGGACTTGGGAAGAATTTGAATCTCTGATTGTATCTCAAATCTCTGATTTTATCCAGATTAATGATTCTCAAAGTATGATCTGGGGACCTCTGGGTCTCTGAGACCATTAGAGAGTCTGTCAAGTCAAAACTATTTTCATATGAATAAGGAAAGCATGTATGTTGGAATTTTCCAGAGAGATTGCAACAGATTGAATGCAGAAGCAGACATGAGTCTCCAACTGTCTTGTAGCAGACATCAAAGATTCATAAAAATAGAAAATTATGTCACTTTTCTCACAAAATATTTTTATTTTGGAAAATAGTTATTTTTATTAAAATATGTTATTTATTATAGCATTTTGTGAACTTCTTTTTGTGAATTCTTAAGTAAATTTTTAAAGTTTGTCAGCTTTAATTTCTGATATGATTAGTATCTATAGACATAAACCACATAACCACAAGTTCTTTTGGGTCATTACCAATGTTTAAAACTGTTTTAGAAGCCGGGATCGGTGGCTCAGCCTGTAATCCCGCGCCTTTGGGAGGCTGAGGTGAGTGGATTGCCTGAGCCCGCGGGTTCGAGACCCGCCTGAGCAGCGAGACCTCATCTCTACAATAAATCAAAAAATCAGCCGGGCGTGGTAGTGCATGCCTATAATTCCAGCTACTCGGAAGGCTGAGGCGGAAGGATCGCCGGAGCCCAGCAGGTCGAGGCTGCGGTGGCCGGGAGCGGCCACTGCACTCCAGTCTGGGCGACAGAGTGAGACTCCAACTCAAAAAAAAAAAAAAACAAAAAAAAACTGTTTTAGGATCTTCAGACCATAAGAAGTGAGAACTACTGATTTAAATAAAACTTTGAACTAAACAGAGGTAAAATTGGCAATTTTTGGTACCTATGCCAAATTATTCAAATTACTCTTGAAATACTTATGTCCAGCAGAGCTTCCTAAAATACCAGTATCACCATCTGACTCCTTAATTAACTTGTTGGGTAAATTCAGCCATGTCAATTAGTTGTTTGAGTATCATGTTTTTTGTCTGCAAAATGGGAATTATAACAACAATAATAGCTTACTAAATATTACTTAGTGATGGGCATTGTCCTCAGTATTTCAGGTGTATTAATCACTTAAGGCTTGGGCAACTCTATGAAAAAAATACTATTATATTATCCCAACTTTGCAGAGAAGAAAATAATTGAAGCACAAAAAGATAAAATAACTTGTCCAAAACCATATGCCTAATAAACATTAGAAGTAGGACTTGAACCCATGCAATATGGATTCCTTATATGTACTGTCTCTTAGATCTCTTTAGCTCTATATAACATGACAGTTTTTCCAAACACTGCATGCCATATACAATGAATGCTGACCTCCAGGCTTCCATCTTTGGCTTTGTAAAACCTGCCTCCCCAGCTTCTTTGACTGTTTAGCTTTGACTTAAGTTCACTTTTGTAAGCCCTTCCTCTAATATTATTTCCCAAATACGGCCTTTGAATATATACAGACAAGTTCATCACATCACTTCCAAAGTTTATGATAAAATTCTTAATTTGTAAAATTGTGAATGAACCAAATAAGACATATACATACAAGGGCTATGATCATAAGCTGTCAGTGTGCAAACTGTGATATAATGAAAACTCAATTTCATATCATGTAACATGATAGAATCACAGTATACGTGATATTAAACCAAAGATTTTTTTAAATTATGCAATTATAAAAAAGATTAACAATAAAACTACTACCTCTTCATGAGTGGTATAAAAAAGAGTAACAATACAACTACTACCACCCACGAGGCTACTCAAAAGGACAGAAACTATTCTAAGACTATATTATCTGAAATATTGACTCAAAAAACCTACAGTCAAGCTGAATTCAAGCCCTGGGAAAGCACAAGGGGAAAGTGGCAAGAGGAAGGAAAAGCAAATCACTGACTTCCACAACAAGTTAGAATCAAATCTAATTCCCAACCACTATCTACAAGACCTTGCACAGGCTTCCCTCATACCACTCTGACCCAAGATCTATACTCTCTGGCCAGGGGAGTCCACCTTTTTCTTTCTTTAGCGTACTAAATCCCACTTCGGGGCCTTTGGATTGTGCTTGCCTCGGCCTTGAATATGTATTTTCTCAAATCTTTACCTCAAAATCTCTTCCCTGAAGAGGCATTCACTAACTACCTAATGTAATTAGCACTGCCCCTGTATCATAATAACCCCATTTGATTATTTTAAAGACTTATACGTATGAATATTAGCTGTAAAATATCTTTATTTCATGGTTTACTTGCTTATTTTTTGTCTTTTCCTGCTATAGTTCCAGGCATCTAGAAAGTACTTAATAGATGTTTTTGAATGAATATTAAATAAATGAAGAACTCTGAAATATGTATTGTTTATGCATAACCATGGAGACATAGATTCTTATATGTATAGAGCCACTGCAGAAAAATATTTTTCATCCTTCCAGGGATAATTTCTTTCCTCTCATTGTCCAAATTAAGGAGGATTAATGCTGCCTAGTTTTTCTGGAATGTATGAATAATTAGCTGGAGAGATGAGATGTTGAGAGACAGGTCTAATAGATACTCTGACTAAACTCAGTTGAGAGCCTCTAGATGCATTATTGATTATGCATGCATTCAGCCTCTTGCTGTTTGCACAGCAACTCTTGCACCAATGAATAAACTCTGGAAGGATCTATCTACAACCATCTGAACAGAAGTCATTTATTCCAGCAATTAAAAATAAATATGGTCATGAAGTTACTGCAAAAAGAGGATATTTATTTAGTACAATCCTTAAGGAATTCGATTAAACTTTATACTCTTGAGATGACCCCTGGATTTAACACATTAGATAATATCAGGCCATATTTTATTAGAAAATTGATGTTTCTCTTGCATGTCAGTGCACAGTAGATAATTTGAACAAAAATATATTGACTAAAGAAACAGTGAGCTAATAACAGCTTTTGATCTGGGAAACTTGCCAATCTTGATGGCATCAAATGTGCATCATATATTAAGGAAAGTTATTATCCCTTTGTATTTAACTTCGTTATTAAGAAATTTCCTGCACAATCTGAAGAGAGATGTGAATAAAAAAGTAAAATATTAAAATGCCTTCTACACTCTTAAACTCACAAATAGAACTCCTACCCTACAGGATTAACTCATTGTCCTGGCCATTTAGCGATGCATGACATCCTTTGAAAGCAAATATCTCTGCAATAATTCTGCAGGGTATTAGTCTTAGAGCCTTCTCTTCCTCCAGAGCTCACCTCCTGAAAATATAATCTTCAAGAAAACACTGTGTGACCTTAGGTTTGCCTATCCAAATGGAGTTCCACCACCACTAGTTTACGGAATCTGGTGCATGAAAGGTGATCTGTTACTTCTTAATAGCCAAATCCAGTAATCTATGTTTCATTTTCATCCTTGTGCTCATAACCAACGCCCTCTCTTTTTTAAGCTTCAGAAGTCCAGCACATTCCAACTCTTCACTGACCCTCTATAGCTCACTTTTGACTGCTAGATTTCTTATTTAGCCCCTGTAACAAGTTTTAAAAGTAGAATATGGAAAACATGCCAATAAAGAACAAAGAAATGATCATGCCATTATACAGAAAGGTATTATATATACATATAATATAATTCAAATTACCTTTAGACTTGAGACTACAACATTAAGTCTTCTCTGGGTCTCCAGCCTGTCCTTCAAATTTTGGACTTGCTGGTTTCCATAATATATGAGAAAATTCCTTAAAATCAATCAATTAGTTTGGACTGATGTTCAACCAAAAACTGGATACCATGGTCTAGCCAAGTAGATACATAAAATTAACTATCATACATATATTTGGCATATATATATAATATATATATGCCAAAAATGTATACACATTTTAAGTGACATTATCTATGTATTCTTCTTCAAAGTTGAATTAAAATATGGTAACAATGTGTAGTATGACATCTGTTCAACAATGCTTCCGCCATTTTCTTTGACTGTCCTGCCTGTTGCATGGTGATGCTAGCATTCATTTGATTAATGCCATCATTTGAGCGAACATTTTTGGTACCATGTAAAATATACATACACACACACACATATATATATATAGATGCATTATACATACACATATATAATGGATATATTTATATTGTTATTTGAGTTTTACATCATTTCTATTTCGGTGTGGTTCCCTGAAGTTTATATAGCAACAGTTGCGTTCATTAACTGTTTTTAATCCTATGTGGTAGTGACTAGACAGTTGTATTTGCCAGAACCAATAGGATGTGGTGTGTGGGTGTGTGTGTGTGGTGTGTGGTGTGTGTGTGTGTGTGTGTGTGTGTGTGTGTGTGTGTGTGTGTATCTCAGAGAGAGAGAGAGAGAGACTGATTGAGTGATTCATTTTTAGGAACTGTCTGATATGATTATGGAAACTAGCAAGTCCAAATTTGAAAGGCAGGCTGGAAACCCAGACAAGAGCTAATGTTGCAGTCTCAAGTCCAAAGGCAATCTGAGGGTGGAATTCCTTCTTTTCTGGATCTAAATATTTTCTCTTAAGACTTTCAATTTATTGGATGAGTCCTACCCACATTACAGAAGGTAATATGCTTTACTCAAAGCCTACATATTTAAATGTTAATAATATCTAAAAAAATATGTTCACAGCAACATCTAGACTGGTATCTGACCAAAAACTGGTGTTTGACCATGGTCTAGACAAGTAAATACATAAAATTAACTATCACAACAGTTAATATTATTACAGTTTTACAGATTAAAAAGTACACTTTGTAGCCGGGCTCGTTGGCTCAGCCTGTAATCCCGCGCCTTTGGGAGGCTGAGGTGAGTGGATTGCCTGAGCCCGCGGGTTCGAGACCCACCTGGGCAGCGAGACCTCATCTCTACAATAAATCAAAAAATCAGCCAGGCGTGGTAGCGCATGCCTGTAATTCCAGCTACTCGGAAGGCTGAGGCGGAAGGATCACCGGAGCACAGCAGATCGAGGTTGCGGTGGCCGGGAGCGGCCACTGCACTCCAGTCTGGACGATAGAGTGAGACTCCAACTCAAAAAAAACAAAAACAAAAACAAAAAAAGTACATTTTGTAAGGCTTGTCTAACCAAAGCAATCATGTACCACATGTTGAAAGTTACACTAGAAATAAAATATTTTTCTCCTTATCACATACACATTCCATTAGCCATATTGCCTTTTGTATTACTACAGTAGATTTCAACTTTTATAGGAGTAAGTTTTGCATTCTCTCCAATGAGACACTCAAAATCCAGACTGCATTTGGCTCTCACTTGATAGTCAAAACTCCACACCTGCCCAATGTCAAGAGCATAGACCTTGTTGGGAGGAGGTGAGTACTGACACAAAATGTGACCCTTTAGAGGTAAACTAAGACATCAAGTTTGGAATGTCACTCAAGGAAGTACTTCAGAATTCACAAAAGCTACTTCATCCTTCAACACACATTTCCAAAATCCAAAAGTATTTTTCAATGCACAGAGCCAGACAGCACAGAACATAAAACTTTACATCAAAAATGAACCTTGATGTGAAAGACAATGTCAAGAGAATAAGAAGATGAGCCACAGACTGGGAGAAAATATTTGCAAAGGACATATTTAACAAAGGACTGTTATTCGAAGTATACCAAAAAACTCTTAAAGCTAATAATAATAAAATGGAATAAACCAATTAAAATGGGCAAAGGACCTAAACAGACACTTCACTAAATAAAATATACAGATGGCAAATAAAGCACATGAAAAGATGCTCAATATCACATGTCATTAGAGAATTGCAAATTAAGACAATAATAGAATACCACTACACACCTAATAGAATGGCCAAAATCCAAAACACTGACAACACTACATGCTAGCAAGAAACAGAAAAAAAAAACCTCTCATTCATTGCTGGTGGGAATGCAAAATGGCACAGCTACTTGGGAAGATAGTTTTCCAGTTTTTTAGAAAACTAAATACATTCTTCCCATAAGGTCCAGCAACTGTACTCCTTGGTATTAACTCAAATGATCTGAAAACTTATATGCACACAACAACCCACACAGAGAGGTTTATATGAGCTTTATTCATAATTGTTAAAACTTGAAAACAACCAGGATGTCCTTCAATAAGCGAATGGGTGTTTTAGTCCATTTTCTGTTGCTATAAAGGAATATCTAAGACTGGATAATTTACAAATAAAAAAGTTAACTTAGTTCATGATTCTGAAGGCTGGAAAGTTCAAAGTCACATGGCTGTATCTGATGAGGGCCTCAAGTCATGCATAATAATATGATGGATGGCATCATATGGTGCAAGGCTATGAGTGGATGAGTGTAAAAAAGACAAAACAGGAGGGATGGGCTCACTTTATAACAATCTACTCTCATCAGTTTCACAAGAGCAAGAACACATTTGATCCCATAATACAACATTATCTTCCTTTATGAAGGAAGATTCCTCATGACCTAAATGTCTCTTAAAGACTCTACCATACCTGTAAAATGAGCATTTGTATACCTAACCCTGAATTGTGCCCTACATCTTTAAAATAAAATTTTTCTAAAAAAAAAAGATGCCACCACCTCTCAACAATATCTTTGGGGACCAAGACTCAACATAAGTTTTTATGGGGACAAGTCATATCAAAACCACAAGCAATAGGTAAGTAAATTGTGGTCATTCAGACATGGAATATTATTTAGCACTAAAAAGAACTATTATGCCATGAAAATACATGGAGAGAGACAATCTATGGAATGTGAGAAAATATTTGCAAACCATACATCTGATAAGGGGTTAATATCCAAAATACAAAAAAAACTCAAATAACTCAATAGTAAAAAAAACAAACCTAAAAATGGGCAAAATACCTGAATAGACAGTCTAATAATAATAATAACAATAAACAGCAGATAGATGAAAAATGCTCAAGATCAGGGAAATGCAAATAAACACCACAAAGAAATATCACCTCACACTTCTTAGAATGGCAATTATCAAAAAAGTAAATAATATTGGTGAGACTGTGGAAAAAAGGAAACCCTTGTACATAATTAGTGGGGACGTAAACTGCCACAGATACTATAAAAAACAGTATGGAGGTTAATCAAAAACAAAGATACAGCTACCATATGATCCAGCAACCCTACTTCTGGGTATATATCCAAAGAAAATAAAATCAGTATGTTAAAGAAACATCTGCACTCACATGTTCACTGCAGCATTATTCACAACAGCAAAGATATGGAATCAACCAGGCACCATTGGCCAGATAAGTGGATACATAAAATGTTATACACAGACACATACCACACACACAAAAGAGGAAATTCTGCCATTAGCAAAACATGGACAAATCTGGAGGAAGTTATGTTGAGTGAAATAAACTATGCACGAAAAGACGAATACTACATGATCTCACTTATATGAGGACTCTACCAAAGTCAAACCCATAGAAGCAGACGGTAAAATGGTAGTTGCCAAAGGCTGGGGAAGCGTGAGAAAAATGAAGAGAAGTTGGTCCAACGGTATAAAGTATTAGTTACTCAGGATAAATGAGTTCTAGAAATCGAAGTTATAGCAAGATCACTACAGTTAATAATACTGTGTAGTATCCTTGAAACTGGCTAAGAGTAAATCTCACACCCAAAGAAGTGATAACTATGTGAGATGATGGATATGTTAATTATCTTGCTAGTGGTCATCATTTCACAATGTATAGGCATATCAAAATATCATGTTACATATCTCACACATATAACATTTTTATTTGTAAATGATACCTCAATAGAACTGGAAAACTGAAATAAAAGGTTAAAAAAAAGGGAGAAAGAGAAGGAGACAGAAAGTGAAGGCAGGAAAAAAGGGAAGAAGAGATGGAGGGAAGGAAAGACACAGGATATTACGAAGTGAAAGAAGTCAACCTGAAAAGGCTGTATACTGTATAACTACAACTATTTGACAGTCTATGAAGACAGAATAGAGTACCAGAATAGAGTATCATTAAATGGTATTTGTAATTGTGGATACATGTCATTATACATTTGCCAAAACCCACAGAATGGACAACACCAAGAAGGATCCCTAATGTAAATGACAGACCTTAGGTGATAATGATGTGTCGATGTAGACCCATCAGTTGCAACAAATACTCTTTTATAGTGTTGACAATGGGGGAGGCTATAAAGTGTGTAGGTGAGAAATACATTGGAGCTCACTGCCCTTTCTGTTCAATTTCGCTGTGAATTTAAAACTGCTCTAAAAATAAAGTCTAGGTAGGAAAAAAAAGAACTTTGGTTTGGAGAATAAAAAGTGTGAATGAAAGGATAGACTGAGCGACTACAAAGTAGAGAAAGGTGTATAAAAGAATATCTCCAAATAGTGGTTTGTGGTGAGTCATACCAAAAAGCTTGCTACTATAAATTAGAGTATCTGGGTTCTGATCCCAGCTCTATCACTCTCTAGGTAGTTCGACCTGGGAAAATTCCCCCAATCTCTCTGTGACTTACCTAAATGACTGATTGGTAGCCAAATCTTTGACTATGTAGAGCAGTCCCTTTTTATCCAGGGTCTGACTTTCTGAAATTTCATTTACCTGTAGTCAACCATTTAAAAATCTTAAATGGACAATTCCAGAAATAAACAATTCATAAATTTTAAATTGCACGCCATTCTGAGTAGTGTGAGGAAATATCAAGTGCCCTGGCTCCATGTCACCTGGGACGTGAATCACCTCTTCGTCCATTACATCCATGCTGTATACACTACCTGCCCATTAATAACTTAGTAGCCATCTTGGTTATCACAGTGATTGCCAAGGTATAGAAGTACTTGTGTTCAAGTAATCTCTATTTTACTTAATAATAGTTCCAAAGCTCAAGATTAATGATGCTAACATGTTTGCTATAATTATTCTATTTTATTATTAGTCATTGTTGTTAATCTCTTATTGAACCTAATTTGTAAGTTAAACTTTATCACAGGTATGTGTGTACAGGGAAAAAAAACCAGATATATAAGGTTTACTATTATCTGCGACTTCAGGCATCCAGTGGTGGTCTGGGGTCTTATAACGTAACCCCTGAAGACAAGGGAGGATTACTATATAACTAAAAGTCTACATGATATCTACACTCAGATGTTGAAACAGTTCTTCGGATTTTGCATGTCCAGAATTCAACACACAATATTCTCCCTCCCTGGAAAACAGAGCCCTCATCCAGCGTTACCCACTCCGGTCCATCTATCTGCTCAAGCTCTGACACTCAAAAGTATCTTTGATGCCTTTCTTTCTCTCCCACCTTGACACCATTTAACCAATCATCAGGTCTAGTCAGTTTTACCCTCTAAATAACTCCTCTTCTCTCCATTTCCAATGTTGTTCACTAGTCCAAACGGCCAACATATCTCACCTGGACTATTCTTCTCAGTGTTCTACTCCCATCCTTTCTAAGCCCCCATTGAGTACCAAAAAATCTAAATAATCTTTTTCAACGCAAATATAATCAAGTCATTCCTTGCACAAGTCAAGTATCACTCCCTAAAAGTTCCTTTCCCACCCTCCAAACCATGATAAATTCTCATGGCATTCTCCCTCTTCTTCATAGTTCTTATGTAATTTTATACGTATTTATGTTTCATTTTATTTTCTAATATTATATTTTGTTAATGCCTGAATAGAATTTCATTAATTCCTGAATAGAATTCATACACATTCTTTGATCACCAAATAACCCTGGCCCCAGCATTTGTTTGCTACATAGAAGGATTCAATGCATATTCTTGAGTGAATAAATGTTCTCATGGTTAAAATTTATAGAATGAGATTCTTCGGACTTCTAAAAACAATCATTAATCCTGCATCCTGAGTTCCCCCTCCCCCCCAAAAAGATCTAAGTTTGCTGAAAGTGAAAGTCCAGTTGATTTCTTTTTTTTTTTTTTTTTTGAATTGGAGTCTCACTGGGTCGCCCAGACTAGAGTGCAGTGGCCGCTCCCGGCCACCGCAGCCTCGACCTGCTGGGCCCCGGCGATCTTCCGCCTCAGCCTTCCAAGTAGCTGGAACTACAGGCGTGCGCTACCATGCCTGGCTAGTTTTTTATTTATTGTAGAGATGAGGTCTCGCCAACTCGGCCAGGTGGGTGTCGAACTCGTGGGCTCAGGCAATCCACTCACCTCAGCCTCCCAAAGGCACGGGATTACAGGCTGAGCCACTGAACCCGGCTAGGTCCAGATGATTTCTAAGGTCCCTTCTTTTTTTTTTTTTTTTTTTGAGTTGGAGTCTCACTGTCGCCCAGACTGGAGTGCAGTGGCCGCTCCCGGCCACCGCAGCCTCGACCTGCTGGGCTCCGGCGATCCTTCCACCTCAGCCTTCCAAGTAGCCGGAATTACAGGCATGCGCTACCGCGCCCGGCTGATTTTTTGATTTATTGTAGAGATGAGGTCTTGCTGCCCAGGCGGGTCTCGAACCCGCGGGCTCAGGCAATCCACTCACCTCAGCCTCCCAAAGGCGCAGGATTACGGGCTGAGCCACCGAGCCCGGCTCTAAGGTCGCTTCTAATGTGCATTTCTACAAAGCTACCATAAATAGTTAAAAAACAAGAAACCTCCCTCGCCACCAACTCGGGCGGAGGAAAGTGTGTGAAAACTCTCAAGGGGAGGCCATGAGACGCTTAAGCTGATGGTGAAGATGCAGAGCTGGAAGTATTTACAGGGGAAAGAAAGAAAGTGAACATATGAAACCATGGCCCCTGGAGAATTCAAAGAGAGATGAGTAAAAAATGAACTGCATCTGAGGGTAAACCAGGCAAATTTATCCACAGAAGAGATAACTTTCTAGAATTTTAAATAGAGAAGAACAAGAAATAGAACAACCCAAAAGAATTACTGTAAGAGCAACAAGAAGGCAGGCACCTGTTTCAAGGGAGACCAAATGCAGGGTCCCCCGTATTTAGAGTCATTAAAAGCTAGATTGGCAGACTTTCAAAAGATAAAAAATTTGGCAGAATGGGACAAGGAGGATTTGCCAGATTAATATACCAACCACTGACAAGAAATCTGTCTATGTTAATTAAGCATATTTATATACATGTACGGTAAGAGTTCCTGTCCCATATATCACATAATCTCAGGACAGCTGGGAGAGGGAGATATAACAGCCCTACCATGCTCCATAATATGGTGACATCTGGATGATATAGTAATACCCAATGTGAGTAGTCCATTACTACTACAGTAGAAGCTAAACCATAAGCAGCATTTTCACTTTTAGGAGCTTTTAGTTGAACAGACCCGAAGATACAGCAAATATAAATGCTACCACATGAAAGAAGATCCTTTCATAAATTAAAGAAGATTGAATATTCCTCCTGAGCAAAGAATATACAGTTAAGATTTTTCTTTTTTGAAAAGTAACATATGGAGAAAACTTCTGGGTGAAAGTTTCCAACTCAGACTAGACGTTTTCTCCCCCTCCCTCCCCAGAACCTATTAAAATTATAGTGAAGACATAACAGGATTAAAAATCTACAATGAGGAAAATAGCATGCCCATGGGCAAGAATGTCAGCAAATATCTAAGATAACAGGAAATAAAAGAATGTCAATAAGTGAAATAGAAAAAATTGTAGACTAGAATATTTGTGGAATGGGTTTCAATGGAGTGAATCCTGGAGCTATTGTGAAATACAAATTGGCAGATAAGTGAATGGGACATGGAAGTGAAGCTGAAAAAAATAGAGTCAATGACAGGTTCTCTACCTATGAATGATCAGCTTATATTTTTCTCTTCCCTTACACCTGCATGGCAAACAACAAGTTTCCTACCCACTCATATTAGAGCTAAGTCTGCCAGTTAAGTCAAGCATCCCCTGTGTACACAGAGCTCACAAGGAACATTCCAACTTCCTCACTCTAAAATATTACCAGATACTCAGAAATCAATGACCATTTGAAGAAAACCCACTTCATGTAAAAATAGAAAGAAAATTCTAAAAGTAAACAAATAGAAAAACTGATCCTGAAGAAATGAGGTTTCCTTTAATGCTTTAATTTCTAATAGATATACTGAAAAGTGTTTAAAAACACATGAAAAAAGGAAAAACTCAAAATGAGAAAGACACTCTTAAAAACTAAATGTATGATTTTTAAAAATTTTAAACGCCATCAGAAGTTTAGATGATAAAGCTGAGGAAATCTTCCAGAATGTGGAATAAGAGGGAAAGAAAGACAGAGAAAAAAAGAAATCAAAAACATAAGGAATCCATCTAAGAAGTGAAATATTTGACTACTAGGAATTCTAGAAAGAATAAAGAAAAGAAAGGGATGATTACTATTAGGGTAGTAATAAAAGAAAATTTCCCAGAGCTTGAGAGACAAAAATTTTAAAAGGATCCAAGAGATATTAACAGAAGATCCATGCTTAAGTACATTTTTGTAAAACTTCAAAACAAAAGGAAGAGAACTCTGACATCTGAGAAAGAGAGAACAAACAAAACACAGAATCTACAAAGGAATGAGAAAATCAGGCTGCCATCATATTTTTCACTAGAAGCAGTGCAAACTAAAACACAGTTGTGCAAGATTTTCAAAATACTGAAGGAAAATATTTAGATCCTGGAATTCTACATCCAGACAAATTTCAGGTAAGCAAAAAAGGAAATTAAATCCATTTTCTGACATGCAAGTCTTCAGAAACTTTACTGGCATTCTGCAGAAGATACTTAAAGATATCCCCCAGCAAAACAAGAGTGAAATCAAAAACAAGAGTGAAAACCAAGAAAAGATGTAAGATATAAAGAATACTGCAGCAAATCAAAATATGCATGAAAAGAAATCCCAGGGTGACAGCTTACAAAGCAATCTGTGCAAATTAGAGCCAGAATCATTTGGATCCAGGATAGTTTTAAGAAAAAGAAAATGGAATGGAGTATAAGTATCAAAGAAAAAATTTTTTAAGCTGTAAAATTGTAGGTATAGTAAAACAAACACGTATTTCTGCTCAAAAAAAGCCAGGAAGGAGGCAATCATAAATTCCAGGGGAAAAAATTTACCCCCAAAAATGGCCTAACGAAAACAAATTAAAATAAAATCTAATCTTGAACAACTGAGTCTGAAAGTTCCCTTTTTTATCTTCTTGTATATTGATTGATGACATTGGCACTGTACAAAATGAAACGTAATCATAACATATTTCGGCTCTCCCCTGAATAATATTTACATAAAGAGGATCAATACGTGCAACGGTGAAGGGAATCATGACAGAAGGCAAAAACGGAGACAATTCTCCACCTTGCTCTGGAAGCACATCACGACAGTGAAACTTCGCAACCACTCCCAACAAAAGGTGGAGTCTACTTCCTTCCTCCTTGAATCTGGGCTGATTTAGTGAATTCTTTTCACCAAAAGAATGTAGCAAATGTAGCAGGGCTGGTTGCGGTGGCTCTCGCCTGCAACCCAACAGCTTTGGAAGGCCAAGGCAGGAGGATGGCTTGAGGCCAGGAATTAGAGGCCAGTTTGGGCAACATAGCAAGACTCTATCTCTACCACAAGTAAAAAATTAGCCAGGCATGGTGGTGTGCACCTGTCATCCCAGCCACTCAGGAGCCTGAGGCAGGAGGATCAAGGAGGATTGCTTGAGCTCAGGAGTACAAGGTTGCAGGAAGCAGTCCAGCCTGAGTAGCAGAGTGAGACCTGGAGGGAGAGAGGGAAGAAGAAGGAAATGCTGCAACAGCAATGGTGTGCAATTTCCAAGCCCAGGACTCAAGAGGCCTGACCTGCTTCTGTTCTCTCTCCTGGAATCCTGTCAGCACCCTTACGAACAAAACCAAACTAGCATGCTGGGTGGTGAGACAAACGTGGCTCATTTCTCCCCAACCAGCATCTGTCAAACCTCCACCAGCAGAACCGCCTAGCTGCCCACAGATGCTGGTGTGAAACAAGCCAAGACCTGAACAACTGCCCGGTTAAGTCCAGCCAAAATGTTTGGCCCACAGAATCGTGAAGTAAAGAAATGGCTGGTGTTTTAAACTACTGAAACGTGGGGATGATGTGTTACATGGCAAAAACTGTTTCAAGCAGAGCAAGATTACATTGATTCAAATACTAGGCCCATCATTTTTAAATGATGTGATTTTGAGCAAGTTACTTAAGTTCTCAATGACTGTTTCTTTATCTATGAAATATGAGTAAAATATACTATCTACCTCATGTGTTAAGTACTGGTATATATAAACATAGATGGGGTACCCAAAAAAAGTGAGCAAATTTTAAGAGATGTTATCTATATATTGCTTTTGGAAGTTGATTACATTACTGTAGCAATATGTAGTATGATGTTTACTCAATCATGCTTCCACTATTTTCTTTGACTGTCCTGCCTCTAGCATGATGACGCCAGCAATCCTTTGATTAATGCCATCTTTTGAACGAACGTCATACTTAAAATGTATCTACAATTTTTTTTGGCATCCACGTATATGAAAAGAAATTTGAGTTATTGCATATACAGCAATCAGAACAATGGCTGGTACATTGTAAGCACTCAAATATTTGTTATGACTTAAAATTAGAAAATGTAAATGGTACTTATTAATTTTCAACATCTAGAATTATACACAAAGTATAAATGACTTAACTGTAGCTACAGAATTCACAGCACTCAGGGGGATTTAGCCTCTACAATAACTCGGTGATCTATCACAGAAACAAAGTTCTGAGTACTACATGTACTCACTCATAAGTGGACCCTGAATATTTATCATAATACTGTAAGAAAGGGATTGGCAGTAGTGGCACACTGCCAGGGGAGGGAGCACATAACATCAATAAGGGTACCCAATCTCAAATCAGGCAAAGTGGAGACAAGGAGAGGCCCGAACTTTACCTTACGATGACCCCTTATGTACCTAACTCTGAACTGTACCCCACATCTTTAAAACTAAAGTTTAAATTTAAAAAGCAGTCTTGTGAAAACGCAGCTGTCAGAAACTAGGAGGTAGAAATAAGAAAGAATGAGTAGAAGATGGTAGGTTAATATATTCATCATACAAAGTAGGGAAGCAAAAGAAACTGCCTATAGTTATGAAGACAAGAAACAGAGGTTATATGAAAATGTGGGCCGGGCACGGTGCCTCACACTTGTAATCCCAGCATTTACGGAGGCCGAGGTAAGAGGATTGCTTGAGCCTAGGAGTCTGAGATCAGCCTAGGCAACATAACAAGACCTCATCTCCACAAAAAATAGAAAAATTAACTGGACATGATGGTGTATGCCTGTAGTCCCAGATATTCAAGAGGCTGACATGGAAGGATTGTCTAAACCCAGGTGCTTTGAGGCTGTGGCGAATTGTGATCAAGCTACTGCACTCCAGCCTGGGCAACCGTGTGAGACTCTGACCAAAAAAACAAGAAGGAAAAGGAGGAGGAAGAGGAAGGGGAGGAGGAGAAGAAGAAAAAGAAGAAAGAGACAAAAAAGAAAAGGGGGAAGGGGAAGGGGAAAGAAGGAAGGAAGGAAGCAAGGAAGGAAGGAAAATGTGTAATTTTTGCAGAAGGAGACTACATAATAATAAAAGACTCAATCCACCAGCAAGAAATATCCATCTTAAACATATATGCACCCAACACAGGAGTACTGGATTTTAAAAAACAACTGCTAAATAAACTGAAAGGACATGGACACTCACACAGTCATTGTTGGAGACTTCAATATCCCACTGTCTTAGACAGATCATCAAGGCAAAACCCTAACAAGGAGATCTGGAACCTTAACTTGGCACACAACTAAATGGATTTAATAGACATCCACAGAACACTTCACCCAACAACTATGGAGTATACATTCGATTCATCAGCACATGGAACATATTCCAAGATTGATCACGTTCTCGGACATGAACAAATTTCAAAAGGTTGAAATAATAATGTGCATCTTCTCAGATCACAGTGGAATAAAAATAAATATCAGCATCAACAAAATCGCCCCAAAACACACAAAGACATGGACACTAAACATGTTGCTGAATGACTTCTGGGTCAACACAGAAATCAGGACAGAAATAAAAAGATGTCTGGAAACAAACAAAGACACATTGGAATCACTGGGATGCCATGAAAGCAACGATAAAAGGGAAATTTATAGCTTTGCATGCAATATCAGGAAAATAGAGAGGTCGGGTTCAGCGGCTCAGCCTGTAATCCCAGCACTTTGGGAGGCCGAGGTGAGTGGATTGCCTGAGCCCGCGGGTTCGAAATCCGCCCGGGCAACTTGGCGAGACCTCATCTCTACAATAAATTAAAAATTAGTTGGGCGTGGTGACATGCACCTGTAGTTCCGGCTACTTGGAAGACTGAGGCGGAAAGATCGCTGGAGCCCAGCAGGTTGAGGCTGCAGTGGCCGGAAGCATGCCACTGCACTCCAGTCTGGGTGACAGAGTGAGACTCCAACTCAAAAAAAAAAAAAAGAAAAGAAAATAGAGTGATCACAAGTGAACAGTCTAACATCACACTTAAGAGAGTTAAGGGATAGGCAAGATCATCTAAATCCTAATTTCAGTAGAAAATTCAGGTTACTAAAATAAAGTTGCAATTGCAGGATACAGAAGACAAAAATATTATAGAAAGTATCAAAAAGACAAAAAGCAGGTCCTTTGAAAGGATAAATAAGATGAAAGATCCCTTGCCAGATTGACTAAAGAAAATAGAAAGTCCAAATAAACACAATTGGAAACTTAAAAGGCAATGTCACAACTGATCCTGAAGAAATTCAAAAGATTATCGGAGATTACTATAAACATCTATATGTAGAAAATCTTAGAGAAACTGATAATTTTCTGGCATCCCACAACCTCCCAAGGTTGAAACAGAAACCAACAACAACCAAGAAAATCGACACAATTATAAGAAAGCTCCCCGCCAAAAAAAGCCGTGGACCAGATGGTTTCTCAGTTGAATTCTACAAGACATACAAGGAGGAGCTGATACCAATCTTATTTAAAGTATTCCAGGCAATCAAGAAGAATAGAATTCTCCCTAGCTCATTTTACGAAGCTAACATCATACTGATACTCAAAACTGGCAAAGACCCAACAAGGAAAGAGAACCACAGGCCAATCTCCCTGATGAACGTAGACAAAAATACTCAACAAGATGCTAGCAAATCAGATCCAACAACACATCTCAAGCATCATCCACCATGATTAGGTGGGCTTCATTCCTGGGATGCAGGGCTGGTTCAACATTTACAAGACTATAAACCTAATTCAGCACATTAACAAGTGTCAAACCAAGACACACATGTTTATCTACATAGACACCAAAAAGGCATTTGACAAAATTCAGTATTCCTTCTTGGTAAAAACCTTCAAATACCTAGACACAGAAGGAACATTCCTCAAAATAATTAGAGCCATGTATAACAATTCTGCGGCCAATATTCTGCTTAATGGGCAGAAGCTGGAAAAATTCCCCCTAAGAACTGGAACAAGACAAGGATGCCCACTCTACCCCTCCTATTCAACATAGTACTGGAAGTCCTAGCTAGAGTAATCAGGCAGGAGAAAGAAATCAGGAGTATCCAAATAGGAAAAGAGGAAGTTGAGTTATCCCTCTTTGCAGACCGTATGATTCTATACCTAGAGAACTAGAGAGTCTGTCAAAAACCTCCTCACACTGATAAATGACTTTGGTAAAGTCTCAGTTACAAAAATCAACCCATAAAAGACGGTTGCATTTCTATACACCAACAACAAGCAGGCTGGGAACCAAATAAAAAACACGATGCCATGCACAGTAGAGAGACAGACACACACAAACACACACACACACACACACACACACACACACACACACACACACACAATGGCAGACCCCTAACCAGAGAAGTGAAAGACCTTTATAATGAGATCTACAAAATGCTGCTGAAATAAATCAAGGATGATAGAAACAAATAGAAAAACATCCCATGCTTATGAACTGGAAGAGTCAATATTGTCAAGATGTCCATCCTACCCAAGGCAATCAGTAGATTCAATGCAATACCCATTAATTACTAGCATTATTTTTTCACAGACCTTGAAAAGACAATACAAGAACTAATATGGAAACAAAAAAGGGCATGAATAGCCAAAGCAATCTTTAGCAAAAGGAGCAAAGCAGGAGGTATCATACTTCCAGACTTTAAAATATATTACAAAGCTACAATAACTGAAATGGCATGTTATTAGTATAGGCGTAGGTACCTAGACCAATGGAACAGGACAGAGATTTCAGAAATAAAAACATGGTCCCTCAACCAACTCATCTACAAAACCATCAATGACACTAGGGAAAGAAAACCATATTTAGTAAATGAAGCTGGGAAACCTGGCTAGCCACATGCAGAATGAAACTGGACCCCTACCTGTCACCATATACAAAAATCAACTCAAAATGTGCCGCGGCCCACATGGATGCCTTGAGGGCCCTGAGAGAGAGTGGCGAGAGATTAAGAAAGACACAGACACAAAGACATAAAGAAAAGTTGGGGCCAGATGGGACATTTTCCTCTGAAGGAGGAGAAGTGGCCCCGAACTAGTCAGCATGTTTATTTTAAAATTAAGCACAAAGAAAGTTGGAAGAGATTCCAGGTCTGTGAGGGAGCTATAACGGAATTTTGTTGCTACCTAAAGGTGAGTTGTTTTGCGGTTATCTTGTTGTGGCCAAGGCTTTATTTAAGCTATGTGCACCTGAATGTGTGGGCATCTGAGACACCGTTTTGTGTAGCAGTTTATATCCCTCGCCTTTGCCAGGATGCAGAGTTACCAAGCGAGACCTTGCCTAGGAGCTTGGGGCCATTAAGCGAGACCTTGCCTTCGCTTGGGGCCTTTACTCAAGGCCTGCTACAGTGCTCAGTCTGCTCCCCACAACACATCTGGCCCCCATCAAAACAGATCAAGGACTTAAATGTAAAACTTCAAGCTATAAGAATCCTAGAAGAAAACATAGGGAACACCCTACTGAAAATAGACAGGCAATGAATTCATGAACAAGTCCTCAAAAGCAAGTGCAACAAAAGCTAAGATAGACAGGTGAGACCTGATCAAACTGAAAGGCTTTTGCACAGCAAAAGAAACCATCAAGAGAGTAAAGAGACAACCCATGGAATGGAAAAAAAATTTGCAAGCTATGCATCTGACAAGGGCCTAACATCCAGGATCTACAAGTAACTCAAATGAATTGAAAGAAAAAAAATCCCCTTAAAAAGTAAGCAAAGGAGATGACACTCCCCTAAAGAAGACATACAAGCAGCCAACAGACACATAAAAAAATCTCAGCCTCACTAATCATCAGCTAAATGCAAATCAAAACTACGTGAGTTACCACCTAACAGCAGTAAGGATGACTATCATCAAAAAATCTAAAAACAAGAGCTGGTGCAGCTGCAGAAAAAGGGAGATGCTTCTACACTGTTGATAGGAAGGTAAGATAGTTCCAACCTCTATGGAAAGCAGTTTCTCAAAGAACTAAAAACTGAGCTTCAATATGATTCAGCAATCCCTCTCCTGGGAATATACCCAGAGGAACATAAATCTCTCTACCAAAAAGACACCTGCGCATGCATGTTTATTGCCACACTATTCACAATAGCAAAAACATGGAACCACCCCAGATGTCCATCAAAAGTAGACTGAATAAAGAAAATGGGGTACATATACAAGATGGAATAGTATACAGCCATAAAGAAGAACAAAATTATGAAAATTATGGTCTTTGCAGCAATTTGGATGCAGTTGGAGACCATCATACTAAGTAAACTGTCACAGAAATCAAGAACTGAATACCACACTCATAAACAGACTCTGAACACAAGTCACACTACCACAAGGGTGAGATCAGCAAATACTGAGCACTATTAGGGGAGGGAGAAAGGAGACAGGAAAGTGAGAGGGGAGTATGTGGCAACACAATGGGTACTTGGTCTACTACCGAAGCGTGAGAGGGCCAGCTAGAAGCCCAAACTTCACCTGCATGAAGCCTACTTATATAGCAAACCCTCGCTTACACCACGCAACTCTAAAATTTAAATAAACAAAATAGTATGTTGGTGCAAAAGTAATTGCGGTTTCAGACCACGAATTTTAAATCATTATAAACACATCTTTATTCATCAAAATAGGAACCATTACAATCAACACATTTTTGCCCATGGGAAATAAGTTTGTTTATTCGTGTTGTGTAAAAAGTTGTGGTTCAGGATTTGACAAACTCATGGAAAGCATTTTCCGTACCCTGTTGGTTATGGAAGCATATTTCCCACAAAAAGTTGTCAAGATGCTTGAAGAAGGGGTAGTCAGTTGGCAAGAGGTCAGGTGAATTCAGTGGATGAAGCAAAACTTTGTAACCCAATGCGGACGACTTTTGAAGCGTACGACGTGTGGTTGGGCATTGTCGTGGAGAAGAAATGGGCCCTTTCTGTTGGCCAATGCTGTTTGCAGGCATTGCAGTTTTCGGTGCATCTCATCCATTTGCTGAGCAGACTTCTCAGATGTAAGGTTTCAAAAAGCTGTAGTGGATCAGACCGACAGCAGACCACCAAACAGTGTCCATGACCTTTTGGGGGTGCAAGTTTGACTTTGAGAAGTGCTTTGGAGCCTCTTCTCAGTCCAACCACTGAGCTGATCATCACCAGTTGTCGTACACAATCCACTTTTCGTCCTACGTCACAATCCGATTGAGAAATGGTTCATTGTTGTTGAGTAGAATAAGAGAAAACGACACTTCAACATGATTTTTTTGATTTTCTGTCAGCTCATGAGGCATCCACTTATTGAGCTTTTTCACCTTTCCAATTTGCTTCAAATGCCCAACTACCAAAGAATGGTTATGTCGAGTTCTTTGACAACTTCTCGTGTACTTGTAAGAGGATCAGCTTCAATGATTGCTCTCAATTGGTTGTTGTCAAATGACGGCCAGCCACTATACACCTCATTTCAAGGCTCTCAACTCCTTTGCAAAATGTCTTGAACCAGCAGCGCACTGTACATTCATTAGCAGCTCCTGGGCCAAATGCATTGTTGGTGTTGTGAGTTGTCTCCACTGCTTTACAACCCATCTTGAACTCGAATAAGAAAATTGCTTGAATTTGCTTTTTGTCTAACATCATTCTCACAGTCTAAAATAAATATAAAATAAACAGCAAGTAATAAGTCATTAGCAAAAAAACACAAAGTGAGAAATGTGCATTAAAATGATGTATAACATAACCACATTTATTTAAGGATGTATTCCAATATCAAATGACAAATTTCAACAATGCAGAAACTGCAATTACGTTTGCACCAACCTAATAAAAAGGCATCCAAACCAAAAAGGAAGAAGGAAAATTATCTCTGTTTGTAGATGACATGATCTTATATAGAAAAAACCCTGAAGAATCCACCAAAAAATAACTGTTAGGACTAATAAGTTCAGTAAAGTTACAGGATAAAAAGTCAGCACACAAAATTAGTTGCATTTCTATAAACTAAAAGTAAACTATCCAAAAAAGTAATTGAGAGGATGATCCCATTTATAATAGCATCAAAATTATATACTTAGGAATAAATTTAACAAACCAAGTGAAATATCTGTACATCAAAAACTATGAAACATTGATTAAAGAAATCGAAAAAACACAAACAATGGAAAGTTTACACGTTTATAGATTTGAATAATTAATACTATTAACAAGTCCATATTACTCAAAGGAATCTACAGATTCAATGCAGTCCCTATCAAAATTCTAGTGACATTTTTCACAGAAATAGGAAAAACAATTCTAAGTCCATATTAAGTCACAAAAGACCCATAATCAACAAAGCAATCTGGAGCAAAAAAAACAAAGCTAAATTTGTTCTGATTTCAAAATATATTAAAAAACGATAGCAATCAAAATGGCATGGTACTGGCATAAATACAGAAATAAGGATTAATCAAACAGACTAGAAAGCCTGTAAATAAATCTGTGTAGTTATCAATTTTTGACAAAAGGATCAAGCACTCAAAATGCGGAAACGACAGTCTTCAATAAATGCTGTTAGGAAAACAGAATATCCAAATGCCTAAAAATAAAATTGGACCCTTATCTCACAACATAGACAAAAATTCATTTAAAATAGGTTAAAGACTTGAATATAACACTTAAACTACTAGAAGAAAACATACGGGAAAAAATTTTGATTTTGATCCGGGCAATGATTCATTGATATGATCCCAAAACCACAGGCAACTAAAGCAAAAATAGACAAATGAGACTGCATCAAACTGAAAAGATTCTCCACAGCAAAGGGAACAATGAACAGAGTGAAGAAACAGCCTATAAAATGGGAGAATATATTTGCAAGCCATATACTTGATAAGAGGTTAATATCCAAAATATAGAAAAATTTAAATAACTCAATAGCAAGAAAAAAATAAATGGAGAAAAGACCTGAATAAACATTTCTGAAAAGAAGACATACAAATGGCTAACAGGTATATGAAAAATACTCAGTATCACTAATCTATCAAGGAAATGCAAATGAATCATCTCACACCTAAAAGATAACAAGTGTTGGTGAGAATATAGGGGAAAAAAGAATCCTTGTACACTATTAGTGGAAATAAAAACTGAGGATCCTCAAAAAATTATAAATAGAATGACCATATGATTCAACAATCCCACTTCTAGATAAATATCCAAAGGAAATGAATTGAGTGTGTAGAAGTATCTGTACTCCCATGTGACCACAGCATTATTCACAATGGCTAAGATACAAAAACAATCCAAGTGTCCGAAAAGAGATGAATAAAGAAAATGTGGCATGTGTACATGACAAAATATTACTCAGTCTTTAAAAAAGCAAGAAATCTTGCCATTTGCAACATTGTGGACAAATCTGAAGGACGTTATGCTAAGTGAAATAAGCTAGGTGCAAAAAGATAAATACTGCATGACCTCATATGTAGAATCTAACAATGTCAAACTCATAGGAGCAGAAGGCTGAATGGTGGTTGCCAGGGTCTGGGGTCTGGGGGATTAGGAGAATAGACAGAAGCTGGTCAAAGGGTACAGATATCAGTTGCTTATGATGAATAAATTCCAGAAATCTAATGTACAGCAAGGTGACTACAGTTAATAATACCGAATTATATACTTGAATTTGCTAAGAGAGTAGATCTTAAATATTCTCACCATACACACACAAAATGTTAACTATATGAGCTGATGGATATGTTAACTAGCTTGATAGAATGCATCGTTTTACAATGTATATATAATAAAAACATCACATTGTACTTCAAATACATATGATTTTTCTTTGTCAGTTATTCTTCAATATAGCGTGAAAATTTAAAAATAAACAAATTAATTTTTTAAAATAATAAATAAGCCCATGGGCTGCATGTGTCAAAAACGTGGGAAAAAAAGACAAAAAAAAAAAAAAAAAATGTATATATATATATATATATATATATATATATATATATTTTTTTTTTTTTTTTTTTTTGAGTTGGAGTTTCACTCTGTCGCCCAGACTGGAGTGCAGTGGCCGCTCCCGGCCACCGCAGCCTCGACCTGCTGGGCTCCGGCGATCCTTCTGCCTCAGCCTTCCAAGTAGCCGGAATTACAGGCATGCACTACCATGCCCAGCTGATTTTTTGATTTATTGTAGAGATGAGGTCTCGCTGCCCAGGCAGGTCTCGAACCCGCGGGCTCAAGTAATCCACTCACCTCAGCCTCCCAAAGGCACAGGATCACAGCCTGAGCCACCGAGCCCAGCTCAAAACAACAATTTAACTAGTGAAAATTATAAAAAGCAATTACTTAAAGTCTGCAAATTGCCCCAAGGTCATAAAGCAAAGGGAGAAATAATCATTCTAAAAAATACACTGAATCTTGGGAAGAACAGTAAGTCTTTATTTGAGCCAGGACTCTATTAGGTACTCTTTCCTCCAGCTTCCAGCCTGAGGTTACAGTTTCATTTCATGCAGGCTGCTGATATTTCTCAGACCCCCCCCCAGCCTCATGTTAAGACACTTTTCTCCAACTGGTACAGTCAAGAAGACCAGGTCCCTACTCTCCCAATCAGCCCCTACTCTTGGGGTAAAAGCTCTACCCCAGAGCAGAAGGCCAAGAATATGGGGGCCCTAATCACCCCATCACAGCACACTCATATAATGAAGACTCCATGTGAAAATAATAGTGGTACTACCGTAATACTATAAGAAAGAGATTGGCAATCGTGGGAAACTGTCAGGGGAGGAGGAGCACACCTCATCAACAAGGATGCCTACATAATGAACACTTGTATACCTAACCCTGAACTGTACCCTACATATTTAAAAGAAAAAAAATTAAGAAAAAAAATGGTGTTTGGTGACCCTCTTGACTCACAGAGAAGGTGGGGGGAAAGGAGTTACTGTGGAAAAGTCCCTCCCCCTAGCTCCAATACTCAGGTATCTGACCAGGTAGAAAAGCTGGCCATGTGGGCAAAATACCCTGAAGCACTGCTTGAGGCGACTGACTTTATTTAGAACAAAGAGTGGAAAAAAAAAATCCATGCCAAAGGGTGTGGTAGTATTTATTTGCAAAAGCAGGTAGTGTTAGAATTAAAATCAGGTGTTCACACAAAAATACATACATGGATGTTTACAGCAGTACTATTCACAATAACCAAAAGGAAGAAAACCTCAAACATCCACCACCTTATGGAATAGGTAAACAAAATGCAGTAGATCCATACAAAGGAGTATTATTAGGCAATAAAAAGAAAGGAGGTACTGACACAAGCTACAACAGGAATGAACCAAGAAAAATTATACTAAATGAAAGAAGCCGGTCACCAGAAAAGGCCACAAATTATATGATTTCATGTATATGAAACGTCCAGAATAAGCAAATCTATAGAGAAAGAAAGTAGATTAATGATTGCTTAAGGATGGGAAGGGGTCATATAGGAATGCAGAGTGACTGCTCATACGTATGGAATTTCTTCAAGGGAAAATAAGGTGAAGATATTCTAAGATTACATTGTAGTGATTGTTGTACAACCCTGTGAATATACTAAAACAAATACTGAATTGTTCACTTTAAGTGAGTTAATTTTATGATCTATGAATTATGTCCTAATAAACATGTTTTTATAAAAAGAATTTATACTGACCTAAGATCATATTCTCATAGTTACTTTTAAACTACCTCACCATATTACTTTCTGGTAACTTGTTACTTCTAGAAGTGGCATATAGAAAATCTATTTAACTCAAATCACTCTATAAAAAGATACCTGCACACGTATTTTATCGCAGCATTGTTCACAACAGCAAGAACCTGGAAGCAACCATGCTGTCCATCAAAAGAGGACTGGATTTTAAAAATGTGGTACATATACACGATGAAATACTATGCAGCCGTAAAAAAGAACAAAATCATGAATTTCGCCGCAACCTGGATGGAACTAGAGTCTATAATACTGAGTGAGCTCTCACAGAAACAAAGATCAGAATATCACATGTTCTCACTCATATAATGGACCTTGAACATCCAACGTAACACTATAAGAAAATGACTGACGGTACTGGGAAATTATGGGGGGGAGGGGGATGGGATTAACAGTAGCTAATATCTATCTGGGACTGGGAAAACACCTCTTATCAACAGGGTGCCTGAATGAAACGTAATTGTACACCTAACCCTTAACTGTACCCCACAATATCATTAATAAAAAAATATTGATTAAAAAAAAGAAAATCTATTTAATTGATGTACCTGTTTGCCAGAGTTTTGAAAAAAAATAAATAGATTCAAGAAAAAATATGAATGAGGCAGGGTGGGTTTCCTAATTAGAGCCTGTAAAATCCCACCCATCCTCACTTCCACTGATACCACAGTCTTGGGGGCTCTTGGGCTACTCTCCACCCAATAAGTAGGAATTCACTCTAGCTTATTTAAAAAATTTGGAACTGTACAAAGGTATGCAGGCCCTCATTTGTCTAGTACACTCATGCCTTTATGTACCTTGATTATCCCCACACACTGACTTCTCCCAACATTCCCAGGAGCCCTTTATCTGCTCCCAGAAGGTCATTTATCTTCTGTAAAATGCTTAGTTAGGTATGCTATTTTCCACAGGTCAGTTGGATGTGGTTTGCCCACAATCACTCAAGCCTGTAAATATTAAAGTATACCAGAAAAACCAACTTGCCAACTCATGAATATTGGCCATCGCATACATTTTGAAATATTTGTTTATACGACTTTTACATTAAACACAGGATTTCTACATAGGAAACATGTGTGCCCTATTTAATTTGTTTTGAGTCTGAGCAGCAGACTTAGAAAGAAGCCGCATGTACCTTTCAAAATCTGCATTCGTCATGAGCCATTATAAGTTGCTCTCACAGAAGTATAATTTGAAACATATTAAGATATTAATCTGAAAATTAAAAGTGATCATTTTATTTAAAATAAAATAGATGGGTAAAGAATATTTTTAGTATCAACTATTGACTGGGCATGGTGGCTCATTCCTGTAACCCAAGTAGTTTGTGAAGCCGAGGTGGGAAGAACGCTTAAGCGCAGGAGTTTAAGATCAGCCTGAGTAACATAGAGAAGTTTATCTCTACAAAACTTTTTTTAAAAAATTAGCCAAGCATGGTGGTGTGTACCTGTAGTCCCAGCTACTCAGGAGGCTGAGGCAGGAAGATCGCCTGAGCTCCCAAGAGATTGCGGCTGCAGGTCAGTGCTACTGCACTCCAGCCTGGGCAACAGCGTGACATCCCAACAAAAAAACAAAAATTTGTGTCTACTAAGGTCTGCTAACATGATGTTTGTTTCACTAGGAACAGTTTGTTCAAGTATATTTCACCAAGAAATATTTCAATATTCCAGTCATGTACTTAAATAAAATTTTCTATAACTATATTTTTTAATCACTTGAACCTGTGTCACCTAAAAAACAGTTTGGCAAGAGCCCTCTGATAACCAAGTAGATTTTCAAGCACTTGGATTCACTTTATAAACAGGAAGCCACATTTTATCATAAGCAAAAATCTCTGAATATAGGAAGACCGGTTTTGGTTTCTTATGTCAAGCTCTCCGTCTTTGAATGAATTCCAAACTTCACCAAATGTATTTTTTTATTTCTATTTATTTTTACATCTCTTAAAGAATACATATGATCTTAGGTTTGAAGAGACAAGAGGAGGGTTGGAAATAACTTTTAATGAAAATTTTAAAGTGGGCATGGCAAGCGAGGGAAAAAATGAAGTCCTGTCTAGACCCAGTCAGCTGTGCTTGACCTAGTTATAGCTAAATGAAATATCAATGGGAAATTCAAGGTAAGCAGAGGAGCCAAAGTTTCTGCAGGAGGTGGCTCTGATGACTTGAGAAGAATGACATCTGATCCTTCTAAAGAAAACACATTTCTCATGGCTGTCAGCATACTACCAAGGAAGAGAGGAGAATAAGCTACAGCATAAATATTACTATTCCTAGAGGATATTCTTCAAGAAAGGAAGGCTTTGTCTTGGCTGTGTTTATATAAATCTTTAAAATATTTAGCCAAAAAAAAAAAAACTCACATAAATGTAAGTCACAGCCAATGAGGTAGAAACTAGCTCACTGTGTCCAAACACAAACTCCAAGCAACCACAGAAAAAATATCATGTTCTCTTGGAGCTTCCATAGTAAATAAATAATGAAGATGACATTGCTAAGATTGTACAACAGCAGTCAGGCTTCAAATGTGACTTCGTTAATAGGCTGACTAAATGGGAACTCAAGAATGTGCTGGAAAGGGCTGCTATGAAATGGGTTTTGCAAAAACAAATAGAGCACTTCTAGTGAGTGGAATTAAATATTAAGCTATGGAGTATACAGATGCCATCAGTTTTTTATGACTGGATCCCTCCCCCGCAAAAAGGGGAGGATTTAGGTAGCTGTTAGAAACAATGGCATTAACTCAGCTCAGTGAGAAAACAGCAAAAACAAGTTCCCCTTTCCAAAGCCCAGTCATGTGAAGATCTTAGATGCGTGGTTCGCCTCACCAAACACTGCCGTTCATTAGAGAACTACAGATTATTTCCTGGAGCACACATAGCTTATTTCCCTTATGGAAAATCAAAAGTTGACTATAATGCAAGTCTCTACTAAACAGCCATATTTCCAAACATCTACGATTATGTAAATCATGTATCTTGAAGAAACAGTAAATTAAGAGATGAAAGTACATCAAAATAGTCTGCATTTGGCATCATTCTATGGTCAGTCATTCTTTAAAATGAACTGCCCCCTCTTTGTCATTATCCTTCTCTCTCCCCTATATTTATATGTATATATTAATAAATACATATATGTGCAAGCATATATGTACAAGGTATGTGCATATATACATATATGTGTATATCACATATATTTATCTATGTATTCAAGATATATATATGCCTTTAGTGACAACAACAGTAATTCCACATTTTATTTAAAGTCTTTCCCCGTAAGGTATTTGCATCAATCTCACATCTCCTTAAGAAAACCAAGAAGGCATAATATTTGCAAGAGTAAACTGGCCAGGCCTCATCAAATATAACTGCAGCCGAATTAAAAGTAATAACGCTTATTTCACTGACTATTAGCTCAGATTGTTCACATAAGATCTTAGGTCTTACTCAGAAATTTCTGAGTCCCTCAAATGTATCTTATGGAGTTCATGAACAGTCCTCCCTGTTACCTAGTGGGCTCTACCATGTTCTCCTCTTCCCAGCCCCTTTCAATGATATCTGCTGCTGGAGGAACAGCATGAGGGCATTTTACTAAGTAGCTCACCATAAAGATGCCACGGCCTGTGGAAAAGCATAGCTTCACGTTGCTCGCAAAGCTACCTGCAAAACCTTGAGAACAAAATGATGCTCATTTTCCCCAGAAACCTCAGTGCTCTGAAACAGCCTCTGATGCAGAAGTGCAGAGGCTGTGCTTCTTCCCTGTTTTCCAACACCATTTGCCACAAGTGCACTGAAGGAGTCCATTCACCTCACAGAACACCCCGAGAAAAGGGCCGCCTCGACTTTCATGTATGTTTCCTCCCTCTCTTCTAAAATTCTCGGACAAATAAATATCCATGGGGCCAGGGCCAGGGGTTAATCCAAAAAAACCAGACCTGTACTGTAATCCTCATTCCCTTATTCCCTCTACCCTCATCCCAAACATATACTTCTCCAGTCAAAAAAGAGAGGAGGAGGAGGAGAAGGAAGAAACAAAAAGGGAAATCTCATGCAAATTGGTCCATCAAAATAATCTCTTGGCAGATCTCAGATATATCCAAATCCCTACTTAGATTAATGTGACTACCTCAGCTACACAAAGAAACTTGAAATTAAGCAAATCCTACCTGACCATCTGGTCTCTGATACACAGAAGTCTAAACTTGAAGCAACTGTAGGTGAAACGGTGGATAGGAAACAATTCTATGAAGCACTCTCCATACTAGATGGATTCCTGGGTTTGGGGATACAGATGGTGACTCCTGACCAAAAGACAATGGGAGGGCAGTTGTTAAGGATATCTTAGCACCAGTAGCTGCAGGAAGGAGGCAAAGGCCTTTTCTTTGTTGGCAAAAGGATGCTGAGCCCGAGGAAGATAAGCATGTGGTATGTTTTCCATCTGTCAATCTGTCATCATAAGCCGGATAGTATTATGACAGAACCTGAAAATGGTATGGAAGGAATAAGAGGGTAAAAGAGAGTATAAATGTACATCAGTCACCAAAATTACCATTTTCATCAAATGGTATATATCAGGGGTTTTTAGAATTCTTCTGGAAACAAAAGTAAGCAGAAAATATAATTCTGAGAGATATAAAATCAAGCATAACAACACAGTCATGTAGAACTTGCATATCTTTTTGAACTTTGATTACATCATTCTTAAAGGAGGGGGGGAAGTACCACATTTTAGTCCCTCACAGACCATGCCTAATAAGCTTAACTGATTTAAGCCCTACAAGGTCTTTGATACTACATACGAGGATGGTTTGTTTCCTCCCACAGAAGGAAGCAAGGAAAATCTTTCTCCCACTGCCATCTGTTTTTTCTGGCTGGAAGTTCTCATATGAAGGGCTTAGACACCCTGGGTATTCTGGGATTAAAAACTCTGGAGAACCCACTAGAAGACCTGGCAGAGTCAAGGAAGCAGAAATGTCAAGAAGAAATAAGACTACTTTGTAAGAAAGGGAGGTCATGTGTCTGTTCTCCAAATCCCAGTTCTTGGTTAGAGCACCATCAGGTCAAGGAAGCATGTAAGTCAATCAGCTCTTTTTTTTTTTTTTTTCTTAAACTAATTCAAATTGCATTTCCATCACTTACAACCAAAAGAGTTCGGACAAACATACTGTACAAGAAAAGAGAAGTTCAGAATCATGAAAAGTGAAATGGGTGCCCAGAAAGTAAACCAACCAGCTAACCATCTGAGATTAATTTTCTGACATGATTGCAAACTTATTTCAGAAAATTAGTAAACAGGAACACGGGATGATAAATCATTACTGCAAGGTCATATAAGGTTCTGTGCTCTGGCATCTGAGGTGAAATTACAACCTCAAAACCCTGTAGCCAACCATTTTTCCTAGCCATTATGCATGAACAATGAATCCTGATTCAAAAAGAAAAAAAAGGGTGGGGGGACAGCTGGTTATGAGCATTTACTCTCTTGACATGAAATATTTGAAACAGCCCGCTGGCCCCTATTTTTAGATTAAAAACCAATCACTGGAAAAGGCCCATAACCAGCACAGTAATGAGTCTGTGGCCGTTTATTTATAGTTAGCTCTAGCTGATTCATGAGCTGCAACTCAATGTCTGGTAAGTGCTATGTGACTCTTGGACTTTATCAACTTGTTTATTTGTGGCCAAGGCTTCTCCCATAGAGCAAGTATACAGGCAAACATGCTGCCTGGGGTGTAGAGGAAGGGGAGAGAAATATATATTCAGTTGTGTAAGATCCGACTACATTTTATGAATCTGTCCAATCACATTTGGCTTTTCCATAACTTAGTCAGACCATCCACGCTGAATTTACTGCAGACTGCATGCAAAACTAGCAGTGCAGGCAGGATGGTAATGAGACGTCTAAGAGAGACACATGCATTTTCATATATATTAATAGTTTATATGGAGAAAAAAAAAACCTGAAGGATAAAAGAGGCATCAAATATTGCCAGAATGACAGATGAAATGCTGAAGTGATGAAATACTGAAATTACAGTCCTTTGAAGTAGGCTCTGGGTAAACTAACTACACAGCACATGGCAAGAAATGTGTGACAACAGTTGTGATGGAATTTGTCTTGATTAACGCTCCTATGTGAAAAGATAAATCTCGCTAAGGAGGTTCTGGAAGTTCAACGAGTGGAAGCCAAATATTCACGTTGTCATTGGAGAAAGGAGAGCTAAGCCTAATACTAACCTAGCATCTGCATCCTGGACAAACCTTCCCTATAATATTAGCCTTGAGGAAAGGTGTACTAGGTATCCACTCTCTTTTCCTGTTTCCTATGAATGACTCTTCTGAATGCTGCTCATTCCATTCTTGAAGTTAAAGCTTACAAATGCATGTGTCTGATAACACGTTTGATGTCTACTAACTCTTATAATGTGTTTAATACTATGATCAACTACAAAAATCATTTTTAGAAGATATGGTGAGAAGAAGAAAAAAAGTTCTGGAATGATGTCAACAGATTGACAGTATATCTAGCAGCAAAAAAGGCTGGCATTTGCTACAAACAACTGAAGAAAATTAAATTTAACTTTTCTATTAAAGAATGTACATGCTAGCAACCAGGACTCCATCATAATTAGACTGCTGTGGCCAAGAGATAAAGGATAACACTTGACTTTGAGGCCAGGTCTCCTAAAATTAAGTTAGGTTAAAAAACCTTTAAGTCTTTGGGGGAAGTTTCTTCTACTGAAAGAGGAAAGAATATTAACAACAAAATTCATTTTCTTGCTGCCTTATCATAGTCAATAAAATATGGATGGCAGTAAACATCTTTCATTTGTATAAGGATTTATAGTTTACAAAATCCATTCTTATTAACTATTATGTTTGATCCTCTCTCTTTATCCCATTTTGCAGAAAACTGAATTTGGAGAGGTCGAGTCGTTTGTCCAGAACCACACATCTTATAAACAAGGGAGCTAAGGTTAAAACTGGTCTTTCCCATAGATTATTTAAAGATAGAACAGAAGGAAGATGAAATGCCTGATATGCTATAAAGCATTTTAGAATATTTGTAACTCATGTAATTATCAAGTTAATGCTATGAAGTAAGAATTATGTATTCCCATTCAACGATGATAACACAGAGGCCCAAGTAGTAGATAACGTACCCAAATTCCCATAGCTATTTAAGCTCTAGGCAGGGATAAAAACCTAACTGTGTCTGCTATAAAAACCAGGTTCTTTTTATAATAAGCAAAGTCATACTTTTATAACATGTACAACTTTTATTATGTAGTGACAGACAAGAACAAAATTAAGGAGAATAATGACTTTCTCTTCAGAAAATTACTCCATCAGCAGGCACTTATTAAGAGGCAATTAAGTACTTAGCATTGTGCTCAGGATTATGGGATAAATGGATAAGGTAGAAAACAGACTGTCTTTTCCCAAGGAGATTTCTATGCAGTTAGAGCAACTTTAAAATGTCAAAAATATATGTATTATTATACAATAACATTATGAAATACTTAGTGCAAACAAAGTAGGGGAAGGTATTAATGAAAGCTATCACTCTACTTCACTGGGAAGGAAAATTAGGGAAGAAGGGAAAAACAAAAACATTATAGGCTAGAAGGTGTTCTATACCAGTGGAATTTAATGAAGGATGGATAATGTTGATCCAAGATGTGGCTTAATATGGGGTAATGCTTAGTCCAACATTTGGAGTATTATTAGGTAAATTCTGAACTTATTTCCCATACCCGTCCTTGTGCTTTCTTTCTCATTATCACTGAAAAGAAGAGGGTCAGGTAGCCAACATTAGTGATAGATGAAAAGTCACTATATCTAGGAACGGAGTTTACTGGGGCAAATGTCTAACACATCATTATAAAAATCCACATCATCACTAAACATCGGCTATTTTGATTAACCCATTGGTTTGGGCCACCATGTGCCCAGTTCTTGTCTAGGCACTGTGAACTCAGTGGCAGTCAAGAGAGTCATGTGCCTAGCCAAGAGCACTCAGAGCAATGCATAAACTTCACCGGAATGAAGGTGTATAATCTAGGATGACAACTCATGATGCTGAGGCTAGTTCCTGATTCACTATCTGCATGACCTTGGGCAATTATATGTGACTCTAAAGGTTTTTTATCTGTGAAATAGGAATAAAATAATACCTAGTCACATGTTTTGCATGAGGGAAAATAGAGAGCATATGAAAGAAACTTTATTATTATTACTTTTGTGTTATGTGTTCAGTCTCACAATTCTGCCCTCTTCCTCACATGGGAAGTCACATGTACCACTTCTACTCAGAAATACATGTTCTTGCCTGAGTCATAACTCAGCTTACTCTGCATATGAATAATAGCTTTTTGGTTGTTCACTCCTCTTCCATTACCCCCACCCACTCTAGTTCGTGGAAATTAAGCTGCCACTATTCCTAGCTCATGTCTCTATATAAAAACCTCTTTCTTTGTGCACAGTTTTTTATATTTTCAAAAATGTCTACCTTTCTTGAAAATTCCTACTCAGATGGCCTCATAGATCAGTAGTTATGGAAGTCAAAATGTTTCAGGGTTCTTATTTGAGCGATGATCAGTTCCTACGGCTATTTGGCATAAATACACCTGCCACAACCCTACTCTAAAACTAATGAGAAACTCGGTGGCAGTAGCCTAACAGGAAGTCCCACAGCAGCAAGGATGGAATGAGTTCACCACAGAGGAGTATAGCCAGGCACTCCCAAGATAGCTTTCTTTAGTGAAAGCCTACCCTGAGCACTATTCCTTAAGAGAAATTCAGCTCTGTTTCCCAGTTTTCTGTCTACAGCCTGTCTACCTACCTCATTGGCCCTTATGACACAACCTACTCAGAAATCCTGTATCTGAGCATCTTCAAAATTATATCTCCATTTCCTCTTTGAAGAATTGAAGCTAATAGATCTTTTTAAATGCTCTAGATTCACTCCTAAGTGGACTTTGAACAATTATCATAACACTATAAGAAAGGGATTGGCAGTAGTGGGAAACTGCCAGGGGAAGGGGGGACACACCTCATCAACAAGGGTACCTACAAATGAACACTTGTATACCTAACCCTGAATTGTACCCCACATCTTTAAAATAAAAATTTTTTGAAATGCTGTAGATTACCCTCATTCCTCCTTCGATTCTATGCCCAATGGTCGGACCCATCCTTGGGGGCTCCATTTTTACCCTCATTTTGCAACTTATTCTTCCTGACTTTCCTCTAGTGCCGCCTTCTCTTGGCTCATGGCCTCTCCTCCCCAGCAAGCCAAACCATGTGACTGCAGTGTTTCCAGCCTTTTGCCGGAAGCCAGCACTGACAGTTGCAGAGTAGGAGGAGGTGTGACTCACTCTTTTGAGGATTGGTTGCCACACATGTCAAAGCCCCAACACATTTTCATGCAACATTTTCATGCAAGAGACAAGGATAAGCTCTAGGACTCAGCCAACTCGAGTTATTTTTTCCTGAAATGTGATGCTGACTAACATCTGCCTCATTTGATTATCCTGATCTGCTTAAGGAACTCTCTCTGGGGTTAAGATCTTTATCTAGGGTGATATAATTTCACCTTGGTGTCCAAAGCCTTAAATGCAACACACAGAGTCGCTACCTTCAGGTGATCCCCACACAATGTCACAATGTAGTAAGATGATTAAAGATTTGATGCTCTTAAAACCCGGATTCAAGGCCCAGGTCTGTCACATGACAACTGTGGAACCGTGGGTGATCCCTTTAATTTTTGTTGCCTCACTAAAACAGAGGGAGGGATTTTATCAGTTGATTACCAATAATCACTTCTAGCTCTAATATTCTTTTGTTTTTCACTGAAGATAGCTGTGAGGGTTAACAAATAAAATAAATACAATTATTTTCATTTTAGTCTCTAGATGCCTTTTTTCCTAATAAATTATAGAATAATTACTTTCTTTTTCAGTTCTTTAATATATATATAATTGAGTAATTCTCCACAGAACCTTGGGTCATTCAACTAACAAATTATTTATTAAATGATGGTATCAGAAGCAAAATATGTGAAGGGGAATGAAACAAATATGGTCTCTGACTTCATAATATTTGTAGTCTAGTGGGGAGACAGAACTCTAGAGGTAAACAACTAAACATAACAGGTTTTCACTATCATTTATTATTATATCTTAAGAGCTCTACAAAATACCTAATAGGGTATACAGCAATAACTATTTTTAATGGGAGAATCACTTAATGAATGAATGAATTAAATAAATGAATGCAAGAAATTTACATCACAGAAACTCCCTCATTGTCCCAGGTTGCAAAAATAACTGTAAGCAAAAGTGAACGGTCTAGTTCTCACTGCCTTTAATATCCTTTTAAGAAACGGAATTAGGTACACAAACATTTATCTTGAAAAGTGGTCTAACCTGATCATTATAAAATGAGCCTTTGGACAAGAACAGAAGAAATGCTGCAAAAAATGATGGTGACATAATGTCTTGAGTGGAAGAAGAGTAAAGACCTCAATTGGAAAATGTGTGCATGAGTGGAAGTGACTCCCAGGGGAGGAGATGAATATATCAAAAAGGTGTAAAAGCCACTTACATTGGTTATCCTACTCACAAGATTTCAGCTTCCAGTGATATGATACTCTAGAAACATAAAGTCTCTACTGTTTTGCATAAATATAATCCATCACCTACAGCCCACAGGACTCTAGCCAACCACAGAGGTGTAAAACTAGTGTCCTGATTTTTTTTTTTTAAAGAAGGTGAACAAATGTTTACCTAAATTTATTCATTGAACTCATGTAGATGATATTTTGAGATTTGATTTCAGTATCAAAGTTGTTTTAGGTCATTTCTATACCGAGTTTTCCATAACATTTGTAGCACATAATAATAAGACCCATTTTGGCACATTCTTGTGGTTTTCTCTCCAAAGAAGAGGCAAAGTCATTTTTGATAGTTCTTGGTATAAATCATGCATGGTCAGTGTAAATCAAATGCATTTTATAAATGAGCATAATCAGTTATAATTTTTGCAGCAACTTGCTCATTTGAACAGGAACACAGAACATCTTCTGAGGTCTTAGGTTTGTTGAAAAATGAGGTGATTAATAAAAATATGAAAGAAATTTATTTTATGAAAAGGTATATTTTCCAAGTTCCTATGCACTCTCCAATCATACGCTTTTGAGAATATTCTAAGAATTTTATATTTAAGGCTCTTTATTTAAATCATTGCACATTTTAATTTCGGTGTCCATGGTACAACCAGGTTCTAAGGTATTCATGGAAAGTGAATAACACTGAGAACTAGACCTCAAAGCATCTATGGTTTGTAGATTTCACTGATTTGTAATAGTCATTTGAATCCTCAGTACAGCTGACAATTTTTTAAAATCAAGAAATTGGAGCATAAAAGTGTATTTAATAAAAGGGCAATCATTTCCAATAAGGCAGTTCTCAGAGGATGGATGGAAAAGCCTGACATTTGGCTTATGATCAAGTAATTGGATCTTATCCTGATACTTTCCTTAGAAAAGAAAGGTATTTGATGTTTTCCTTCAGGACTGAGTTCCAGTTGAAACAGCTGCCACCTTAACTGCCACCACCACCCTCATCATAGCTTTCCAGGTAACATAAATGTATCAAGCACTGTTTATGTGAACAGTATAGAGGTTTTAAAACTGAGTAAATAAAAAAAGATAAAGAATAACTATGGGTCAAAAACTGTTCTAAGTACTTTATCCACATGAACAAATATAATCCTCTCAAAAAGTCTGTGAAATAAGATATCTGAAGCAAAAAGTTGCACATTTTGCTCTCAAAATTGAGATTCAGAGTAATTTGTTCAATATCAAAGGTGATGTCAAATGCGATGGCAGAAGTGGGATTTGGATCAAGATGTGTTCAATTTAAAAATCCAGGCTTTTAACCACTGAATTAGGCTACCTGAAGGTATTTATACATTCAACTGTGATCAACTCTGAATTCCTGCATCTTTTATTAATTTTTTTGTTTGTTTGGTTTTTTTTGCTTGTTTGTTTGTTTTTAGGAAAGGTTGTGGAAGGAGCCATAGAACACTTTATAGAGGAAGAAATGATCCCTTTTCCCCTCAACTTTATTGAGGTATAACTGACCCCCCAAAAAGTACATATTTAAGCTGTATGACATGATGTTTTGATATATGTATACACTGTGAAATGATTACCACAACTGACCTAAGTAACATATCCACCACTGTAGTTACCATGCTGCACATTAGATCTCAAAGACTTACCCATCTTGAATAAACTTTTCACTTTTTTGGCCTATGTCTCCCCATTTTCCCCACCCTCCAGTCCCTGGTAACCACCATTCTACTCTGTTTCTTTGAGTTCAACTTTTTTAGATTCCAGATATAAGTGAGGTTATGCAGGATTTGTCATTCTGTGGCTGGCTTATTTCAGTTAGCATAATGTCTCCCAGGTTCCTCTGTATTGTCACAAATGACAGAATTTCCATCTTTGTTAAGGCTGAATAATATTCTGTTGTGTATGTATGTGGTATATACACACATATATACACACACACATATATATACACACACATATATATGTGTGTGTATATATCTAAGATAAACATATTTATATATATCGCACAAACATATGTACATATATATCATAGATACCACATGTACTTATTTATTTATTTTAAAGATGTGGGGTACGATTTAGGATTAGATATACAAGTGGTCATCATACAAGTAAAGTTTGGGCCTCCCTTTGGTCCCCACTTCACCTAGTTTGAGATCAGGTACCCTTATTGATGTTATGTGTCCCTCTATCCCCTGGCAGTATCCTGCTACTGCCAATCCCTTTCTTAGAGTATTATGGCAAATGTTTGGGGTCTGCTTATGAGTGAGAACATGTGGTACTCGGTTCTTTGTTTCTGTGATAGATCACTGAGTATTATAGACTCTAAGTCCATCCAAGTTGCTATGAGATTCATAATTCTGCCCTTCTTTATGGCTGCATAATATTCCAACATATATATGTACTACATTTATTTTTATCTAGTCCAGTTTCAATGGGCACCACGGTTGGATCCATGTTTTTACTTTTGTGAATAGTGCTGCAATAAACATGCGTCTGAAGGTTTCTTTTTTGTAAAGTGTTTGAGTTCCTCTAGGTATATTCCCAGAAGGGGGATTGCTAGGTCATATGGAAGGTAAATTTCTACTTCTTTTAGAAATTGCCACACTGTTTTCCATAGAGGTTGCAGTAGTTTGTATTTCCACCAACAGTGTAGAAGCGTTGCCTTTTCTCCACATCTTCGCCACCATCTGTTATTTTTTGTATTATTAATAATGGTCATTCTTACTGGGGTTAGGTGGAGATACCACATTTTCTTTATCTACTCATCTATCAATGTGCAGTTAGGTTGTTTCTATAACTTGGATACTATGAATAATGCTGCAATGAACATGGAAGTGTAGACATCTCTTGAAGATACTGAGCTCATTCCTTTGCATATATTACCCAGAAGTAGGATTGCTGGATTACGATGTATTTCTATTTTTAATTTTTTGAGGATTTCCACATTATTTTCCATAGTGACTATGCCAATTTACATTTCTACAACAGTGTATAACAAATCAACAATGAAAAAAAAAATCAACAATGAGACTTGGAGATAGAAGGCATTGTAGGAAAAGGAAACCGAATTTAGGAGGGCCTAGAGGTTTGATACAACGGAGGATGTTTGAGAGTCTATACAAAATTAAGAATGGATAGATTACAATAAACTAAGAGAAAATGAAATTTTTAAATTCCATTTGCAATAATAGCAAAAAGAATAATATGCTTACAAATACATTTAAGAAATCAACGCAAAACATACCCTGAAAACAATATAACATTGCCAAAAGAAATTAAAGATTTAAATTGGAAGAGACATACCACATTCAAGAATCAGAAGACTTCATGTTTTTAAGATGGCGATACTCACCAAACATATCTATATGTTCAATACAATCTCCATTATAATCTCAGTTGATTTCATCATAGAAATTGACAAGTTAATTCTAAAATTCATATGAAATTGCAAAGGGCTCAGAATAGCCAAAATTTTTTTAAAAAGAAGAACAAAAGCTTCATCCCCAGGATGCAGGGCTGGTTCAACATTTGCAAGACCATAAATGTAATTAAATACATCAACAGATGCAAAAACAAGAGCCACATGATTATATCATTAGATGGAGAAAAACCTTTTGATAAAATCCAGCATCCCTTCTTGATAAAAACCCTCAAACACCTAGGTATAGAAGGAACATACCTCAAAATAGCAAGTTCACAGCTAACGTATTGCTAAATGGACAGAAACTGGAACCATTTCCCCTGAAAACTGGAACAAGATAAGGCTGCCCACACTCACCTCTCTTGTTCAACATTGTGTTGGAAGTCCTAGCTATGGCAATTAGACGAGAGAAGGAAATCAGGGGTATCCAAATAGGAAAAGAGGAAGTCAAGTTATGCCTCTTTGCTGATGATATGATCCTACACCTTGAAAATCCAAAAGACTCTGACAATAACCTGTTTGCACTGATAAAAAACTTTGGCAAAGTCTCAGGGTACAAAATCAATGTGCAAAAGACAGTTGCATTCTTATACACCAACAACAAGCAGGCAGAGACCAAATAAAAAGCACAATCCCATTCACAATAGCCACACAAAAAATGAAATACCTCGGCATCTTTCTAACCAGAGAAATGAAATACCTTTACAATGAGAACTACAAAACACTGCTCAAGGAAATCCAAGAAGATAAAAACAAGTGGAAAAATATGCCATGCTCATAGATAGGAAAAAATCAATATTGTTAAGATGTCCATCCTACCAAAGGCAATCTACAGATTCAATGCAAAACCCATTAAATTACCAATATCGTTCTTCTCAGACCTGGAAATGACAATAAAGAAATACATATGGAAGCATAAACGACCACAAATAGCCAAAATAATCCTTAGGAAAAGAAACAAAGCAAGAGGTATCACACTTTCAGACCTCGAACTTTACTATAAGCTTACAGTAGTCAAAACAGCCTGGTATTGGTACAAGAACAGGCATATAGACCAATGGAACGGGATAGAGATTCCGAAAGCAAAGTCTCAATTTCTCAACCAACTCATCTTCGACAAAGCCTCCAATAACAACCACTGGGGAGAAGAAAAGCTATTCAGTAAATGGTGCTGGGAAAACTGGCTGATCACACGCAAAAGATTGAAACAGGACCATACACAAAAATTAACTCTAAATGGATCAAAGACCTAAACATAAAACCTAAAACTATAAGAATCTTAGAAAACACGGGAGACACCCTTATGGAAATTGGAACTGGCAACCAATTCCTGATCAGAAACCTAAGTGCCCATACCATAAGAAATAAGATAGACAAGAGGGACCTCATCAAACTGACGAGCTTCTGCAAAGCAAAAGAAAACACCAAGAGAACAGGGAGACAGCCCATAGAATGGGAAAAAATATTTGCCAACTGTATATCTGACAAAGGCCTAACAGATCTAGGATCTACAAGGAACTCAAACGTGCCAAAAGGAAAAAAACAAACAGTCCCATTAAAAAGTGGGCAAAAAGCCGGGCTCGGGGGCTCAGCCTGTAATCCCACGCCTTTGAGAGGCTGAGGTGAGTGGATTGCCTGAGCCCGCGAGTTCGAGACCTGCTTGGGCAGCGAGACCTCATCTCTACAATAAATAAAAAAATCAGCCAGGCATGGTAGCGCATGCCTGTAATTCCGGCTACTTGGAAGGCTGAGGCGGAAGGATCGCCGGAGCCCAGCAGGTCGAGGCTGTGGTGGCCGGGAGCGGCCACTGCACTCCAGTCTGGGCGACAGAGTGAGACTCCAACACACACACACACACACACACACACACACACAAAAGTGGGCAAAAGACACAAATAGACAGCTCTCAAAAGAAGATATATGGGCAGCCAACGGACATATGAAAAGGTGCTCAGCCTCACTCAGCATCAGAGAAATGCAAATTTAAACCACACTAAGATACCACCTAACCCCAGTAAGAATGGCCATAATTAATAAAACAAGCAACGACAGATGCTGGCAAGGATGCGGAGAAAAAGGAACACTTCTACACTGCTAGTGGAAATGCAAACTAGTGCAACCTCTTTGGAAGACAGTGTGGCAATTTCTGAAAGAACTAGAAATTGACCTTCCATATGATCCAGCAATTGCCCTATTGGGAATATACCCAGAGGAAGTCAAATAATTCTACAAAAAAGATACCTGCACGTGTATGTTTTTTGCAGCTCTATTCACAATAGCAAAACCATGGAACCAACCATGTTGCCCATGGAACCTGGACTGGATTTTTAAAATTTGGTACATATATACAATGGAATATTATGCAGCCATAAAGAAGGACAAGCATATGGACTTCTTAGCAACTTGGATGGATTTAGAGTCGATCACACTAAGTGATCTATCACAGAAACAGAGAACAGAGTGCCATACATTCTCACTCATAAGTGGACCGTGAACAATTATCATAGTACTATAAGAAAGGAACTGTCAGGGGAGGGAAGTGGGATTGGCAGATGAGGGAAACTGCTAGGGGAAGGAGGGGCACACCTCATCAACAAGGGTACCTACATAATCAACGTTTGTATACCCAATCCTGAATTGTACCCCACATCTTTAAAATAAAGAAAATTTTTTTAAAAAAAGAAGAAGAAATAGAAAGAGGCCGGGCACAGTGACTCAAGTCTGTAATCCCAGTACTTCAGAAGGCCAAGGCGAGAGGATTGTTTGAGTTCAGGGGTTCGTGATCAGCCTGGGCAACTTGGCAAGAACTAGTCTCCACAATAAATCAAAAAAATTAGCTGGGCATGGTAGCATGCACCTGTAGTTCCAGCCACTTGGAAGACTGAGGTGGAAGCCTGAGCCCAGCACGTCAAGGCTGCAGTGCCACTGCATTCCAGCCTGGGTGACAGAGTGAGACTTCAACTCAAAAAATAAAAAAAAAAAGAACAAAGTTGGAGAACTCCTACTTCCCAGTTTCAAAACTTACTACAAAGCAACTATAATCAAACACTCTGGCACTGACAGAAGAACATAAATACAGATCAATGAAACAGAATTCAGAGTCCAGAAATAAACCCTTACATTTATGATCAGCTGATTTTCAGCAATAGTGCCAAGACCATTCGATAAGGAAAGCATAGTTTCTTCAATAGTCTTTTCTCAGTGGTGCTGAGACAACTTTAGTCACAAGCAAAAGAATGAAGTTGACCCCTTACTTCACACCATATAAAAAATTAACTCAAAATGGATCAAAGAACTAAACGTAAAAGCTAAAACTATAAAACTCTTAGATGAAAACATAGCAGTAAATATCCATGACCTTGAATTTGGCAAAGGATTCTTAGGACACCAAAACTATGAGCAACAACCACAAAAAAACAGATTAAATGAACTTCATAAAAATTTTAAGCACACCATCGGAAAGTGAAAAACCAATCCACAGAGTGGGAGAAAATACAGTCGATTCTCATTATTCACAGTAATTATGTTCTGTAAAGTCGCTGCAAACACTGACTTAGCAAATACTGAATCATTCCCCTAAGGGAAATACAGGATTAGGTTCCTGTGAGCATCTGGTCACAACATTTTTGTCAACCAATCAATACATATAGCCGTGTTTGATGTGTGGTTTGAAGACACCTTATTTAATATATATTGTTGAATCAACAGCACTATAGCTCATGCCCAAACGAAGCTTATCTAATACATGTACTTTCTCCATAAAGCACATCAAAACCTTTTTGTGCATCACAGCACTAGCCAGCATTTTCAAGCTACACTTGGGAGCTATTTTAAACAGCAAAGTGATCAACAAAAAGCATAAAAATATGAACAACGTAACACTAAATAGACTGTAAAAGGGACATTTGTTTACAGTGAAAGTGCTGAAATAAGAAGACAGATCAGGGACTCGGTTCCACCTCAGCTGAGAACATATCAGATGACAAACATTTTGCCGGTCTGCACATCTACATGTCCTTGAATGACCACAAAACCACCACAAGTATTGATCTGAATGTTACAAATATATTTAGAAGATAAATTCACAAATATGGAATCCACAAATAATAAGTATCAATTGTATTTGCAAATCATACATCTGATAAGGATATGGTGTGTATCAGAATACATAAGAAACTCTTTACAACTGAATAATAAAAAGACAAATAACCCAATTTTTTAAATGAGCAAAGATTTGAATAGATATTGTTCCAAGAAAGATATTCAAGTGGCCCATAAGCACATGGAAAGATCTCAACATCATTAGCCGTCAAGGAAATGCAAACAAAACAGTGAAATACTACTCCACACCCATTAGGATGCCTGGAATCAAAAACTCAGATGATAACAAGTTTTGTCAAGGATACAGAGAAATTAAAAGCTGTGTACACTGCTGGTGGGAATGTAAAATGGTGCAATCACATTGGAAAACAGTCTGGCTGGTCCTCACATAATTAAACATAGTTACCACAATAGCTACCAAATGACCCAGCAATTCCACTTCTAGGTACACATCCAAGATAAATAAAAACAGATGTTCACACAGAAACTTGTACACAAATTTGTATAGCAGCATTATTAATAATAGCCAAAAGGTGGAAAGAATAGAAATGTCCTTCAACTGGTAAACAAATAAAAAATGTAATATACCCAGACAAAGGAATACTATTTAGCTATATAAAGTGTTGATACATACTACAACATAGATAAAAAACCTTGAAAACACCATGCCAAGTGAAAGAAACGAGTCGCAAAAGACCAGATATTAATAAGTCTGTTCACACGAAAGTCCAGAACAGGGAAATTTATAGAGATAGAAAGAAGATTAGTGGTTGCTTTGGGCCTGGAGGTGATGGGAATGGTGAGATTAGAGGGTGGCAGCAAAGGACATGGGGGTTTTGAGGTGATGAGATAATTTCACACACCTGTAGATATACTAAAACCATCGAACTGTATACTTTACCTGGGTGAACTGTACAGTATGTGAATTATATCTAAATATATATGTAAATCTATTTTTTTAAAAGAATGCATGGAACATAGAATTTAATAATGGTCACTCTGAGATAATGGCTTAGGATTTAGGTGGACGTATTATGAGACAAGAGAAGGAAAAGAAGAAGCCAAAAGTCATGTTTCTTTCCAGACCAAGTTGCCTCACTCATCTGTTCTCCAGCTAACTCACGTAAAAGGAAATTTTCTGCTTACAGAAACACTTGCCTAGGACATATAAAATTAAATGTTGTTTCATCACAACTGGTTCCAAGAAACTGAAGCTGATAAATGACCATGAACTCTGAATGACTCTGGGATGCCAGACCCTTCCAGACTAATGAAAGGCTCTTTCCTGATCACTGAATAACAGCACTTATTTGAATCAGCCCTGGAGAGACCAAAGAACAATTCTATTCTACCCAGAGGATAGAATTTTTAATCAACATTGCCACTATGAGATCCCTTTCATAACACATTTCCCCCACTGTGTCCATTCAGGGAATTTTTTGACCGGTGTGTGTTCCCTAACATGAAAAACAAACAGGCTCAGCCTTGTTGCGTCTTTGATGTTTGTTTCATTCTTTGACACCCTTCACCCATGTTCTTCGTTGTTCCCCTCTCCTCTCACTTCTCATCACAATTTGTCTCTTTTTTTTTTTTTTTTAATAGCTTCATTTTTTTCCTTCCCTCTTACCTATCTCAGTCTCAGATTTCCCAAACAAGGAATCTCAGGACTGCTGCCACCACAAACCAGAGTTCCCTTTCTCTTGTCTTTCAAAAGAGTCTCTATTCACCATCTTCACCTACTTAGCTCTATTCACATCTATCCCAAGTCTGGAATGTCCTTCTGTTTCCCCTTGCCATCTTCACCTGTTGAAAAGCACATTGAGCATCGAAACTCACCTTAAAATTGCCTAACGGCTTCAGCAAAAAGTGATCCCTTGATTCTCTGAACTCTTGAAATCTTTGCTGATAATTTCTCCATGTCATTTGCCATTTTCCATCTGAGGTTTTAGCTATTAATATTGTTCTATTAATTTTCCTATAAGACAGCAAGCTCATTGAGATCAGTGTATTTATGAGCACAGAGTACACTGTACAGAGTCATTCCAGAAGAAACATTGGCTAAGTCTGGTCTTCTACCTTTGTGCTTTGCAACTTTTTGCAAAATTTTTCAATATCTTCTCTGTAGCTTAAAAGCAACTGATGTATCTATAGTGCTTTATATTTAAAGACGTTTTAATGTATATTCTCATTTAGACCTCAGAAGAATTCGGAGAGGTGAGTATTTTTATTAGTTCTACTTTATAGCTCAATGAAATTAGTTAAGGGGCCTGCCAATGTCAAAAATTGGTAACTAGTTGATCCAGTTTGTAAATCACAGCCATTGCTTCTTGCTAATGCTGTCACCAAGAAAAACAGGGAGTGCTCTACTGGATTACTTACTAAAGCAATAGGCAAAACCAAGTAGTCAATATTTCTTCTCAGTGAACTCCCCAATTAGACAATATTATAGTCTTGAATTTCCTTATCTATCAGCAAGCCACCCAATCTTGTTGACTGAGAGCAGCTCACCTGTCCTCTAGTTGACATTTAGGTTCTACACAATTCTGGTAATTTGTCTGTTTTGTTGATGCTGGGTCCCATCTGAATGATGGAGGATACCGAGAAATCATCAAGAATATGTAGGAGGCAACTTCCCAGAACAAACATCTCTATTTCAGGGACGAAGATCATAGTGCCAGACTGACACTTCCTTGATACTACCCCATCTCATAATGATGGGTAAACACAAAATAGGAAGACATTGCAAAACACTACAATGACAGAAAAGGATTTCTCTTTAATTTACAAAAGTCTTTGCAAAATGTGTAATTTTGAGCGAGGCTGAAAACACACGTGGCTTCATTTCCACAAATCCAGCCAGAAATCATGAAATCAACAAACTCCAAAATTCTTAAGCCAGATGGACCTTCACCTTCTTATAAATTGGTGTAGGACACTAAAGAAATGCACGTTTCTATAAATAAGGCCCTGACAAACCTCCCATTTATATAATCCTATCTCTCCAATTAGATTTTAAGTCTCCAGTGGCCAGGGGCCACAGTTTGCAAATCTATATCCCTCCTTATCATCTCACTGCCTTGTATAGACAATGCCTAGTGAATGTTCCTTGCCTTGAATTAAATTAATTCAAAAAGATAAGTGGCGAGAGATGATAATTCCACATTTAGTACAGAAATGATAAGGGATTATCATGAAGTTAGGTCCAAATAGTGCTCTGTACTAGAAAGGGAAGACTTGATGCCTGTTCTGGGTCCCTTCAACTATTCCTGTCTATCTTACAGGCAGCAGACCAACAGTAAATCCCTTTTTTACAGATGGGCAATCAGAAGTACATGACTTAATTTCCAAAATATCCATAAAGAATAAGATTTACCGGTTTATCAGAAGATTATATATCTTATACATGGCACATTAGACTCGACATTAAATTTGTGGCAAAAAGATTTTTAAATAAGAATTATTCATACATGCTGAAAGAAAAAATGCTGTGTTGTTCCTTCCGATTTTTTTGAAATTATTTCATTTACTAAACAATGAAATGCCCTAATGTTTTAAGCCAAACACTCTTCTTTGACTCCCAACTGTTTTCAGAAATAACTTTTTTCTTGTTAATTTCCAAATCTTGGCTGCATTTTCTGCTAATTTCAAGCATATGTCATATACGAAATATGTTATTTTTCCAAACCTAATTTTGGCAAGAGGGGAATTTGGAACTGGCATAAAAAGATTTGGGGACAAACAAACAGGACAGCTTGAAGCTCCCACAACTCAATAACAACTTCATCTTTTTCATCTACCTCCAGATTCACAAAGGCAAAGGCAATAACAAGGGGTGACTAGGCTCTGATAAAACGTTCAATGAGGAAAAATGCACTCTGAAATTTTATATTTTATCCTGCAACTTGCTTTCCAAGAAGAATCTCTCACAAATACTAATAATTTTTATAGGATACAAGGTGTGAAGTGAACTTAAGACCCTGATAACTAGGGCTACAGAACCATGATATTATCACTCTAGTTTCCCGAGACTTACAATCAAAAGAAAGAAACTGGCAAAGCAATGTAAAAAGTTCTTCTTAACCTTCAAAAGATTCTCTGTGTTGATAGTATTTGGGAAATACCAAACATTTCTAATTGTATAAAATCGGTTTTCTTCAGATATTCTAAAATTGATTTTGTGAAGAGCTACTAAGTACTTAAAAGAGAAAAAGGGTGTGAATTCATTGCAGCTATCTAGATCTGTCCTTGAGGACCAAGACATACACTAAGGCACAAATGTTTTTGTTTTTGTTTTCTTAGAAACATTCAACTCATGGTACAGGCAAATAGGAAGAGCCACTAGCGCAATAAAAAGAAATCTGGTCTGAAGGCATAAAACAGGGTCGTTACTTCCAAATCTATTTTTTTCCTAAAAATAGCGTATTGATTTCAAAAATGGCCATGTCTCTGCAACTTTTCAAATATTACTTTTCAGTTCTTCCCATCAAGAGATATAGTCTATTTCATTAACCCTTGAGACTTGCTTGACCAATAAATGTGAAGGAAGTTCCAAGCCTAGACCTCAAAATGCATGTTGCATCTCTTTGATCATTTATACTCTCTTGGCCACTCTGTCTTTACCTCCCTCCCCCTTCCTTCACCACAAAAACATGCCTGGGCTAGCCTGCTGGAGGATGAAACACTTGGAATAGAGGTGAATAAATTCAGTGTCCCAGGCAAAGCTCCAGACAAATGAGAAAGTGTAGCCAAGACCAGCAAAGTCACCTAGCCAATTCACACTTGACAAACTTTGCTAAGCCCAGTCCAAGTCAGCAAGTCAGCAGAAACCACCCAGTTGAGTTATAGAGTCAACTGTTCTAAGCATCTGGTTACTGTTCTAAGCGTATAAATTGTTGCTTTTGCTTTTGTTTTTAATACAGCAATAGCTGACTGACATCTCCAAGGTAGGTTATATATAAACAAGTATAGATGTTCCTTGACTTATATTGGTAAACCCATTGTAAGTAAACCCATTGTAAGTAAAAAATACTGTAAGTCAAAAACACATTTAACACACCTAAAACACCATACAGCGTAGGCTAGCCTACCCTCCCTTAAACATACTGAGAACAATTGCATTAGCCTATAGTTGCACAAAATCATCTAACACAAAGTCTATTTTAGGATAAATGTTGAATATCTCGTGTAACTTATTGAATACTGTCTTGAATGGCACAAAGTTAGAAATAACCAGGTACATGCACGTGTCTTTCCATAATGTCAGACTTTTATTGATGCCATCTTAATCACAAAAGCCACGATCTACATGGAGTTTCCAAGGAGGCAATTCTCTTTAGTACTACCCATTCACTCAGTCGTCAGAGCTGTGGGCACACAGGCTCAAACCATTCCACAAGTCAGTCAATACTTCAAACTACATATATTTGCATACTTAATATTTGAATGTTACAGAGTTAACATTTCACAGCAAACAAAGTAGCATTTAAAAATAAGAGAAAAGGGATAGGAGAAAGGGTTAATGAACCAGTCCAGGGGAAATTGAAATGAACAGACGTTTTCTTGGGCCAGCATGGACAGTAAGTCAGATATTTTGATGTAGGTAGAGCCTCCACCATGGGTGGGACAGGGTCTTTGCCAGATGCTTATCACGAGTGATAGCAAAACCATGTCTGGTAAAGATGGCCGTAAGGAGCTAATAAAGCCTTGTCTGTTTATGGCCACAAAGTCCTCTGATGAGGACTGATACTGGAAGAATGGGTGCTTGTTTACGTGTTTATCTGGTTGGATTCAGTCCTTATTGATGAGGCACGGTATCCAGTCTCTGTTGACATGAGGTCTTCTAAAATGTAAAATGGAGTCTTTCTCTATGATGAAGTTACTTATGTCAAAGGTGCTCTATGCAAATACTATTACCAAAAGTGAAAAACAGAATGGTTGTATGAGTACTTGAAATATGGTTTCTACTGAATGCTTATCACTTTCATACCATCTTGAAGTTGAAAAACCATTCAATCAAACCATCATAAACCCTAATTATGATTGGTTTATCAAAATAGAACTTCATTATAAGTCAAGAAGCATCTATATTTTTTAAGACTTTATGTAAGTACTAATAAGTAAATCTAAGTTTTACGAAAGCATTAAAAATAAATTTTTAATGGCTAAAATAAATTTACAAATGGCTCCACACTTATAAAGATATGCATGTTAAGCCGGGCTCGGTGGCTCAGTCTGTAATCCCGCGCCTTGGGAGGCTGAGGTAAGTGAATTGCCTGAGCCCGCGGGTTCAAGACCTGCCTGGGCAACTTGGTGAGACCTCATCTCTACAATAAATCAAAAAATTAGTCGGGTGTGGTAGCGTGCGCCTGTAGTTCCAGCTACTTGGATACTTGGAAGGCTGAGGCAGAAGGATCGCGGGAGCCCAGCAAGTCGAGGCTGCGATGGCCAGGAGCGGCCACTGCACTCCAGTCTGGGCAACAGAGTGAGACTCCAACTCAAAAAAAAAAAAAAAAAAAAGCCGGGCTCCGTGGCTCAGCCTGTAATCCTGTGCCTTTGGGAGGCTGAGGTGAGTGGATTGCCTGAGCCCGTGGGTTTGAGACCTGCCTGGGCAGCGAGACCTCATCTCTACAATAAATCAAAAAATCAGCCGCACGTGGTAGCACGCGCCTGTAATTCCGGCTACTCGGAAGGCTGAGGCGGAAGGATCGCCGGAGCCCAGCAGGTTGAGGCTGCGGTGGCCGGGAGCGGCCACTGCACTCCAGTCTGGGCGACAGAGTGAGACTCCAACTCAAAAAAAAAAAAAAAAAAAGAAACGCATGTTTCATCTATCAGGCTTAAATATTAAATTTAGGCCCAAAAGGAAGAACTGGCTCAGTTACAACTCAGCAGATGGCACCTATTCAAGCACGAAGAAGAGCTTGATTCACAGATTTGAAAAAGTTTAAAAACTCAAACAATAAAATTATTTCTGTATGTCATTGATTTTTAAATGAAGAGATTATTTTAGCAACTTAATTGTTTGATTCAATTTTTTAAAACTTGCTTTCACTTAGACTTACTTTTAAATTTCCCTTAAGACTAGCTTAGCTTATGGGAGATTCTAGTTTTAAATGGCATCTGGCTGGCTGCCGCTCTCTTCTCCTAAAATACCTATAAGGACCCAGAAAAAGAGATTAAAAACAGAATTGCTAAAAACTGACTAACTGTTGTCTAAATCTGGAAGTAATTTCCTTTAACTATTAAGGCAATGGAAGTGAAATGAGCAAAGCAAGCAATAACTGATCCATGCGTCACTCTGAAAATGAGGATGTTGGTTACCTGAAGGCTAGAGAATTTTCTTTCTCACCCACTCTCTTCCCCTTTGGCTTGGAGAGTCATTCTTACATTCAATCAGGAAAACCAGTTATTCTTCAACCGCATAGAAGGCAATGTGAGAAATGGACTCAATCAGTTCCCAAGTGGACAATAAAAGAGACTATCTTCATATATATCATGTTGGCAAATACTAGGTCAAAGATAGCTATTACCTTTCAGGAAGGCATAAAGAAAATAATTATCGAGCCAGGCTCGGTGGCTCAGCCTGTAATCCCGCGCCTTTGGGAGGCTGAGGTGAGTGGATTGCCTGAGCCCGCGGGTTCGAGACCCACCTGGGGAGCGAGACCTCATCTCTACAATAAATCAAAAAATCAGCCGGGCGTGGTAGCGCATGCCTGTCATTCCGGCTACTCGGAAGGCTGAGGCGGAAGGATCGCCGGAGCCCAGCAGGTCGAGGCTGCGGTGGCCGGGAGCGGCCACTGCACTCTAGTCTGGGCGACAGAGTGAAACTCCAACTCAAAAAAAATAAATAAATAATAAATAAATAAAAAGAAAATAATTATCAAAATAAAACCAGTGGACTTCCATTTCTGGGAAATAGGGTAGATATACTTTTTCTATCCCTTCTGCTAAGTACAACTAAAAAGACCTTGGATATTTTGTATTAAACAAATATGAAAGGACTCTGAAAGATGGGAAAGAGAAGGCAAGCTAGCTAGAGTTTTTTGGGCCTGAGGAAAGACACAGTGGTGGCGAGTTCCCTTTGTTTTCCTATTACCTCATAATGGCTTACATTTCCAGATGAAACATCTAAAAGCCAGAAAATGTCAAAGGGTGCAAAGAGCTCCAACAAAAATCTACTTTCTACAGCTAAAAGACTAGGAAAGAGGTAGCACTGCAAGTCAGAAAACTATTAGACAGTAACAGTTTTACTACAGCCAACACAACATACCAAGACCACAGGAAGGACTCAAATTAAACGAAAACAAAAATCATCCAATACACACCAACACTGAGATGACAGTATTATTTGACCAAAAAAAAAAAAAAATGGAAAAAGCCATCAAAGAAGTACTTTAACAGTAATTGTAAGTGCACTTGAAACAATTTAAAAATTAGCATCTCAAGCAAAGACATAGAAGATACAAAGTAGCAGTGAACAGGCAACCCTCTTCTGGGACCCCTTCTGCCAGGGGTTTTCCTAGCTACTAATAAATTCCTACTAACTCCCTAAAAAAATAAAATTAAAGTAGCAGCGAACACTTAAAAAAATAAAGTAGAATCAGGTAGAAACAGTAGAACTTAAAAATACAATAACAAAAACAAAAATTCAATGTATGAGTTCAACGTTAGAAAGTAAAGAATCAGTGAACTTGAAAATAATACAATAGAAGTTATACAATCTGAAAAACAAATAAAATAAGACTAAAAAAATGAACAGAGTCTCAGGAATTTGTGGACTACTAAAAAAAATCTAATATATGTTTGATAAATATCCCAGGAGAGAGAAGGAAAAAGTTGAGACTGAAAAATTACCTACTGAAATATTAGCTAAAACTTCCCAAATTTGGCAAAAGACACAAATTTACAGAATTAAGAGGGGAGTAAAACCCAAATAGGGTAAATCAAAAGAAATCCACATCAAGACAAATAACAGTCATGCCTCTAAAAACAAAAGACAAAGAAAAAATATTCAAAGCAGCTAGAGAAATGAAACCTTACCTTTGATGGGAAACTGAGTCAAAGATAGTTGATTCTTTATCAGCACTCATGGAGAGCAGAAGGAAATGGCACATTTTTCAAGTGTCAAAATAAAATAGTTCTGAAACCAGAATCTTATATTCAGTGAAAATATCCCTTAGGAGTGAAGGGAAAATCAATATATTCTCAGATAAAGAAACACTAAGAGAATTTGTTGCCAACAATCTATCCCTAACAACAATAACAACAACACAAATTGCCAAAGGAAGTTCTCTAAACAGAAATCAAATGATAAATGTAGGAATCATGGAATATCAAAAAGGAAGAGAGGAAACAATAGGCAAAAACATGTAAAGACCACTGACAGACCGCCTTCTCTTGAGCCTTCTAAACTCTAACATTATCTCATGTAGCAGGAATATAATACAATTATTAGGTAGCAGGAATGAATTGCCTTACATACATTAACTCTTTTACTCCATAAAACAATTATATGATATAGATACTATTATTATCTTCATTTTACATGTAAGGCAGAAAGAATTCAAGTAACTTAAGGGTAGGAGTTGAGATTTGCACCCAGGCAAACTGATTCCAGAGACCACACCCTTAACATCGATATCTTCTTTCATAATTAGTACATGGAAAAACTATTTCTCTACAACACACACACACACACACAAGATAATACACTTTGAAAGTCTTAGAATTACAAAGAATGTATAATAAAAAATTCTAGATACAGGATGAAAGGAAAGGCTTAGCATCTGGTTCCTTTCCTCTAGCTTCACTGACGTCCATGGCTAACTCAAAGAATTATTAGGAGTATATCTACGATGGTTCCACAATAAATAAGAATGTCCAGCCAAGGATTTGTACTATACCAAGGCTTTTACCTCATCACTGAAATTATTTATCAAGAAATAAGGAGCCTCTATTGATAAGATGCGGCTGTGCAGGAAAAAAAAGAAGCTTCTCTTGTGTCTCTGAAAAGGCTATGTAAAAGTTGACAGGACCTGGAGCTGATGGGTTCCCTAAGTTGAGGTGGTCTAACTACCCACCTTCATCTTTCATCGCCATACATGTATCATGTGTGAAATAACTGGAAAATTCAAATCTTGCCTGAAAATTACAAAATCTCTTCTATGCTGTTATTGTGCATACTGTTTTCTTCTCCATCTATACCTATTCCTAATGCTAAATTAACTTAAAACTGGGCGAAGCCTTTTGTGATTTGTGAGTTTGAATTTTTGCTCTAAACCCAAGACCACTGCAGTAGAATAGGCATTGCACAGAAAATATCAATTGATTTCCTATATACCTGAAATAACCACTTAGACAGTATCCTGCAGAACGGTATTATTTAACAAAAACAAAGTACAAAACAATGTTAGCAAGAAATGTGCATCAATATTTAATGATGGCAAAGGTGAAGTGAGATAAGCATTTTCTAACTCTTCTTTGACAGGAATCACTTTTTTTTTTTCTGAAAAGAAATTTGACATTTATTTAAAAGAATCTTTAAACATGTTCCTGTTAATGTTAACCTAATAAATGGCTTAAAAAGCCACTTATTTTATTTCTAAGAATGTGTCTACTGAAATAATCAAGGTCAAGATAAGTTTCTATGGACAAAACTACTTATTATAGTGTTGTAATATGAAAATAAGGTAAGTTATTAATGGTTATTGAAAATAATGTTTTTTGAAGAATGTTGAATGGCACAATGTCAGATTCAAGATAAAAAGCTTAAAGAAAAAATAAGAATCCAAAACTGCATGCAGGGCATCAGTCTAGCTGTGTTTGATACACACACACCATACTCAAACACATACTCTGGAAAGAAATGCACTGAAATATTAACCATGTTCTCTCAGAGAGGTAGAATTATGGCTAATTTTTGTTTTCCTTTTACACCACTGAAATTTAATCTCCATGAGAGAAAAAAATGCATCTGTCTTGTTCACTGTTATATTTTGAGCATACCTCATACACAACAGGTGCTAAATAAATGCATCTTCATTAATGAACATTTTATTTTTTCAATTTTCTGAAATGAGTGTTTATTCTTTTTAAGAGGACAAATTCAATCAAGTGTGTGTGTGTGTGTGTGTGTGTGTGTGTGTGTGTGTGTGTGTGTAAAATCTATACTTGAATAAATTCTATCCATTGATTTTTAAATGGGCTAATTTCTGCATATGAGAATTTACCCGTCGTATAATTCTAATCCCAAATATTTTGCTCCTGAACTCAAGCCTGTGCACCTAGAACATAAAACTTGTTCGTTATTTCCTTTGCTCAACAAAGAATATTCAGGAAGTTTGTCTAGTTCTCATTGTTTTGTTTTGTTTTTAATTTACATTTTCCCTATTACCCTCAATTTTCATACCAAAAAATAGAGTTTTGATAGATAGCTAGGTAAATGGATAAAGTAACTCAGGAAAAGAAAACTTGGGCATTTATTAGAGAAATGTCTTCATTGAGATAAGGAATATTTGTTTCATAAATAAAAATTTTAAGTATATTTGAAATGAAGTTCTAGTGATTATCAGAATTACATAAAAATAAGATTCTCAATCAAAATTTTATTCAGTTATACATGTGGCACATTGTAATCTGCCAGGAGAAACATGGAACTCAAAGAACAGATGTTGACAAAACTCTTAAATCACAATGGTAGAGGCCAAACTAGTTTTTAAAAAAGGATATTTAATGAGTTACTTAATCAAGATGTCATCAATAGACACAGCTTCTACCACAGTGAGATTAATGGGTTCAAAAATATTATCAGTGCTGATTTTAATCTCCATTTCATTACTTTTACTCTGCTTAACTACTTACTACACGCAGGCTATCACCATATGGTAATCAAATTGGCCGCCAGCAGACCAACTGCATCTTTCCAGCTTAACATCCCCATCTTAACATTTCCAGAAATAGAATTTCCCTCTCTCAGTCCATATGGAATACTCAATCCTATGGAATGGTCTGTTTGTTCCTTACTCAAAGTTGGTCATACTTAAGCTTAAGAGCACAAAATCCAGACTACCAAGTATGCCAACTTCTGATACCAGTTGCAATAAGTTTGCCAACGTGCAGAAGACTGATCTCAATTCAGACACCAGCCACAAGTTCGGGGGTCCCTAAGGCCACCCTCACTTCAGATTAACTGGCTACAAATTTGGGGGTTCTCATGATCACCTTCAAGCTAAATAATTTTTTAGAACAACTCATGAGACTCAGAAAAGCATTATACTTGGTTTTATGAAAGCAAAAGGATACAAGTTAGAACCAGCCAACAGAAAAGACACATAGGGTGAAGTCTGAGAGGGTTCCAGAAGGAAAGCTTCCATCATCCTCAGAAACACATCACCCCACCAGCACTAATATACGACAATACTCAAAAAGTACTGCCAGGAAGCTCACCCAAACTTCTATGGCCCAAGTTTTTATTGGAGTTTTATGATGTAGGCATAATTGATTAAATAATTACCCACACGATTTAATTTAATTTTCAACCCTCATACTCTCCAGATGCCAGTGTGACATCACGTGGTCTAAAGGACTCACAGTGGTCACCTTGTTAACATAAACTATTACCAGGTATGGTTCAAGGCACCCACCATGAATAACAAAGAAAACCCCTGCAGGAAATTCAAAGGGTTCCGGGGTACATTCTAGAAACTGGGGTCAAAGGCTTTCTGACCTGAGGCCAAGTTCTTTAATACACAGCTCCACTTTTCCCTCCCTTAAAAAAAAAAAAATCAATCACTAAGTTTTAGTGAATCTAATAATCTGATTGGCCAAACTAGGTCTTGTCTATATCTCAGCGGTGGGAGTATAGGGTGCTGGAGAGGAAGCTCCCAGAAGAAACTATAAGAAAAAAGCTAAGACAAGATATACGGGCAGACTTAACCTGTAGCCACAGTTGTCCACTACAGTTGGTCATAAATATCTCTTCATTATCCAATAATATTCATGCATTTAAAAGTAATGGGAGTCTCCGGGGAAACTGGAAGAAATGATTCTAAAAAGTCTATGATTGGAAGCTAATCAAAGAGGAACACTTCTTAGTAAAACATTTAGCATGCATATAAGAAAGTATTTCAAGAGTATGGTTTCAATAAATATATTTGTCTGTAGAACTTTAATATCCTTTCTTCTTTCCTTTGAACTACAATGCCTAATAAATACAACTGCTTTTGTCAAAGAAAAACATTGTTCTAAGTCTTAGTTTTCTTATTTGACAAATGAGGTTATTATCTACCTATCATATAGGGTTATTAAGAAGATTGAAGAAAATGTTTGTAAAGTACCAGTAACAACATCTGGCATCTAATAGATAGTTTCAAACCAGTGTCTGTTGTTGTAGCTGCTGCTACTCTCAATAAGAAGTCACAGTTCATAGATAGGAAGCAGGTAACCAAATTCGAATGATCGTGACCTGCAAGAAGCAAAACTCAGAAGATAACTTTTGAGTGCTTCAGAATGAGACAGCAGTGCTCAAGGGGAAGAGATTTCGCTTGGGAAATCAATGTCCTGACTTCATGTTTCTTTTCTACCACTTAACACGCTGGGCAGCCATAGGCAAGTCATTTTACTTCACGGGGCTTCAACTGTTTCATCTGTAAAGTGAGAATAATAATACTTTCTTTACTATCTTGCTAGATTCTTTGTGTGATTTGTTGACGATGTATTATATAAAATGAGTGGCCTTAGTTATGTTATAACTATCTTTTACTTTATCCCTACAAAGAAATATTACATAGTTAAGTAAAATATGTAAATTTCAATCACTTGCACAATTATTATGTTGAGATAAAAGTTATTGTCGTTACTACTCCAAAACGCAGGAAGCACCTCACCACGTTTTTTTAAAACATAAAGTGTTGAAAAGATATAGCCTGTAATATATGTTGTATCAAGGGTTATCATTCACAACTACAATAAAGGAAAAAAAATAGATGACTGTAAAGATGTATTAACAGCAGAACTAACCAATACCAACACTTTCAACTGGAATATTAACACCGGCACACTATAATAGAATTAGAACACCCTCATCTGAATATTCAAGCTCCAAGTTCCTTGGAAACAAATTTCTCAGGCCACATAATGTATATTTAGTTCAATTATACTAAGGATCATATGATTTAACAGTCACTTCTAGCTGGAAAATGTTAAAAGTATGTCCAATTCATGACCAAAGAATAGTCGCCGAGAGAAGCTCCCATGTTAAGAATAAGCATCTTCCTCTTCCAACTGAAGATGGCTATGCTGATATAATTTTTCAGAGGGCTATGCTGATATAATTTGCCACATAGCCTGAGTGTCACAGGACTTCAAAGACATTGCTTCAAAGCCAGACTCCCAGCCTGGACATTTCAAGCCATCTTCACCTCTTGCATCCCCTAAAGGTCTCCCATTCAGTCATTAAATCTCCTGGATTTTTCCTTAAACGATCCCTCACATTTGTTCCTTTATCTCCATTTGTTCTGCCACCATCACAGTCCAAGTCATTATCTCTAGCCAAAACTCCACCGCCTCCTCTAGTGTTTTCTTCCTTCAGTCCAGCCCATAAACCCCCATCTATGTATCTCCCTAAAACACTACTTACTTCCTACCACATCCTTGTCCAGGAGTCTATAATCCAGGTAATCCTTTGATTCCACAGGAGAAGGCTTAAAAAGGCATTGATGTTCAGGCTCTACCTGAAGAGATTCTGATATAATTCATCTAGGATGTAGGTGGGTCATTACTTTTTCTTTAAAAGCTCCTTGGGTGCTTCTAATGTGCAGCCAGGTTTGAGAACCACTATGATAAACTTCCAGTGTCTATCAAGTCAGGCTAGAACTCCTATAGCAGACTCTGCCGGTGCCCTGTCCAGATTCCTTTGACCTTTCTGTGTGCCCGTCTCCCGGCTTTGGTGTGGTTTGCTTCTAATGGCCCGCAGCACCTGCTACTGTCTTCTGATGACTGCCTTGAGCTACTGGAGCTGCTCTATCCCCACTCCCGCAGAGGGAACAGGAAGGGCCCAGCAGTTTACATCCTGTGGGGTAGCCAGTGGTTAATGCCTTAAGTGGGAGCATGAACATGTGGCTCCCTTGCCTGGATCGTGACATACTCTGAGGTATAATTTATACTTGAGAACTCGCTAGCAGGATCAGGCTGAGACTGAGACTTTGCCTAAACGCACGCACATACTTGCTTGGATTCTTACCCTACCCTCTACTCCCTTACTCATCTCTTCTGTAAACACTTAATTAAGAAAGCACTCGCTCACAAATACTCGGCACAGGATTTGCTATGGAGAATCCAATCTAATCTAACTTAGCATCTTTATCAAAACAGTTCATATCTCTGGGCCCACCATGTTTTCTGCAACTATCCATCAGGGGAACCAGTTTTCCCATCCACTGCACTTATTCCACACCTCCTTCGATGCCTGCTATTTCCCCCCCACCCGAGTTGCTTTTCCCCTGACTCTGAAACCACAGCACTTCCTACCTTTCAAAAACGAGTCTCCACCCCATGCATAGCTCAAGGCCTTACCCACGATAGGTGCTCAATAAATGTGGGTCAGACTGGTGGCTCATCCTCCGTGAAACCTACCCTTACAACTCTAGCACACATAATGCTGTCTTCTCTAACTTTTCCTGCATTTAATGTGAAATGCGCACTCATTCATTGATTGATTCAACCAATATTTGTGTGATTACTATGTTCCAGGAATTGCATTCATTATGGGGAATGAAATGACGAGTGCAGATATTTCTGCCCCTGTGGAGCTTATAGTCAAGTTAAGGGTACAGTCATAAGCAAATAATCACACCGGTATATATTAATTTGCAGCACTGAAAACCTAAGGAGAGCCATATAGTTCTATGAAACAACGTAAGAGTAGTAAATGTTCTTATCTAGGACTTCTCTGAATAAACAATGAAAAAATGATGACTAAACATTACAGCCCTATTCTCTATTTTAGGGTTTCTTCCTGCACATCCTCCCCGCAAAATTGTATACAAATTATGTGTGACTGTATATTATTCTTTTAATAGGTTTTAAATGGGTCCATGACTCCAAATTTTGTACAATACCAATCCTGTAGATAAGCAATGTCTTGTTTATTAATTGCCTCCTATATGTGCCTCATTTATAGGTCCCTGTTTATAGAACTGTTAATATTTTTTAGGCTCGACATCACTTATCATCAGAGAAATGCAAATTAAAGCCACAATGAAATACCATCTCACACCAGTCAGAATGGCTATTATTAAAAGTCAGAAAAAAAAAATTGGCAAGAATGCAGAGAAAAGGGAATGCTTATACACTGTTGGTGAAAATATAAATTAATTCAGCCCCTGTGGAAAGTAGTATGGAGATTTCTCAAAGAACTAAAAACAGAACCACCATTTGACCTAATAATCTCATTGCCAGATACATACCTTGGAGAAAATAAATCCTATCACAGCACTATTCACGGTAGCAAAGTCATAGAATCTACCCAGGTGCGCATCAACAGTGGATCGGATAAAAAAAAAGGAATATATATATATATATTCGATACACACATGTATACACACCACGGAACACCACACAGTCATAAAAAATGAAATCATGTCATTTGATGCAACATAGGTGCAGCTGGAGGTTATTATCGTAAGTGATTTGACACGAAACTATATGTTCTAATCTATAAGTGAGAGCTAAACAATGGATAAACATGAACATGAAGACAGAAACGACAGACACCAGGGACTCCAAAAGGAAGGCAGGGGGAAGAATTTTAAAACTACCTATTGGGTACTGTGTTCACTATTTGGGTGATGTGTTCAATAGAAGTCCAAACCTCAGCATCAAGTAATATACCCATGTAACAAATCTGCACATGGACTTCCTGAATCTAAAATTTTTAAAAAGAGATGTTAGCATTTTTCTTTTGTATCTGCTATCACTTAGTATAATTTAGACATACACTCATCACTTAACAAATATTTATTTTCCTCCCTGTTTTCAGTCTCTTTTCAAGGAACTCAAGATTCTCACAAACAAATAAGTGTCTTTATTTTCTTTATTGAATAAGAGCCCATTTTGAGTAGCTAGCTGTGTGTGGGGTGAAAATGATTATCTTGGTTTTGTTTGGGTACCAGGAAAACAAGAGAAGCAAAACAGGATTTGCATGTTAAAACCTGCTTGTGTTAGGAGGGTGCCAAACAATTGTCACTACATTGCTTCTCAGTTCTGTTTCTTCAGGGAGTTAACACTTTCATTCTGGGAACTCCCTGCTGCCTTCCCCAAACTCTAACCACCCTAAGAGACTTAATCAGGTAAAAGCAGAAAACATTCGTTTCATACATAAAAAGATGAAAGCTGATGACTTAACCAGTTATACTGATCAATTTAAAAGACAAAACAGAAAAAGTAAAACTTCATCCCAAATGCCAATAGAAAATACTTGCGACTGTGTGTATAGACTAAATAATAAATATACATTTATATATTCTATAAATAAATATGCTTTCATTATGTATACTTATAAATGCATTTATGCTGTTACATATAGATGCATATAGAAGCTATAATTTCTAATTCATATGAATAAATATGTGAACAGAAATTAATAAAATAAATAAGATTTTATTTGTGTCAGATTCCAATATATTTCTAAAACGTTGTTAAAAATGTAACAATTTCAACAACTTGTACCTGAATCTCAGATCTTAAAACACACTAAAGAGAAATAGTGATGTAAAATGTGCACAACACAAAAACCACAGAGAAATGTTAAAACAATGTAATACAATAATTAAATCAGATAATCAAAGGACAAAAAAGGCTCTAAGTTTGTTTACACTCCCATCAAAGATCTAAAGACAGAAAAATATTCTCATTTAATGCTATTCTTAATTCCATATTCTCATTTAATGATATTCTTAAACCTCAAGTTCACTGAGTTTCAGAAACAAGTTGTTAATAGGATATCCTGAACAATTGGCGCCATGTAAAACATCAATTATTTTAATGGATTGCCACTCTTGAATGGTCCAGAGACCAAATGTCAGATTTTTTTTTTTCCCCATAGTTTGCCAGTCCTGCGTCCCCTGTACCTGGCACTTCCATCATAGGGATGCAGGAAAAGGGAAAGGAAGTAAGATGCAAAGAATATTGGCATTCAATAACAACTCAGGAATAAAGTCTGCTGGGGTAAGTTGAACTCCACCATGCCCAGTTAGTTTTTCTATTTTTTGTAGAGATGAGGTCTCACTTTGTGGTTCAGTCTGGTCTCAAACTCCTGGCCTCAAGCAATCCTCCCGCCTCAGCCTTCCAAAGTGCTGGGATTACAGGTGTGAGCCGCCACGCCTGGCTATCTTGTTAGCACATATGACTGAATGACGATAAGTACTTATACAGTAGAAACTGAGTCTCAAAGACAACCTTTTCTTTTTCTTTTTACATTTTTATTAAAGTAGAGGCAAAGTCTCATTAAGTTGCCAAAGCTGGTCTTGAACTCCTGGCCTCAAGCAATCCCCCTGCTTGTCGTTCAAGTTGGTCTCAAACACCTTGCCTCAAGCAATACTCACAACTCAGTCTCCCAATAGGATTACAGGCATGAGCCACTGCTCCTGGCCTTCAAAGACAACTTTAAGAAGGAAGCATTAAGTGCAAAATTACATTCCCATATAGGTCCTGATGACAGATAATTCGATCACTTTTTTATTTTTTGAGTCGGAGTCTCATCTGTCGCCCAGACTGGAGTGCAGTGGCCGCTCCCGGCCACCGCAGCCTCGACCTGCTGGGCTCCGGCCATCCTTCCGCCTCAGTCTTCCAGGTAGCTGGAACTACAGGCGCGCGCTACCACATCCCGCTAATTTTTGATTTATTGTAGAGATGAGGTCTCGCCAAGTTGCCCAGGCGGGTCTCGAATCCGCGGACTCAGGCAATCCACTCGCCTCAGCCTCCCAAAGCACAGGATTACAGGCTGAGACACCGAGTCCGGCTAATTAGATCACTTTTATTCCCATCTATTGCTTCTACTTTTGAGGGCCTTTTGGTCTCAATCACTGGTACTTAACGTTTTTGTCCTCCCGGGAATAGCATGCTCCCACTGACACATGGAATTCTCCATGCTAACTCTACCCTCTCTGCTGCTTCAATGCAAGTAAATGAATAATGATTTTACTGTCTGACTACTTTTGATTTAGCTCTCTAATTTTTGAAATAATTTATGCTTAAACATCAGCATTGTAATGATTAACTGCAAATTATCTGCTACAAGCTTCATGAGTGATGAAGATTGGCCAATATGTTGATACTCCAAAAGGGGACAGTTGCTGGCCTCAAACAATCAACACTAACCAAAGCACTTCAAGTATCTTGTACGACCTCACAGAACTGAAAGAAGAAATACATAGCAGCCATTGAGTCTCATATTGTACAACTCTTCTGTCTTAACTCTCACATGTATTGAAGACTATCATAACTTTTCTGTTTTCCCTACTGACAGTATTAGCCAGGGTGAGGGAAACCACAGTAGAAAGGAGACAGGCTGATGAATAGAAACGAGAACGTTTCATGTGCGTATTGTATAGATAATTTAACTAAGGATGTATGCTATGGATAAAACCATGCCTAGAGGCCAGGGAAATGACAACATCACTGTGCCCTGAAAGGCTCCATGGGCTGTCACTGACCAGGGAAGATTTACTAAAGTCAGTGAGTTAGGCCCAAAGTGTTTACTTCACTACACTGTCAGCCCAGTGCAGTATTATTCAAATAGGATTCCTACTTGGGTTGCTTTCACTATGCAAATTAAACAACCCAAGAATTTTTTAATAACAATGGATGTTTTCATTGCCATATTAAATCCCTAGTACCCGCCTCCTCCTCCAAGCCAAGGCACTCCTCCAGTGACTACGATTAAGCCTTTTGTAGAATTATAAAGTTGGAGAGATTTTTAAAGGAGAGACGGACTGAACGCCAGGTGGGATTTAGCCAAAGCTGTCACAGCTCTGGTTGTTACCCATCGTAATCCATCTTGCTGAATCAAAAAGCAAACTGTGAACAAACAGCTTAGGCAGTTTGTTTGAAGATACACTCCTGTCTTTCTAGGAGGGATTAAGGCATGGCTACAGTTTGTTTGGAAAATGATTATCCACATGAAAATTATTAAATTCATGTGGCATCTATTTGAGTCAAAATGTTTTGTAACTTTTCCACTCTGGATCCCAGTGATAGTAATACTGTCATTTTTTATCCTGAAACAGACCCGCTCCACAGTCTTTCAAAACACTGTGAAATTTTTGCACTTGACACAAGAAGACAGAAGATGTTAACTTTTAAACTTTTAAATAATAAAGATGCAGGCTCTGCCTTTAAAGAGGAATCACAGCTGTACAAGATGTGGAGAGAAAGGGATTGTTTTCAGGATTTATTCCAAACATGGGACTCCATGAAAGCCACATTAATGCCCTGCTTCAATCAGGGAGACAGATCAGGAGGGTGAGAGCCTGAGTGAGAAGAGAAGAATAAAAAGCCAACCCTGTGATACATTTCACAAGTAAACTGTTTCCCCCATGAAATGGAATGATGTTATATTGTGGTAAATGGTTCCAAATCTTGGGAAACAGTATCTCTTTATATACATAAGCATTCTGCCTCTTTTGTGTCACCAAATACTGCATTTTTTATACCCAAGGTATTTCTGGTGTTCAAATGACCCTTGCATTAAGAAGGGGAGAGAGAGGTTACTCAACACTAAATGGTTGCCATATGTCACACACAATGGCAGGTCTTGGATAAACAAGATCCGTAAAACGCCACCTCTGTCTTCTTGAGTTTATAGTAAGTAAGGAAGACAGAGAGAGAGGTGAACAGTATAGATCACTAAGCATTGTGATAAAGACCACAACAGAAAGGTACCCATTAGGTTGAATATGCAGAACTCCAGAAGATGCAGGAAAAAAAATTTTTTTTAAACCTTCATTAATTCCTCTCAGATTCTTTATAGGCAATCTATAGACTCATTTTTCTCTTGCCCTTTGAAGAAAATAGAGTGAGAGAAGGTCCCCTATTTTCTTGAACATTCTTTTAAGTCACTCATAGTGCCAAGAATAATCTAGCTCAGTAATTTACATGTCCAATTCAATTTATTAACCAAAACACCAAATGATTTAAAGTTCAAACTTTCTTTTACCAGATTGGTAGTGCTTTCAGGCTGAGAGACCTAGAGAGGAAGAAGAGGAAGGTATGGTCTTCCTTTTCTCTGTTTTCCCGTCTCGCAATCTCTTTTCCCTCCAACTCTATCTCCACACACAAAGTAGTCTCTGCTTTCATTAGGGATAAAGTTAGGCAAAGGAAGGAGAAGGGTCAGGAAATGTCTTAACTTGATTGATACGATTGGAATCTGATCAAAATCCATTCTTTCACTCAGAAGGGGTTTTATTTATTTGCTTATTCCACTAATATTAATGGAACACCAATTACTTTCTAAGAGCTGTTCTAAACACATGGGACACACAATAAATTAAAAAAACCGAAGTTTCTGATTTCATGGAGTTTAGAGTCTAGTAGAAGCTGTAAGTAAACAGACTATATATAGTGTGTATACACGTGTGTGTGATTTACATAATACTATGCTAGACGGTTACAAGTGGTATGGAGACAAATTAAGCAGGATAAGAGAAACTGGGTAGTGACAAGGTAGGTGCTATTTTACTTAGGGCAGTCAGGAAAGCTTTCTCTGATAAGGTGACACTTGAGCAGAGACCTGGGGAAAAAAAAAAAAGGAAAAATTTAGCAAAGCAGATGTCAATGTAAAGAGCATTCAAGGCTGAGGAGATAATCACTGCAAAGGCCCTGAAGTAGGCAGACGCTTGGTGCTTTCAAAGACTAGCAGGAAGGCCAGTAGTGTGGCCTGAGAAGAATAAGCAAAGAAAGAATGATGGAGATGGGGCTACGGAAGCAGAGGAATGTCAGATCCTATGGAAGGTGCTCAGAAGCCACTGGACTTTTTTCTGAGTTAAAAGAGAAACTTCTGAAAGCTCTGAGCAGAGAAGTGACATGATATCATGTGTTTTAAGAAGATTACCTTTGCTCCAAAGTGGAGAACAGACCTAAAGGCAAGCACGAAAGCAGGAAGACAATTGGGAGGCTATTACAAGATCAAGCAGGAGATGGTGGGGGCTTGATCCGTTAGGTAGAGGAATCGAAGACGCAAGAGGGCAGATTTTGAATATGCTGAAAGGATTTGATGGTGGACCGATTATGGGGAATAAGGGTGAGAGAGAAGTCCGAGCTGACTACAAGGTTTGTAGCCCGAGAAACTCAAAGAAGGATGCTGCCATTTACTGACTCAGGGGAAAATGGGAGAGGATGAAGTGTGACTTTCAAAAAAGAAACAGGCCAGGTGTAGTGGCTCATACTCTAATCCCAGCATTTTGGGAGACCCAGGTGAGAGGATTACTTGAGCCCAGGAACTTAGGACCAGTCTAGGCAACATAGTGAGACCATGTCTCTACAAAAAAATCAAAAAATTAGCCTGGCATGGTGGCACACGCCTGTAGTCCCAGCTTCTCAGGAGACCTGGGCAGGAGAATCACCTGAGCCCAAGAGGTGGAGGCTGTGGCAAGCCGTGATCGCACCACTGCAGTCCAGCTTTGGTGACAGAGTGAGACCCCCAACTCAAAAATAAATAAATAATAATTAAAATAAACAGAAACAACGGTTTTGTACATACTAAGTTTTAAGCTTCTTATCTGACATCAGAAATGAGCGTAGAAGTGGATGGATATACAAAGTAGGAGTTCAGAGACATCCAGCCTGGTCAGCATATAGTATACAGTCAGCAAATACAGTACATATACAGCAAATATATAGTATATAGCATATAGTCAGCAAATACAGTACAATATAGCAAATATTGTTAGAGACATGAAAAGGAAGGTGTGCAGATCAGGAAGAAATGTCAGGCCAAAACCCTGAAAAAGAATAGTTGATATTATATTTAAAACTAAATTATTAAGAAGAAATCTAAGATAATCATTGAATCAAATACCACCTTTAACTAAAGATTCTTTCATTTAAAAACATATAAATGTGAAACATATATAGCATTTTATATCTGATTTTAATGTTAACCATAAATCTCAGAAAGTAAAATGGTAGAAGGTCCTTAAAAAATATTAGAGAGACTTTCCAACTAAAGAGAAATTTTTAAAAAAATAAATGCTTAAAACAAACCAACAGAGTTGCTCATAGTTGAAACTTGAAATCAGTTGCTATTATTGTCATTAATGATATAAAGTCAGTAAGATTGTTACATAAAGACAGTTTCATATCACATAATTCATTTTTCTCATTTCAAGCATAACAATGTAATTATCTCTTGAGACACAAAATTAAGATTTTGCTTCTCTTAGCAGAAATAGCACAGTATAAATACCTACAAAGGTGAAATTAGAGATTTTATTCCTTTTGATATGTTCTATATACACTCAGATTCCATTGTCAAATGAAGCTCCATCATCCACGCTTTTTTTTTTTTTTGAGTTGGAGTCTCACTCTATCGCCCAGACTGGAGTGCAGTGGCTGCTCCCGGCCACCGCAGCCTCGACCTGCTGGACTCCGGCGATCCTTCCGTCTCAGCCTTCCGAGTAGCCGGAATTACAGGCGCAGGCTACCACGCCCGGCTGATTGGTTTTTTTTTTTTTTGAGTTGGAGTCTCACTCAGTTGCCCAGACTGGAGTGCAGTGGCCGCTCCCGGCCACCGCAGCCTCGCCTGCTGGGCTCCGGCGATCCTTCCACCTCAGCCTTCCAAGTAGCCGGAATTACAGGCATGCGCTACCACGCCCGGCTGATTTTTTTATTTATTGTAGAGATGAGGTCTCGCTGCCCAGGCGGGTCTCGAACCCGCGGGCTCAGGCAATCCACTCACCTCAGCCTCCCGAAGGCGCGGGATTACAGGCTAAGCCACCGAGCCCGGCTGATTTTTTTTTAATTTATTGTAGAGATGAGGTTCCCCCTGCCCAGGCGGGTCTCGAACCCGTGGGCTCAGGCAATCCACTCACCTCAGCCTCCCAAAGGTGCGGGATTACAGGCTGAGCCACCGAGCCTGGCTATCCATGCTTTTATGTTGCATAATTATGGCCCATGGTACACTCCAAATGAGAAAGGAATAATTAATATCAGTCTACCAGACATCACAAGTGTTCATTGTTTTAATAATAACACGAGTTATTACTGTTGGAGAAGGAGTTATAGATATGGAGAGGGAGAAAACTAAAGGAACACTGTGATGTGAGATGTTTGATTGGAATTAGAAAGTATTGGTGTGAACTCAGAGTTTTCAATGTATATAATACTGAAATAAATATAGATGCATGTTATATGTATATACAGATAGATAGAGCTGTCCATTAAGAAGGCATAAGAGCAAGGATACCCTGATAGCTGTAAACACACTTAGTACCCATATCTTGGCTTTCAAATACCATTCTCCCTGCCAGGGAAGAAGGTGGTCACACCTCATCAACAAGGGTACCTGCATAATGAACATTTGTATACTTAACCCTGTATTGTACCCCACATCTTTAAAATAAAAATTTTTTTTAAATAAATAAATAAATGCCATTCTCTAGCAAATGGAACCAGGGTATCTTAGAGAAATGGCTGATTCTAGGACTGATATAGGAAAAATACAAGATGATCCAAGCATACATTGATAGACAAGAAATGTTCAACGAATGATGGAGATATGTCAAAAGGAGAAATCAGTTTGAGGGGGTTTCCACTGTCCAAACCTATGACAACATGAACATCAAAATAAATATTATAGTAATATTTAATTAACAACATAAAATTGAACATTTGTATACCTAACCCTGAATTGTATCCTACGTCCTTTTTTTTTTTTTTTTTTTGAGTTGAAGTCTCACTCCGTCACCCAGACTAGAGTGCAATGGAGGGTCGCTCCCGGCCACCACAGCCTCGACCTGCTGGGCTCGGTAATCCTTCCGCCTCAGCCTTCCAGTAGCTGGAACTACAGGCGCGCGTTACCATGACTGGCTAATTTTTTTTTTTTGATTTATTGTAGAGATGAGGTCTTGACAAGTTGCCCAGGCAGGTCTGGAACCCGGGGACTCAGGCAATTCATTCACCTCGGCCTCCCAAGACACGGGATTACAGGCTAAGCCACCAAGTTCGGCCACCCTGCATCTTTAAAATTAAAAAAAAAATTTTTTTTTTTTTAGTTGGAGTCTCACTCTGTCGCCCAGGCTGGAGTGCAATGGCACACTCTTGACCACCCAGCCTCAACCTGCTGGGCTCAGGTGATCCTTCCATCTCAGCCTTCCAAGTAGCTGAAACTACAGGCATGCACCACCATGCCCAGCAAATTTTTTTATTTATTGTAGGGATGAGATCTCGCCAAATTGCCCAGGTTGATCTCGACCTGTAGGCTCAGGCGATCCTCTCACCTCAGCCTCCCAAAGTGCTGAGATTATAGGCATGAGCCACTGCGCCCAGGCTAAAATAAAAAAGTTAAAAGTTAAAAAAAAAATTGAAAATCATGAGCCCATATAAATATAAATGAATGAATTTTTATGAAAAGATATGATACAGTCTTAAAGCATACAAAATAGTAATTACAAAGAAAAATAATTTTACGGTGTTAAAGTCTGGCAGACAACATCTCAATCAAGTAACTACGCTAAGAAACATCAAAAATGGGATTAATATAAATTATGGATCACTTGATGGGATGAAATGACAAGTCAGCCTGCCTTGCATGCTTTTCCTACCAAAAATGTGTAGCCTAAAACTAAACATGAGGAAATACCAGTCAATCCCAAATTGAATGACATAGTTAAAATAATTGGCTTGTAACATTTAACACTTAATGAAAGCCAAGCACCAACTGAGTGTGTTCCAGACTGAAGGAGACTACTTTTCATTTCACAAAAGTGTTTCAAAAAGATCATAAGCAAAACAAAAAACCACAACCTGCAGCCAGCAACAATAACAAATCCTAGGAAGAGGGAGGAAACTGATCTCCAGAGTTATCATGCCCTAATACTCAAAATACCCAGTTTTCAACAACAAAACTCCAAAGCATGCAAAGAATCAAGAAAGTATGGTCCATTCACAAGACAAAAAGAAGTTAACATGCCAGGCTCGGTGGCTCAGCCTGTAATCCCACGCCTTTGGGAGGCTGAGGTAAGTGGATTGCCTGAGCCCGCGGATTTGAGACTCGCCTGGGCAGGCGAGACCTCATCTCTACAATAAATCAAAAAAGCAGCCGGGCGTGGTAGCTACTTGGAACCAGCTACTTGGAAGGCTGAGGCGGAAGGATCGCTGGAGCCCAGCAGGTCGAGGTTGCGGTGGCCAGAAGGGCCACTGCACTCCAGTCTGGGCGACAGAGTGAGACTCCAAATCAAAAAAAAAAAAAAAAAAGTTAACATAGACTATTTCTAGAAAATACAGACTTACTAGAGAAAGACTTTATTTTTTATTGCTGTTTTTAATTAATGTATAATAGATGTACATAGTTTTGCAGTACAAGTGATAATTTCATACATTTATATAATTTGTAAAGATCAATGTACTTGGGATATCTATCAACTTAAATATTGTCATTTCATCATGCTAGTACCATCCTAATTATTTAGAGAACAGCTCTAAATCAACTGTCTTAAATATGCTTCAAAGAGTTAAAGTATACCACGAACAAAGAAATAAAGGATATCAGGCAACTGATACTTTAAGAAATAGAGAATATCTACAAAAATAAATAAATTATTAAAAAAACCCAAATAAAACTTTGAAGCTGGAATGTATAATAACTGAAATAAACACTCACTAGAGGGGTTTAGCAGGAGATTTGGGTAGGCAAAAGAAAGAATCAGCAAACTTAAAGAATTGTCAAATGAAATTTCCTAGTGCAAAATGCAGAAAAAAAGAAATCTGAAGTACTTATATTAGTATCAGACAAAATAAATTTCAGAGAAAAGAATATTATATAGGAATAAGAATCATTTAATAAAAACAAAGGAGTCAACTAATCAATAAGACATAAAGAATCTTAAACATTGGTACACCTAATAAAAAAACAACATTCCTAGGAAAAATAGACAAAACTACAATGATAGGCAAAGATTCCAATAGCCCTCTCTCAATAATTTTTAGAGCAGATAGACAAAAACTCAGTAACGGCATAGACGACTTGAATACAATACAAGCAATCAACTTGAAATAATTTACATTTATAGAACATTCCACAAAGCAAGAGAAGAATATACAAGTGCATGAATAAAATTTGCCAAGATAAAACATATCTGGGGGTATAAAACAAATCATAAAAATATTAAAACTATTCTAATGCTCTGGTTTCACTTCAGAACAAATAAATCTTTCACCTTTTACTGGAAAAAAAAAAAAACTATTCTAATTAGACCAAGCATATACATCCACCACAGAAGACTTCTCATTAATACCAGAAAAACCTAAGGAAATCTCCCAATATGTTGAAATTAAATAAGACATCTCTGAATAATCCATGGAGCAAAGAAAAAAATCAAAATTGCTCTATCTTGCACAATTAAAAAAGAAGAAAAGAATAGCAAATTAAACTCAAAGTAAAAGGAAAAAAACTAAAATAGAAGAAATACAGAAAAGAAAAAAATAGAGAAAAAGCACTGAAACCAAAAGTTAGTACTCCGAAAAGATGAATAAAATTGATAAAGCTCTTGCCAGACTGACCAGGAAAAATAATAATAATAATAAAAAGAAAAAGAAAACATAAGTAAGCAATATCAAGAATTACAGAAGAGACATCACTACAAATCCTAAAGATATTTAAATAACAATAAAAGAATGTTCTGAAAAACTTCTTAGCAATAACTTTGAAAACAGGTGAAACAGATACATTTCTTTTAAAAAATAAAAACGAGCTATCACAACTCACACAATATGGAATAGATCATTTAAATAGTGCTATAACTATTAAGGAAATAAATTATTAATTTTAAAATTCCCAAAATGAAATTTCCAGACCCATATATGGTTGCACTTGAAAATTCAAACCAATGTTTAAAGAGCAAGACAAATTCTCTTCCAGAAAATTGAGGAAAACTACTTCCCAATTCATTTTATCAAGTATGACTCTGATACCAAAACGAGAAAAAGTCAGTGCAGAAATAAGAAAACTACAGACCAATATTCTTCATGATATACATGTAAATATCTTTAACAAAATATTAACAAACTAAATTCAGCAACATATCAAAAGGATTATATATGCTAAGTAGCTTTTCTTCCAGAGATGATTCAATGTTAGAAAATCAGTAATCCACTTTATTAACAAGTAACTGAAGAAAAATTGCAAAATTGTATCAATCAATACGGAAAAACCATTTAGTAAAATTCAACATCTATTATGACAAAAACTCTCAAAAAAATAGCATAAGAGAGGAATTTATTCCATTTGAAAAAGAGCATCCACAAATAATCTATAGCTAATATCATACTTCTTGTGAAAGACAATGATTTTCCCCTAAGATCAACAAAAAAGGCAAGAATGTCTGCTCTTATTACTCTTATTTAACACAGTGGTGGGAAGCATAGCCAATCCAATAATGCAAAAATAAATAAATAAATAAACAAATAATATAGAGATCAGAAAGAGGAAATAAAACTTCTACTAACTGTGGAACATAATTGTCTACATTAAAAAATCTCAAAGAACCTCAAAAAACACTCCTAGAACTGATAAGTTATTTCAATGAAGTCAAAGGATATAAAATATATACAAAAATCTATTATATTTCTATATATTACCTATGAGTACATAGACAGAAATTTAACATTCAATGTCATTTCCAATCACTTAAAAAAAAGAAAAAATCTTACGTGTAAATCTAATGAAACATGTACAAGATTTGTATGCTAAAAATTACACCAAGTCAATGAAAGAAATACAAGAAAACTTAAATAAATGGAATGCTAAATCATGTTCATGAGTTGAAAGATTTAACATATTAAGATGTCAATTCGCCCCAAATTGATACAAAAGTTTAACAAGTCACTATCAAACTCCCAGCATATTTTTTTGTACATGAGCATATTCTACAATTTATATAGAAAAGACAAAAGAACTGTAATAGCTAAAACAATCTTGGAAAAGAAGAATAAAGCAGAAATAATCAGTCCACCTAATTTTAAGACTTACTGCACAGCTATAGTAATCAAGCCTGTGTAGTATTAACAGATAGATAAATACACAGAGATATCAGAAAATCCAGAAATAGACCTCCACAAATATTTTCAATGAATTTTTGAAAAAGTACAAGAAACAATTCAATGGAGTAAGCCCAGCCTTTCAATAGCGTTGAGTAAATGGACATCCATGGTACAGGGACTCTTTGCCTAAGTCTCACACCTTATACAAAAATTAACTAAAAATGAATCACAAACTTGCATGTAAACACAAAACTATAAAATTTTTTAAAAAGAGAGAAACACTTCAGAATTAAAAGCTGAGCAAAGAGGTCCTAGATATGACAACAAAAGCACAATCTATAAAAGGAAATTTTGATAAAATGAATTTCACCAAACTTTAAAATTATTGCTCTGCAAAAGATTCAGTTGAGAGCATGAAAAGACAAGCTGCAGACTGGAAGAAACTCTTTAAATCACGTATCCGACACCAGTTTAGTATCTAGAATATACTAAGAGCTCTGACAACAGTTAAAAAAAAAAAAAGCAAACAATTCAACTGGAATATGAGCAAAAGACTTGAAGAGAAATTTTACCAGAAAAGATATGCAGATGGAAAACAAGTACATGAAAAATGTTTACCATCACTCGTCGTTCAAGACATGTAAATTAAAACCACAATGAGATATCACTACACATTGGTCAGAGTGGTAAAATTTTTTTCTGAAAAATAGTAACAACATCAAGTGCTGAAAAAGATCAGGAGAAACTGGATCACTCATATATTGATGATGGAAATGTAAAATGGTACAGCACAGTCTCACAGAATCAAAAAAAAAAACATGCAACTACGGTACAACTCAGTAATTATACATCTTGCTATTTATCATGGGAAATGTTATCATAAAAAGGTAATTTATGAAAGTTTATAAAAGCATAAAATGTGTATGATAGTGTGTTTTTCCTTCTGAGTGCAAATTATTTAAGCAATGTAAAAAACTGTATGCAGCAAAATGTGGACAGAATCATCAAAATGCTAAGAGTAACTATTTTAAGGATAAGAACTTACCGAGTTCCTTCTACTTTTACCTATCTTTCAAATGTGCTACACAGATGTTCTTTAATTTACAATGGGTCACATCTGATAAACCCATCATAAATTGAAAATATCGTTAAGTAGAACCATGATTAAGTCAGAGACAGTCAGAACCTTTCTAAAAGGGGAAACAGTTATGAAAAGAATTCCCTTTCACCTCTTATAAGAAAAACATAGTTACAGTTCCCATCTAACAAGAAACCCAGACACCTAGTAGGCCCTCAGTAAATGCATGCATGTATCAACACCTGTGTAATTAAAAGCCTTACCCAAGATTTTCTTTAAACTGCATTCCTCACTGCTGCAGAGCCTGTTGTCTTCCTGTCGTGGATCTTGAAGGACATTACAAATGATTCTGCATTTATTCTCCAACTATAGAAATGATCCCTGAAAGTATAGTCTTCTGCCTTTATTCTCAAGAGTAGACTTCATCTCTGTCTGCTGACACTGTACCTTGGTAGGCTGCTACTTGGGCTTCCCATCAACCATTTTTACTAGGATCATTCTAGGTTCCTGGAGGAAGGTGATTAAAGCACTTGTTGACTCCTCTGAAAATAACAGCCTGTGAGCATTCTTCTTCTTGTTACTAGTTCTGCTGAGAGTTAGGGGTGATGACTTCTTAATTTAGTATGTGGACTGGCATTTTGACTCCTTACACTGTCCTTTCAGTAGAGTGCGGGCAATTCCAAGATACTGGGTTCTCTGGAGTCTGGCAAAGCCCATGTTGTAACTGCATAAGGGCACTAGGCCCATTCCCTGACTTCAGCCTTTAATTGGACAAAGCACTTTATTTGTTCATTCCCGTGCTCAGGGCCAACATTATGGGCAGATACTAGTATTTTTCTGCATAACCGATGAGAGCTGAGATTTGGGTTAAGTTACTTGTGCAAAGCCAGGCATCTAATGCAACGTGAAGCCTCAAGCGTTGTCAATAAATATGGGCACTCTTAAGTGTTACTATTATGATGTCCATCAAGTTCCACTGAGCATCTCTGGAAGGCGCAGGTCCGGCGCCGAGGGCTCAGTGGTTTGAGGCCTCGCGGCATGGGAGTTAGGGGCTGGGAGGCCACAAAACACCGCCTGTAGAGATGGAAATGATGGACCATGGAAAGGATCTTTTAGGCAAGGTGGGAGGAAAGTCACCCGGGTGACCAGAAGCCTTCGCCAGAACCATGGATTTGAGCCAATATCAACTCTTGTCTTCAGGAAACGACAGAGACAAGAACCACAAGATGGGGTAAGAGCGTCACCCCTGAGGCCGCCTAGGAGGAAGCGCAGCCGCACCGCCTCTCCGGCCCCTCCGGGGATGAAGCCCCGCCCCGAGGAACGCTGGGCGGGGCCTCCCCTCTCATTTTTACCTGTTGCTCGACGACTCCTCCAGAAATTGCTGAGCTCTGCGAGATGTTAATGACCAAATCCCGAGCACAGAGCCGTGATGAGGCAGACAGGATCTCAGTCTGTAGGGCAGGGTATTAAGCCAAGTGTCCCATCACACTGTGAGTTGTGAATTGGAAAGAAAGGTCACACCGCGTGGCAGGATCAAGGCGGGTGAGGGAAACCTCCTTCAGTATGCTAGGAAGGAAAGAGCAAAAGAAGGATGGGATTTCAAGGTATTTGGGTGTTTTTTAATGTGATGATGAAAAGTTCCCATCTGTTGGCTTCTCTCTCCTTTGTAGTGGCCCAATGGGTGAGGAGGCTGGAGAAGTTTAGGAAGACAAATGGTAATTTTGAATACAGTAAGCCCCCACAGATGGACGAATTCTGTTGGGAAAGCACGTTCGTAAGCCCCATGTGTTCTTAGTCCAACAAAGTTGGCCTAGATGCCCAACTAATGCACGTATGTACCAGTACCTCACTGCTGCTTTTACACTTACTTCCAGACATCCTGGAATTGAAATAAAGATACTGTAACTTTCTACAGTACTGTACGGTAAAGTGCACAAAAGCACAACCACTTGTTCAGAATGAGCGCATGTGTCCATGCACATCAGACATATGAACTAACTGGTGTGATTGGACCTAGAAACACACATTCACATCTTTGAAAGTTCGCAACTTGAAGGTTTGTATATAGGAGACTCACTATACCCAGACAAGGGAATTGTCTAAGCAAACAATAATATATACTCCACAAGACAAAGAGGTTTGTTTCCTCACAGGTGTGTCCCAAGTGCTTAGAACACTGCCTGGCACAAAATAATTAATAAAGAAATGAGTACATTATTTTCATGCAGCATTAGGACTGCCTATTAGTTGTAGATGATGAATTAATGGTGGCATCAATAACTTGTGTGATTTTATCCAAAAGAAATCAACTTGTTTGTAGAAGGCAGGTCTAGTAAAGATAGAGAATTGGATCTTCCCAAGAAGGAACGATAAAAGGAGATTGGGGTAGTCCATTTGGAGTAGGGCTGTATGAATGTGTGGTTAATTATGCACTATGAAGTCCTCCTTGGAGAGGAAGGAAATGAAGACAAAAGGCAGGAAGAAAGCTTAAAGTGGCTTGTAGTGTCTAAATTGGTTGAAGAATTGGCCTACTGAGAGCATAAACAAGAAGGATAAAGGGTGGAATATCAGGCCATATTTTTTTCAAGAGGCAGATGTATTCCTGGTAGTTCTAGGGTATGGCAGTAACAACCGGAATGAAGCTTAAAGGGGAAGACAGTGAGAGATCAGGTTATTGGATGGTTCATCCTCCTGGATGTTGAGGCCTCGAATGATTTCTGTCACCTCAATCTACCAGCCCTGAGTCCTGTCCCACTTGTCCCCCTTTCAAAGCCTGCACAGAATCAACATTCTTCCTGCAACTCTAAGCTCTGGTCAATGGCATCACCATGAGCAAGAAGGCAGAAATGGGGCGGTAAGAGAGAATTGTCGTGAATTTCTGTTTTGCTTGTGTGTTTACTTTGTCACCCAGCATTCACTCACCTTCTGGAAACAGTCCCTCTACTGCTCTTTGGGAACTAACCTCATGCTTAGTTTCAGTCCGTGTGCAAGGAGAGTTGTTTTTCTAACTCTCAATTATTTTAAGGATGGTATGAAACTCAGATTTGTCCAAAAGAGATCATTCTATGTTTTTGGCAACAAGGACTGGGTAGGAATGGGCATGCCCCCCAGTTGAAGGCAATTAAGTACAATGGGACTTTTGAAGGTTCTGATGGGAGAGGCAACCCATGTTTAACTGCACATGAAGCTTGGCGAATGTAGCGATGAACTTGCCAGATGCAGAGTCTTACATGAAGCCAACCCAGAATATGGAATGAAGAAATGGATAGAAAAATGAATCCTGATGACATTGAGCCTGCTACCTAAGGCCAGTATTACTCAAAGACTATCTGTATCTAATTTTGCCTCTCCTCTAAATCTGAGTATTGGCTGTGGTATGTCAGTTGGTTCTAAGGAATCCTTTCACTTTGCCATCCATGACTTTTACCTTCACATCAACTTTCTCTTTTTATTTGAATGCTGCACCTCTTTGATATTCTTTTTTTTTTTGATATTCCAACCTTTTTGATATTTTTTTCACCAGCTGCCACTTCACTCAGGCTGTTAGACAACTTTGGCCTTGATGACAGGGATATGGATGAGGATGAGGATCCATTTGGCACCTATGGCCCCTTTGACTTCACTGAACTGAGTGGGGCATCCGGGAGGCTTGTGTTAAGAAATCTTCTAAGAAGGCTCCAATGACCTACTATCTGTATTCACACTCTTTTTTTTTTTTTTTTGAGTTGGAGTCTCACTCTGTTGCCCAGACCGGGGTGCAGTGGCCACTTCTGGCCACCGCAGCCTTGACCTGCTGGGCTCCAGTGATCCTTCCGCCTCAGCCTTCCAAGTAACTGGAACTACAGGCTCGCACTACCATGCCCAGCTAATTTTTTTTTTTTTTTATTGTAGAGATGAGGTCTTGTCAAGATGCCCAGGCGGGTCTCGAACCCGCGGGCTCAGGCAATCCACTCACCTCGGCTTCCCAAGGTGCTGGGATTACAGGCTGAGCCACCGAACCCAGCCTGTATTAACACTCTTATATAACTAACTATCCTCCCTTTAAATTTGGAATGCACATAGCGATTTGTTTCTAACCAATAGAATAAAGAAAAGATGGTGTCTGTGATGCTGTGTATGCAGGACGGAGAAGTCTGTCTGTCACCCCCAAGTGTCTGGACATTCTTTGTTAGTTTATGGTCAGTATCCGAGGGTAATTGTGTCAGGACCTCCTGTCCTTCTGTGTTCACAGTTGAGGTGACAGGGAGAGGACAGTCCAGACTGGGAACTGAATTTGTCCTTCCTAACTCGTCTCCCTGCAAAGCTTGAGAACTTCCCTCAAGGAGCTTAAAAGTCACAGCTTTGGAAACCACTCTAGAAATATAAGCGGCAGACAAAGGAGAGTCAAGTTGCAGGAGAGGTCACGTTCTGGCTTCTATTAACAAATAGAATATTATGGATTTAAGAACCCTGAGGGGCAGACCCCACTTCTGACTTGCCCTATGGGCTTCTAGCACCTGATGGGTTTGGGAATTTAGAAAGGAAAGCTCCCCAGTGGTATCTTGCAATAGACCCCATGTACCAATGGTGTCAAATTTTTCTTTTCTGTATTGGCATGAGAACTCCCAGAAGGAGGCAATGTGTTGTTAGCCAGCCACGAATGACACACACTTATAGGCATCCTATTTGAATTAATTTGCCAAGCATTCCTGCTCAGATGTATTGTAAGAATGGTTTTCATTTTATGTAGGTCTAAGCTCCTCCTTAATATCCTTAGTAATTCCTCCCCTGAGTCATTCCTTGAGTGACCCAACCAGTCACTTTTTGATCAGAGGCAACCCCAGACCATGCAGCAGGTAGAATTTTGAGACTGTCGGTGGGTTGTCTAATGAACATTTCCCTAGGATATGCCAAGATTTCTTGCCATGTCCTTCCTTAGGTGAAATTTTGGTGGATCCCACTCATGAAAACTTCCTGGGAGACTCAATTCTGTCTTCCTTAGATCTTTGCTACTGTGGCTCTGAAGCTCAGAGGGTTGTGAGAGGGCCTGTCTGCAATTATTCAACATTTCTGTTGATTTGCACGGAGATCCTGGATTCCTACAAGTATGAAGGCACCAGCGTGGGACTGGCTTCTTTGCTACATGAAGCTCTAGTTTCTTCTGGGGTTCACTGCTGAGATGAAAATGCCCAGGAAACAAGAAGACTGGAACATAGGCCTAGGAGGACTGGCTGGTCAATGAAGGATTGGGAGCTGGAAGACAAAAGGCTTCATGAGATTTTTGGAGCAAAAGTACTAAACCCCAGGTCTTGCTTTTTCTGCAACACGTACCTTCCCAAATGTTGATTTTCGTTTGAGAAGTGAGAGTCAGCCTCATTCTGGAGTCTCTGCAAAGATGTCCCACAGGCATTAATCTGAGGTTGAGAAGATGATGGTGGGATAGGGGATGAGGATTGGCAGTGGGCCTGGGAGTGAATCTGGGTGGGAGGTAGAAATGGGGCTGGGGAAGAAAGGGATGGGGATATACATGGCTGAGGGGAAGAGGGTTGGACTTAAGAAGTGGTGGAGATTCCTGATCCTGCGTTTGGACTGCAGGAGCATTAGAGATTTCATTGAATAAAACAAAACAAGACTGTAGTGGGGAACTGCTTCTAGAGACCAGAGAAAGAATCCCCCAGAAGAGCTGTTTGTATTTATTTTGTAAGTTTCCATCCAAAGTCTTGACATATAGGATCTGCTGACAAATGCGTAACTGTTTTGGTGTGCCATTGGTGTTCCAGTCAGATTGGATGGGTGTATCATCCTGTTGTCATCCACAGGTAACTACAGTGGATTATCTGAAGATGTCAGTTGGCGATCGAACCCCATATATTTTGAAAATGACCCCTCCTTTTTGTCTTTCTTCTCCAAAATCTGAAAACCATTGTGTTTTTTGTTTGTCACTTCTGTATATTAAGTTCAAAAAAAAAGAAAGACAACTGGCTTCCATGTGCTTGATATCAGAGTCTCCCCAAAGACAGGTCTGTGGTAAATGGAGAGAAACATGCTCCTGCTGAAAATTAGGATGTGGTATCCTGGGGATGAACATGTTCCTGGTGTGAGCCTGCCACCATGAGAATTCTGAAATTGAATGGTCAGTGCCTCTGATTGCGGGGATATAAGTGGAAGACACATGAGGGCTTTCTGGAGAGAACTTTTCTGACACAGACTTCAGTAAGATCGAACTCAATTTAGATTGAGTCATAGTGCAGTCTGGCAGTGGTGAAGCAGATGAAGCTAGTGGTATGTGATGAATAGCATGTGAATCGGGTGACTTGTCTGAGAAACATCTGGCTGTGGGTTGAGATCTTGGGAAAATGGAGTAGACGGTTTTCATAAACAAAGTAGCCTCTGATTGAAGATCGGGATATTCTCTCTGTGCTGCGGTCGGAGAGGGGGAAAGTCAAATGGTTGGAGTAGGGATTGATCCAGGGGGACTTTAGAATCCAAGGGAGGAATAGACCCTGGTGGCAGAGAATCACTCAATGGTGAGGGTGACAGTAAATCAATTGAGAGGGTCATTAGGTTAGGTGAGAGAATTCAGGGCTTACCACAAAGGAATCTGAGTACCCAGGAAGTCAAAGAATTTATGCAGTTGGGAGACAGTCCCTCCTCCATGTCTCAGATGGTTTCCTATTGAACAACACCTTTTGCCTAGGACCATTATTCCTTCACACCCATGCAGAGCAGAGACTCTGAGAAGTGTCTCAAGTCTGATTGCTTTTGAGAGCAAATCCTCTGAGGGCTCTGTTTTCTCAGAGAGACTGTGTCTACCAACTGACATTCTCAGAACTCCTGGACCTGAGACCCCATGGAAGGAAGAGGATTTGTCATCCTTGGAGACCTCAGTTCTAGTAGGCTGAAACCTCCTTTAAATGTTACGCTTTCCCTTTTCCCCTTGGCTCTGTCCTGATGCTGAGAACAAAAAGAAGGGCATGAGAGGCTGGAACTCACTTCTCTTATTCGTCTCTCTAGGAAGCTCAGACATTTATTATCCAACAATAATATGACTTTCCATTTTAATTAATAGAAAATGTGATCCTTTTATTAATTTTTATAGGTGATAAAATATTTCTAGCTTTTTCTTCTTTGAAAATTCAAAAGAAGATTTTGTCTGTGAGATCCACACGATGCTCTCAGTTAGCAGTCCTCTACTCAAGGAGGGCACGGAATCAGAGGCCCACACTCAGGTGTGTGCTACCTCAGAGGACCCTGTATCCTGGCAACAGAACTCGGGGCTCCAACCACTGCTCAGAGGCTCTTGACATTGTTCTCCTGATCAGCCCAACCTAAAAGGAGGCTTTATTGAGTGACACCTGATGTGATTGTGTCAGTATAGACTGATATCACTGGGTTTGAGATTTTGTACTGGAACCCTCCACCACACATAGCCTGTTAGCTTCTGTTAGTCCCCCTGAACTCCTGGTTCTGCCCAATGTCTTCTTCCAGAAAAGTGATATTCTATCTTTTCCTCAGACTTTTTACCTCAGGCTTCTCTCTAAGCCAGCTACACTTATTTAGAAGTATGACAAGAGGACCAGGAATATGAATTATTATCTGAGGGGAGAATTTTTCCAGTTCGGACATTTAAAGAGCTTGGAAGTCACCACCCCATCTTCAGATGAAGCAAAACAGTTGAACAAACCGAAAATTATTTTTCCTGGAGTCATCAGAGAATTTTGGTCACAAAGCCAACCATCCCCCAAAATCTTCAGAAAAAGATAAATGAAGAGAATCATAGTCACGATCAACTTACCAGGAGCGGAAGCCACCAGAGCCATAAACTGGTAGGAACACTTAAGTGGACATTTGAAAAATTGCTAGAGAATGTGCAAGAGTTAAAATGAGGGGGAGAAAATTCCTGGGGCCACAGTCTTAGGGGTCCCCCATCCACATTTCTATGAGTTTTACTACTAGAAATCCCAGCGAAGGGCCATGAGAAAACTCTCATGTTTCTAGCAAGAAGAGGTTAGAGGTAACCATTTTGAAATACACCCTGCATGGTTTTTTGGTTTTGTTTTGTTTTGTTTTGTTTTAATAGAAGCCCACTCAGCAGGGGGAAAGACTATCAAAACTTTGTCCCACATGGGGAAGGGAGGTTACCCAACTCCGGCCCCCTTTTGCCTTTCTGTCACACCCAAGAGGTGACAAGACTTAGAAACACTTGTGAACATTACCTCCCAGAAACACAGGCCCACTAAAAAATAGATATTTGATTTTAGCACCTTCTTTATACCTTAGCACCACATTAACAGTGTTCTAGTATAGTAACAGAGGACGATAACTTATAGAGTTGCAAGGTGTAAACTATATTTAAATATATAGAAGAAAAAAGTATCCCACATCTTTAAAATATAAATAAATAAAATAACGATGGACTTCTCATTATAAACAATGTGAGAAAGAAGAGTGGTAAAATAAAGAAGATTATTTAAAACATTTTAAATATTGATAGAACAAAAAACCCCCACCAAACTAGAATTCTATAACCAGCAAAATTATTCTGCAAAAGTGAAGAAAAAATAAAAGATTTCTCTGACAAAAATACTGATAAAAAAAAAAACAACAGGGAATTTATCACCAGCAGATGTGCCCTGCAATGTTGAATGGATTAAAAAATAGGATCCAAAACCAGGCTCGGTGGCTCAGCCTGTAATCCCCCACCTTTGGGAGGCTGAGGTGAGTGGATTGCCTGAGTCCACGGGTTCAAGACCCGCCTGGGCAACGAGACCTCATCTCTACAATAAATCAAAAAATCGCCGGGCGTGATAGCGCGTGCCTGTAATTCTGGCTATTTGGAAGGGTGAGGGGAAAGGATCGCCGGAGCCCAGCAGGTCGAGGTTGCGGTGGCCGGGAGCGGCCACTGCACTCCAGTCTAGACAACAGAGTGAGACTCCAACTTAAAAAAAAAAAAAAGGATCCAACTATATGCTGCCTACAAGATAGTCCCCTTAGCTTTAAGGACATGCTAGACTGAAAAATGAAAGGATGGGGAAAGATATTTCATGTATGTGGTAGCTAGAAGAGAACAGGGATGGCTATGGTAATATCAGACAAAACAGAATTTATGTTCAACCAAGGAAATGAAATCAGTACCTCAAAGAGATATCTTTACCTCCATGTTCATTTCAGAACTAGTCATGATAGCCAAAACGTAGAAACAGTCTAAGTATTCATCAGCGTATGAAGAGATAAAGAAATTGTAAGATACGTATTGGCCTTTAGAAAGAAGATCCTATCATTTGTGACAACATGGATGAACCTGGAGAACTTTATGCTAAGTCAAATAAATCAGACACAGAAGAAAAGTACTACGTGATCTCACTTATATGTAGAATGTTGAAAAATGTGGAATACATAAAATCAGAGAGAAGAACAGTTATTAGCAGGGGTGAGGGGGGAAGGAAAGTGGGAAGGAAATGGAGAAAATGTAGGTACAAAGTCAGTTATATAAGATGAATAAGTCTAGAAATCTAAAAATATACAGCTAGAGTACTATAGTCCATAATATTATATACCAGAATTTTGCTAAAATAGTATGTTTTAGATACACTTACCATAACAAAGGCAACTATGTGAGACAATGGCTGTTTAATTGGCTTGACTGCAGTAACCATTTCACTAAGTACATAAAAATATCATTATACACCTTAAATATAAACAATTTATTTAGAAATAAAATATCACCTAAATCAAAAATAATTTTTTTGTTTAAAACCACAGAAGGCAAAAAAAGGGAGGGAAGAAAAAAGAACAGATGCAATGAGTATACAAAACAACTCAAAATGGATCAAAGACTTAAATGTGAAACCTCAAATTATAAGAATTTTAGAAAAAACTTGGGGAACTATCTCCTGGACATTAGAATTGTAACTAAATTCATAGCCAAGTCCTCAAAAGTCAATGCAGAAAAAAACTAAAATTAACAGGTGGGACTGTATCAAACTAAAAGTTTTTGCATCGCAAAAGATACCATCAAGAGATAAAAGAGACAATCCACCGAATAGGAAAAATATTTGCAAGCTACACATCTGATAAAGGCCTAACATCAGGATATAAAAGGAACGCAAATAAATTGGCAAGAATATAACAAACAACCCTATTAAAACATAGACAAATGACGGGAACAGACATTTCTCAAACGAAGACATTTAAGCAGCCAACGAGCATATGAAAAAATGCTCAGCTTCACTAACCATCAGAGAAATGTAAATAAAACTGACAGGTGTCGGATGGCTATCATTAAAAAGTCAAAAACAATAGGTCTTGGTGAGACCGTGGAGAAAAGGAAATACTTCCCCACTGTCGATGGGAATGTAAACTAGTTCAACCTTTTTGGAAGGCAGAGTGTCATCTTCTCAAAGAACTATCACTGAGCTGCCATATGATCCAGCAATCCCACTTCTGGGTACACACTAAGAGGAACATAAATGGCACTACCAAAAAGACACCCGCACCCTTATGTTCATTGCGGCACTATTCACAATAGCAAAAGCATGGAGCCAACCCAGATGCCCATCAAAAGTGAACAGGATAAAGAAAATGTGGTACACATACTTGGTGGAATACTACACAGACATAAAGAGCAAAATAATGTCCTTTGCAGCAACCTGTATGCAGCTGAAGACCCTCATTCTAAGTGAACTGTCACAGAAACAAAATGAATACCGCCTACTCATAAATAAGGCCTAGACCCTGGACCCATGAGCACAAAGAGGGGAACAACTGATGCTGGCACTGCTAATGCAGGAGAGAGGGAAGGGGAATAAGAGGCACACAACTACCCACTGAGTACCAAGTCCACTACTGGGGGAGAGAGGGCTCACCAGAAGCCCAATCCTCACTTGCACACAATTCATTTAAGTGGAAAATCTTTGCATGTACTCCACAACTCTAAAATGCAAAAAAATAAAAAATAAAGGAAGAACAGATGCAATGAATAGTAAGCATTTGCAAAAATTATAGATAATCCAGCTATATAAAAAACTCACTATAAATGTGAATGGCCTAAATTCACCAATTAAAAGACAAACTGTTGGAGTGGGTTAAAAAACCACCCAGTTATATGTTGTCTATAAGATACCCATTCTAAATATTAAGACACAGATTAAACGTTAAAAAATGGGGAAAAATTGTACCATGCTAAAACTAGTCAAAAGAAAACAGGGTGGCTACATTAACTTAAGACAAAGCAGACTACAGCATGAGGAAAGCATCGGGAATAAGAGAGAATTAATAACTAAAGAGTCAATACTCCAAGAAGCTGTAACCATCCCCAATGTGTTTACATTTAACAATAGAGTGACAAAGTATATCAGGCAAAAACTGGTAGAACTTCAAAAAGAACTATATGAATTCACTCTTATTTTGGGAGACTTTAACCTGTCTCTATCAGTAATGGACACATCTAGCAGACGGAATATCAGTAAGGATACAGCTGACCAGAACACTACTATTATCAATGTCATCTAATTGACACATATCAAATACTTCATGCAACAATAGCAGAATATACATTCTGTGCAATCTACATGGAATGATAGCCAAACAGATCACATTCTGGGCCATAAAGAGCTGGAAAATTTCAAAATACTGGGAGATTAAACAACACACTATTAACACATGGGTCAAAAAAAAGGGTCAAGAGAAATTTTTAAGTATTTTAAACTAATTAAAATGAAAAGACAACTTGTCAAAATTTGTGGGATGCAGCAAAAGCAATACTTACAGGGAAATGTATAGTATTAAGTGCAAATATTAGAAAAGAAGAAAGTTCTAAAACCTCTGAGTAGCTTTGGTTTACCTACCTGATTACTGTCTCTCTGTTTCCAAAATATTGGGAAACATAGATTCCTCTGTAGGTACCACAGAGACAGAAGGAGGAGTCCCACCCCACTCAGGAAGGCAAAGATGGGAATTCCTAGGAAGTCAGACTGAACCTCAGTCATGATGTAATAAGACTTTTCAGACAAAGGCGGTCCTTATCCTCAGAAACTAAGCCCTGAGTCCACATTCTAGACAAGAGTTCTAGACCCACATCCTACCAGTTCCTTTCACTATACCATGTATTTACGTTAGTGAAATTTTCTATTTATTCCACCTGGTACCTAGTTACTACTGAGACCCTTTTACTGCTTGGTAGTCTCCCGTTGGACCCCACATAATCTTCGAAAGTCTGAAGTGCCCAGGGATTTACACCCTCAAAATCTACTCTTCCCAACTGCAGCTTCTCCACATACACAATGATTTTTTTACTGTACAAAACCAGAGATATACTCAGGGACAGCTTGTTCCCTTTATATTTCCTCAAAAGGTTTCATGTTTACTACAAACCATTAGCGAGCAGAGTAGACCGTATGATAAACAGGGAGACAAGAGCATGGCATAACCATGACCTACAACTTGAAAGTCTTTTAGTAATTCTTTTTCCCCAAATCCCTTTAGGCGTTTCCACCCCAAAGGTTCTCAGTTCTTTTCCCCTGGACCCACACTGTGTTCCCTCCACACTCTCTTTTTTCTACCAAATCCCTTCTCTTCTTCCCAACATTTTAAAAGTCTACTTTATAGAGCAATTGTGCTGAACAACAGCCCACACAGTCAAACCCACCCTGGTTTGTGCAAGATAATTTCTAATGAGAAAATTGAAATTATATTTAGCAATGCCTTCTGTTTTGAATCACACCTATTGTTACTCTTCCATGAAAGGTTTTCTGATATTTTTCCCCATCTACTTTCCAACTTTTCATGAAAAATTTTATTGGCTCTTCTATGCTTTCTTAAACAATGTCATTCTTGTTGATGACGCATATATATTGTTTTGTCTCCCATGTTAGCCAGTTATGACCCTTAAAGCATCCTTATTGAGATTATAGGCTTATAGGTTAAGCCTCATGTCGTTGTCTTACACTGCTTGCCTACATTTCCTCACCGAGTCTGGTGAATCTGCCATGGCCTCAGACAACCGATCCTTTCCATTTCCATCTGATGATGCTTTATCAGTAATGACAGCTCCTATCTTTGCATGGTTTCTGCATCCAGTTTCTCCATTGTATCAAAAGGTGGTACGCTTCAATCCTGCCTCTTCTCATCTACCCTCCTTGAGGTATCTCTGTTCAAATATGTCTTTTATCTAGTCTTGCATCTCTGGTATTTATTGTTATTTTGTATGTTTATTTCCTTGTTTAAAATAAATCTGGTCCTAACAGCCTCTGAAGAACCCAGAACTTACGAATGTAAAACATCCTTTAAAGTCAGAGCAAGATAAGTTTCACCAAAAACTTTCCATGTAAGAAGGATTATAAAAATGGCACATTGAATACATTCTTCAAAAATGGCCATGTCTTTTAAAAAAAAAAAAAAAGGGGTGAGAAATTGCCCCAGATTGAGGACTAGAGACATGTGACAACTAAGCACCAAACGTGATTCTAGACTGGATCCTATTATGGATACTTTCTTTTTAAGCTACAGAGAGTATTATTGAATAAACTGACAAATATGGAATATTTATGTTGGGTGTTCAATTTACTAAAGAAAATAATTACATAAAAGTTGTTTTTTGTTTTTTTTTTTTTGAGTCGGAGTCTCACTCTGTCGCCCAGACTGGAGTGCAGTGGCCGCTCCCGGCCACCGCAGCCTCAACCTGCTGGGCTCCGGCGACCCTTCCGCCTCAGCCTTCCAAGTAGCCGGAATTACAGGCACGCACTTCCACGCCTGGCTGATTTTTTGATTTATTGTAGAGATGAGGTCTCGCTGCCCAGGTGGGTCTCGAACCCGCGGGCTCAGGCAATCCACTCACCTCAGCCTCCCAAAGGCAAGATTTTTTTTTTCAGGAATACACAATGAAATATTCAAGGAGAAAGTGTGTGATGTACGAAGTGTATTCTCAAGTATTCAGGAACGAATCTGTATTTTTCGTGTATGTGCATGCATGTGTGGAAAAAGGAGGAAGGAGAGAGTCCAGAGAAATAACAAATGGGTCAAAATGTTACAATAGGTATAAATTGATTGAGGGTAAACTGTAGTTTTACCCTTGCTTCTCTGCAAGTTTACTTTCAACTAAATAGTTTTTTAAATGGACCATTGATGACATTGGCATGAATTATGCATAAACCATGAGATGTTTGGCTTTGATTCCCACAGTTGCCACACCACACCAGGACCTGGTAGTGTGCAAAGTTGGCATTGCAAATGAATATGGTAAAGTAGAATGCAACACCAATTTTAAAACAAGTTCTGTTCCAGGCAAGAACCGGGGATCCTCTTTCCACATCTGAAGCCTGCTAACATTTCAGCAGGGTTTTACAAACTAGAAAAGACTACACCCCAAATTTTGTTTTAATTATCCACATTGCGAAACAAAAAAGAACCCAAAACCTCAATGAACCCTGTTTACAGCATGTAGGCCCTCATTTCTCATCTGGTGCCACCACGTCATCTGTCTTCTGGGGTGTGTGGTGTGAATCGGCTCGCAAGTGCTTCGTCTGCTCTGCTAAGTCAGTTACCTCCTCCACCGGATTCTGTCTTCCAAACACGTGCTGACCTGTTTTGTTGTATCTTCTTCTATTCCTGTCATCCTCAAGCACTCGTTCTTTTTAAAGCCTTCACTTTGTTAACAGTTTTATTGAAATATAGCTCATGTACCATATGCCACCCATTTACAGTGTATAACTCAGTGATTTTTATTATACTCACAGTTGTGCATCTACCACCAAAGTCAGTTTTAAAACACTTCCAAGATTTCCAAAAGGAACCCCATACCCTTTAACCGATACCTTCTCACTTCTCATTCCTCTATCCCTAAGCAAGCACGAATCTACTTTCTGTCTCTATAGATTTCTCTGTTCTGAGCACGGCATAAGAATGGAAGCATATGAGGTCGTTTGCAAATGACTTCTTTCACTCATCGTAAGTGTTTTCAATGTTCATCCATGCTGTTGCATGTATTAATACTATATTCCCTTTTTATGGCTGAGTAATATTCCATTGTATGGATATACTACATTTGATTTATAAATTCATCAGTTGATGGACACCTGGGTTGTTTCTACCTTTTGGTTATTAAGAATAATGCTATGAGCCGGGCTCGGTGGCTCAGCCTGTAATCCTGCGCCTTTGGGAGGCTGAGGTGAGTGGATTGCCTGAGCCTGCGGATTCGAGACCCGCCTGGGCAGCGAGACCTCATCTCTACAATAAATCAAAAAAAAAAAAATCAGCTGGGCATGATAGCGCATGCCTGTAATTCCGGCTACTTGGAAGGCTGAGGCGGAAGGATCGCCGGAGCCCAGCAGGTCGAGGCTGCGGTAGCCGGGAGCGGCCACTGCACTCCAGTGAGACTCCAACTCAAAAAAAAAAAGAATAATGCTATGAACTATTGCATACAAGTTTCTGTGTGGACATATGTTTTCATTTGTCTCGGATGTATATCAAGAGGTGGGATTACTGGCCTATAAACCAACTCTGTTTAACAATTTGAGGAACCGCCAGGCTGTGTTCTGAAGAGTTGTGGCATTTTGCATTCCCATCAGCAGAGTGTGAGACTTGCAATGTCTCCAAATTCTCTCAGACGCTTACCTGACTTTTTGATTCTAGCCATCCTAATGGGTGTGAAGTGAGAGCTCCTATTAATTTTGATTTGTATTTTCCTGATGGTGCTGTCCAATATCTTTTCACATAATCCTTTACTTTTAATAGCATTTGGGGAAGGAGAGGAGATAAGAAAGTGCATTTGATTTACTGTATTTATCTGGAAACACAATACTTCATTTTAAATATGTGCCAGGAGAAAAAAATCTTCTAAGTATTTGAAAAAATTTACATATCGATTTCAAGTTGTATCAGCATGTACAGTTTTCTGCCTCTAAACTTTTTCATGGTATAGTTACTGTGTGATTAGGGGAAAGCTATATTGTGCACCGACTTTATAAGATTATTCCTTATATGGTTTGAGGGTAGGAAATCAATCGACACCTTGGGACTGACTAAAAGGCAAAGCAGAACTGGAGGCCAAAGCCAGCAAAGCTCGAGGTGTTTCAGTCACCGATGCTGTAAATGTGGGTTGCAGATAAATGTGGTCCTAATGTGATCAATAGCAAAGGAATGTGAGAGACTTCACATAGAACACTCTGCATATCTTCTAACATGAATAGAAAGATGTTTAAATGGAGTCTTGCACTTCAGTGGTAGTGTAAAAGATAAGTGCTTCACCCACGGCAAAGGATGATCATTGTGAAAAAGTTGCGTGGTAAGTACATGGGGAGTCATGTTCTTCTATCTGCTTTGTACATGTTGATAAACATTTCTGCAATACAAAGCTTTAAAATATAAAATGTGTTGAGTGCATCCCAAGGAGAGGGAGACAGCCATAAGGAAAGCTGTGGCTTTGTCTGCTCTGCTAAGTCAGTTACCATCTCTACCAGAATCGGTCATCCAAACATATGTTGACTGCTTTTGCTGTATCCTCTTGGCTTCTTGTCATCCTCAAGCACTTATTGTAAATGCTTTATTTTTTTTTTTAACAATTTTATTGAAGTCCTGGTCACATACTGTACAAGTCATCCATTGAAAGCATATACTGTGTACACTTTACAAGGCCAGGATGGGTAAGTTCCCCTCATGACTAGAGTTTAGCTAGCTCTCAAAGAAATTTCAGGCAGACATTCCTTTGAAGATAGAAATCTTAGAAGAAAAAAGAAGAAAAGGAGGGATGGGTATAATTTTTGAAAGAATTTTGATAACATCTCCCATCTAATGGTTTCTGGTTTTTCTGTGACTGGTGAGTTTATCACATCTGTTGAACAAGATACTATGGCCTACGTTTAAGAAAAGTGCAGAAGGTTTGAATTGCATTTGAGTAGCATAGGAGAGAGAGTGGCCTAAGGAAAAGTGACCTATGCTCGCTTTCTTCTGTTTACTGTTTGTAAGCATATTAGTAATTACTGTTGGAGTGAATGAATGATTTCCAGGTAGTGCTGGGGCTAACCACGCATACATTTATCATGGTGACAATAGATTGATTGTGATATTTAATCTAATGGTGGTCAGTTAATTATTGGAAGGCATTTCTGGAAAAGCCAAAGAGATGGGATTTTGTCAGATAGGAAGGATTAAAGGGTGTTGGATGAAGACTATTTGAAGTGGAACTTTAATATATTATTTGCGGAATAGACCATGAAGTTGATCTTGCAGGAGGAGGAAATGAAGACAAGAGCTTGGGGATAGACAATTAAGTAGAAAAATTAATGATGTTGAGTTGAAAATTGGATGAATTGAGGACATATGCTGGAAGGACAGGAGGATGAGATCAAGGGTAGAAAGTCAGGCTGTATTATTACAGGTATAGAGGTGTTCCGATGGTAAGTTCTAAGTGTGGCAGTAACTGAACTCCAATGAAGATAAAGGATGCTAAGATGTGACAACAGAGGAATTGGCAGGCCAGGATGTTGGGGTTCTCCACAGATTCTCCAGCTCCACAAGTTCTTTCCCCAGTACTCAGCCCACATTTTGTCCTTCTCCGGGCCTGTACAGAATCTGCATTCTTTCTGTAACTCTAAGCTTCAGACACCGCAGGGTCAATGGCATAACTCTGGATAAGAAAATAGGAATATGGTAGGCTGAGGGTGCTATAGTGGGCATCTGTTTTGTTTTTGTGTTTGACACCAGACATTCACAAATTTTTCTGGAAAAACGACTTCAAGTGCCTCTAAAAAAAAAAACTCACCTTACTTTTGAGTCCTAGTCTGTACAATGAGTGGAGTTGCCTTTTCTACTGACCTTTGTTTTACAGGTGGGAATGTGCTCAGTCTTGGCCAAAAAAGAACATAATAAAGGTTCACAGTGTCCAACCTCACTGAGACTCAACTGTAATCCCAGCACTTTGGTGGGCAAGTGTGGGAGATTACTTGAGCCCAGGAGTCTGAGGTCAACATATGCAACATAGCAACATCTGTACTAGGAAAAAAAATGAATAACATAAGCTGGACACAGTGGCATTCACCTGTAATCCCAGCTATTTGGGAGGCTGAGGTAAGAAGATCACCTGAGCCCAGGAGGCCAAGGCTGCAGTGAGCCATGATCCTGCCAGAAAGACACCTTGACTCAGACAAACCAAAAAATCCATAGTGAGCCTAAATATCTGTAACCCTAGGGCATAATCCAGAACTCACCAAGATCATGAGCTGCAGGTGTTCTGGGGATGTCTCCCATGCTCCATCAAGCCTATGAAGATCACAGGTGGCACCTCCATCCTGATAAGTGAACTGAACACATTCAAGGAAAGACCTTTCACATTGCCATCAGGCATGTATGAAAGGAAGACACTAAAATCACCTTGCGAGAAGAAAGGGATGCTGTGCCAGACAAGAGCCTGTCTGCGTAATCAAAGACCAGCCCTATATTCACTTCTGCCAGAATGACATCAGTAACCCCTGCAGTGTCCTCATCAGCTTCAAGGAAGAGGTACTTAGATCAGATTGGGAAAAGGGCTCATGATATCGAGATGATGAGCATAAACCTTTGTTCTACAGGTAAGGTCATTCTTTCCCAACTTTTTTTTTTTTTTTGCTTGCTTTCCCACTCACTCGAAAATATCTTTGCTCTCAGCTTTATTTTACCCTCGGAGGTAAGCGGCTGCCTAGTCAACATCCCTGCCACCAACAGCCTGGTGCTTCTTTTGCAAAGATGTCATCAATTCAGGCAGCCTGAAGAAATACCCGGGGAGAAACAGCACCACCCCAAGGTAACTTTCTGGTAGGAAAACCTCAATGTCAAAGTCAAAAATATGCTTCCCCAACACATGAATATGTCCTGTATGACAGATTTTTAAGCAACAATTAGCCCGTTCCTAAGACCTTACTCCAATCAGCCCAGTATCCACTGCAACAATATTCTCAAACACTCCCACCCACGTGTGGGCCTCTGATCACTGACAATTGTGTGTGAAAAATGATTAAACCCCCCATTTTCTGAAAAATATATATCTCTGATCCTCCCTCCAGATATAAAGGACCTATCTTCATTACTAAAAGATGTGAAGCAGTCAATGAGGACGAAAGTGCCGGCTGCCATACAATGTCATTAAGGTGAAGCTAAAAGGTAGGACACAGAGTCCATCTCCTCAAACTTCTTCAGAGACGCACATGATACCCATTCCTCCAAGGATTCAGAGAACTGGTCACCTTTTAGAAGTCAAAAGAGGAGGCAATCTGTAAGAGCTGAACTAATCCCTATATTCCCCTAAATCCAAGCTCTGGATTATCCAAACCCTAGGCCCCCAACACAATACACAGAAGAGACATCACTTATTCGAACATTTATTGGGGAGAAGCAGTATCCTCAACAAGGAATGAGTTATTTTTGTGGGGAAGAAAATTTTCCTTCCCAGAAATAGTTGGGAGGTGTTTTCAGCCTAAAAAATAAAAACATAACTCCGGACACAGAGCTATCAGCAGCGGTAGGGGCCGCCGGAGGCACCCAGCCTACTTGACACCTGCAGGTGGGCTTGGAGGGGGCACGGGCTTCCTCTGGTGCATGGATGGGGGATGCCTCAGACACATTTTCTGGTCCTTCAATGCCATGACTTTCTGGGGTTTTCTCTCTTTGTCTCTGATCTGTCTAATCCTTATAGGATAACCCTGGCCCACAAAGGCAGCTTCTTGGCTGCAAGACTTGGAACGAATCACTTTACAGGAGGGAGCCATGTAGTTGCAGGGATGGCCCCGGGCAGGTTCTGCCTGGACCTGCAGTTCTGCCTTATGCTGAGTTTTCTCAGACTTCACTGGAGAGGAAAGGGGTTCCTAGGGGCAGGCGACATCTATCTCATGCCTATGACCCAGTTTCTCCTCTGGGAACTTCCCAAGATCTGTCATAAGTTTCTGGTCTTATGCAGAGGCAGTCCCAGCAGAGGCAGCTCTACATTTAAGTGGGACTCTGGTTCGCACAGGTGATGACAGGGAACTTGCTTGTGCTTTGCGTGTCATGCTAGGTTTAGAAAGCCAGTGCAAAAAGCGTTTCAACTGTTTTTCGAAGATGTTTTCAGAAGGAGGCTGTTCCTTCATTGCCAGGCTTGGAGAAGATTTGCTCCCAAGCATCTTCTTTAATGTGTTGTCTTGAGTAGGGTGGCCTTTTCTCCTGTGTCTGGATGTCCCCAACCCTGCATCCCCTCTGCCAAGCTGTCCTGCATTAGGTCCCAGAGGGCTCACTCTCCTCGCAGCTGGAGGGAAATTCCTATCCTGGTACTTCCTTGAGACATGTATAGGAACCCAGGGCTTCTGCTGCTTTTCCACGCTGATCCCTCTGTCCCCTGAGTGGACATGCTGCCGTGAGAAGCTGCCGTGTCCCCACTGGAGCTGCCCTGGGTATGAGTCAGTAAAGTCTTGGGAGTCCAGTTATCTGGGGCAAGGGACATGGCCGTGGGATGGCTTTGAGCCCGGCCATGCTCCCTGTTCTCCAATTTAACCCTTAACTCACTCAACATCTGGTTTTCAAGTTCTGACAGTTTCGGGTCATGGGGAACTGAGAATCTGGGTGCGGAACTTTCAGTGGCCAGAGTCATTTCTGCATGACTGAGATTCATGGTGATCACTGGGAAGCTTTCTGGCTCCCTCGTTGTCAAGGTTTTACTCAATTGTGATTAAAGGGCATAGAGCTGCTCTGCCTTGAATACCTCCCTGGACTTGTTGGAGATGGAAAAGTGTTGTAAGTTCTTCTCCACCTTGCTTTTGTCCTGAAGCCTTTCCACACTATGGCTGGGGCTCCCTCTCTTATCCTTTGAATCATGCTCAGTCTCAGCTTGCTTTGTGAGCAGCTCTAGGCTGTGTCTCCTGGCTGCCTCAGGCTGTTTCTGAACTTTGTCCATGCTGCTCTGGGTGCAGGGCAGAAAAGTTTGTCTGGACATTCTTTGTTAGCTTATGGTCAATATCAGAGGGTAATTGTCTCAGGATCCCCCTGTCTTTCTTTGCTCACCAATGAGGTGACAGGCCAAGGATGATCCAGGCTGGGAACTGAATTTTTTGTTCCTATCTTTTCTCCTTGAAAAGCTTTAGAGTTTCTTCTAAGAGGCCTGGAGACCTCATCTTTGGAATCCACCCCACAAACAAGGTTGGCTGAGGAGGGAAAGCTGGAATGGGAAAAGGGCTGGGATGAGGTCTCTTTCAAGTTAAAGATTTTTATGGATTCAAGGTTGACTGTAGAGTCTCCCCCAGGAGAGACTTCAGAAGAATGGAGGACAATAAGCTCTTGCTTGAAATCAGATTGGGCCAAGTTGGAGGGAGACAAGTCCTTGGCCCGAGGCTGACACCTAGAGAGTTGCGAAGTTGCAAGACTTGAATGGTCAGTGTGGTGATTGCTGCTTTAGAACCAGAGCTATCTGGAGATGATAGCTCTGGTCCAGGACTCAGCATGGTGGAACTGGATTTATGCTGACTCACAGTAGAGTCTGGCGGTGGAGGAGAGGACAGGGTTGGTGGTGTGTGATCTGTATGATTCATTGCCAGGGAAACTTCTGGTAAGGGGCTGATATCTTGGGCAAGGGAGGAGTCATGTGGGAAGATGGTATCTAGAGACAAATTATCCTGTGTTTGGAGATCAGGATCTGCTCTCTGAATCTGACATGGTGGGAGAGGGTGAAGGTCAAGTGGTTTGGGTAAGGATTGGCCCACGAGGACTTTAGATTCCAAGGAAAGAGCCGGCTCTGTTGGCAGAGCCACTCAGTGGTGAGGGTCAAAGTAAGTCAGCTGACGGGGTCATCAGGTTAGGGGAGAGATTGGAGAGGGGAGGAGGGGAAGGTTCAGATTCAGGGACTGTTGTGAGGTCATCTTGAGAGGTCGCTTTTTATTAGAGGGAAGGATGGCCTAGTCACAGAACCTGTGGATGCCTAAGAGGACACAGGGGGCGCTGCATCTTTCCGAGACGCCTGGACCAGCAGTCGCTTGACCTCAACAGCTACTCGGTCACAGACTGCACAGAGGGGGTCCGGACATAGCAGGAACTGAAGGCGGGTGTTATAATAATGCTGGCCCAGGGAGCTGCAGGAGACAGGAAATAAAAAGCTGTAGCCAGAACTGACACAAACATGTGTAACCTTGGCAGCTCTAGCAAAGCTGGGGCCACCCAGAGCATATTGTCCTTTCATGTGCCCCACTTCCCTGATCTCGATATACCTTTGGTCCCTCTTGTGTCCTTGAGGGATTTCCCTTCCTGTGTCAAACCCAGGCTCCAATGAGGCCCTAGAATTGCACAGGCCCTGCTACAAAGAGGGATCAGGAAAGAAGGGTAATGCTGAGTCACCTTTTCAGGACGGAAAGCAGCCTCCTTGCCTCCTTCACTTCATTCTGGTCATATCTCCTACCTGTGGAGCCAGAATGGAGGTTACGGGACAATGATGAAGTTAGAAGTAAAGAGAACTTACAGGAGGCTGAGTAGAATGCCTCTTGGTGGTCCCCTTGGTAGACTGGTCTTGGAGAGTTCCAAGAATCAGTAGTAGAAAAAGTTAAATGTGATCTTTGAGAATAGTAATGAGGTTCACAGATGCATGGAGCTTCATTCTTAAAGTGCTTTCACATGCAATAGCCCTTGGGATACTCAAAACCGCCACGTGAAGCATAGACAGTGGGGCTTACCTCGAAGATAGATCTGAGGACATGAACACAGTTGGAGGGCAGAAGTTCTCACTCCTGATCAACCGGTAGTCCTTCCTCCAGATCTCACATGACCACCCACGGGGCAACACTCAGTGTTCAGGCCCATGATGCCCTTGTGCCCGTGGATGGGCAGAGCAGGGTCTCTGAGAAGTATCTCATGTCAAATGTTTGCCCATGAGTGGCTCCTCTGACGGCTCTGGGTTCTCAGAAAGGCTGTATCTAGGAACTGGCAGAACTCATGGCCTGAGACCTCATGGAAGAGAATCTGTCACTCCTGGAGAGCACAGGTCTAGCAGAAACTTACCTTCACGTCTTACACCTTTCCTTCTCCTCCCGACTGTGCCCGGATGCTGAAAACAAAAAGAAAAGCATGAGAGCCTGGGACTCGCTTCTCTTCAGGAAGCTCAGGCATTTATTACCCAACAATAATATGACTCTCCATTTTAATGAGTAGAAATATTCCTTTTATCAAATTTTATGGGTGATAAAGTATCTCCAAACTTTCCTTCTTTGAAAAACTCCAGTGACCCCTCGTGTAACCTAATCCTGAACTGTACTCCACACCTTTAAAATAATTTTTTTAAAAAGAGAAACTCAAAGGAAGATTTTGTCTGTGAGATCCACACTCGATGCTCTCAGTTAGCAGCCTTCTGCCCAAGAAGTGCACAGAATCAGTCGCCAGCAGGCAGGTAGTGCTCCCTCAGAGGACCCTGTCTTCTGCCGTTCCTCTCCTGGTCACCCAGCTAGAAGGAACGCTTGGTTGAGCTACACCTGACATGGGAATGTGACTTGTGATAGGAGAGAGTCTTCTTCAGAGAACCCCTGCTCTCTAAATAAGCCAATCCAGGACCATGAAATCACCGTTTGGGATTTTATCCGAGAACCCTACACCACCCCCAGACTGACTGTGAGCTTCAGATGGAAAACTTAGTCCTCCTGAACCCCTACTCCTGTCCCACCTTTTCCCCAGAAAAGTGAAGTTTTACCCGCTCCGATTTCCCATCCAGGCATACCTCGAAGTCAGCCACACTCCTTTGGAAATGTGGGAAGAGGAGTGAGAAACAACAAACAGGAATCTCTCTGGGGTGTTCACCCGGACTCCTTACCTTCGTGATTTCTTCACTTCTCCAGAGGGTTGATAAACGTGGTTTCAGCACCAGGTAGCAAAGGCCTAGAAGAAGCAGGCCCAAAACACTAAGAACAATAAAGTCAGGGTCAAAGCCCAAGACATGGGGGACATTATCTTTTATCCAATGTCCAAGAAACAGGAAATATTGTCTGCGATCTGCACGGTCTTGCAGAGCCATGTCTGCATAGCTGAACTCCTCAAGACAACTGAGCCCTGAGGGTGCTGGCGCTTAGCTACATAGTCAAGGCCTGCCTCACAAAGCAAGGTAAGGTCACAAAGGGATTATGATTGTGGGAGGGGCAGCATGAGGAGGGCCTGTCCACTGTCCCATGCCCAGCAGATCCTTCTGTCCTTCCTGAGTCCTCTTGAGGACACTTGTCCTACCATTCAGTCCCATTTTTCCACTCCGCTCTTATTTTCATGGCATGTGCTTACCTTAGTGGAATTTTCTATTTGTTCCATGTGTAACCCAGGTATCACCTGGGTCCCTTTTACTGTTTGGAGCCCTTGACCTGGACCCTACCAATTCCACTGCTTTACAAGTCCAAAATAGCACCCGCTTTTTGCTTTGACCCAAGCATTGGCACTCCCAGCATCACATGTCCTCAAATCCATCTTATGTACAGAATGTTCTTGCCTAACACTCACCCAGACAGTAAACAAAGTTCCTTTATGTTTCTTTAGTTTTGTGAATTTTGAATAGGTAACTTTTTTGTTTTAAAGTCAGCCTCAGTCAGGCATGGTGTTGCGCACACCTGAAGTCTCAGCACTTTGGGAGGCCGAGGTGAAAGAATTGCCAGTGCCTGTGGGTTCAGGACCAACCTGGGCAACTTGGCGAGACTTCATCTCTACAATGAAATCAAAAAAATTAGCCAGGCATTGGGGCTTGTGCTTCTAGTTCCAGCTACTTAGAAGGCTAAGGCAGATGGATCGCCTGAGCCCAGCTTGTCAAGGCTGCAGTAGCTGTGAGTGTGTCACTGCACTCCCGTCTGGGTGACAAAGTGAGAGTCCGACTCAGAAAATAAAAAAATAAATAAATGAATAAAAAATAGAGTCTGCCTCTGCAACTTTCAATCATAGGAACTGACTCATATAATTGAAACTAACAGTACTAAGGACAAGGGGGTCGCTACCCAATGGGCGAGAGGCCAAAATGACGAAACCAGGTTTTTGAGAAAAGAAAAGCTTTTATTGCAGTCGACAAGGACATAGGAATTCAGTTGAAATCTGTCTCCTTGTGGTGGCTTTAAGGCAGTCGTTTTGTTCGAAAAGGTTTAGGGGGTGAATTTTGGAGTTAATAAGTGATCGGTGAAAGCAAAAAGGAGGCCTAATAAGTCCTCGGGCAAAGGAGTTTTGTGTTTATGTTAGCTAATGGATCACATGCACAAATTCAGGGGAACCTAATATGGAACACACAACAGAAATGTGAGTTCTACAAGGGATCCTATCCACCTTTGAAAGCCAACCAACTTGAAGCCAACCAATATGTTCACACTGGTCGACTGAGTATTTGCTTTCACTGTGTGGTGGGGGATTTGCTGTATGACTCCAATTAGGGTGGCAATTTGAAACTCCTGTGCTCTCACTCTGGGAACTTTCTTCTGTCACGTGAGCGGTGACTTTCAAGTAAAGGCCTATGGCAGGAACCCCAGATCAGAAGACTCCAACCTCCAGTTCTGTGAGCCGACACTGACAGCTCCATCTATCTTCAGCCATGGGTGGAATCCAATGGTGGGTTCCACGCTCCCTGTCCTTGGAGAAAACAGCCTGCATAGGGCTGATAAGAGTCCATTCACTCAGCCCCCAGATGGAGGTTCTGATAGAAATAGGCATCTTTAGAGAAGATTTGATTATCTGAAATGAAGTTAAATTTAAAGTTTGTTTTCATATAACTTGCGGTCAATTTTCACAAATGTCTCAAATATGTGCTTCAAAGAAAAATGTTCTCTATTTGTTGCCTTTAGAAATCTGTGTATCTTCATTATCTCAAGGTTGCTAATTGTACTTTTCACATGTGCTATCTCCTTACTGATGTTTTGTCTGCTTGATCTATCAATTACCAGAAAGAATGTTGCTGTCTACCACTTTAAATTTATATCGGGTGCATATAAATTTTAAATTATTGTACTTTCCTTGGTGAAATCAAATTATTATTATTGTTTAGTGACCTTGTTTGTTGCCAACACATATTCTATCTTAAAGTCAAAAAAGAAAAGAAATGTGAGTTTTGATGTCAACAATCTTGTTTTTGTGACATCCGCAAGCTCCTTTTGGCCATGTTGGTTTTAGTCAGTTTTTATGATCTGTCAAGCAGAGGGGAATTTTAGTGTTTTAACAAATTGTTGCTGCTATATTTTATCTGCTATCCTGAAAACTCACTATTTATACCTCATTATAAATTGTGTCCCACAGACGGCTTCTTCTTTTTTCTTTCTTTTTTCCTTCCTTCCTTCTTTCCTTCCTTCCTTCCTTCCTCTGTCTCTCTTTCTCTCTGACTCTTTCTTTCTTTCTTTCTTTTGAGTTGGGGTCTCACTTTGTTGCTCAGGCGGGAGTGCAGTGACACAATCTTGGCTCACTGCAGCCTCCATCTCAAGTTCAAGTGATTCTCCCACCTCAGCCTCACAAGAAGCTGGGACTACAAGCACACGCCACGACACCCAGCTAATGTTCTGATGTTTAAGTAAGAAAGGTTCTCACTAAGTTGCCTAGGCTGATGTTGAACTCCTAGGCTCAAGCTACCCTCCCACCTTGGCCTTCCAAATTGCTGGGATTATAAGTATCAGTCACGGTTCCCAGCCAGTCATTGGTTCTTTAACTGTTTGGGGCATGGTTTCACTAATAATTCCTTATTCAACATTCCAAAAACTAAAATATGTGCAAAATAAATGTAAACATTTAAAACTTCAAGGAGTCTTGGAGATAAATTATAGCACTTATTTTTCAGAAGTTAATGAAGCTTAAATTAGAAAAAGACTTTTAGGACATGTTCTATACACACATGTATCGAGCAAAAAGGAAGAAGCTGAGGCAGTATGTATGTGAGTGGAGAGTTTATTTGGGACAAATTTGAGGATGATGACCCTGGAGCATAGACTCAAGTTGCCCTGAATATACATTCCGATTAGCAGCAGTTACAAGTGAGTTTTAAAAACAAAAAAATGGAACAGGAAAGTTGCTGATACAAAGTTGTTCTCAGGAATTCTCACTGGGTTAAAGAAATAATATTGATTAGTGATTGGCTGTACATCGTTAACCTGTAGGGTGTGGGTTCATTAGGTTATGTCTCGTGTAGTATTATTAGGTTAATGTATCACTATTTGTGACAATAGCAAGTAGTTTCAAGAGATGAACACATAGTTCAAGCAGAAAGTAGGCCATGATGGCTGTCTCATTTTAATGTCTCTCTGGGCCTGATAATTTAAAAGGACTCAACATGCCTCAGATAAAAGTTCTTTTCTTTTCTCACACTCACAACAAACCCACCCCTCTTTTAACAAATCGCTTCAGTATTTTCAAATCTTAGAATCAGTCATTTCCTCTTATTATTTCAATCTTTCTTTTGTTATTTTGACTCCACTTTTTCTGACTCTACCTAAAATACAAACAGTCCCAGGCTTCTACATCACTTTTATAACAGGTATGTGACTTTACCAAACCAGAGATAGGTTACAGTGTTTTAAGCTATTATGATCTGAGAGACCAAAACAGACTCTCAGCTGGGCATGGTGGCACATGCCTGCAATGCCAGCACTTTGGAAGGCTGAGGCTGGAGGACTGCTTGAGCCCAGGAGCTGGAGACCAGCCTGGGCAACACTAGTGAGACCTTGTCTTTGTTTTTAAAAATTATTTTTTTGTTGTTATTTAAATTTTTTATTTTAAAGATGCGGGGTAAAATTCAGGGTTAGGTATACAAATATTCATTATGCAGGTACCCTTGTTGATGAGGTATGCCCCCCCTTCCCCAGGCAGATTCCCACTACTGCCAGTTCCACCTCCCAGCCCCTCACCCCCCGCAGTTTCCTGTTACTGTCAATCCTTTTCTTATAGTGTTACGCTAGTTGTCCAAGGTCAGCTTACGAGTGAGAACATGTGATGCTCAGTTCTTTGTTTCTGTGAAAGATCACTCAGTATTATAAACTCTAAGTCCATCCAGGTTGCTGCGAAGCAGTAGTGAGACCTTGTCTCTGTTTTTAAAAAAATTATTTTTAAAAATAAATGCTCCTTTATAAGTAAGGCGGACATAAACTTTAAGGAAACAAAGATATCTACAAGCAGAGAATTCAGGGCCTAGCAGGCATGGCAAATTTTAAAATTCCTTTGTCTACACTCCCTAACAATAGAAGCTATCAGTTCTGGTTTACAATCCAGAACCACTACCACTCTGACTGGACAGAGGACTGGCCTTACACACATTCTTTTCTGAAAACCTTCTGCACATATTAAGCCAGCTTCAGCTGCAGATGCCATGCACAAACCATTCTGTGTCCTATAACATTTCACCTATTGACATAAAGAGCCAAATTCTACCACGTTTTAATGCCCAAACCCTACCCTAACGTGAACATGGTATGTATGTCACATATATGTTTACCCATTGCGTGTGTTCAGCTTCTCATAAATACATAGAGCTTTTTCCCCCACACCTGCTCACTAGGTATGATAAAACCCAGCTTGTCCTTTCCCTCCTAAAAGAGGGAACACCTTCAGTCCGTGCTGTAGACTTTCCCTTCCTGGCTGGCGAACCGATGTCTCCAGTAAAGTTCTCCTTTCTACTATGGAGCCATCCTGGTGGTCTTTTGGACAATACTGTTGATCCCCTCAGTCCTTGGTGGCAAGGTGGGACCTAGGTATACCAAAGGTTTAGAGTAGAATCTAGTCTTGGGCAGCCTCACCTGATTACCCCGTGGGCCATGTAAATGTGGTTTTTTCCCAAGAATGCCTTGGCACCTGAAAACAAAAGCTTGAGAAGATCCTCTCTAGATAATCATCCCTGCAAGTGCCCAAATCTCAACTACCTGTCACACTCAATTCCGGTTCCTTATGTCGGGTTTAAATAATCCCAGTGGTCCTCATCCCCTCCCCCCAACCCCTTCCCACATCTTTTCTAGAGTCTTTATCAACATGACAGCTGTCCTCTGGACTGTCTTCTAATTTCTCATGTCTTTCTTAAACTGTGAAGCCCTTTATTTGACACCCGCGGGCCAACGCGGTTACTTGATCTCTTGTGAAGGGGTAAGACAGCCTTCAAGCCAGGCAGGGTCTCCTTTCAATTATGCAGGAGCAGGTAACCTGCCTTGAGGATAAAATCTGCCAAGAGGTGCCACTTCCTTTTCTCTTTGATATGCAGCCTCAGTCAAGTTTTCATTCAATAAATATCATCATGAGAGGTGGCTCATGCCTGTAATCCCAGCAATTTGGGAGGCAGAGGTGAGAGGATTGCTTGAGTCCAGGGGTTTGAGACCAGCCTGGGCAACTTGGTGAGATCTCTTCTCTACAATAAATTCAAAAAATTAGCCAGGTGTGATGGTCCATGCCTGTGGTTCCAGTTACTTGAAAGGCTGAGGTGGAAGGATTGCCTGAGCCCAGCAATTCAAGGCTGTGGTGACTGTGAGTGTGCCACTGCACTCCAGCCAGGGCAACAGAGTGAGACTCTGACTCAAAAAAAAAAAGAAAAAAATTAAAATTAATAAATAAAATATCTACTGCTGGATACTAGGAGACACAAACGTCTGTACGTCATGGCACTGCCCTTGACCTCAGCGCAGTTTTAACAATAAGTCCTATGCTGTTCATGAGCTATACAAATGCAGAGGAGAGGTTTCCTCACCTCCAGCATTTGCAATTGCCAAGCCAATGTCTGGAGCAAATCAGATACTATGGGTCATAGCTGCTCAGACACATCATGCTCCTTAATAAAGCATCCTGAGTGTCCACCCTTCCCAATTTTCCGATATGAAAAAAAGGTTTCTTTGAGAGGATGGTCAAAGAACAGTTTTTCTCTTCTAAAATGACTTTCGTTGGCTGGGTATCTTTACATACATATGTGAGCCTAGAGTTAAAACTTACAAGAAGTTTCAGTACAAAGGCTTTTTCCCCAAAGGGTAATAAGATTTACTTTCCAAACCTGGCAGAAACGTCTTCAAAAATTTAAAAGAACAAGCGACTAGGGGTACAACATTTTATTTTATTTTTTGTACCACCAACAATAAATTCCATTGACATTGAGTGGCAGAGCTTCATAGCACTTATCCTTTCTACAGTAGCATTAACTATAAATAATGAATGTATTTGTTTAATTTATAAAGGTTTCTACTTCCAGCCATCTCAGTGGATTTTCACAGCCACCCTGTGAGCTGAGCAGGGTGGGTATTATTGTGAGCATTTTATCAATGAATAAAACCAAAGCTCAGCAAGTGTAAGTGGCTTCTCTAGATGATGCAGTAAGTAAGTGGCAGAAACTTATGGATACATTCCCTACATTCTCAATGCTTCTATTTAAGACAATATAAATAAGTGATTTCTTTAAAAGTATGACCTGGCCCTAAAATTAAAGCAGTTGTGTGGCTAAGAATATTCACTTTGCCCCCTAAAGACCAGCAAATTTGGAAAGTAAAGCAAAGCTATTTTTGGTACCCTACACCTCTGAGGTAACTTTTCCTTTTCACTCTTAGCACCTGTGTCTTTATAGGTTTCTTTTCTATCTCCTTTTAAAACCTTTAAAGAACTATATATATTACATATATCTTCCGGTAATATATAAATGAATAATAAAGTTTAAAATGTCATTCCTCCCAGGGATACATTTCAGGTGTTTTACATATCTCTAATCTCTATGCCTTGTAATAAGCTCTCATCAGAGCATTTTAGGCAGCCATTGGGAGGCGACGGAGGTGGCTTCTGGTAGAGTGAGATTGTCATAACACCTTCCCAATTGACCTATATCACCACACAGAAGTCTGGTCCCAGATGTCACTCTGCATTTGGTTATATGGTCTTCAAGGAATAGCCTCAGAAACAGAAAATCAAACATCACATGTTCTCATTCATATGTGGGAGCTAAATGGTCACAAAGATGGAAATAATAGACACTGGGAACACCAATAAGGAGAGAGGCAGGAATGGGATTAGGGCTTAGAAATTACCTATGAGGTACAATGTTCGTTATCTAGGGACTTGGTCACCAGAGACCTAATCCCCATTTCTACACAATGTGTCCATATAGCAAACATTCAGCTGTATCCCCTGAATCTAAACTAAAAATGCAATGAAAAGAAAGAAAAATATTAAACATTAAAATTTAAAAAATAAAAACCTAAAGCTCTACTAGTATAATATGCTACTATTTGAGGGTACTCGGTATAGAGAAGTTATTAGCTTAGAATTCTCATATGTTCTCAATTTCCTAGGACGTTTCCTCAATGCTCACTTACTTGCATCCTGGCCACTGTGCCTGGGATACACTATTGGAGGCAACAGTCTTTGGGATCCCCAAAAGCCTGCAGAAGAACAGATTCTGAGGCAAAATCCTTTAAAACTGCATTTTAAAGAGAGTAGCTGTAAGATGTCCTTCATACATTCAAGCAACAAACATTTCTTGGACTCTACTGTGTAGTGTTCCTAGTACTAGAAATATCAATAAAATAAGACGTTGCTTCTTCCCTCAAGCAGGTCATGGGTCAGTTAGACCTGCAAGTAATTATAACAAAATATGATACAAAACGCTGCTTTTAAAAGTAAGGATAATACACAATGAGACGCTAAAGGAGCAATTAATTCTTCTGCCCGGAGGGAACCAAGGAGAGAAGTCAGGGAGCACTTTCAAGAGTTGATGTCAACTCTCTGAAGTTGGGTTTTGTGAGATGTTAACAACCTCCTCCTCTTCCTCTTTTTCTTCTTTTTAATAGACTTTATTTCTTAGAGAAGTTTCAGATTTACAGAAAAAGTAACTGAGAAGTACAGAGATTTCCCATCTACCTATCCCCATGTAGGCATAACCTCCCCCACTCTCAACATTCCAATCCAGAATGGGGCATTTGTTACACGTGATGAACCTATATTGACATATCACCTCCCAAGGTTCATCATTTACCTCATGATTCACTCGTCGTGGTGTCCATTCTATGGGTTTTGACTAACGTACAGTGACACATATCTACCATCATAGTATCACACAGAATAGTTTGACTGTCCTTAAAGTCCTCTGTGCTCTGCCTGTTCATCCCTCCCTCCCCACTAACTCCTGGCAACCACTGATCTTTTTAGTGTCTCCACAGTTTTGCGTTTCCCAGAATGTCATGTAGTTGGAATCCTATGGTATGTAGCCTTTTGGGACCAGCTTCTTTCACTTAGTAACGTGGATTTAGGTTTCCTTCGTGTTTTGTTTGTTTGCTGCTGCTGTTGTTGTTTGAGTCAGAGTCTCACTCTGTCGCCCACATAGGAGTACAGTGACATGAGCTCAGGTGATCCTTCTGCCTCAGCCTTCCAAGTAGCTGGAATTACAGGAGCCACCAGGCCCAGCTACTTTTTTGATATACTGTAGAGATGAGGTCTCACCAAATTGCCCAGGTTGGTCTCGAACCTATGGGCTCAGACAACCCTCTCACCTCTGCCTCCCAAAGCACTGGGATTACAAGCATGAGACACCATGCCCAGCCGTTTCCTTCATATTTTTTCATGATTTGTCAGTTCATTTCTTTTCAGCAAAGGAAAATATTCCATTACCTGGATATACCACAATTTACTTATCTACTGAAGGACTTATTGGTTGCTTCTAATCTTAGAACTTATGAATAAAGCTATAATAAACTTTTTAAAACACTTTTGTTGAAAAACAATTTCCTTACTATACAATTCACCCATTAACAGCATACAGTTCAATAGCGTTTAGCATGTTCATAGTGTTGTGCATCTTTTACCACAATCTATTTTAGAGTGCTGTTATCACTCCAGAAAGAAACATTCCTCAATTTTGCCTTCACCCATCAATACTTGCATTCCCAATTCTATGCTCCCACTAATCTAATTTCTGTCTTTATAGATTTGTCATTTCCAGACATTTCATATATATGGAATCATGCAACCTGTGACGTTTTGTGTCTGACCTCTTCCACTTAGCATGGTGTTTTCAAGCTTCATTTTTGTTGTAGCATGTATCAGTCCTTCATTTCTCTTTATGACCAAATGATATTCCATTGTATGGATATACCACATTTTGTTTATCCATTAATTAGCAGATGAACATCTTGGTTTTTTCACTTTCTGGCTATGATGAATAATGCTTCTATGAACATTCGCGTACATAGTTTTCGTGTATACATATGTTTTTATTTCTTGCTTAATCACTTTATAACTTAAAGTAATTTTGTCTGAGCTTGTTGCTGTCTGAGGTTTTTGTACTACAATCATATTAGAATGCCTATGGAAGAGAGCTTTGGGGCCTAAATGTACTTTTTATCAAGTGGGTGCATTAATTTGTCCTCCTGCCAACATTCTCCAATTTAGCCCTCGAGTCAGCAAGAATGACAATGATGCATAATGCTTAACATTTAAGAGTAATGAGCACCTTATGTTCTCTCGGTTCTGTTCTTAGTAAGTCAAAAAAGGGTATGGAAAAGGGAAATATACACATGAGTCATTGTATCACATCAAGCGCTTTCCACTGCTGATGATAGGAGACCAGATGAATTCTGGTTTAAGCAAAAATTCTAACTTAAGAGCTTATAATTCTCCACAAAACAGAAGCAAACCCAGATTCACACTTATCCCCTGCCCCCCGGTTCTGCTTTCTCAGTGTTTACTCATTCTCAGGACATCTCCAAGGTCCCAGGATAGCATCCAACTAGGAAAAAAAGGCTGGGCACAGTGACTCACACCTGTAATCCCAGCATTTTGGGAGGTTGAAGAGAAAGAATTGCTTGCACCCAGGAGTTAGAGACTGGCATAGGCCACATAGTGAGATCTCATCTCTACAAAAAAATCAAATAATAAGCCATGCAGGGTGGCACACACTTTGTAGTCCCTGCTACTTGGGAGGCTGAGGCAGAAGGATTGCCTGAGCCTAGAGAGAGGGAGGGAGGGAGGAAGGAAGGAAGGAAGGAAAGAAAAAGAAAGAAAGAAAGAAAGAGAAAAAAAGAAAGAAAGAAAGAAAGAAAGAAAGAAAGAAAGAAAGAAAGAAAGAAAGAAAGAAAGAAAGAAAGAAAGAAAAAGAAGAAAGAAAAAGGAGAGAAATCATATTCTATTCCCAACAAAAGTCCCCAACCTTCCCAGGGATATGAGACCAATTTAGGGCATAAGAACACTCCTGAAATTGTCACCAGTCACCAGGAAATACTATTGGCCTATTTAAGTCAGGCTACTCAAAGTGTGATCCAGGGACCAGTGCTTATCCACACATTTCTGTGACTATCTGCAGCAACAGGAGTATCGAAATTGAGAGTGGATAGAAACTTTTATTGCAGTTTCACAGGGTAATTGAATGTAATGATTAAAAGCTGAGGCTTGTATTTTGTATATCTTTGTTTCATATGTCTTTTTTTTTTTTAGTGATTCTTTTGAGTCCACAAGTATGAGTCCATGTGGATGTGGCGGTTGGGGGTCCGTCACCACAGGTAGTATAAGAAACTGTGGTCTAATGTGCAAATTTTGCTGTGAAGCTTTGGTGTGATAGTTAATTTTATGTGTTAACTTGACTGGATCACAGGGTGTCCAGATATTTGGCTAAATGTTCTTTCTAGATGTGTCTGTAAAGGTGTTCCTGAATGAGATTAGCATTTGAATCGGTGGACTCAATAAAGCAGATATCCCTCCCCAATGTAGGTGGGCATCAATCAATCCCTTGAGGCCCTAAATAGAGCAAAAGATAAAGGAAAGAAGGATTCTCCCCCTTTCTCTGCCTTCTTGCTTGAGCTGGGACATCAGTCTTCTCCTGCCCCCAGACTGAGACTTACACCATGGGCTCTCACAGGTCTCAGATCACTCATATATCTTATTGATAGAGCTATATATCTTTTCTTATAGAGATTCTTATATTCATATATATCTTATTGGTTTTGTTTCTCTGAAGAACCCTAATACAGCAGAAGTGAGTCAGCATCCTGGAAGCACTGTTGGGGAAACCATTCCCTCTTACCATGAGAAGGGACAATAAGCAAAATGTCCGCTATAATTGTGAGGCCTACTTTGTAGAAAGAAAGGACTCTCCCAGACTTACTTTGACACTCCTATTTCCTCATGCTTTCTTCTGCATTGACCTACCCTTCTTAAGAGTCTGGTAAGAATTCACTCTGCAAAAGCTTTGGGTATGGCCATTATAATAAGCGAAACATTACATGGCCATTCACCCACCTTCCCCCCTGGAACTTTTATTACTAGAATCAACGTATCCAAATGGCTCTCCTAAGCCATTAAGAGCAAAACAACTTTGAGCTAGACTGACACGAGGTAATTACTAAATTGAGCCAAATTCCTCTGCTGGGCTCTTGGCACTGAGGTATGGAAACTCAAGAGTCCTATAAGCAGTCTGAAAAAAAAAATGCTCAAGACAAATTTCAGGATCGAAGTTTCTCATTGAAAATACATTTTGGAAAATTGTTTTAGGTTAACTTGCTAGGGCAGTTGTATGGGGAGAAAACGTGTGCAGTCATTTGGCAATTTGAGGCTTTCATTTCACTTTTAAAATAAAATGGAAACAATAAGAACACAATTAAAAATAAAATTAAAGAAACAGAATCTAAGAGTATTTTGATTCTTTTTCTAATTAAAGCTCTGCAATTAAAGTTCTGCTGGAGAGCAATCCGTGTTTTTAATCTCTCTGTCCACAGAGGGCTAATACAGGTAGCAGGAGGTGAGACATCTTGGAAGTGACCGTGGAGAAGTTTCTAGTCTGACTGAGAAATCTAATCTGGTTTTCTCATTTTACAAATTGAAAACTGAGGCCAAAGCAGGTTTAGTTTAGTTCTTTTCTCCTTAATTATTTGGGGTGCATGTGTGTGTTTCCTCTTAGGGAGCTTGAAAATTGAATATTTACACAGTTTTAACATAATTTAGACACACAGTATAAGACTTTTCCTTTTCAAAACCCTAAATCACCTTCTAGTACTAAGGCAAGGGCTCAACAAGCACCAAATTTTGTCTAGTGCTGCCTTGAAATATGTAATTTTTGCTTAAGTAAACTTCACAAACAGTTGAGATAGTAATTGTTTTTTTTTTTTTTTGAGTTGGAGTCTCACTCTGTCGCCCAGACTGGAGTGCAGTGGCCGCTCCCGGCCACCGCAGCCTCGACCTGCTGGGCTCCGGCGATCCTTCCGCCTCAGCCTTCCAAGTAGCTGGAATTACAGGCATGTGCTACCACGCCTGGCTGATTTTTTTTTTTTTTTTTTTTGTAGAGATGAGGTCTGGCTGCCCAGGCAGGTCTCGAACCCGCGGGCTCAGGCAATCCACTCACTTCAGCCTCCCAAAGGCGCAGGATTACAGGCTGAGCCACCAAGCCTGACTGAGATAGTAATTCTTTTCTGCGAAAAGCTAGCTAAAATCTAGCTGAAGATTTGTGTAAATCTAATGAAATATGATTTCATGCCTTCTGTGATAAAATAAGCTGAATGTATTGTCAATGTTCCTTGATGACCCAAGTTATTCTAATAAACAACAATTGTGATGCCCCAGCAGAGCAAGTGTGGACAGTCTGGGACACAGACTCAAATGCGTGTTGACTCCAGCAGTCAAAAAACCTGCCATCATTTTTTTTTTCAGTCTGTCACTTGTATTTTGGTAGTTTGCCTGGTCTTCATATAAACACAGATTGTCCAATGCACCCACACGGTGCCAATTTGACCTATAACAGAACTGCCTTTAGCAAGTTGCAGGTCTCTCATTAAGGGTTAAAATAGTTTAGATAAATTTTTATCTTCTCAGGGGGTGAGGGAGCCATGGGAGGGCACAGGATGAAACTAATGCTTGGTGAATTCTTAATACGTGCCCAAAAACTTTCACTCATTTTATTTCCCAACTATCCTTTGAAGGATGAAATTTTTTTTCCTCATTTCATAAATAAGAAGGTTGAAGCTCAGAAAGATGAAATAATTTGCCCAAACTTGCTGTGGTCTCCAGCTTTCATCTTCAATCTGCATCATGCTATCTCAGAAAAGAGTCACTGCATCTTGATCTCTAACTTTTCTCCTACATCATCACATCAACAGTTACCTTTTGCTGTATTATAAACCATCCCCAAATTTAGTGGGATTTAAAACAATGATCATTTCATTTGCTCAAATTTCATAGTCTGGACTGGGCTCAGCTGGGTGATTCTTCTGTTGATCTTGCCAATGGTCCTCATGTGGATTCATATAACTGGGTAGGCTAGCAAGGTTCTGGGTCTGGCTGGAACACCAGGATGGCTAGGCTCCTATCTCTCCCTCTGCAGTCTCAGGGCTTTTCCTTCTTATGTTGCTTCTCCTGTGGCCTCTCTTGTAGCTTCTTCATCAAGGTAACAAAATTTTTATATGGCAGCTCAGAGATCCCAAGAGCTCAAAAGCAGTGATTGACCTCCTAGGCTCTTGGCAATCCTACCACCTCAGCCTCCTGAGAAGCTGGAACTTCGTTTAAACCAAGAACTGACATAGCATCACTTCTGTAATTTTTTGTTGGTTAGAAAAAGTCACAGTTCCAACTCACAGAAGGAGAGGACTATACAAGGGCAAATACTAAGAGATGTGTACCATTGGGGACCAGCAATGCAACGGTTGTTATTCATATGGTTACCATAACCTTCAACTCGGCACTACCAACTCTAACGATTGCTGGTTCTTCTGTTTCCCATACATTTTTATGTCCAGTTTTTCTCTCCTGTATGTTTCTCTACTTTTTCCTACTATTTCTCAACTTTTCTCCATTATAACTGGTCTACCTTAGCCAACCATAAATAGAAGATATCTTTTTTGCTGTTTTCAGAACAGTAAACTGACCAATCACATTATGACAAGTCTATTCTTCAGGTCACCAGTCTTTGCCGCTAAAATGTTGTATTGGCAGAGATTCTTTTGTTTTGGTTGCTGTTTGATTTGTTTTATTCTACATTCACATCTGGATTCAAAGCTGGAAGTCCAGTTTTAAGGCAAATATGACATTATTGCATCAAAGAGCACCTTATGTGAATCCACTTAAATATCTTGCCTTTATAAATAAAATCTAGAATCCGTGATTCCCCTCTGGTTTTGCCTGCAAAAAGGGAAGATGCCCATTTAAATGGCTGAATCAACAAATCTATGTTTACCATACTTTACATGCTTTAAGTTCCCTTAGCAGGCATTCACCAAGGCAGAGAAGAGCAAGATGCCTGCAGGGATCAGATAATTGCTGGCATTACAATTTCAGTCCACATCAGGTTGCTTCTTACACATGGCTAAGATGAGATTGGATTGCATTTCTATTGAATCATTCAACCTTTCTGATCACTGTTTTCTCCTATCAGAAGAGATTCAGGAGTGCCAAGAATTAGCCAGGGCCAAGATGAATCAGGCATACAGACACTAACAGAAGAGGAGGGGACAGAAAAGTTAACTTCAAAAATTTATAAACAACACATGGTGAAAACCCTCGCAGAAAAAAATTATGGGGTTTCCATTTGGAATACTAAGGAATCAAAATGGAAGCTAAAATAAAAGTTGAAATGCAAATTACCCTTCAAGATTAGTTTCTAAAAATCATTGTTTCTTTTATTCTGTTTCCTGAGGTCAGTTATTGGGTTCTTGATTGTGGGTTTACACCTCCACCAGACATTTAGGTGCAAAAATGAAAAGAAATTAAGTTCAATCTGACTATTTCTACATCTAAGTTGTTCAAGTCAAAGAGGTGCCTTAGATAAAATGTTTTTGTTATTATTTTAGATTAATTAATTGACTCTACTCTTATCTGTGTCCTATAATTTAAAATATCAAAAGTTAGCCGGGCTCGGTGGCTCAGTCTGTAATCCTGTGCTTTGGAAGGCTGAGGTGAGTGGATTGCCTGAGCCCGTGGATTCGAGACCCACCTGGGCAACTTGGTGAGACCTCATCTCTACAATACATCAAAAATTAGCCGGGCGTGGTAGCACACACCTGTAGTTCCAGCTACTTGGAAGGCTGAGGCGGAAGAATCCCCGGAGCCCAGCAGGTCGAGGCTGTGGTGGCCAAGAACATGCCACTGCACTCCAGTCTGGGTGACAGAGTGAGACTCCAACTCAAAAAAAAAAAAAAAAAATTATATATATATATATGTATATATATATATATATAATCTCAAACGTTTATTGAACATGTGTATATATATAAATTTATTACAACCCTGGTGTTGATTAATTTAATGTTTAAACTTGACTGGGTCACAGGATACCCAGACTCCTGGATAAACATTATTTCAGGGGTGTCTCTGAGGATGATTGTGGAAGAGATGATCATTTTCACTGGTGGACTCTATAAAACAGATGGTCTTCCCCAATGTGTGTGGACATCATCCAATCCACTGGGATCCTTAACAGAACACAAAGGAGAATGAAGGCTGAATTCACTCTGCCTGACTGCTTCAGCTGAGACATCGATCTTCCCCTGCCCCCAGCACTCCTGGTTCTCAGGTCTATAGACTTAGACTAGAATATAAGTCATTGGCTCTCCCACTCTCAGGCCTTCAAACTATATCATTGCCTTTCCTGGGTCTCCAGTTTTCAGACAGCAGATTCTCAGCCCCCATAATTCTGCAAGCTAACGCCTTATAAAATTTATCTCTCTTTCATACACACACACACACACACGCGCGCGCGCATACATTTCCCATCCAGTAGGATATATATAGTCTATAGGTTCTGTTTCTCGGAGAAGCTTTATCAATACAATCCTCATAATAATTTATGTAAATCCCAGTCAGACCAGGCTCAGTGGCCAGCACCTATTATCCCAGTCTTTGGGACGCCCAAGATCACTTGAGGCCAGGAGTTTGAGACCAGCTTGGGCAACACAGTGAGGTTCCCATCTCTATTAAAAAAAAAAAATTAAAGATTAGCAGGGCATAGTCGTGTGTATGTAGTCCTAGCTACTCAGAAGGCTGAGGTAGGAGGATGGATAACTTGAGCTCAGAAGGCCCGGGAGACTGCAGTGAGCTATGATTATACCACTGCACTACAGCCTAGGTGACAGAGTAAGACTCTGTCTTTTTTTTTTTTAATCCAATTAAAATTTGATGAAAATCTTGGAGAAATCTGACTGAACTCTAATGCTCTCAGGAAGAAAAAAATGGAGAATTTGTCAAAGAAAATTCTAAATGAAAAATATGAATAATAAGTTAGATAGCCAAACTAGATATTTAAGTATATTATAAAGCTATGATAATTAAAATAAGGCACTACTAAATGAAGAAAAATATATAGATATTGAACACAAGATACCTCAGATATTTAGTTTCATATAAAAATTTGCTAGAAAATAATGTGGCAGCACCCAGAAAGGAATAATTATTCATTTATGTGTGCAGGAATAACCAGGTAGGAATTTAAGGGAATAAAATTAATTTAGACCTACCTTTCAAAATGTATAACAAAATAAACACCAGATTCATTAAAAGTTAAATAGTTTTAAACACATCATCTGCAAATGCCCACCCAAACAAGGTATTACATCTGTAAATTAAAAACCAAGGATGACTTCTTAAGCTTAAAATTTTTAAAAGAATGATAAAGCAAAAGAGGAACTCCTCAAATTACATAAAATTTTAAACTTCTATTTAAAATAATAGCATAAGCAATTTTTTTTAAAAAAGGGAACAGCCAATTGGAAAAATCACATTCAGAAACTATAGCAAAAAGTATCTTTATAAAATGCATTATTTTATTACTATAGTGAGACAGAACATGTTCACATGTACTATTTGTTGAATTATTTTCTATCTGTGAACTTTGTTCAAGTTTGCCCAATTAATCTTCCTAAACTCCACTTCTATCATGACATTTCCTTATTACCAGGGTACAGTGATCCTGTTGTTAACCATTATTTCTTTAATATTGATTGTTTCAGTACAGCCTTCATTAAACTACCATATATTACTTATACCCAATATTTATTTAATAATTTTCTTTAAGCCAATTTTGTTTTACTTAAATAAACTTACCTTAGTTCTAAACAATAATTCCTGTGAAATCAGAAGTTTTATATAATAAAATTTAAAATATATAATAATAAAAATTTTTAAACACCAATCTGTCTGCTGCTGGACAATCACCTATGCTGATGTTTAATTTTATGTGTTACTTTGGCTACGCTGTGGTGCCCAGCTTTTGGTCAAGCACCAGTCTAGATGTTGCTTCAAAGGTAATTCTTAGATGTGATTACCATTTCAATCAGTAGCCTTCTGAATAAAGCAAATTACCCTCCATAGTATGGGTGGGCCTCATTCAATCAGTTGAGGGACTTCAGAGAAAAGATGGAGATTCCCTGACAAGGAAAGAATTCTGTCCTTCATATCACCTTCAGATTCAAGACTGCACCAGCACTACCTGTAGGAATTTCCAGCCTGCCAGCCAACACTGCAGATTCTCCTGGACTTGACAGCTTCCATAATTGCATGGCCAATTCCTTCAATATCATGAACTGGATGCCAGTCTTCTCCTTGCTATTTCAAGTTCATTTCATGGGATTTCCAATGCCCACCTGCTTTGCTCAGCCTAGTCCCCAGACATCTTTGTCTGTGCTCTGCATTCTGCTGAGAATACCTTGGTTGGCCAGGCTTCCCAGTTCCTGTGTTCTAGGCCTTCACCAATTACCACATGAGGAGACAAGGAAGAAACAAAAGGTAGTATGAGATTATCACATTTAGAAATAATGTACGACTAGCTTTGGAGCTTTGGAAGGTAAGGTTTCACCTCGTGTGCTAATTCTCACTACTTAGTGGTGGCTATCTGGAACATTTTAAGAAGGATTCTTAGGGTCTGTGTGAAAGAATGCAGTGTTCTACTAGTGGATATCTTACAGGAGATGGGAAGGAAAACTTGCTATGTATTTGCCACCCAAGGTCTAGACATTAAGGAAACTGTCCAGATTATTTTTTTGGATCCCTTTCCAATGCATACTCAAACAAGGTGTTCGATAAATTACTTTTTAAAAAAATTTACATTCCAGTCATTTCTCTGATTTACATCTGAAGGCAAATTCAACAAAGAGCATTCAAACAAGAGTAGAAAGAGTACGGTGAACAGGCTACATTTACTTCCCAAACTCCTCCCTTTCCGTGTAATACCAAATTGCAAAACAGAATTTGCCTGCCGATATGAGTGCCTGGGGAATGTGAATATCCCCAGCAGGGTGGCTTAGCTACTCCTTGGCCTTGCTGTTCAGCAGCTGAGACTGGGGCAGCCTTAGAAATACTTTGGGGACATCATTAGGTATGAAAATTCTCTCGGGGAGCAAAAATTTCATTGGTCTCTTCTCATTCCTGGATTGCCGGAATGAGAACAGAAGCAACCCATCACAGCACACTAAGATCAGAGTCCGCCCTATTGACATCAATATTCATAAAAACCAACTTGAATTTGTCCTGACAAAAAAAAATCACCCTATGCCTGGTTTTCAATGGCTCTTTCCTATATTATTTAAGGTGTTGAGTGGGGGATCCATGATTATTTGTACAGCTGGGTGAGGTTACTTAACATTCACTGAGAACTTGAGCACCTCTTTCCAACGAGACACAGTGTAACTGATTTACAAGGAAGATGCAAAGAGAAATAAGAGATAGCCTGTGTTTTCAAGGAGTTCAAGCCTAATGAATGACCATAGAATATACAGAAATATATCATAGACTAGGATCAGCAAACTTTTTCTGAAAAGAGACAAATAGTAAATGTTTGCAATTCTGCAGGCCATGCTGTCTCGGTTGTAACTACTCAACTTTCCTGCTGCAGCAAAAAAGTAGCCACAGTCAATACTTAAATGGCATGGCTAATTTTCAATACAAATTTACTTACAGAAAAAAGTTCCTGACCAGATTTTTTACCTATTGTTTGCTGACCCCTCACTGTTAGGCCAATCATAAGACTTGAGGTGATGGTCTCAGAGGAAGAGAAAAAATGGCCAGATCAATTTTTGGTTAGTGGTGTCTTGAATAATGATATCCTTATTCCTCGGTGATGATTTTTTAATTTATTAAAACTCCAGATAAGATCTATGACATCTCAAGTGAATATGTGAGAAAATAAAGTTGTTACATTTACTAATAAAATGATTTTATTCATTTAAAAAATATTTTAATAGAAAATTTGTCATACCAATTCATTCAATGAGGAACAATTGCCAATTTAAAACTGATGTAGAAATTCAAAGGGCAGAGTGGAGAAAACCCTAGAGGGAAATTTTAAAAGTTTCACAGAAAATAAGCAATGGAAATGTGCCCCTGTCATACATAGAATTCTTAATTTTTCAGATTATCATAGAATATTCTGCAAAAAATCACTCTCATCCCAAAACCTCAACAAAGGCTCTCTTCATTCATTTCTTTTTCAATAACAAGGAATTGATCAGGCAACTGGACAAATAAAGAAGTCTAGAAAAGTTGATGGAAGACCAGGGAACACTATTTTAATATTAGCTACATGGATGTTCTAGTGAAATTCTGACCTTACAAAAAGAACTTATTTCTGAAAAGTTGATTTGAGAAGTCCATTAAAACACAAAGGCTTTGGATAGCCAGTGCCACCAGCTCAGTTTATATGACAAAGCAACTCACCTCGTCATACTTTTCTTTACAATATCATCCAATTTCATAGTGTCCTAGAGGTTAGGGAGAAAAGCATTCAGTTGTATCGTGAAGCCTAAGTCCAGAAAGACTCATTGGCAAAATCACTGCCAACATTCACAATATGGTGTTCACTTCTAGAGGGGCTAGCACAGAGGCAAACCTGGGGAAATGGCCAGCCAGCTAACTTTGCTTCCATATCACAGATGTGTCAGTTCTAACCCAAGTATCTCCTTAATACTTGGAATCCATCTAAATATTCCAAAATGTCACTTGACAAATTTAGTATATCTTTTACCCTCCATTAAGTATTTATATTTTCAAAGAGAGTTTTTAAAGATCAAGGAGTCCTTTGAGTCCCTTAGTATTGATTCTGTAAAGGTAAAACTTCAAACATCATGTGATAAAATAACTTTATTGAACATGGAATCAGACTCTTCTAAACTAACCCTATTAGCTTCCCAAACACTTAAGAAACAATCTTTGTCAATTAAGTTAGTGGTTGATAACCAGCTGCCCATTCACCATATTCATTTCTCACAATTTTCACACAAATTTCATATCATTACAAGCTATCCAATGGATTTGGTTAACTAAGTTTCTTCCTAAGTGTGTTTATATTAAAACCCCACTCTCGAGAATTTGAAATTTTAAAAGCAGCACATGTTCCTTGGTTCCCCACTGTATTTATTGTATAGTGCTAGATACTGGGAACCCTAAGAAATATAGGACATAGTTCCTGTCTTAAAGAAACTCGCATGATCACAACAAAAATAAATAATAGAGCAAGCTATCATTTGGCCAATATAAATCCCCACAAAAATGTAATAGCACATCCCAAATCCCCACAAAAACATAATAGCACACCCTCTTAAAATCACTCTACTTTTTACTCATTTCTCACTGCATTTAAAATAAAGGCCAGCCGGGCTCGGTGGCTCAGCCTGTAATCCCGCGCCTTTGGGAGGCTGAGGTGAGTGGATTGCCTGAGCCAGCGGGTTCGAGACCCGCCTGGGCAGCGAGACCTCATCTCTACAATAAATCAAAAAATCAGCTGGGCGTGGTAGCTCATGCCTGTAATTCCAGCTACTTGGAAGGCTGAGGCGGAAGGATCGCCGGAGCCCAGCAGGTCGAGGTTGTGGTGGCCGGAAGCGGCCACTGCACTCCAGTCTGGGCGACAGAGTGAGACTCCAACTCAAAAAAAAAAATAAAATAAAATAAAATAAAGGCCAATCTTCCTAGAAGGGCCGGTTTTAAGCTGTGTGTTCTAGAATCTAGCCTGCTTTCCAGCCATAAGCCCCCTTGCCCTCTCTGCTGCAGACACACTACCTGTCTTTCAGCCTCTTGTCTGCCTATACTTCCTACACTAGGACCTTTGAGCAGGCCCCTTCCTGGGCCTGGAAGACTCTTCATTCTTCTTTTTCCCTAGAAAATTCCTTTTCATCAGCAGTACTCATTCCACCTTTTTTATACACTTTCACTGACCCCATATGTTTATCTTTCTTGTCACTTTTTAGAGTAATGCCAAGAATCTTTTATCTATTATACAATATTTTATGTCTCTTATTTATCATAAATTTTATCTATTGTATAATTATTTTATTGTATAATTATCTTTGGGTTTTGATGTAATTATATATTATATAATGATGTATTTATTATATAAATATTTTATTTATTGTATAATTATTTTATGAAGATATGTCTCTTCCGCCTGAAAATAACACAAGAAAAAATTTAAAAATTTAAGTAAAAAATGTGTTTCTCTCCCCTTATATGCTCGGTATATAATAGGAATTTGCTAGCTACTTATTAAAATTCCAAATAATATGTATGATATCTCTTATGAATATGTGAGAAAATAGAATTGCTATATTTATTACTAGAATGGCTTTACTCATTTAAAAAATATTTTTATATAAAATTTTGCCCTAGTCACCAATTCATTCAATGAGGCACAATTGCCGGAATTAAAACTGACATCGAAATCCACAAGAGAGAAAACCCTAGAGAAAAACAAAAGAAAAGTCTCAAATACCTACCAAATAAATGGATCGATTAATAAATGAATAACCGGAGTTGTATAAACAAATAAATCCATATCTTTTTATTGAACAGTAATTGTTTAATAAAGTTATTAGAAGTCTAAAGTTCGCTCAGCAAATATTTCTAAGATTCCCACTGTACTCTGCTCGGCACTGGAATACAGAGATGAAGACATTGTCCCTTTTCTTCCCACCTACTGAGACAGACAAGCAAATAATTACAACGTGACATGCATTGTAGACCACAGAATTCCAATTTAGGAGACGGAGGCAAGAATTAACTTTACCTGGAGAAGCCAAAGAAGGCTTCTAAGGAATAGACTGTGGATTCTTTAAGAAGAAATAGAAATGCAAAGACCTGAATAGTGAAGAAAGGTACTCCATGCAGAAAACGCAATGCGAAAAAAATAAAAAGGTTTGAAGAGCATGGAATGGCAACTCATTTGGTACCATTGTGACTCAGGGTGTGTGGAACGGGAATGGCCTGAAATTGAACGGAAATTGTTGACTGAGGTAAAATAATGAGGACATGATGAATTGGAGGTAAGAACGAGATAGCCAAGTGGGACTGAACGGCAGTCAGTGGGAGATGCCAAAAAGAGGTTGGAGAAAGCCACGAGAAAGAGAGAAATACCTTCATGGCACTCATGGGGAATATTCAGGAACCGGGCACTCCCAGTTTCTGACCACACTCTCAAAACCATACTTCACAGGATAGTGTTCCCCACACTTCTCTAAGGACAACAATCACATGATTGTTAAAAATACAAATTCCAGGGGCCCAAATCAGCATTATTAAATCAGCATCGACAAAGGAGAAGCCAGGAAATCTGTATGTTTAAACAAAACCCCAGGTAACTCTTATGATCAGGGAAGCTTGAGAAATACTTTCAAAGAAAACTTCCATCCCACCTTTAGGTAACACTCACCATCCTTTTCCCCAGCACTGTTCGCTCACCTGTCAGGAATGATGGCTGTCCAAGAAAACATCACTTCAACAATTAACATAATGGCTTTTATTTCCAGTATGATAATAAAATATGACTGAGTAAGCACAGATAAGATATAGATCATTGGGAGAATTGTGCACACCACTAGAGGAAAAATTCAGCTAATGACACTCAAAAGGTAGAAAAACAGCTTGGCAGGGTGGGTCACACATAATCACAACATTTTGGAAGGCTGAGGTGGGAGGACTGTTTGAATCCAAGAGTTGAAGACCAGCTTGGGCAACATAGTCAGACTTTGTCTCTACAAAAAAACAATTAAAAAAAAAAATTAGCTGGGCATGGTGGCACATGTCTGTAGTCCTAGCTACCCCAGCGACTGAATCTGGAGGATGCCTGGAGCCCAAGAGTTTGAAGCTGTGCTGAGCCGTGATCATGCCACTACATTCCAGCCCAGGTGACTCAAACAAAACAAAACAAAAAAGAGAAACAAGACTGAGCAGAAAGAGGAAAGTTCATGTACTTAGCCATTAGCACAGTAGCCATGGATGACTTCTTAGGGCTCCAAACCTATTTGCTTCTCCCCAGTTGACTATTGATTCATCACTTGAGGTCCCAAGTGCTGTGCTGTGTGGTTGGATACAGAACAACTGAAATTCTTTCAACACTTAGTTGTTGGGCTTTTCGCTCACAGAGAATAGAGGACATATCCTACATAACACAGCCCGTTCTGAGGCCATCATGTCCCCATACCAAAAAACAAAACAAAACAAAAAGACCCTTTCAGTGCTATTGAGGTATTTTTGTTCAGAATTTGAGGTGTCCATACTGTAATCATCTGGGTAGCAACACTTCGTTTAGTCCATATATTTTCCTGTGACCAGCTGGGTCACTGCTTGACTATCCACAAGTGCAGATATAAATGGAAACGTGGTTATTGCAAGCCCGAGCCATTTCCAATGGAAAGCTTTACCCTTCTTGGGAATCCAGCTGAGTAACTGCCTCCAGCCTCTGAACACATTGAAAAGCAGTGCAGTGGTATCTCGAGTCATTTGTACCATTTCCCTCAGAGTTTTAGCAAAAAAATTTCACATTTCTGTGCTTGAGTTTCCTCGCCTGTGATTCAACATCACAAATGCTATCTTTTTAACGTGTGTCATATAATACTATAAAAATAAAAGAGGTTTTTAGGAGCTTGTTTGACAGGATATCAAAATTACTTTGTTGGCATCAAACCATGTTTAAATGGAAGCCTCTTGTTCCAGTGAACAAATATGAATAATCCATTGGGGCTTTTCCCTCATTTTTAAATTGATTCAAGCTAAATTTACAATAGACACCCTATGTGAGGCAATAGCAACTTGCTGGGAGGTGAAACATTTGTTTAAAGTGGAACGCCTGAGAGATAAATGCTACTATATCCATATTTTATCTTTCTTGCCCAATGACATGTGAATGTCAAATAAGATGCTCTTCATCAAAGATGACTTTGTTTTCCAAAATATTGTACTAAAGATATGGTCAAAAAAATTGGGGGGGGGAGGAAAGCAATAAAAATGGAGAAGAACAAGGAGTATTTCTTGGGTGTTACTGAACTGTACAGATTTCTGAGAATATCAGAAGTTGTACCTGGTAAGTTGTAGGGATGTTTTGAAATAAGGATTCCAGAAGATGCTGAGCACTGCTTTCTAAACGGCCATCTCTAAACTTGGTTGATACGATGTCCACTCACAAAATGATTCGTGGGCTTTTCCAAGGTTTCTTCCCCTTTGGTCCACAGAAGAATTTCTCAAAGTGTGTTTACAATGGGTGATGATAAGAATTATAGGAGGAAAATAAAATAGGATAGTCATATCCAGAACTCACGTACTGGACTCATATGCACACTTGACAGTGACAAAAATGAAACTACAAGCAGTGGAGAAAGAACAAAAGGCACTAGAACAGCTGGATACCCTCAAGGGGAAAAATGGTGTTGAGCAAAAGAAATTAAACCCAAAATCATTTCTATTATGTGTTTGGCATCTCAGAGTATAGAGCAGTGCTTCCCAAAGTGTGATTCATGGACCCCTGATCCAAGTCACTTGAGTAACAGTTGAAGACATCGATTCCTGAGCCTATTTTAGACTCGCTGAGTCTAGGAGTGAAACCTCAGAATCTCTATTTTTATCAAATGCTTCTTGATGATTTTTGGTTCACTAAAACTTCACCAGCATAGTGCTTGCAGCTAGGAAAACAACCGTCTGAATCCCAGCTCTGCCACTTGTGAGCACATTAATTAATCCACCTATACTTACTTCAGTTTTCTCACCAGTAAAGTGGTGACAATAATAACCTCATAGGTTAGTCACGGGGATTAAATGAGATACAGCATCTACAGGACTTAGCATCGTCCTGGTTCATAGTAAGTACTCAGTGTTAAAATTACTCTCCGTGTCCAATAAACTGACTAGCAATGAAATGTTTTAAATCGTTTCCAAGAAATTTCTATTGTCAAATTTTAACTCTGTGCTGGTATTGCTGCCTTATTACTGTATCTAGAACACAGAACCAGAAAAACAAATACCATATGTTCTCCCTTATAAGTGGGAGCTTAAACACTGGGTACACATGGGCATAAGGATGGGAGCAACAGACACTGGGGACAGCTAGAGGGGGGGCAAGGGTTGAAAAAAAAACCCTTTTAGTACCATGCTTCCCATCTGGATGGCGGGCTCAACAGATGCCCAAAACTCACCATCACACAGTATATCCATCCGACAACCTTGCACGTGTACCCCTTGAATCTAAAATAAAATTTTTTCAATGTTAAAAAGGACAGTACCTTTGTCAAGTGTATTGACAAATAAGTGGAGAGTACATGAACTTGAGAACTTGTTTGGAGAACATAACACATCACACCAAAGAAGCCATGATCTCATTCAAAAGATGCTACTTAAGGGTTTGTGCAAGTGATCTGGCAGGGGATGTTTGCCCATGACCCAGGAGAGCTAAATAACCTTGGTAATCAATGCAGCAGCAGGCTAATTCGTTCTGCAAACATTTACTAGAAGATTACAATGTTTCAGGTTCTGTGCTAGATGCTGAGCACTGAGAATAAAAAATAAGGTCCTTCCTCTCAAGCAGGACATAGTTTATGGGATAGTGCAGCATATCATCCTCACATCTGCATGTGTTACATAATATTTCTCTGCCAATTGTTGTTCTGGGCAGCAGAGTGAGACTCTGACACACACACACACACACACACACACACACACACACACACACACACACAAACCAGCTGAAAACTGGAGAAGTTTTGTTTTATGGACAGAGTATGTATATAGCAATTCCTTCTGAATTAGGGATAAAAGGACAATATTAAACAATGAATGCACCTAGCTTTCTTTCTTCTTCCTGTCCTCAAAAGCAAATACTTTTCTTTAGGACTGCTTTTTGTTTTGGTTTTGAGTCTCACTTTGTCACCCAGGCTGGAGTGCAATGGCACAATTATGGGTCACCGCCGCCCTGACCTCCTAGGCTCAGGCAATCTTTCCACTTCAGCCTCCGAAGCAGCTGGGACTACAGGCCTATGCCACCATGCCCAGATAATTTTTTGCAGAGATGAGGGCTTGCTAATGTTGCCTAGGCTGGCCTCGAACTCATGGGCTCAAGCAATCCTCCTGCCTCAGTCTCCCAACCTGCTGGGATTATAAGTATTAGCCACTGCACCTGGCTTCGGGACTTTGAAGACATTGCTCCATTTCCTTCTGGCATCCAGAACTGCTGATAATAAGCATGATGAAATGAAGGAAGGAAACTCCACTGGTGAGGCAAAAGCTTCTCTGGTCTATATATTCTTCTGCTTGCTCTTTGGTACTAAATATCTGTGCTGGCAAGTGGACAGCAAGTTTCGGAAAGGCACAGGCAGAATTTAGATCCCAGACAGTCAAAGCCAGGGACACCGGAGATTCAGATAAGACATTTTGCAGAGTCAGCCTGCATTAGTTCCTAGGACTCTGCAACAAAGTTCCACAAAGAAGGTGGCTTACAACAACAGGACTGTATTCTCTCACCGTTCTGGAGTCTCACAATCCAACATCAAGGGGTCAGCAGGCCCATGCTTCCTCTGAAGGCTTTAAAGAAGAACTTCTTCCATGCCTCTCTCGTTTCCTGTAGTCGCCGGCAAACCTTGGCCTCTCTTGGCTTGGGGCTGCGTCACTCCAGGCCCTGCCTCCATAGTCGCACGGCGGTGACTTTGTGTTCACTCTGTGCTCTTCTTCTAATGACACCAGGCACGAATTTAGGGCCCACCTGCCTTCAGGATGTCCACCTGAACATATGCAAAGATCCTATTTCTAAATAGGGTCACATCCTGATGTTCCAGGAGGACATACATTTTTGAGGGGCACCGTTCAACCCGAAAAAGTCTCAGGAGTGCATGTCTTTAGAAAAAGAAGGTAGTAAGGGTTATTTGGAATCCAGGCAGGCAGGGAAGGAGAACAAAGATTTGGAGACAGAAACAGCTGCACGCTTTGCACTCCAGCAGCTCTGAACCACACAAGACTGCCTTCCCACATGATGATACCTTCACAATCAGGCCAGTTTATCCATTTCTCACAGTAGGGACCGGGACAAAGGCCCATGATACTTTACGGAGCCCATGAAAGTGTTTTAACCTCTTTCCACATCTAAGGCAAAAAATAATCCAATCTGGGCTATATTCATATTTATATCAATGTAGTCATCAAATATAATTTTTCATACTTTTTTTCTTCTTTTTCTGCAGTGGCTCTGAAATGGCCTCTCGACTTCAGCACAGGCACTCAGATGGCATGTTGGGATCATCACTATCCTATTTTTTTTTTAAAGGTGAAAGGAGTCCTGGAAAGGCAAAAGTACCCAGGACACAAAAGAGCCACCACGCAGCCTTGTTCACGAACGGCCATGCTCAGACACCAGGTCTGGAGAAGCTTGGGAGTCTGCATTAGCTTCCCTTCATTCCCACTGCCGGGGTGGTCCATTGCCAATCACTGACTAAAGGAAGAGATATCACAGCCCAGCCCTCTTGCCAATGGGGAGAATAACCTCTATGGTATGATTCACTCTCTACAGTGTCCCAAGAAATCACATCATTGCCTAGCTTCTATCTCTGCCTTATTCTGTTTCCCCCTCTTTCCAGCATTCCCTGGCAGTATCACTTGTCTAAGAATCTCCATCTCAACCTCTGCTTCTAGGAGGCATGGCCTAAGACACTTAGGACCTCCATGACAAGCGTTAAGACCTGACAAAAATTCTCTAGCAAACAAACATACTGACTGCATGAACAAAACGATGAATGAAGAAGTAAATGTTAGAGAGACATGGAAGCAAAGATCAAAGACCCAGCCAGGCCTTTACAAGGGCTGAATGGATCATCAAAGGAGCTTCAGTCCCTGATAAATAACAGACTTGAGCACAGGGAGAGCAGATAGGGATGTAGATTCTAGAGCAGAGGCACAAGTCAATGGCTCTGCTCACAAAAACGGGGGAGGAGTCTAACCCTTAGACCTGAGAAACAATACCTACTGTGTGCCCAGCACTGTGTGAGTCACTTTCATATGTACCAACAGACGAAGGTACTACTCAGCTGTCAAAATGGATACAGATTTCCTTCAATTCTCTCAGACTTGATTGGCCCCAGAGCTGGGGCCGAGAGGAGTTGGCAAGCAAGAATTATGAGGTCGGTTCTGATGAAATTTTGTGAGCAATCATCTATTGATGAGAGGGCTGCCTTTGAAGACCTGACACCTTGCCATACTCTTAATACCCTTGGTGATCTTAAGAGCATGGTCCTCTGAAGCCCACTCAACAAGATGTAAAAATGAGAAGATTTCCTGCCATGGAATTTCTATCCCAGATATGGTTCTTTGTAATTTTAGCAGCTCCTCTCAACCTTTGCAGCCGTTTTAGAGCCAAGCAGATGGCAGGGGAGAGCTTAACCAAGTGGTGAAGTTTCAGCTGCAAAAGGCAATTCCTAGAATGACAATTCAGAAACTCATTTCCCCCAACACTTATCATATTGGCAGAGAGTTAGTGATTTTTTTCCTTTTTTCTTTCTTTTTTTTATGGAAAAATGAGAAGGAGGCAGTGTATCAGAATAAGGCATCCTATATTTTGTTAGGTTATGTGCACGCAAACACTACTGAGTCCAATTCTTCCCTTGCATTTGGTATTCACAAGGCAAAGGGCCAGACTTACTTGTAAGTTAAATAATATCCTGAAAAGCTAAAACTCAGGGTCTGCAGTATGACGGACATCCAGCACATGAAGCAACTGCTAAATGCATCCGAAAGCAATGGATGACAGTTTCTGTCAAGTTGCTCCAACCCTGGCTGGCATTAAGGACCCCTCTAGTTTCCAGCTATACATCATAAAGAAACAGCAAGGTTGTAGAAAGAGCATAATCTGGGCTCAAATCCTACCTCTGATACTAAATAACTCTGTGATCTTGAGCAAATGACTTTTCCTCTCCAAGCTTGTTTCCAAAAATGTAGAATGGTGGAGAGGGTGGGGAGGGAGAGAATAGAGATCTCAAATGATTATTGCAAGAATTCAGCGTCATCATGCACATGAAAGTAACTGGCAAATAGTAGATCTTAAACCAGTACCTGTTTTTCTTCCTTTCTATCATGCCTGGCTTGGCAGAAGTTTGTCAAAATTGCTGTTGTTCTTTCAAACTGTTTCAGCTTGGCTCATTCATAATTTTTCCTTTATCTTCAGACAACTTTAATTATAAAGATTTGTTTTCCTTGAGATTCCATAGCCCTTATTCTTTGTGAATGAGGCAGTGAGGTTTGGCTTTTGGAATTTTCGTTTTGATCTTTTACAACATGTGTATAACGGAAACAATAAATATGTTCAATATTCTGAAGCTATAAATGTATCATCTTTTAATGAGGCCTGCTGGGGGTTTTTGTTTGTTTTTGTTTGTTTTTCCCTTTTTTTGAGTTGGAGTCTCTGTCGCCCAGGCTAGAGTGCAGTGGCACATTCACGGTCACCTCAGTGTCGACCTGCTGGGCTCTGATGATCCGCCTGCCTCAGCCTTCCAAGTAGCCGGAACTACAGGTGGGCGCTACCATGCCCGGCTAATTTTTGATTTATTGTAGAGATGAGGTCTCGCCAAGTAGCCTGGGCGGGTCTTGAACCCGCGGGCTCAGGCAATCCACTCGCCTCAGCCTCCCAAAGTGCTGGGATTACAGGCTGAGCCACCAAGCCTGGCCAAGGCCGGTTTGTTTTAATGAAGCCTAAATTACTCAAGCACAACAGAAGTGTTTTCAATTGAGACTATTTCTGTGGCAAATCACAGAAAAGAGACTTACCTTAAACAATTAAGGGAATCTCCTGGCTTCCGTTGCTGAAAAGTCCACAGGACTTTCCATGGTTGGATCCAGGCATGGTTTTGGTCCAGGCTTCTGTTCAATTTTTTTCTGCAATTCTCTCAGCTTTGCCTGTCTCTCAATGTTGACTTAGTTCTCAAATGAGCCTAATAAAATGACTGCCTGCAGTATTCACAGCGAACCCTCATTCGCATCCAAAGGCAGAGCGAAGATTTAGGCCAGTTTTTAGTCCTGCCATACGAAAGCCCCAAGTTTCACTCTGACTGGGCCACTCTTGGTTCTGTTTCTCCCATCCAAGCACTAACGAGTCCCGACCCTACTTAGTTTCTGAGATCAGGCACAATTCAGGGGGAGAGGGCCCCGACCCTATTTCCATAGCTAGGGAAGTGCTATTCTCTGATTGACTTAAACCTGTATCAATCACTATGACAAGGAAATGGTACTATTCTAAGTGGTTGAGAGCCATCAGGACCCTCTTCTGGATCTGAAGATGGGGTCTACCCCTCCTAAACATCATGGTTGTCACTCAAAGGAGCTGAAATGGATAGTACAATAATAACTTCGATGTCTGCTACAATTAAAAAATTTTTTTAGCAATTTAGTGCAGTGTTCCTAAATGCCTTTTTTTGTTTTAAAATGATCGCTCATTTCACTACATTTGGTTCTTTTCAAATAAAATATCACACTTTAGCCTCCAAAGACAATCATAGACTGACAATCAACTAAGGCAAGGCAAGACATTAGCAAGAATTTCAGGGCATCTAGGTTAGGAATCTTGTTTCTTGTTCTTCCTCACCACTTCCCCTTGTTTTTCTCTCCCTCAATTTTCTTGTTAAACTTTTCTTTTTCTCATTTTCTTCCTCCATTTATAATCCTGTTTTTCTTCTCTCAGGATGCATTTTAATATATGCAAACATAACAGCATGTAAGGTGAGACATTTTCTGACCTCTCACAATTTTAGCTAAGGCCTCAAAGCTGTTATCACAGGTGAGTCTTCCGATAGAGGCACTAGACATATCCTCTCAGAAATTTTTAAGAGGGGGCCAAACTCATCCATTACTCATCTCCCCAACAGCCTATAAAAGAGAAAACTAGAGATTCACATTTTTAAAGGTGAATATATACGTAGAGATGAGAGAAGGATGGTCTCTCCCGCTTCGAGTCAACTGAGGAAAGCTTTCAAGTGAATCTCTCAGAGAGGGCTGGTGCTTGTTGGGGAGGGGGGCTGATATCTTATTCTCAAACTGGATATTTACCAAGATCACACACACTTAACAACTATCCAGGCTTTGCAGATGCCGCCTTGAGCCTTTTCTCAGCCATGGTCAACCCCACCGTGTTCTTCGTGTTTTTCAACATCGCCGTCGACGCGTCTCCTTCGAGGTGTTTGCAAACGAAGTTCCAAAGACTGCAGAAAACTTTCGTGCTCTGAGCACTGGAGAGAAAGGATTCGGTTATAAGGGTTCCTGCTTTCACAGAATTATTCCAGGGTTTATGTGCCAGGGTGGTGACTTTACACGCCATAATGGCACTGGCGGCAAGTCCATCTATGGAGAGAAATTTGATGATGAGCAAATTGAAGCATACAGGTCCTGGCATCTTGTCCATGGCAAATGCTGGACCCAACACAAGCGGTTCCCAGTTTTTCATCTACCCCACTAAGACTGAACAGTTGGATGGCAAGCATGTGGTTTTTGGCAAGGTGAAAGAGGGTATGAATGTTTTGCAAGCCACGGAGGGCTTTGGGTCCAAGAATGGCATGACCAGCAAGATTACTATTGCTGACTGTGGACAGCTCTCATAAATTTGACTTGTTTTATCTTAAACTACCAGATCATTCCGTCTGTAGCTCAGGCAAGCACCCCCTCCATCCCATTTGCTCGCATTATCCCTATAATCTTTGTGCTCTCGCTACAATTCTTTGGGTTCCATATTTTCCTTATTCCCTTCCACGTCTAGTTGGATTGTAGAGAAATAAAAACTAAATAACAACAACAAAACAAACAAAAAAAAAACTATCCACCAGCGAGGAAAGCCTTTCCCTGATTTCAAAAAGGGGACAGAGGAGAAAAGAAAAGAGTAAAAGAACAGATGTTGCCCATCCTCACTGCTGAACCCCAAGCTCTGGGCCAGGATTGAGCAGAGCAGTGGGTGGAGAGCTTAGAGGAAACTTTTAAGTTGTATGCAGGATGGAAGTTTTATGTTAGATTAAAACGGGCTTCCGAATACCTGGAAACCTCCCTCCAATAATATCCAAAAATGACACTGCCAAAGTAGTTTTTAAGAAATGAGAAGGAAAATTCCAAAGGAACATTATTTTAAGTTAGTTGTGGGAACATTTTTTTAAAGTTTTACATTACATTTTTAATGCAAGGAAAAAAGCAGTTTCCCAGTTGTAGCGTACTGAATTCAATGTATTTAATAAATTTACTATACAAATACAAAGCAACATATATGCATACGTATTTTCAATATACTTTGTGTTTGCACATCAGTCAGGTCAGCTAGAAACTCAATGCTCAGAGAGAGAGTTGCAGAGAGTTCAATGAAAAAAACTGTTGACAAGGATGGGGGCGGAGCTAAGGATGTCAAACCAACCAAAGATCGCAGGAGCCCTTAGCATGGAGGGGGTTGGGGGAAACGGAGGAAATGGTTGCCTGAGCCCAGAGGAATGGGGCTAAGCTTCTCATCTAGCGCCTTGGACTCCAGCAGCCAAGGAAGCCTCCAAGGAACTATAATTGTAATTGATATATTGAAATCTTAAGTCACCTAAAATTGGTAAAATTTTATAGACTAAAGTAGAATGTTTCCATGAAGTCCTCTTGGCAAGAATGGAATGACATTTCCCAAGGGAAAAAAAAATTGGCGGTACATTCAGTGGTCCTGCGATCCATCTCTTGCTTCAGCAATGTTTGTATGGAACAGACCTGGGGATTCCCTCTCTTCCAGCCTCCCACTGCCCTCTAATCTCCTCTCCACCTGTAACCCCCAAGACCATCTTCTGGGCCACCTCCGGCATCTAGAACCAGCGAACACGTTTTTGCGGTTAGCTCCATCTTGCTGCCCCACCATGAGCTTCCAGGTTCTCCAGAGTTATTCCGCCCAGGTAGAGACAGCCCCCAACCAACTGGTCGACCTGCATCTGCGGGGCTCCTACACCTGCCCCTCTCTGGGCTTCTGTTTGAACCGCGATGACGTGGCTCTGGAAGGCAGAGGCCACTTCTGTGAATCGGCCTAGAAGTGCGAGGTGGTCGCGCCCTCTTCCGGGATGTCCAGAAGCCAGCTCAAGATGGGTGGGGTCAAACCCTGGACGCCCTGGCCACCACCGTGGCCCCGGAGAAGAACCTGAACCAGACCTTTCTGGGTCTTCGTGCCCCGGGGTCTGCCCACACAGACCCCCATGTCTGTGACTTCCTGGAGAACCACTTCCCAGATGAGGAAGTGGAATTCATCAGGAAGGTGGGGGACCACCTGACCAACCTCCACAGGCTGGCCAGACCAAGGCTGGGCTGGGCGAGTATCTCTTGGAAAGTCTCACCCTCGAGCACCACCGGGGAGCCCAGCGACCTCTGGGGGGCCCCCTCTCCAAGGGTAGGGCTTCTGCCTGACCCTCTCCCTCCACCCCCAGGCAGCTTTTTAACCACCCTGGAGCCCTCTCCCAAGCCCCCTGGACCAAATGGAAATAAAGCTTTTGGCAGCAATAAAAAAATAAATTAAATAACCTCAGGTCGATTAAATCAGCCTTAAAAGTGTAGAAAATGAATTTGAAAAAAAAAAAAGTTATTAACCTAAAATGAATGTGGATAAATATACGACGGGGGAAAAAATCACCAAAATAAAAACGCTGAAAATGGAAAGTGAGGAACTCATGATGCGATGTAAGATCACCAGAAGAGGCCACCAGCCTCGGGCCTATCTCACCCCACGCCAACACCACAGCGCCTACCATTAAAGTATGGTCTCAGAACGTTTTTGCTTTGACACCCTTTCATGTCTGTTTCCTGACATCTGTCTTCTAAAATCCTGCTAAAACCACCAAGAATCCAAGGAAGACAAGAGGCTTTGTCCTTCTTCACCTCTCAAAAGATTATTTCTCCCTTTGCCTCCATGTCTCCGTGACTCTTTGCGTTCTTATCTTTGTGAACTTAAAGTAGGTCTCCGGACTGCCCTACATCTTTGTCTTTTCTCACTTATGAAAAAGAAAATGGGAGATATTCAATTAACCTCTTTTCCCAACCTGCCCCTCCAACTGGTTCCAACCCTGAAAGTCTCTCTCTCAAGCCGGGTGCGGTGGCTCATGCCTGTAATTCCAGCACGTTGGGAGGTGGAAGCAAGAGGATTGCCTGAGCCCACGGGTTCGAGATCAGCCTGGTCAACTTGGCGAGATTTTGTCTCTACAATAAATCAAGAAAAATATCAGCCAGGCATGGCAGTGCACGCTTGTAGTTCCAGCTACTTGGAAGCTACTGGGAAGGCTGAAGTAGAAGGATTGCCTGAACCCTACAGGTCGAGGCTGTGGTGGCCATGAGCACACCACTGTCACTCTGGGTGACAGAGTAAGACTCTGACTCAAGAAAAAGAAAGTCCCTCTCTCTCTCTCTCTCTCTCTCACTCGCGCATGCTAAACTCAACAAAGGTCAGAGTTCTGTGTTCCTCCTTTGCTCTGGAAAACTTTCTTCCCTGTCCCTCATTCCCACCCCCACACCCTTACTGTTCAAGGAAGTCCTTCAAGATCCAGCTTAAATCATTTCTTCTCTCAAGCCCCCACTTGTCTCACCCCATACTGCAGCCCCTACTCCTAGTTTGACCAGCATAGTTAGACATCCTTTTCTTCTGCTCACCTAGTACTTAGTCCACAAACTTGAGAGTGTTCCTTATCACCGGTTATAGTCAGCTGTTTATGTGACCAGCTTCCTCCATTAGACTGCTAGCTTTTGGAGACAGAAACTGTGCCATTTATTTTTAAAATCCCAGTAGCAGCGGGAGAAGGTTCATAATTTACTCTGAAAGAAAAGAGAATCCAAAAAGGTTTACAAGATAACTTGAAGGTTTTGTAAGCACTAGAAGTAAACCTTGTGCCCTCTCCTCTGTTCTACCGGCACATTAGAGCCAGGGTTACAAGGCACTGGCAGACTTTGACACTGGCAAAGACCCAGAAGTCGGGTCAAGGCCACCTCAAAATTCCTTTAAGACAAATACAAGGAACAGCGTGTAATAAGTTGAAAACTTCCTTTGCAATTCTTAATCCTTAGCTAAATTCTACATGGCAAGTGGCCTTAAAATGAAAGGTAGCTGTTTATTAAAATCTGTGTATTTACTAATGAGCGATGACATAGCTGTGTTTATGAACTGGGTTGTTGCTACAACACATTCACACAGTTATAAATAAAGCAAACTGCGAAGAGATGAGCAGGGGAAATCTGAGTTTTTATTTGTTTTCACGAGGACTCTTCCAGTCTCTTCCCACTGTACCCTAAGGTCTATTTAGCCTAGACTAAGCGGCGGTCACCAGCTCCATAAATGCTACAGCAAACTCAGTGAAGTTGCTTGCAGACGGGAGAGGCGACTAGTGTCACTCTGCTTTTAATAGACCCGTTCCTCAAGCCTTTAAGTTTCCTTTGCAGTCAGTAAAGATAGACCCAAAGTGCAGGAAGAGAAGTTTCTGTCTGTGAACTTTTAAGAGGTCCCTTCTGGCTCACCCCTCCCACTGAGCCATGTTTACTGTGCAGGTTGGACAGGCTACTAAGCATACAGTATGTTCCTATTGTTTGCAACTCATTGTTCTTTCAAACTGCTTTGTAAATTACAAAAGGCTTTAAAAATTCACTTGTTTTCCAGCTTGGGGTGTTGACATTTCTCCATCTGCAATTATCAACCCACACTTACACAGCCACCCACCAGTGAAGATTTCTAAAGCAACGTATTAAAGTGAAAACAGCACTGTATTTAGAGAACCAAAGGCTTAGGTCCAAATTCTGACTGTACTACCAGGGTTGGGAGTAGGATAAGGCAATAGAGGAGCCTGGAGCCCAAAATTTAAGGCAACACTCACTCCCAGGTCTCTCTGGTCCTATCCCACCCATTACAACCTGTGCAACTTTTTAAAATCGAAGTGAAAGTCACGTAATATGAAATTAACAATTCTGAAGCATGTTATTCATTTTGCACTGCATTAAGTACAGTCAATGTTATGTAATCATCACCTTTATCTACTTTCAAAATGTTTTTATCACCTCCTCCCACAAAAACCCCACACCTAGTAAGCGAGTACTCCCAATCTCCCTCACACCTTCCCTCCCCCAGACCCTGCCACCCACCAACAACTTTTATGTCTCACTGAATTTACCTATTCGGGATACAAGCTGTGTGTTTTGATAGTAGTAATAATAGCTAATTTGCCTGTGCCAGGACACCACTTGAAGAGTTTTATGTGCATTAATTCAATTATTCCTCACAAAAACCCAATGAGGTAGGCCCTAATATCTACAGGTAAATGACGCGTTATTTAACTCTCTAATCATTACTTCCTCATCTGTAAAATGGAGAAAATAGCAACACACTAACACTTTGCTAACCACATCTGTGTGAGAGGCATTGTTCTAGGCCAGGGATAGCTAACAGGATTGATGTCTAACCAATAGGAATGACTTTCTAGAGAACAGGGGAGATCGATTTTTGAGATGACTCACTGGGACAAAGTGTAACCACTGACTAGTAATGTCTGTCGTGGACAGAGGAATGGATGAAGTAGTGTTAAGCACAGATTTGTCTTCCCTCCCAGGAAACTGAGAGGGGAGAGGGAAAGACAAGTAAAATGGAGACTCTGCTTAAGTCCAGTGCAAGACGGAAGTATTACCCACGAAAGCCCAATGACAGATGCAGACACCGTGTAGGGTATTAAAAGCAGAGGCACTGGAATTTACAACAAAACAAAGCGTGTTCAAATCTCAATACCACAACTCATAGATACAGCTTGACAAAGTTATTGAATCTTTCTTGTTCCCATTTCCTTTTGCAAAATAGATAATAAATCTAATTCATAGAGTTCCGGTGGGAATGACATAAGATAATGTGAGTAAACTGCTAAGCACAGTATCTGACCCATAGTGAGAGCTTAATAAGTGGTAAGGGAATAAAAATTATATATAATAGTGTACTTACTATATAGTTATAGTATATATTATATGTATAAATAACATTTATCTTTATGTGAGATATGTCATGCATTATATATTATAATATATAGTTTATAATATGTCTTTCTATATGTAGATATATTTCATACACACACGCACACATTCTCTCCTCTTTATAGACACAGAATGAACACAAAGGAAGAATCAGATCTACTCACAAGTGGGAGAGGAGGTCAGAAAAGCCTCCTGGCCCTTGAGATGATCTTTGAAAGACTAGACCCATATGCCTACTTTACCCTGCTGTCTTAAGGATTTGGTGACATCATTGATTTAAAGCATTTAACATAATACCCGCAGTCCACAGATGTTAACTGAAGAGCAGTGTTTCGTTGGTTGCTTTACTGTTCCACGACGGTCCTCTTAGTCCATCAGAGTTCTCGATGACAAACGACATAAACTTCCTCCAACTAACCTAAGCAGAGGACAGAGTTCTTGGAAGGGTCTCAGAGAACTCAATGAATCAGCATTAAGCAGGCTCCACACAGAGGCAGGAACCAAGAGAGGCCAGGCAGCTGAGGATACAGCCATCGCCAGCACCTAGTAAGGTCAATGCCACGGACACCCTGCACTGCTGCCATGACCAGGGTGATTCTCAGCTGTCCCTGGGATTGTTCATCACTCCCTCAGGGTATCACACTCTTAGGGAGAGAACCATCAGCTAATTCTAGGTCAACTTTCCTTCAACTTCCACAGAAAGAAGTAGGACCCTTTTTCCTACTAAAAATTACACAGTAGGGCTTATTCTAGAAATAGAAAGAGAATTTGGATGTAGGGTGTCCCCAAAAAAAGTTTCAGCTGTAACTTAAAGAACACTATTTTGACATAGCAGAGAATATTGTACCAAAAATGGAGAAAATTATCATAAACTTCAGAAATGTGCCTTCAAAATATGAAATATTTAAATATCAAGGTTTCCGGGTCATCTTTAGGTGTTTTATGCTAGGAAGCTGCTACATAGCAGGTAATCAATAAATAATCATGAAGCAAATATCAAGCCAGTTACTAGATGTGTGAGTAATATTAACCATAAATAATAATTTATTCAAAAAAATGTTTTTTGAGTCAGAATCTCACTGTGACCTAGGCTGGAATGCAATGACACTATCACTGCTCACCAGAGCCTCGCCCTCCTGGGCTCAGGTGATTCTTCCACATCAGCCTCCCGAGTAGCTGGGACTCTAGGTGTGTGACACCAGGCTCAACTAATTTTTTTACTTTTTGTAGAGACAAGGTCTCACTAGGTTGCCTAAGCTGGTCCCAAACCCCTGGGCTCAATTAATCTTGCCTTGACCCCCCAAAGTGCTGGGATTATAGGCATGAGCCACTGCATCCAGCCAAATCTTTTTTTTTTTTTTTAACTGGTCTAAAATGCTAATTTTCCAGTTTGAATTCACATAAAGACCAATTTGGAATGTGAGGGAGTTGGTTTTGCTCTTTTTACTGTCCCACCCCAACATATTTGAGAGATTTTCTTTTTCTAATGTGATTGTGAGGCTGCAGAAAGTAGTCCAAGAGGAATGTAGGCTTATAGGAATGTAGACAAGAGCTGGTTGTCAAGAGTTAGTTGATAATGGATCCACAAGAGATAACTTCTAATGCTCCTAAAAGATCTTCTCAGCCATTTCCAGGAATTATACAGACTTTTCGGCAAAAGGCTAGAACCAGAAAAGAGAAAAATTACTCCAGAGGAAAAAGCTGGCCCTGTATTATCAGCACTTAACCATGCCCAACTTGCTCTTGTTTTAAATAAAAGCGTCCCTCTACACCTTCTCCTGCAGGTGTTACCCTACAGCCTCCCATGCCCTTGACTGTCCCAAACGTCTCGATAATTGTTTATATTCCCTTTTTCTACTTCCTTGCCTTCCACTTATTTCTCCACCCGCTGCAGTCTGGCTTCTGGCCCCATGCTCCGTTGAAATGCCACTTGCCAAGGTCACCAACAACTTCCTTATAACTACACCTAACGGACACATTTCCATCTTTATCTTACTTGGCTTCACAGAGGCTATGGATGATAGTAACTTCCTCTTGGAAATGCTCTTTCCTAACTTTCATGACTCAGTACTCTCATGGGTCTCCTCCTGTATGTATGCAATTGTAATACGTTGTCTTGGATTCACAGAAGCACCAACTCAATACACAATATGCCCAAGCTAAACTCGCAGTCTCTTTCTGCAGAGCTACTTTTCCTCCCATGTCCTTCTTCAAACGAACACCTCCCATTGGCATGGATGTAACACTAAAGGCCTAACAGCAACCTTGGCTGTTCCCTCTCCCTCAACAGCCAGGCCCTCAGCCCACCACTAACCAGTTCATCAGTGGTGACTATATAATTCTTAAAAACCTCTCAAATACACCTACTTTTCTGCATCCCTTCTGAAACCACTCTCATCAGTAACCAACTAAATAATTGGAAGATCTTATGGCTTTCTTCTCTGAGCCTCAATCTCCTAACATGTAAAATAAGACAGGTAGAACGAACACCAACTTCCTTCCTTCTCTGTATTCTGTGGTTATAAGAGTTTATAGCCAAGGAGAGGCTCAGGGCAAAATCAGTTCCCGTTGTCTGAGAGATCATTTCACTTTCCCCGTTTAAATTAAACACTGGGATGAGCAAAATTGTACCTCACAACCTTACCATAACACTGCTCTTAAGGATCTGAGCATCTTTAAGACAACTTAAAATAAGGCTGTTCCCCTTAAATAGATATCTTCCTTATGCCACATTTTGGCCTGTAGAAAATATTTCAGAGTGAAATTATAATGTTGTTAGCAAATTTCCTGAATTCATTTAAAGGGTTCTTTAAAAGGGGGACTACTGTTTTTTGTTTTGTTTTGTTTTGTTTTTACCCAGAGTCTCACTCTGTCACCCAGGCTGGAGCACAGTGGCACGATCACAGCCACTGCAGCCTCTACCTGCTGGACTCAGATGGTCCTTCTGCCTCAGCCTTCCAAGTAACTGGGGCTACAGGCGTGCACCACCACGCCCAACTGGTTTTTTATTTGTTGTAGAGTGAGGTCTCACCAAGTTGCCAAAGCTGGTCTCAAACCCCTGGGTTCAGGCAATCTTCTGGCCTCTGACTCCCAAAGTGCTAGGATTACAGGCATGAGTCATCACACCTGGCTAGCTATTCTTGAAAATGTCCCATGTGGGGAAAAACAAAATCTTACGTAAAAATTTGGTCAATCTCTATTAACTATCATCTTGGGTGCATATTTAAAAAAAAAAAAAAACCTGGATAACAGGTAGAGGTTGGTGGAGATGGAGAAGAGGAGAAGCAATGGTGAAGGAGTTTAGATGATTTTCAGCAGTAACAAGGTCAAAATAAAAGCATTATGAAAGATGAATAAAATAGGCAGGGCTCAGTGGTTAAGGCTGTAATCCCAGCACTTTGGGAGGCCAAGTGGATTGCCTGAGCCCACAGGTTCGAGACCTACCTGGGCAACTTGGCGAGGCCTCATCTCTACAATAAATCAAAAAAATTAGCCAGGCATCATAGTGCATGCCTGTAGTTTCAGTTACTTGGAAGGCTGAGGTAGAAGGATCGCCAGAGCCCAGCAGGTTGAGGCTGTGGTGGCCAGTAGTGTGATACTGCATTCCAGTCTGGGTGACAGAGTGAGACTCCAACTCAAAAAAGAAAAGATGAGTAAAATAATTAGGTCAGGGCTGCTCTATGAAAACAATGAAAAATTATAAGCAGATAAGAAAATGTAGCCGGGCTCGGTGGCTCAGCCTATAATCCCAGCACTTTGGGAGGTTGAGGTGAGTGGATTGCCTGAGCCCGCGGGTTCGAGACCCGCCTGGGCAACTTGGTGAGACCTCATCTCTACAATAAATCAAAAATCAGCCGGGCGTGGTAGCGCGCGCCTGTAGTTCCAGCTACTTGGAAGGCTGAAGCGGAAGGATCGCCAGAGTCCAGCAGATCGAGGCTGCGGTGGCCAGGAGTGGCCACTGCACTCCAGTCTGGGTGACAGAGTGAGACTCCAACTCAAAAAAAAAAAGAGAGAGAGAGAAAGTAAGTGATGCAATATGGCAAATTCCACTGAGTTTAATAGGGAGCCATTTTAATGGTAAAGAAAGTCAATTGCAAAACTTGGAGAAGTTGGGGAAACTTAATTGGGAAGAGCCAGAAAAGAAAGGGGTCATGCCCTAAGGATTCTCTTGGTTCTAAAGGGTGTTAACCCAGCCGGGTGAAGGCCTGGTGAGGATATCCTCTATCCATCAACTGGAGAAAGACGTGCCAACAGTTCTCCGGAGATCATTAGCAGATGGAAGGTGTGATACTGTATTATTAATACTTTGATTAAGTTTCGCAGCAACCTGGGTGGAACTAGAGTCTATAATACTGAGTGAGTTCTCACAGAAACAAAGATCTGAGTATCACATGTTCTCACTCATATAGTGGACCTTGAACATCCAATGTAATACTATAAGAAAATGATTGGCAGTAGTGGGAAACTATGGGGGGGAGGGAGATGGGATTAACGGTAGTAAATAGCTGTCTGGGGACAGGAAGACAACTCTTATCAACAAGGGTGCCTGAACGAAGCATATTTGTATACCTAACCCTTAACTGTACCCCACAATATCATAATAAAAAAATTGATTATAAAAAAAATACTCTGATTAAGGATTAATTTTCTAAATTCAGGGATGGAACTTTCTTCTAAATAGGTAGGCCTTACACAAAAGGACAGATTCACATGGCATACATAAATCAGAAATAACCTTTAATGCTGCCTCCCATCTTCCCGTGGCCCAGTGGGAAAGAACAGGGAGGTTCTCTAAAAAGAGCGTTGTTAAACATTAGGATTTGCTAGCCCTCCAAGCAAAGTGCAATTCCCACTGATGAGGAAAATAACTGGGCTGCCATTTTCCCCGTGGACTGAGACCCTGGGAAAACTGGGTCCTTTTAATGTGGTTGAGTAAGACACAGTGCTACCAACAGCCAGCCTCACCAGGACAGCGGGATGATCCCAGAGTTCATGAGTAACCTGTCGTCTCACTTGGTTCCCAGTATATAGTTCTTATATAACTGGGTCCTGGACCTTTAAAAAATGGCCAGTCAAGCCAGGCTTCTCAGGCAAAAGCAACCCACCAGTCCCTTGAAAATACGTAATTAAATACAATCTACACTTTTATATTTCAAATATATTATTGTTTAAAAGTGCTCTATTGTCAAATTGCATCAGGCAGCTTTTAATCCAAAGCAGTGGTTTTCAAACTCTTTGGACAGCAATTCACAGAAAATATATAAAATTATATATTTGAGTTGAGGTCTAGGTCTCGCTACGTTGCCCACGCTGGTCTTGAACTCCTAGGTTCAAGCAGTCCTCCCACCTCAACCTCCCAAAGTGCTGGGATCATAGGCATGAGCCACCGCACCCAGCCTAAAATAATTTTTTTTTTTTTGAGTTGGAGTCTCACTCTGTCGCCCAGACTGGAGTGCAGTGGCCACTCCCAGCCACCGCAGCCTCGACCTGCTGGGCTCCAGCGATCCTTCCGCCTCAGCCTTCCAAGTAGCCGGAATTACAGGCACGCGCTACCATGCCCGGTTGATTTTTTGATTTATTGTAGAGATGAGGTCTCACTGCCCAGGCGGGTCTCGAACCCGCGAGCTCAGGCAATCCACTCACCTCAGCCTCCCAAAGGTGTGGGATTACAGGCTGAGCCACTGAGCCCAGCTCTAAAATAATTTTTTTAATCATAAACCAGTACACACACACATCATGCACACACATATACACAAGACTGACATAAAAGTTTTATGCAACCTTACTTACTTTTATTATATATACTGTATTTTAATACTATCTATTCCAACTTGCTTCATTGGTTAAGTGTGTATCACAATCCCAAGAATTATTTCAAAATCTAGGACCTGAAGTGGGAAAAACACGATTCTGATATTATAGGTTCCAGCTACTCTAGGTTGTCTGGTGTCTAAATTTTTTAAAGGCTCATTAAAATGCCTTATCAACAAGCAGTATTTGCTGAAGGAATCTCAGTCCCCATCAAGAGCGTTGTCTTGGGGATTTTTACCATGACTCATCAGATGAATAACTAGCTTTTCCTTTGCAGAATTGAGACGTGAATGAAGCATCAAGTGAAAATGGTATAAACACAGAACAGAGTTGAAAAGGGAGGGCATTCAATCACCAAATGCGAAGTGTGGTCCTTCTGGAAAACATAAAGCTGCCTAGGGTGAAGTGAAGGGAACAAAACGAAACAGACAAATATATATTAACAGAGAAAAGCTCAAGCTTGTGGCTCTCTCCAAGCTTCACAAGTTGCACTTTAATTCTCTCCAACCCTATAAAACAGAAATATTCAGAATGACTTTGCTAATCATGTGGCCTTGAGTGTCTCAGCAGACATCATTTAAGTCATTTAAAAGGATAACTGCAAATTAAATTAGTTCATCCTAATTATGCAAAAATGATAAATTCAAATAAGCAAGGTAATTCACTTCTAAATTAAAAATTTTTTCAATCACTTGGCATCTCAAATCAAAGCAAATGGGTAATGTTACCAATTATATCAATTTGACTCTTAAATTTAAATACATAAACATATGATGAACTGAATTAAAATTCTTGCTTGATATGCACTTAACTTATTAACATTTGCACTAGGGTAGGGAACCACATTCAAGATGTGAAACAGGGTCATGTCCTTGAAAATCAAAGAAGGTTGCCACAAAAGTGCCTTTGTAAGATTTTAGCAACAAAACGAGTCCCCAAAATCTGTTAAACAAGTCGTTCCATAGGAAAATCAAGGTAGATTGTACTACTAAAGGCAACACTACAGAAGCTCATGAAATATTTATTAAGAGATATTTGATAAATAATGAAAATATTCGGTTTGAGGAAGTTATAGGAGACCATGTTAAGCTTCAGTATGATTGGGTTCATGACTGTGGGATTTCATAAAAAGGAAAGAAATTAAAATGTTTTGAATGTCTATGTTTTGTCAGGCATTACTATATACTTTTAAATACAGTCATGCGTCACTTAACAGCAGGGATACGGTCTGAGAAATATATCATTAGACAATTTTGCCATTGTGTGAACATCATAGAGTGTACTAATGCAAACCTAGATAGTAGGTTGTACCTACTGCTCGTAGGATACAAATCTATACAGCATGTTACTGGGGTGAATACTGTAGACATTTGTGCATCTAAACAAAAAAAAAGTCAGGTACAGTGACTCATGCCTATAATCCCAGCACTTTGGGAGACTGAGGCAAGAGAATTGCTTGAGCCTAGGAGTTTGAGACCACCTTGGGAAACATAGTGAGACACTGTCTCTACAAAAAATCAAGACATAAGCAAGTGTGGTGGCCTATGCCTGTAGTCCCCCTCAGAGGTTAAAGTCGAAAGATCACCTGAGCCCAGGAGGTCGAGGCTGTAGTGAGCTGTGGTCATGCCAGGGCACTCCAGCCTAGGCAACAGAGTGAGACCCTGACTCAAAAATAAAATAAACAAACATAGACAAAATACTGAATAAAACATAAAAACTGGTACATCTATATAGAGCAACTCCATTATATATAATCTTATGGGACCGTCTTTTGTGAAGTCTGTCACTGACTGCAATGTGATGTGGCACATGACTGTGCATGATAGCGTTGGAAACTGGGAATCAGGGAGGTTAAATAATTTACTCTGGGTCACACAGTGATAAGTAACAGAACTGGGATTGAAACCATCTTCTGGCCGGGCTCGGTGGCTCACCCTGTAATCCCGCGCCTTTGGGAGGCTGAGGTGAGTGGATTGCCTGAGCCCGCGGGTTCGAGACCCGCCTGGGCAGCCAGACCTCATCTCTACAATAAATTAAAAAAAAAATCAGCCGGGCATGGTAGCGCATGCCTGTAATTCCGGCTACTCGGAAGGCTGAGGCAGAAGGATCGCCGGAGCCCAGCAGGTCGAGGCTGCGGTGGCCAGGAGCGGCCACTGCACTCCAGTCTGGGCGACAGAGTGAGACTCCAACTCAAAAAGAAAAAAAAAAAAAGAAAGAAAGAAACCATCTTCTGATTACACATCAATTATTCTTGTCACATCTATACATTTTATTCTGGCCAATAGTCAAAATACTGGAGTGCTTAAAAGAATTGTTTAAATTCTAAGATTTCTAATCAAGAATAGATCAATTCAGATTCTAGTTTCAAGACTACTAAGTAATAAAGTGATTTTTTTTTAAGGCAGAAAAAAACATACATGCATTCTGGGTTGCATTATGAGTTCCTCAAACATTTGATAAAGTATAGGTATTCATTATGACTTATATAAAGAAACATTATGAGTCCCTCAAACATTTGATAAAGTATATGTATTCATTATGACTTATATAAAGAAAAAATCAGGCAAAATGTTCAAGTTATCTATCACGGTATAGCAAATCACGCCAAAGCATAGTAGCTTGCTCTTGTCTCTTATTCTGTGGATTGACTGGGCTTGGCTAGGCAGTTCTTGCATGGGGTCTCCCAAGAAAAACAGTCAGATGTCAACTGGAGCTGCAATCACCCGAAGGCTCAGCTGGGCTGGACTTCAAGATTGCTCACTCACGTGGCTGCAGAGATGTTGACTATTATCTTATTCGGGGCTGCCAGCTGGAGTGCCTACATGTGGCCTTTCCATGTGATTTGGTCATCTTACAATGTAGTGGCTGGGTCCTAAAAGGGAGCGTCCCAAGAGTAAATGTCCCAAAGAACTAGATTTCTGACAATGCAGCCTCGGAAGCCCAGAAAGTCACCTCTGCAGCATTCCACTGGTTGACAGTCACTGAGGCCAGCCCAGTTTCAAGGGGTAGAAAGTTAGGCTCCACTTTACATAAGAATGACATATGCTTAGAGGGAGGGAAAGAGACCATCCATCACACCTTAGTCTTCTGTCTCCCATCCTGACATCTCCACCCAACAGAGTTAGAAAGGAAAATGTATGATAAAATTACAATAAAACGTGTTATTTTGTCATATTGTATTTTCCTTTTCTTTCTTGGGGGGGGCTCAGCCTGTCCTTCCACTTCAGCCTTCCAAGTAGCTGAAACTACAGTGTGCACTACCACACCTGGCTAATTTTTTGATTTACCGTAGAGACGATGTCTCACCAAGTTGCCCAAGCTGGACCCAGACAATCGTCTTGCCTCCACCTTCCAAAGTACTGGGATTGCAGGTGTGAGCCACCACACCCAGCATATTGTATTTTCTTTGTGCTTTTGGCTCTATCCTTTTATCTGGAAATGCAGCATTTCTTGAACACGTGAAAACATGGAGGTCTCTGTCTCTCCCTACTTCATTCTACCCTTTTTTCCCTCATCACTTTTCCTCTCTTTTCTTTCCTTCTTTCTAACTGAAAACAAAATACTTTTTTTAAAACTAACCAACAAAGAACCAGCACGACATATACTAATTAATTAGTAAATCTTAGGGTTACTGAACCTCCACCCACATCCCCCATGATATCTGCCTGACTGATTCAATCATCATCCTATACAGAAAGGTAGTAAAGGTTGTTTCTTTAACAATCTTTTAGAAAGGAGAGGGGAAAAATGGGAAAGAAAAGGTAGGCTACTGAGAGAAGAAGGAAAATATAAATGGAAAGAGAAATAAATCAGGAAGGTTGAACATCATCAAGCCCAAGCGGCTGAAATGACAAAGAAAAAGAAGCCAAAATCTCCCCTGATAATGTGTGCCGAATCCATCTTTCTCCCTAATTCATTGCCACCCCTGCCAGCCTAGTCCAACCTTATTTCCTAAAGCCTGAATTATTGTTATATCATCATACCTGGTCTTCCTGTCAGTCTTTATCCCCTTAGAAACCACCAAAAAGTTTTCCTTATGGTACCCCAATTATTAATTTATATTAATTAACCAGCCACTAAATGACTTCTGAAGAGTGAAGCCCAAATGTAAGCATTTTAAAGATTTTCATAATTTGGCCTAACATTCCTAGTCACTGTCTCCAAATACACAGAATATGGGGACAGATCTCACAATTTAATTCATGATGAAATATCAAAATCCAAATCAAGGAAAAAATAAGCACCAAAACGAAGGTTTTACAGAGCAGTGTGGCAATGTCATAAGTTTTAGAATGATAGCACTTAGGGTCCCGATAAGTTCTCGAGAATACAGACTTCTCATTTTTGTCTCCGGTCCTTCCCTCTGACAAATCCTGTCACAAGATGCTTCCCTTGCTTCTCTCTACCTTCCCAAATTCTGTCTCTCAAAGACCCAGAAGACTTCTTCATGGGAACTTATATTAGCAGAGTAATTTGGAAAGTGATTAGATTAGCAGGATTATGGCGGACCTAAAGTCACACTACACCATCTGAATTGATCCTCTACAGAGATAAACTGCCCAAGTGCCATTGCAGTTTTTAACTCAGCAGTCTTATTCAGTCTACAGTAGTTTAAAGGACCATTTCACCCCACTTTGCTAGAAAATTCAATTGGCAACCAATCATGTGTCACAAGTTTGATTTGAAATAATTACAAAAAGAAATCACAGGAACAGTTAAGAACACCATTGCTACTGCTATAGCTCTTTAAGAGCCCAATATAAATGGGATTTTTTTTTTTTTTAAAGGAGTTTTGGGAGATGATGTCTGATTACATAATCTGGGCATGGTACATGATCAAACAGATCTTGTGGTAAGAGCAGTTTGTTGTCAGTTATAATTAAAGCTGTAGGTACTATTTTGAAAGTATAGACTTTGGGGGCAGGGGAAGAGACTATTTGAAGCAAAGTACAAATGAGGAATAATTACAGTAATGTTCGTGGAATGTCAACATCTACTTCATCATCATGAACTCAGAATCCTTCAAAGTTCCATTGAACTAGGGGAAGCATTAGTACAAGACCAAAGACAGCTTTGGGAAGGAAACCTTTGAAGTATTAAGCAGTAGGTCGACTGGCAGTCAGCACACATAAAAGTAGACTAACGCATAAATGTCTTGATCTCCAATAGAGATCAGTACACTTCAAAATATCTTATTTAAAAGGGGAAAAAAACTAGTTTTCTTTTTCAAGTCCAATATTGAATGTGCATACAGTTATTTGGCCTTTTTAAAAATCTATTTTGGCTTCAAAACTGGGTAAAACTAAACTTTATTTAGGGGAGTTCATAAAGATGGTAAAATTATAAAGAAAAATAGATAAGAGATTATTATAAAAGACAGGAGTGTCAAGACTTCCGGACCCGTATCAAATTTGTATTCCTTGATATGGGCAGTAGCTCCCTGAGTGCTCATTTCACATGAGTTGTTCTGCTTTATGCATTTTTTTGCTGATAAAGACATTATGTAGAAAACTCACTGACGTGGATGAAGTCTGTTACTACTGTAACCAATGCTTTGCTAGCATTCCATTTGAGGAGATGACATCTTGTTTTTCACAAGAAATAGTGAACCTGGTCTGGCTCTCTGTGATACTTCAAAACAGCCTAGTCTTATGTTTTGTATTATTTAAAATACCTGATAAAATGCAACCAGAATAGTATGCATTTAGGAATTGATATTCATCCGTTCATTTGACAAATATGAATAGCCTTACTACCAGCTGACTCCTTGACTCCTTGCCCAACTAATATGGTTAATTGCACTACCAAGTCAGCAGCTCCTCCCAGCTATCCAACTTATTTTGGCTACTGGCTATCACTGACTCTCACTTCCACTTAAGTCTCACAAAGTTATGCTAAAAGAGGACTAATCAGAAGGTTGACATTTAATACGACTGGACGCAGTGACTCATCACTGTAATCCCGACACTTAGGGAGGCTAAGGCGAGAGGATTGCTTGAGCCCAGGAGTTTGAGGCCAGCCTGGGCAACATAGCAAGATCTAGTCTCTACAAAAAATTTAAAAATTAGCTGGGCATGGTGGTACATGCCTATAGTCCCAGTTGCTCAGGAAACTGAAGTAGAAGGATTGCCTGAGTCCAGGAGGTCAAGGCTGCAGTGAGCTGTGATTGTACCACTGCACACCAGCCTGGGTGACAGAATGTCACATGCCTGTAGTTCCAGCTACTTGGGAGGCTGAGGCAGAAGAATCCCTGAGCTTGGGAGGTCGAGGCTGTGGGGAGCCATAAGCAAACCACTGCACTCCAGCCTGGGTGACAGAGTGAGATTCTGACTCCAAAAAAAAAAAATGACATTTAATAAAAATTACAAGAGAAAGAGTCAGAGGCGGATGGGAACAGCAACAAAAGAAAAGAAATGGAAGAATAAAGGGATAGGGACAGCACCGCCAGCTCTCAGCTCCCTGCACTGCGTAAGTTGAGCCAGACATTCTTTCTCTTTTTTCGCTTGATCCTGTCCTTGCCAACCTTCTCCTCTCATCTCTGAGAGAGTCAAGTCCACTTCAGATGCCACAGAAACAGGTCAAAGCCAGGCAAGAGTCCTGCGATCCAGATTTGGATGAGTAGGGCCAAAACTTCTGCACAGCCAAAAGTAGGAAGAGCCAGAAAATAAATATAACCCCTTTCTGAGAGAATGCCAAAGTTGAGGTGCAGGAAAGTCAAAATTAGCCATCAAGTCTAAGGAATGAGCAACAAAACCAGAGACTAAGCAGAGAAGGTGAATCAAGGAAGTCAAATCCCAGGTGAAGACAGAAATAGAGACCCAGAGAAAAGGGGCGGGGGAGGCAAGATCTAGATGAAAGGGTCTAAGACAGTGACTTGGAACCATTCCTTGGAGGTCAGTTTTACTGGGTATAGGTTGCCTTAATTTAAAAACATGAGATCTGAGCAAGTATTTTCCTTCCTTATAACATTCCCTCCCACCTTATTGGTTGTCCAAGACATTACAAAATCCCAAACAAAATCTGGAAGCCATTTAGGCATGCCTGCTAATGAACCCACCTAGTCCAGACTAATTAGACCATGACGATAAACACATATCCTGAGGACAATGCTCCCAAGATTCTTCCCTTGACTATTTCGGGAAACAAAAAATCATTAAACAAATGAGTTCAGTTATAACAATCTGAGACACAGTGAAATAGAAACCAATACCACGTCTTACTTACCAGCAGGAAATTTACTGAGCACTTACTATGTTCCATGCAGCATGCTGGCCCAAAGCACTTCAAATACAGCATCACAGTGTATTTAATATTCTTATTATTTTATTTTGTTAAAATGTATGAGTTTGTTTTCAAGGATCTTGATCCTCCTTTACCCGAATCTAAGCCATAATTTCCTGAAGACCAGGATTATCTTGCCATGACATTTTTAACCCCCTAATTTCTAGCCAAGTCTCAAAAATCGAGTACCCATCAGGAGCTCTGAGCACCTCAGAGAGCATCTGCATTCTACCTACTCCACCCACCGTGGGAAAGAGACTGGCTCTGTCAAAGTGGAGGAAAGTGTCACATGTCAGATATCAGTGTTGTCTTTTTAAAGTCTCTTCTTTTCCCTTCTGCTTTTCAGAGAAGCAGCAACAATAATTCAAAATCTTCTGCTGTGTGACCTACTCTCTAAAGGCAGTCTGTAACAGCAGAGCCAGAGTTTGACAAAGCAGGTGTGTGTGTGTGTGTGTGTGTGTGTGTGTGTGTGTGTGTGTGTGTGTGTGTGTGTTCCTGCATAACAACATAATAATTGCCATTGTGAGATGGGAGTCAGGAAAGAATGTTCAGACACATGGATATTTATATCAGAGACAGTAGGACACTCATACACACTTACACACACACATGGAGTATCATTTTTAATATTCATGTAATATTTGGGGGGATTGGCTTGGGGAAAACAAGGAAAGAGAGATTTAGGGAAAAGGAAGGGACCATTAGAGGGATGACATTTTATCCCTGCGAAGGGAGGGTCAAGCAGGAAGACCACTGATGTCTCTCCAGGCACGGGGATATTTCAGATATCTTCTTCCAGAAAGGAAAAAAGGCAATGCTCGTTCCCCTCTTTCCCTCCTCCCGTCCCATTTCCTTGGTGCCCTTCCAAGGAAGAGCCCTTGGTACTGGCTTCTTAGTCCTCCCCCCAGGGAAGGTTTACCAAGGCCAAGAGGGCCAGATGGGGCTGTTGGCAAAAATGTTGCTGATCCGGCTCTTTCTCTGCCCACTTTCCGTCTGCCAGTGCCTTTGGTGGTGGCGGCGCCTGGTCCTGATGCGGGTAGCATTCCCGCCCCCGGGCGGCAGGAGTGTGTCCCAGCGAGCATCCGGTGGCAGTTCCCAGCTGGCCTCTACCTGCGCCGCGCTGCCACGTGCCATCGTCTGGCTGCTTCCATTTTACACTTCACACACCAGCTTTCTCTCAAGACAGTTATTTGATTGCTCACCGCTTTGAATATCATGATCATCGGCTCATTTATTTTTTCTATTTTAAAGGATGGTGCTGGGGTGCGCAGGGAGCAGCCGTATCGATTTCCACATTTGCCAAAGCATCGGAGTGTGAGCTGCCTATCAGGGTGCTGGCTTGAACGAAAGGTTATTGCTGTGATCGTTATTTAGCATTTATACAGCTTCTCACAATTGTTTACCTATCACTCCTCAGAGCACTTCTGTCAAGGTGATGGGGATAAGCAACGCCCATGGTAGAGGCAATAAATCAGGGGTCCTGGAGGGGTTTTAGGAATACTGACAAAAGGCATAACCACAGTAAGTAACCGTGTTTACAGGGCTCTTCGTCGTTCATTTAACAAGAATTATTGAGCACCTATTATATGCCGGACATGACTCTTGGCAAAGAAGACATTGAACAACTTGGGCAAAGACGCTTCTGTCATTGAAATGACCTCTTGAATGTGAAAAAGGACAATAAACGACTTTGACCTCCCTCCTTCGGCAACGTGGCCTGTTCATTCATTCCATCATCCTGGTTAGCGATTCCTTCTTGCTGGCAAGTCCTAGGGCTGCTCCTTCTCTCCTTGTGGGTGGCACCTCAAATATCACCTCCCTAGCCGGGCTCGGTGGCTCAGCCTGTAATCCCACGCCTTTGGGAGGCTGAGGTGAGTGGATTGCCTGAGCCCGCGGGTTTGAGACCCGCCTGGGCAGGCGAGACCTCATCTCTACAATAAATCAAAAAAAAAAAAAAAATCAGCCGGGCGTGGTAGCGCATGCCTGTAATTCCAGTTACTCGGAAGGCTGAGGCGGAAGGATCGCCGGAGTACAGCAGGTTGAGGTTGCGGTGGCCGGGAGCGGCCACTGCACTCCGGTCTGGGCGACAGAGTGAAACTCCAACTCAAAAAAATATATATATATCACCTCCCTGAAGAGACCTTCTCTGGTTCCTTTATCTAAAATAACATCCCCTCTCCCAGGCTCTCACTATCACACACCTGTGTCTTAATAGACTTCCACAGTCTCTGGAATGAACTTATTTGTGTACTTTTTGTTTATTGGTTGTTGTTGTCTTTAATTTTGCAGAGGCAGGGTCTGGCGATGCTGCCAGGCAGGTCTCTAATTCCTCGCCTCAAGCATCCTCCAGCCTCGGCCTCCCAAAGTGCTGAGATTACGGGTGTGAGGGAGCCACTGTGCCCAGCCCTTGTTTGTATATTTATGTTCGTGTTTATTGTCTTTTTTCACATTCAAGAGGTCATTTCAATGACAGAAGCGTCCTTGCCCAAGTTATTCAAGGTCTTCTTTGCCAAGAATCATGTCTGGCATATAATAGGTGCTCAATAATTCTTGTTGAATGAACGACAATAAGAGCCCTGTAAATACGGTTACTTACACATCATTTCCTATGCCTTTTCATCTCTTTCTGGCCTTTCTGGATAGAGTCACACGTACAGTCAATTATTCTTCATTAACCTGGAGCTAATGATATAGTTTGGGGATCGCTCAGGTCCTTAGCTCCTTCCCTTCTTGTTCCACATCTTGGTCATTTCTTGCCCGTAGTTGAGAGAGTAGAGCGATGAAACGCCTATTAGGCAATTTCACTGATTCTAATAACTCTGGAAAGGTACAAAGTTGAAATGATTGGTTTCAAGATTTCTTTTTTTGCCTTATTTGTGAATTTCAAAAAAAAATCCATCTGTTTTATATATGCAATACAGTGAAAAGTGCTTTGAAGAAGCTAAAAGCACTGTATAAATGTAAGATATAATTATGTATGCATGTAGTCCCATTAACCTTGGTAATTGAGAGTTGGTTATACATTTAAGGTTTAATTAGTTTTGATAGAACAGTAGCTCCCACTTTCTAATGGGTAGGGCCAGACAAGGGCTTAGAAAACGTGTCTTCAGTTAGTTTTTTTTTTAGCCATCAAATCGAGATAAAGTTTGAAATCTCTTCAAAGCCTGAAGGGTTGATGGTAATGCTGATTTTTCATCAATAAGTAAGTATAGGTGAATTTAAACGAAATGTTTGCATTTTCTTGCCTCAAATTTCAGACAAGAAGACAATTTCCCCCAAAAAATCTTAAGCTCATCTTGGAAGAAAGAAACCCTAGATAATCTAAAAAGATTTCTATTTGAAGATTGTTGTTGATGTTTTTTATATCCCTGTGTGCAATGGCAACAACAAAAAATGAATTGTCTTTTTGATCTAAGTATAAGGAATCAACATAAACTTTATGACGTGTTGTTGAAATTGATCCTCACTACAACCCGATTCACAGACATTATTGTTGCCATTCAGTTAATGAAAAAAATGGGAGCAAAGTCCTTAGGCACCTTAGAAGAGGACACCAAAAATACTGGTATGGATCAAGTGTCCTGACTCCAGGTTTACTGTTCTTCATAGTAATGTTAGAAAACCATGTTGGACGTGCCCATTTTTCCTGTTGGTTGTAAACATGGATACTGGGGCCTGACTGCCTATCTACCAAATGGGCTCTGCAGAAATGTTGTACATGTTTCTCACTTCTTTCTTCATCTGGACAATATGGATGCTAATTAGACCTACTTCATGGTAAACTATAAGGATTAAATAAGTTCATATACATAAAGAATTTATACGAAAGGAAAAAAATGAACTGCCCCTTTAAAAAGTGGGCAAAAGACTTAAATAGACACTTCTCAAAAGAAGATACACGGGCAACCAACAGACACATGAAAAAGTGCTGAGCCTCACTCGTCATCAGAGAAATGCAAATCAAAACCACATTGAAATACCACCTAACCCCTGTAAGAATGGCCATCATTAATAAAACAAACAACAACAGATGCTGGCGAGGTTGTGGAGAAAAAGGAACACTTCTACACTGCTGATGGGAATGTAAACTAATGCAACCTCTTTGGAAGACAGTGTGGCAATTTCTGAAAGAACTAGAAATTGACTTTCCATATGACCCAGCAATTCCCCTATTGGGAATATACCCGGAGGAACTCAAATCATTCTACAAAAAAGATACCTGCACAAGTATGTTTGTTGCAGCTCTATTCACAATAGCAAAAACATGGAACCAACCATGTTGCCCATCGAAGTGTTGTCCATTGACTAGATTAAAAAAATGTGGTACGTATACACAATGGAATATTATGTAGCCATAAAAGACAAATATATGGACTTTGCAGCAACTTGGATTTGGAGTCAATCATACTCAGTGATTTATCACAGAAACAGAGAACAGAGTTCCATATGTTCTCACTCATAAGCGAACCTTGAACAATTATAATGCTATAAGAAAGTGATTGGCAGTAGTGGGAAACTGTCAGGGGAGGCAGGGTGGGATTGGCAGTTGGGGGAAACTGCTAGGGGAGGGAGGGGCATACCTCATCAGCAAGGGTACCTGCATGATCAATGTTTATATACCTAACCCTGAATTGTACCCCACATCTTTATAATAAAATTTTTTTAAAAAATAATTTATAAATGCTTGGCTTGTAAAGAATATGTGACCAAGATTTACTGCCATTATATGCATATATATGTATATATATATATGCATATGTAAACATATATGTATATGCATGTATATGTACAAACAATATATTGTACAATAGTAATTAATAAACCTAAAAGATATGTAATATTCTTTCTTATATCTTATCCTTGTCACTAATTATACCACTTATTCCAAAATTGATTATATGAAAGTTGCTATACTACCAAATATGTGTTGAATGCCTTACAAAATATTGAACTAGACTTTATACAAAGATTCAAAGAAAATGCATGTAGCTGTTTTGAAAAAAATAAATTAGCCAGGTTCAGTGGCTCAGTCTGTAATCCCAGCGCTTTGGGAGGCTGAGGTGAATGGATTGCCTGAGCCCGTGGGTTCGAGACCCACCTGGGCAACTTGGAGAGACCTCATCTCTACAATAAATCAAAAATCAGCCGGGCATGGTAGCGCACGCCTGTAGTTCCAGCTACTTGGCAGGCTGAGGCGGAAGGATCGCTGGAGCCCAGCAGGTCGAGGCTGCGGTGGCCGGGAGTGGCCACTGCACTCCAGTCTGGGCGACAGAGTGAGACTCCAACTCAAAAAAAAAAAAAAAAAAAATTGGTCATCTTTTTTCTCTCATTTTATCCTCAAATATTTTCAAGGTCTAGAGAGCATTTAAGTTGTTGAAATGATCTGCTCAAATCTTTCAGATGTGATTATGTAACGGATGGCGTGTGAATATCAGTGTGAGCAAAAGACACAATAAAGAACCTAAGGCAACATCTTTGTTCTTTCTCCAAATGGGAAAAACGTTTCTGTTCTATGTGATAACTTTGGCCTCCCTAATGTTTCTTGTAGACTTCAATAAATGATTCTTTTCCAACCTTAAAAGAGAAGAAAAGAAAATCACATTGAAAAGGGAAGACGCAACCTTAGTACTGATGTAATAGCACCAAGCTGCAAGGTTGGGCAAATATTTTACTGTATTGTTTAATTTGCCACATTTCCTCAGTGTGCACACACATGTGACGCATAAGGATGTTCCAGTCAATGACATATCACATGTATAACGGTGGTCCCTTAAGAGTGTAATGAAGCTGAAAGATGTCCGATCCTTACTGACATTGTAGTCATCTTAACACTGAAGCCCAAGGCATTCTTCAAGTGTCTGGGATGATGCTGGTGTAAACATACCTACCGCACTGTTCAGTAATAGAATTATGTATGGTACTTAATAATTAAAAACAACTATGTTACTGGCTTATATATTTACTATACTATACTTTTTGTTAGAGTGTGCTCCTGCTCATAAAAAATCGTTTTGTTTTAAAACAAAACAAAAAAGAATGAAACTTAACTAGAAGACAGCCCCAGGCAGGTCCTTACAGAGATATTCCAGAAGAAGCTATCATAGAAGATGACAGCTCCGTGTTTGTTATTGCCCCTGAAGACCTTCCAGTGGGACAACATGTTGGAGATGAAGACAGTGATATTCATGATCCTGACCCTGTGTGGGCCTAGGCTAGCATGTGTGTTTGTGTCTTAGTTTTTACCCCAAAATTTTAAAAGTAAAAAATAAATGAATAAATTTTTAAAATAGCGTTTGAGGCCAGGAGTTGGAGACAGCTTATGCAACATAGCAAGACTCCATCTCTACAAAAAAAAATTAAAAGTTAGCTGGGCAAGCTGGCACTGTGCCAGCAGTCCCAGCTACTCAGGAGGCTGAGGTGGGAGTAACCCTCGAGCCTAGGAGTTCGAGTCTGCAGTGAGCTATGATTATGCTGCTGCACTCTAGCCTGGGAGACAGAGTAAACCCTGTCTTTAAAAATAAAATAAGCCGGACTGGGTGACTCAGCCTGTAATCCCAGCACTTTGGGAGGCTGAGGCGAGTGGATTGCCTGAGCCCGCGGGTTCAAGACCCGCTTGGGCATCTTGGCAAGACCTCATCTCTACAATAAATCAAAAAATCAGCCAGACATGGTAGCGCGTGCCTGTAATTCCAGCTACTCGGAAGGCTGAGGCGGAAGGATCGCCAGAGCCCAGCAGGTCGAGGCTGCAGTGGCCGGGAGCTGCCACTGCACTCCAGTCTGGGTGACAGAGTGAGATTCCAACTCAAAAAACAAAATAAAATAAAATAAAAATAGAAAAAGCTTATAGCATAAGGATCTAAAGAAAAAAAGTATTTTTGTCCAGTAGGACAATGTGTTTGTTTGAAGCTAAGTGTTTTTACAAGAGTCGAAAGTTTAAACAATTTAAAAGCTCATAAAGTAAACAAATTACAATAAGCTAAGTTTAACTTATTATTGAAATATCTATCTATCTATCTATCTATATTTAAGAAGGCATGCTTACCTTTGTCTTTTTTGTATAAATTTAAGGGGTAAAACTGTAGTTTTGTTACATGGATGTATTGCATAGTAGTGAAGTCTGGGCTTTTAACATGACAATCACCTGGATGGTTGACCTTGCACTCATTAAGTAATTTCTCATCCTCACCCCTGCCCACCTTCCTATCCTTCCAAGTCTCTAATGACTGTCATTCCACACTCTATGCCATGTGTACACATTATTCCATTACAACTTACAAGTGAAAATATGTGGTATTTGACTATCTGTTACTGCATTATTCGACTTAAGATAATGGCCTCCAGCTCCATCCATATGGCTGCAAAAGACATGATCCCATTGTTTTTATGGCCGAGTAGTATTCCATTGTGCATAGACCGCATTTTCTTTATTCAGTCATTTATTGATGGGCACTTAGGTTGATTGTTTAGCTTTGCTATTGTACATAGTGCTGTGATAAACATATAAATGCAGAGGGGTTTTGACATAATGATTTCTATTATTTTCTTTAGGTAGATAACCAGTAGTGGGATTCGTGGATCAACTAATAGTTCTCCTTTTAGTTCTTTGAGAAGTCTTCACACTGCTTTCATGAAGGCTGTATTAATTTACATTCTCCCTAACAGTGTGGAGGCATTCTCATCTTCAACATCTGTTTTTATTTTTAATAACAACCATTCTGACTGATGTAAAGTGGTATCTCATTGTGGTTTTAATTTGTATTTCTCTGATTGTTAGGGATGGAGAGTATTTTTTACAATGCTTGTTGGCCATGTGCATATTTTCTTTTGAAAAATATCTCCTTGTGCCCTTCACCCACTTTTTAATGGGGTTATTTGCATTTTTGCTGTTGTTCAGTTGTTTGAGTCCCTTGTAAACGCAGGATATCAATCCCCTGTCAGAATCACAGTTTGCAAAAATGTTCTTCCTTCCTGTGGATTGTCTGTGCACTCTGTTCTTTCCTTGAAAAAACTATTTTTTAATAAATTTGGCGTAACTCAAGTGTACAGTGTTTATAAAGTGTACAGACGTGTACAGCAGTATCCCAAGTCTTCACATTCACGCATCACTCACTCACTGACTCATTCAGAGCAACTTCCAGTACAGCAAGCTCCACTCATGGTCAGAGCCCCACACAGGTGTGCCATTTTTTTCTTTTTTTCTTTTTTTGAGTTGGAGTCTCACTGTCACCCAGACTGGGGTGCAGTGGCCGCTCCCGGCCACCGCAGCCTCGACCCGCTGGGCTCCGGCGATCCTCCCGCCTCAGCCTTCCGAGTAGCCGGAATTACAGGCACGCGCTGCCACACCCAGCTGATTTTTTGATTGATTGTAGAGATGAGGTCTCCCTGCCCAGGCGGGTCTCGAACCCGCGGGCTCAGGCAATCCACTCACCTCAGCCTCCCAAAGGCGCAAAATTACAGGCTGAGCCACTGAGCCCGGCTGCCATTTTTTTCTTTTATACTGTATTTTTACTGAACCTTTTCTGTGTTTAGATATACAAATATTTATGATTACGTTGCAATTGCCTATAGTAACACGTTTTTACCTTAAGAGCAATAGGCCATACCATATAGCCTAGGCTACATCATTTGGGTCTGTGTAAGTACACTCCATGATGTTCATACAATGATGAAATCGCCTAAGGACACATTCCTCAGAATATCTTTCTGTCATTAAGCAACACATGACTGTACAAATCACCAGTAAATCCCCCAGTGCATATGCTGGGTATGCAAGAAGCACTTGAAATTTATTTTTAAAATAGCAATCCTGTTTAGAAATTAAATTGTGAGTTTTATCTTACTTTCCCTACCTCCCACATCAATAACCTTATTCTGGTATAGCAAAGTTGCAAAAGCATCTTCCGGCAAGAGTATCTCTATATGCACCTAGTCAGCAAGGTATCCAACTCTATCTGTAAAATTGTACTAAAAGTGATTTCCTTACTATTTCGTTTTGGAGCACCCATATAGCCAAATAATATTCAAAATACGTAAGGAGCACAGGAAGTGTTCATCTCTACCAAGTGGGGCAAAAAAATACTTAACTCACCACACCATATGAATACCCCATGGAGACATAGATGAATCTGTTACTCGCCCAGCATTTGTTGAGAACCTACTACATGACAAGCACTTAGGATGTGCTGGGGATACAAAGATGAATAAACATGGGCTCTGCTCACATTAGTTCAAAGTCTAGCAGTCTTTTTCTTATGCTCTTAAATCTGCCTGAGAATTGTGTTGTGTTTGTAATAACAATTCCAAAGCATGGAAGAAGAGAGTTGGCTTTTCTAAACTGAACACTTCTGTTATCTAATTATTCAGCTGAAGAGAATTCTTTGGTCCTGGGTTATTTCACCAAGCTTGACTATATTTTGCAGATATAAAATAGAGAATCTAGCAAGTATCCAACACCTGCCTGCTCCCCGGTCCTTAAGCAGAGTGTTTTATCACTTACACACTTTTCGATGCCCAAAGAGAGTGCCACTTGGGATTTTTAAAATATCATTTCCTTCACTACCTCCCAAAATAACAGGGTCACTTCAGGACCAGCGAGTGGTTGGCACTCCGACATGATTCCCAGGAGTACTAATAGTTCTGGAGAGCAGCAAGTATTTTCACAGCTGCAGGTCTTGGTGCTGAACTTTCTACTGTCAGTGAGAATCATATCCAAGCGAAAATATAGAAATGGAATCAGCCGTCAAAGGGATAAGGTGACAGGGAGTGTGGTTGACTCGAGTCAGAGAGCAACTGAAAATGATTTCTGCAGCTGGAACAAAACAACAAGGGTTGAAGGTCGACTTCCTTCTTTTATTTTGTCTAATCAGCATGCTAAGCGATGTTGCTCACATGTTTTGGGCAACACTGACCGTTCCAACTTTAAAAGACCCGGCATGTCAACTTACTGACTTGAACACTAGAGAGGAACGAAGGGAAAAATGCTCAATCACACCAGAATCAATAAGCCTTCCACGGCACCCAGCCCCCTCATCCCCATTTCCAACCTCATCCATCTCCAAATGGTACAAATTATATTTGCTGAATGCCATCACCCCCATCCATACCCCTCCACCTCAGTCGACGCCAGTAGGGTCCATACTGTCATCGTCTCTCCCGTAGATTGCTGCAATGGCCTTCTCTCGGGTCTCTTGGTGTCCCATTTAGCCCCTTCCAAAGCATTCTTCACCATGATCTTTTGGAAACTCACATGATACTGCTACCATCTGAATGACCTCCTCCACCCACCCACACATAAAATCTAACTAAAACTTGTTCACTGGCTCCCCCTTACTCTGACAATTTTAACTAGTTGAATTGGCCCAGAGAGCTTTGGGTAACCTGTGCCCCTTCCCTCTTCCTGAGGCTTCCTATACCTCCCTACTCTCCACCCTCAGCCCTCACCGCTGCTCTCAGAATCCCCCTGCCTGGGACACTCCTTCCTCCCCACTTTGCTGACTCATCTCCCCACCCTCTGGCTCAACCCCTATCAGGTCCTGAGGGGTACTTGGGGAAAACTCTGTGCTCCCTGCTTAGGCCTAATCGCCATGTTTTAAACTCCCTTGACACCACCAAACAGCTCAGGAAATCTTCAGAGAATGTGTCTCAGGACACTTAACACAATCTTGGGTGATGGCTTGATCTCTGCCTGGTCTTCCCTCTAGACTGTAAGCTCCATGAAGGCAGGGATTCTACCTATTTTTGTTTACTACTGCATCCCAAAGCCTGGCATAGTGTCTGGCACATATTACGCAATCAATACATTCTGAAGAAAGGATGGAAGGAAGCAAGAATGAATGAGTAAACTATGAGGAGAAAGCTGATACGACTAGAATGAGAATGAGGAGGTATAGAATTTTAAAGAAATGCCAAGAATAGGTAACATTTAGCTTCCGGTATTAGGTACTGTTCTCATATATATGTTGTCTAGAATCATGTACATATATACTCATTTACTTCTCTTGATAACTTTGTCAAATTATAATTTTTATTATTTCCATTTCATGGATAAGGAAATGGAATCACCTAAGGGTTAACTACTCAAAATCACACATCTAGCAAGTGAAATATCCTGCAAATCATAACAGGAGAGATAGTATGACCAAATGTACCACCAGAAGATAATCTACTCTGGGAACATTTTTACTCAACCACTTTTAAGGGTTTTAGCAACCACTGCTTTAAAGGGTCAAGGATTTATCTTCTTTGAAATTGGACCTTGAAGGTAAAAAAAAAACCGCATCCTCTTTACAAGTGTGTCAATCACCTCAATAGATGATGATCAGAGAAACTCTTATTTAGCTTGCCTCTGTGTCACTTTTCAGGATGAGATTTTTCCACATCAACGTAAAGATGGGCTGAATAAATGAAGCAATAGCCCATCCTCGTCTTGATGTTGACTGCGTTGTTTTAAACTGAGGAGGACAGAAACTGAAGCAGCCGAAAGATCAGATCAAAGACAGAAAAGGAGAGAGATCTGGGTATGGGAAGAAAAAAGGAAAAGCATTTCCCTAGGAAGAAAGATTGAAATAGAAATCTATTTGTTTAGAAAAGAGGAGATGAAAAGGAATGTGCTGTCCTCCAAATAAGTACAGGAAGCCACTCGCTGGGCATGCCACCATAGATCGGTTTATTTTTGGTGTAACCTGGAATAGAAAGCCTAATGTTTGGACAAGGCAAAGTCTTCTTGGGAAGACAGAAAGAACAGTAAAATGGAAATAACAAATAACTTATTTGCAAAATGGAACTCTAGATGGAGCAGTTCCCTCTATTTGAATTTCCTGTGTTGACTGATACTGATTTCACCGGATTAGCAACTCTTGGGGGAAAAAAATGACTGGTAGGAATGCATTAGCTCTGTGATCGGAAATAGGATTGGATGATCAACTTGCTTACAAAATAGAACCTGACTCTCTGGGCAAGACCCATGCAAAGAGAGGCGGCAGAAGAGAAGGGGGGAGTCACAGGGAGAAATAGGAGGAAGAGAAGCGAGAGGAGTTATCATAGGAAGAATTTTGAAGAGGTGTCCAAAAACTTGGATTGTACCATACAATATGATAGAAGACACAAGCTCTGGAGTCCTACCGCAAGGGTTTAAATACAAACTCAGCCAAGAGCGGTGGCGCATACCTGTAGTCCCTGCATTGTGGGATGCCGAGGCCAAGACGGGAAGGTCACTCGAGCCCAAGATTTCAAGACCAACCTGGGCGACATAGTGAGATTTTGTTTTCACAAAAGATTAGCCAGGCGCGATGGCATGTGCCTGTAGTCCCAGCTACTAAGGAAGCTGAGGCAGGAGAATCTCTTGAACCCAGGAGTTTGAGGCTGTGGTGAGTCGTGATTGTGTCACAACACCCCAGCCTGGGCAGCAAGAGTGAGACTCTGATTTAAAAAAAAAAATCCAGCGGGGCAAGGTGGCTCACACCTGTAATCCCAGCACTTTGGGAGGCTGAGGCAAGAGGATTGCCTGAGCCCACGGGTTTGAGATTAGCCTGGGCCACATGGCGAGACCTCGTCTCTACAAAAAGTCAAAAAAAGGTAGCTGGGCATGGTAGTGCACACCTGTAGTTTCAGCTACTTGGAAGGCTGAAGTGAAAGTATCACCTGAGCCCAGCAGGTCGATGCTGGGGTGGCCGTGAGTGGGCCACTGCACTCCAGCCAGGATAACAGAGTGAGACTCCGACTCAAAAAAAAAAAAAATCCAGGCTCAATCATCTACTAGTGCTACCTCCTTCAACCTCAGGTTTCCTATCTATAAAATGGGATTATAAGCGTACCTAGCTCATAGGATTTCTTTAAGGACTAAAGAAAAGAATCACTTTTAACTTCATAGCACATAGTAAATGCTCAGTAAATATTAGTGCCAACGATACTGACGGTAATCTGTCACCTGATAACATAAATTTCAAGTACCAGCTGTGTTGAACAATGTTGGAATTGACCAGAAATAACCAGGAATAATGTTACATTGGACTCTCTTCTGGGAGAAGTCATCACCTAACAGTGAGTGAACCACCATCAATGCAGAAACCCAAAATAAGATGTCATCTTCCAGAAAGTGTCCATTATAAGCGTGTTCTATAAAATTACTTCTTTCTTTCCCTGTTAGTTTTCATTCTCCCTCCTTTTTCCCTTCGCTCAGTTTTCTACTTGGTGCTCTGTTTTCCAGCCCTTTGAAACCTCTGCCCTTCTCCCCATGTGAGGATCCTGTCGAGACAGACTAACCAGACCTGTTTCCTCTACGCTTTAAATACTGGAGGCCAAAAGGGGAAAACGTTTTCTTTGGGTGGATGCCAAGTAACTCCGGGGAATGGGGAGAGAGTTTTTAATGACACGGCCAGAAACAAAATATTTATGTTTCATTTTAATTGAACTTTTCTTAAAGCTCACTACTTTTGAGTAGATGAAAAAAAAACCAACGTATGAGAAAACTGGGAATGAAAATACACATGGCTCTGGCTTCGTGCACACAGTGAAAAAAGCAAATGGGGCTGAGGGAAGTTTATTGGAGCCATTCTGTGGGAAGAATTGCCCCACCAAATCTTCTGAGCTTAGAGGCACTGCCTTATCACTTCATGCCTATGGTTAAGGGCAGATCCTGTCGGACTGGCCAGTAAAACTGGCAAGATAATGAACAAGTTCATTACTTTAAATATCTTTCTATTTGTTGGGTCTCCAGCAGTGCCTTGGGGAGCAGGTTTATAGAGTATCACACCCCAATTAAACCTGGCAAAGTGAGCCTTGTAAAAGGATGTGGTTTACCTTGTTGGGCAACTCTAGAAATAGCTATTTTAGTCACTGTTTATTAAGCATTTACTATGTGTCAAGTACTGTACTAACTACTTTAGGCATACGATCTCATTTAAATCTCCCAGCAGCTCTGTGGAGCAGGTATTACTTAAGGTTCCAGGCAATTTACTTGGGTCACACAACTAATGAGCAGTGGAGCTGGAATTTCAACCTAGGTGGGTACATCACCAAACCCTACATGTACACTACAATATCAGGTACGGCCCAATCAGTCCGGTCTTCTACCTCTAACAACACTCAGAATGACTCATTATCTTAGCATTTATGAAGACAAAAGAGTAGCTGAGAATGAAAACTACTTATGTATGTGTGTGTGTGTGTGTGTGTGTGTGTGTGTGTGTGTGTGTGTGTAATATGTTTAATTAAATGGTATATTGTATTAGTGTCCATTAAATTAGTCATAGTGAGAATAAGATAAACACCCAATTCTGCTCACTGTCCCAACTAAAAGAATCCTTATATTCCTTGGTAAGTTTTTCTTCTCCCCATGATACCCAGCTTTTTCTAATCCATTTCTGTGCATATCTACTACCTAGCTATGCCTCCGTTTGATCATCTGTATAAGAGGCACTAAATTCGAGGTATTTTCAGTAGTAAGAAGACAAATGCATTTAGAGCACTTGGAAGAGCGTCTAGCATATTTTTGGTATATTGAAAATGTTCCCAATTAGCATCACGCCACTTCCTTAAATGGGGATCATATTACCACTTGAAAAACTGACTTCAATCCTTGTTGATGGACAGACAGTATCATGGCATTGCCAAGGAGACTTTGGTTCTCTCCAATGCATCCTGTCAAATGCTCTTACCTAACTTGCTTGGTGTCAGCCCAGGGAAATTTTCCTCGCTATCCACAGCCCCCGTAACTCCTTGGAGTCCTCTGAGGAGGGTGAGGGTATGTGCTCTTCTTCCTTTCCCACACCACAATTGGGAAGGGATTTTAAAGGCTGATGGTAAAAGAAATCACCACCAGTTTGTGGTCCAAGCTACAAAGGAATGTATTTTTTCTGCCAGGCAGAAACATGATGGGTATGAAACACCCTGTGTGCATCCACTAAAATCTCCTTGGATGCAGCCACTCCTGGGATGCTCCCATTTGATGTCAAGCTTAAACAGTCCTTAAAAACATATAAAAGGACACCAATCCCAAATGGGTATGTGTGTTCTCCACATAGCCGCCATATTTTTTTTTCTATCTAGTATGGAGCATCTCAACTCATAGAAAGTCCATATTCAATCCCACGCCCATTCCAAATGTCCACTAAGTCTCAGACTCTTCACAATGAAAATTCTAGGAAATCAACCAGTGCAATGTTCCCATTCTACAGATGAGAAAACAGAGACCCAGACAGGTTAAGTCAACACCTCTACTAGTATTTTTTCCTCTTGTATTTTGTCTTATCAAATGTAACTTTCCAGAATTGTAAAGCTTGCCCATTCCTCTTCAATATAGATATTGCTAATTTTTCTAAGTAAAATTCCTCTATGACCTTATTGCTTATCTTTATTACATGTGGAGGGCAGGAGGGAACTTCCATTCTGATATTTCTGTATCTTTTCTCACTTGATTTTAACTCCACTGTTGCCCAGGAGATGTTCTATTCTTATAGGTCAAAAACATTAAAGACTATCTGTTGTTGGGTTTTTGTTGTTGTTGTTGTTGTTGTTTGAGTCCAGGTCTCACTTTGTTGTCCAGGTAGGAGTGCAGTGGCTCTATCATGGCTCACCACAACTTCAACCTACTGGGTTCAGACGATCCTTCTACCTCAGCCTCCCAGTTGCCGAGACTACAGTGGTGCGCCACCACATCCAGCTAATTTTTTGGTTTTTTGTAGAGACAAGGTCTCACTATGTTGCCTGAACTGGCCTCAAAATCCTGGGCTCAAGCAATCCTTCCCCCTCAGCCTCCCAAAGAGCGGGGATTACAGGCGTGAGGCCCCATGCCCAGCCAAGACTCTGTTTTATATGTTTCAACTAGATATCTCAACGTCAAATACAGTCTCTGTTTCTAGGTTTATGTAGTCACTGACACTGTGAATTCATTTCTTGCCTTTTTTGCTTTCTTGATATAGAGTACACTTTAAAGTAAATATTATAAAGTCAGAAGATTTACTGTGTAAATAGCAGTAGGACAGGCAGAGATATGAACTAACGGTCATTAATCTATCCCTTGGTTTTCAGTCTCTCACAACACGTCTCGGGCTCCTATTCTGAGATCCAAAATACTGCCCTACCTTGTCTGGCATGTGCACTCTAAGACACCAGGGAGGGAAATCAATTTATTAAAGAAGCTCAAACCTATTGCATGACTAAGCAGAGAACAGCAAATTAAATTTGCAGCCACGCGAGGTCGAGTGGCGTACCCGGGAATGACATTTGCAGCTCCCCAGCTGTGAGACTCTCCTCTGGCCAGAGAACAGAGGTCAGAGGTCATAGCAAAGCCTGACATATTACTCCCTCTCTGCTGACAATGAGCAGAGGGCCCAGAGCTGCCAATGTCAGGGTGTAGTGAGGTGGCTGCTGAGGGCGTGAGCAGCGTCAGGGAATGTGACTGCTGTTCTACCTGCATTCCCTAAGAGGAAATCTCACGTGTGACTCAGACCACTTATCAATCACGCACTCACAGGGCAAAAATTGACAAGCAGATCGCAGGCCCCGTTTTTTGCACAGATGCGTCCGTAAAACAACCTCTTGGGAGGACTCCCACCGAGTGGTGAATGTTTATGAGCAAAGTAAGTGATTAAAAGCTGCTTCAAATTCAGCTTTAAAACCAGTGAACAAAGCAGTAACTCAGCAGCGGTTTCCCCAGGACCCCACAGACAATTATTTCATTCCAGCAGGGGTATGTCTCTATCTGCCTTAGGGAGAGGGGACAGCAGTGCTACCAAGCCATGGGCTCAGGCCCACCTCTGTTAAAGCCTGGCTGTGCCCCTCCCTGCCCAGTTTACCTTGGGCCAGTGAACCTCACTGAAGCTCAGTTTCTCCAGCGGCAAAATGGGAGATGACGAAGTCCTGGTGCTGCTGTGAGTGATACGTGGTCATTAGTGTCCTGGAAAGCTTCCGGGAAGGTGCCAGACACGTGGCAGGAGGTCAACAACCAAGAGGAACAACTAACACTTATTTAGTGCTTGCTTTGTGCCAAGCATTGTTTTAAGAACTTTCGGCCAGGTGTGTGTGGTGGCTCACACCTGTAATCCCATCACTTTGGGAAACCAAGAGGGATGCCAGGAGTTCAAGATCAGTCTGGGTAACATAGTGAGATCCTTTCCACACACACACAAACACACACACACACACACACACACACACACACACACACACACACACACAATTAGTCAGGCATGGTAGTGTGTGCCTATCATCCCAGCTGAGGCAGGAGGATCACATGAACTAGGAAGGTCGAGGCTCCAGTGAGCCATGATTGCACCACTGCACTCCAGCCTGGGTGACAGAGTGAGGCTCCGTCAAAAAAAAAAAGAAGAGGGAGGGAGGGAAAGAAACTCAAAGAAAGAAAGTTCAGAGTATTGTTTATCTTTTCCTCTCAACAACACCAAGGCAGATACTAATATTGTCGGCATTTTATTTGCCAGAAAAATGAAGAATCGCAGTAAGTTCCCACATCTAGTAAGTGGAAGAATTGGGACTCAAACCCTGGCCGTCACCTGACCCCAAAGTCCCTGCTTTTCACCCATAAATGGTGATGACTGTTTGTCCTGAGAACGATCCAAAGAAGACAAAATGAGATCAGCAAACTGTGTCTTTTTTCTGTTCCCTCTAATTCCCTCCACCCTGTGAAACGTTCTCTCCTTGTACTCTGAGGGGAACCCAAGCATTTCAGGAACCCCCAAAACCTGCAGGAGCTGCTGAGGCCAAGCTAAACGGCTCCAGGCTGAGGGGAAACCATTCCGGAGTCTTTCCTAGCTTTGTTTTGGGCACTCAGCCTAGCTTTATTTTGTAACTGATTTACCCTACCCAGAAGTCAGCCTTAGCTACTTTTTGTGAGAACTGAGTAGACCCAGGAAATACTCGGCTGGCCAACCAGAAAATTAAATAAGAAAGTCATCAGGCCCTGAAGCCTAATACTCAAATGCCAAACGATTTAGAACAATGAGTCACTCTTAGAAAATAGAAATCGTTGTCTTCCAGTGTTTCTGTTCTTGCAGGATAACACAGTGTCGTGGTTAGAAACACAGCCCCCAGCTGGGGTTCTACTACCACCAGGTCTAGCTTTGTGACCTTCAGTAAGTTTCTTAACCTCTCTGTGCCATAGTTTCCTCATGTATAACACGAGAACAGTAACAGGCCTCCCTTCAGAAGTTGTTGTGAAGAATCATGAATTAATATATGCAAATGTTTTAGAACCTATCGGCACGTAATAAGATCTATATAAATGTCAGCTGTCATTATTATTATTAATGTATTCAATAGTACTGCGTTGCACTCTGGGTGCATAGGCTTTGCAGCAGTGTCTTTAAAGAATTCCTTCTGAAAATATTTCTCCTATTTTTACCATCTCACTACCACCCATCCCTCATAAGCCATCTCCCCACCATCTCACCTTTTCCTTAAAAGCAAAGGAAATTACATTTAAAAGCCTCATGGAATTACAACACTCAACATGCTCATAAAAGTCAGGAAATGCAAAAGTTCAAATTCTCTGAAGATATTAACTCAGCGTCGTGGCTCTGACATAAACATCCCAGAGAGCTCCATGTGACCTCTTAAAGTTTCCCCTCCTCACCAACTGCTTGTGCCTCATTGGATGGCTCCTGCGACATCAGGTGGCCTCTAGACTTGCCATTCAGACGAATATTTCCCCTGCAGCAGACTCAGAGTGATGCATCTCCTAGAGTGGAGTTCTCAAACTTCTCAAACTGCGGTGTCAGGATCTCCTGGCAGGCGTCCCAAAACACAGATTGCTGGGCCTGCCTTCCAGAGTTTCAGACTCAGTAGTTCTGGGGCCGAGTAATCTGCATTTCTTTCTTTCTTTCTTTCTTTCTTTCTTTCTTTCTTTCTTTCTTTCTTTCTTTCTTTCTTTCTTTCTTTCTTTCTTTCTTTCTTCTTCTTCCTCTTCTTCCTTCCTTCCTTCCTTCCTTCCTTCCTTCCTTCCTCTTCCTTTCCTTCCTTCCTTCCTCCTTCCTTCCTTCCTTCCTTCCTTCCTTCCTTCCTTCCTTTCTTTCTTTTTTCTGAGTTGGGGGTCTCGCTCTGTCATCCAGGCTGGAGTGCAGGGGCACGGTGACAGCTGACCACAGACTTGACCCCCTGCACTCAGGTGATTCTCTCTCTTCAACTCCTGAGCAGGTGGGACTACAGGTGCATGCCACCATGCCCAGATCACTTTGAGATTTTTTGTAGAAACAAGATCTGACTCTGTTGCCCGGCTGGTCTCAAGCTCCTGGGCTCAAGCAATCCTCTCCCACATCGGCCTCCCAAAGTGCTGGGATTACAGGGTGTGAGCGACCACAACCATGTCTGACCTAATTTGCATTTCTGAAAAAGTGGTGCTGATGCTAAGAGTCTGGACCACATTTTGAGAACCGCTGTGTGGACATTTCTCTCAACTCGAAATATACTTGCCGACCCTCAAATTCCATAGAGCCCTTTCAGCTGCACCCAAAATGGGACGAAAATTTCTGTTTACGTATGTATCTGATAACTCAATTGTTTAAGAAATGGAAAACAAATTCTGTTCACACCCCAACACAGCCTAGACAAAAACAAGGCTCACCTCATTTTAGCAGCTACACTCGCTCTACCCACCCACCCTTTGTCTCTTCCGCCTGTAATCTTTGCCCAGATGCTCAGGATGGTGCATATGTGTTTCCATGTCTCCAGCCCTGCTTGTTGACATGTACACATTTGTGCTTCTTCTTCTCCCCCATTAAACTATAAAGCCCCTGAATGTCTTTCTCACTAAGGCTCCATAGCACCTGGTACTGATCACACAGTGGGTGTTTCATAAATGCAACTGACTGATAACTGACATTATTGTTCCTGGTAAGCGAAGTGCACAGAGAGAACTTTAAACTTTGAATCCGACACCGAAGTGTGTTTATTTTTACAGCATTAATATAGTCAAAAGATGACTTTCCACTCACATATAAATATGCGGTATGTTGCCAATCAGCATTTTAAATGCTGTGATGCCATTCTCAGAAATACCATCTGTGCGTCTTCTTCTCACATAGTTATCAAAATGAGTAATTTAACACAGGGGAGTTTGTTTCATCCTTATAGGGAATTGCAGGAGGCACACAAGTTCCAGAAATATTAATGGCCTTGTAGTCAACTTTGCTTTTATGGGACATTCATGGATGTGCAGCAACTGCTTCTCAATCTTTTCAGAATTAAATAAAGAAATGATATTGAGGGAAACTGCTAGGGGAGGGAGGAGCATACCTCATCAACAAGGGTGCCTGCATGATCTATGTTTGTATACCTAACCCTGAATTGTACCCCACATCTTTATAATAAATAAATAATTTTTTTTTAAATGACATTAACCCTGAAGGCTATTGGTGAGAATATTTTCCGAGAGTTAATTAACCCAGAAGTTATTATTATTATTATGTACTGATTTACAAATCACGTGAATTGAGTGATCAAAGGATGAGATCATCATTGTTTTAGCTATTGAACAGCTAGGAGTTAGACTACACCAAGTTTAGGACAGAGTATATTATCAGTCTTTCCCAAGCAAGCAAAGATTATTAGCGAGCCAATCAGAAAGCGAATCTTCCGTTCCAATGTCCTCTGAGGTCTAGAATAGACATTAACCATAATGACATTGGAGGTCAAATATTTACCCAATTCTGTTGAAAGAAGCCAGTGTTGTACCTAGTCATACTCAGTGTGACAATGTGTGGTTTTTTGGCAGTTTTTTTTTGTTGTTTTGGGGCTTTTTGTCTTTTTTGTTTTTTTGTTTTTCTAAGATTTGATGCTACATCTAACCTTCTGCTGATCCTATCTTTTCCAGGCATTAAATTAAGGAGAATTTTGCTGGTGCATTCCAAACATTTGGTTTCTTTCAGCTTAAATCTTTCTAAAGTTCAACCAGGGACCAATAATGAGTTCTAACTGAGAATAAGTGTAGGTTGTTTCTGAAATTTTTTAAAAAGTGATTTCATGCTATTGTTACTTTCATAATAAAACTCAGTGACATCTGAGTTGATTTCTTTTCCTGGTCTGATTCCCAGTGTTGCTTTTATACACGAAAGTCAGGTCTTGTTTTATAAAAGAAGCTATATTCTTGCACTTGAGCTGGCCCTGTCTTGCACATATCACATAATTACAGGCAGCACACTTCTCCTTCTTACGATTAATTAATCTTCTCCCCCAAAAAACTGGGACAGTAGAGGATAAAGTATACTCTTTTCTCTTTACAGATTAAGATCACATTTTGCCAGATCACATACAAATTTCAAGCTACTCAGACTTTTGGCTTGCTGGAGTGAATTTAAAACCAAGAAGGCAGATTACATATTACAGTGTGCCAAAAACAGCTATGGTCAAGAAAATCTGAAAAATAATGTTGATTCTCTCCTGCTATGCCAGAAGAAGACTTAGAACTAACTTTAAAGGAAACTGATCGATATTTGGGCCAATTCCAAGAAGATGAAAATTCAGTCCAGTTCAACCAGTACTAAAAAAACTGTAGATAATATGAAAGCAATAGTCAACACAAACCCAGTCTTCAAGAAAGTCAGAGAACATTAAAAGATGATAAGAGGTCAAAAGTTTCTGCGGCAAAGTAATTTATTCTTCCAAGATTTTGTTGTGGTTTATTTTCTAAATTGCATTGAGTTTTCAAACTCCTCCTAAACTTTGGAATCAGTAAAAGAGAGTAATCAATGGTGTAATTAAGCAGTGCATTTTCCTTAATAAATACAGATTTTTTTAAAAAGTCATTTAATATGGCTTTGGTGAAGAAAATCTTAGTGAGAAAAAATATATTTTTTAATCTTTTTATTTGTTTATTAAGCTTAACTCTGTGGGGTACAAGAAAAGATCTTTAGAGGAAAAGACCTGGTACTGAGCCCATTTTCTGCCATTCACTTACAGGAGAATGCTGGCAACTTAGCATCTCTGCAAATGGACATGGCTTCATTTGCCAAAAAATTCATACAGTATCTGAGCTCTTCAAATACAAATTAATTGGGAGTGTTTTAGGCTGAATCTTCAACTTTTTTTTTCTTTTTTGCAAGTCTCACATTTGTATCTGTTTGCTTTACTAAGTTATTGCCTGCTGCAAAATCAATTTTGTCCCCATAGAAAATTCTTCTCAAGTTCCCAAATATATAATTTCATTCATCAGCAAACTTTCAGAATCTCTTCGGCTATAATACTTCCATGTATTTCTCAAGACATGTTCCTTTGAAGCTTAATGCTTTTGAGAAAAGTGCCTCAGAGACTATTCAAATTCTGTGATGTTGTTCTGGACTGTGATGGGTGTAACTTGGCAATATGGCGGAATATGCACATGAGCTTTGAAATCAGACCTGGCGGGTACTCAACACCTGGATGACCTATGAGATTTCACTCAACCCTTCCATATCTCAATTTCCATATTTATAAAATAGGAATGATAATAATTACCTCATGGGATTATTGTAAAAATCCAATAACTCACGTAAGCCATTTTGAAGAGTGGCAGTATTATAGTAAGCACTCAATAGTGGTGACTTGCTGTTATTATTGCTGTTCAGTTGGTGTTAAACAACTTCCTCTCCGTAAACTCTCCTTTTACATCAGTTTAAAAATTTGTCCACACTTTCTCCAGAAACTGCTCATTCACATTACTCTGTGTACTGGTTTGCTACCATAACAAAACACCACGGGACTGGTGGCTTAAACAACAGACATTTCTTCTCTCACAGTTGAAGAGGCTGTATGTCTGAGATCAAGATGTCGGCAGGTTTGAGGTCTCCTAAGTCCTCTCTCCTTGGCTTACAGATGGCTACCTTCTTCATATGTCCTCACATCGTCATCTCCTGTGTCCACACATCCCTGGTCTCTCTTTGAGAGTCCTAATCTTCTGGTGTCTCCTCTTATACGGACACCAGTCAGACTGGATTGAGGCCCACCCTAACAGTGGTCTCCTTTTAGCTCAATCACCTCTTTAAAGGCCTCGTCTCCAAATATAGTCATATTCTGAGGTACCAGGGGTTAGGTCTTTAATACATGAATTTTGGTGAACACAATGCAGCCCATAATACTCAACATGCTAACGCTGGTTCACCTAAAATTCAATCTTTTCTCACTCAATGTATTTGTTCAATATCCAGTCCACAAATACGTATTGCTTCCTTCACACAAATGTGACACTCGAGAAAGAGGGTAACTCTTCACAGTTAGATTATAATGCCATCACTGCTTTTCAAGTTCACGGAGAAGCCAGACTTTTTTTTTTTAATTTAATGCAAAAGAGTCAAGAAAAAAGGCAGACAGAGGAATCCTTTTAAAAGAGGACCTCTTGAAGGATGAATAGGTGTTTGTCCGGTAGAAAAGATAGTGACTGAAGGAGCATAAGGTTTCAGCCAAAAGTATTGAGATTACTAATCAGAAATTGAATTAATGATCACAAAATCAGAACAAGGAAAAGAAAATAAAAGGTGTGGGGTAGCATTCCTGAGCTGTCTCTAGCTGACCGCAGAGAACAGCTCTCAGCGTCCAGATTGTGTCTGTTATCCAGATCTTATCTCTCTCTGCTTGATGAGCAACAAGTCTTGCCTCTATGAACTGCATTTTCTATACTGGTCACCTATTATATATATATATATTTGTGGGGTGTAAGTCTGGACTTACTACGTAAGTTGCATTCTTTCCCCTTCCCAGTGTGTTGTCACAATGCCCCACCGCCCCCCTTCCTTCCTCTTCCCCTAGCCGTGTCCAGCATCTGCTGATCCCACCCTTGTGCTCATGTGACCAGTGGTCAAACGTATTTTTTCATGAGCTCCTTTTTTCCAAATGTATACTCTTGATTTCCCAAATGATTTGCTTATAAACATAAACGAAAAAAATGCAGATGACTTTGGCAAAGAAGCCAAAATTTAAAAAAACATGCCACTCTCGTGTCAGCCATTTGGACGTTTCTGCTTTAACTCTATACTCTGTCCTTGGGATGGCCCAGAGGGTATGTCATTGGTACTCTGATGATAAGAGATACCCAGGGCTGCACACCCATTAAACCCAAGTCACATCTCCTTCATCTCACTTAATCCACCCAACAGCCTTATGAAGTGTAGGTTTCCCTCTTATCCACCTTGTATAGCTACAGAAACAGAAACTTGAGCGAATAACGTGCCCGAGGCCACACAGCCCCCCAGTGGCAAGATACAGATTTGACCCCAGGTCATCTGACTTCAAAGTCAAAGTTCCAACTCCAGGTCTTGAACGGGAGCCAAGCAATAAGGATATGCTCCAATCTGTTGTGAAATGAAAACAACAAAAACCAAAAGGCCAAGATATTGACCTTTCACATACGGGTAGGTGCATTAAATATAAGGAAAGGCTATTTCTGAAATTGTGCCTGACTTTTTTTTTCTTTTGAGTCGGAGTCTCACTCGGTCGCCCAGGCAGGAATACAGTGGCAAGCTCACAGCTACTGCAGCCTTGACCTGCTGGGCTTAGACCATCTTTCTGCCTCAGCCTTCTAAGTAGCTGGGACTACAGGTACAGTGCTACCACGCCTGGCTAGTTTTTTGATTTATTGTAGAGATGAGGTCTCACCAAGTTGCCCAGGCTGGTCTCGAAAACCTGGTCTCAGTGCCTTATTTTTTTATGTCATATTGTCCTTTATAAGATGGTGAGGTTAGCCGGGCTCGGTGGCTCAGCCTGTAATCCCACGCCTTTGGGAGGCTGAGGTGAGTGGAATGCCTGAGCCCGCAGGTTCGAGACCCGCCCGGGCAACTTGGCGAGACCTCATCTCTACAATAAATCAAAAATCAGCCAGGCGTGGTAGCGTGCACCTGTAGTTCCAGCTACTTGGAAGGCTGAGGCAGAAGGATCGCCGGAGCCCAGCAGATCGAGGCTGCGGTGGCCGGGAGCGGCCACTGCACTCCAGTCTGGGTGACAGAGTGAGACTCCGACTCAAAAAAAAAAAAAAGATGGTGAGATTGAAGATGGCAGTTGCTTTCTTTACAATGTCCTCATTACAAAACAAAAAGTAAAAACTTGATATCTGATATCAATTTTTTCATTTAAAAAACACATTTTAAAACTTGGATTCCATTCCCAGAAATTCAAACTCTAAAACTTACTACTGGGTCAGAGAATATCTTCCTCCCTGTGAGACACATGGCTATCTCCCATTGTCCACATTACAACTGTTGCAATCTTGAACTTTCCATTTTTCCTTGCCTAATTTTTAAGTGCTGCCACCTAACCTCCTCAAACTTGAATTCGTTTCTTAAATGCATTTATATTTACAGAAGGAGAGTAAGTGAATAGATAATATAATGGCTCTCTTCTGCTGTGGTTTCCACAAGAGTAAAAAGTACAGCCTTTTCTTATCATAACTGGCTGGAAACATTCCATATCGGAGATGTCAAGTCATAACAATGTGGGGGGGAAAAAACCACTCCGCTCTCAGAACAACACAGTTCTATAGAAAAGACATTCTTAAAAGCTGTTTGCAATATCCTACATTAATTTCCTCTGCTAAGGCATCTCATACAAAGGGGTCTTATAAATGGATTAAATGTGGTTGGGTGCAAAAGTACAGTAAGCCCTCTGTCAGATGCTTTTCAGGGTGGACACCAAAACAGGGGCTTCCTTCATGAGGGTTCTCAGCAAACAGCTGACTTGAAGTTTTGTGGCCAATAATAACCTCCTTCAAAATAAACCACTTATCCCATTGCTTGACAGTGCCCCTATCAATTATACCAGGAATGTGAGGCTTTTCTACCCTGGCAAATGTCTTCCACGATGACAAAAGGATAAACAGAGAAAGGAGGCCAGGGCTGGGCCACCCTCACTCTATTCCTTCAATGCCATCACTGTGTATGGCCCTTTTTTGGCAGACGCCTGCTCTCGGTGTCTTCCCTGGCTGGAAGAAATCTGGGATGGGCAGTAGAACCCATCTCAGTATTTCCAAGACCAAATGGATCAAGGTTGGGTCACAGAAAAGTCGGATACGGCAGGACAGGGTTAGGTTAGAAGGAGCAGTCTAGGGGCCTAGAAGGAACCCTCAGATCGGGAGTGGCTGGCCAGGGTGTTGGTTGTGGTCCAGGTTTGGGTTACTCAGCCAACTGAGACGTGGACGCCAGAGTGGGAAAAGGGGTCAAAATGGTGTCTTTCCTTATCTGGCAAACGTGCTTAGCAATTACTATTTGGTCCAGAAGCCAATGTAAGTTTTCACTCCTTCCCTCAAAATGTAGACTTAGAGAAGCCCACAAGAGGAAAGAGAGATTTGCAAAGCAATAGTTATCTACTCTAACTCACGTCTGTGAAGATGCCATCTAAGTCAGATTCCACTGAGAACGCGACAGAGAAACTGGGCACGTGTGAGCATCAGCTTCATCAAATCACTCACCCAGCCGAACTATGTGGACCGGTAGACATGAAGCTTTCATCATGTCAGAGTCAGAAACGTCCATTTCCCCCTCACTGGAGAGAGCCCTAGATTGAGTGAAGGGAGACGGCCATTTCTCCCCAATACACCTCAGAGAGGAATGTTTCCCTGGAAGGATGAGACAGGCATGCGGCGAAAGGGACAAGTAAGAAATTGCAGAATGTAGAGCCCAGAGGGTTTCCCCAGCAAGTTCATAGTTCCCATAAAGCAACAACTTCAAAATTCCTCCAAATTCAAAAAGAATGTGCTTAGACCAATCCCCAGATCATAACAAGAAACCATTTTGTCTGACGCTTATTTTTTAGTGCTGTGCCTTGATATCACAGTTATATCATTATTTGGCTTTTTTTTTTAGTTAAGTCACACAAGTAATCACCAAATTAATATCCCTATATTATAAAACTTAATTGAGTCTTTCTCCTAAATAATTTTTTACTTTTACAAATGAAACCAAATATGACAACAGTGGAAAGAAAAAAAATCTAAAAAAAAAAACAAACAAAACCTATGTTCAGGAAATGAGGAAATTAAAATGAAGAGAAACATTCTTGCATTTACACCAATAAGTCATATCATATTGGGTGTCATCCAAGTCAAGATTTTCCTCAAGGAAAGTGCAAACAAGATGATTTGAAATTAAAGCCTTCATTCCCCACCCAGCCAAGCAATCTCCCAGAAAGTCAGTCTCCATTATGTCCTGAGGTATCAGGAGAAGGATGGTCCACTGCTGGTTCCAGCTGGCTGCATTCTGTCTGAGATTGGAGTTTCCAGAAGAGCGCATTACACCTGTTGGGAGAAGGGGATGGGAGCCAGTAGTTACATTCAGAAGCACCCAGGGAGAATCATCCTGAAGGGTGTACTGAGAAGTCCGCCATCACTCTGTGGACAAACCTGCTGGCTGTTGAAGCAGGTGAACAGCTGGCCTGTCTTCCACACCCTACTTTCCTCTCAGATACGCTCAGTCCTCCTTTAGACAAGAAAGGAAAAGAAACCCGAGGCGATACTGAACCGGGCAAGTGGCATACATGCATAAAACAAGGAATGCTGACTTCCAGCTATTCCCAGATCCAGAGGACTTGTTCTTGTTCCTTCCAGGAGATTAGTCAAAGCAGTGTCTCCAGCTGACGATTAGAGAATAGGATTGTTAGGACGTTGAGAAAAAGAGACGTATGATTCCACCATGCATGCGTATTTCAAAACATGATATTGTACACCATAAATATATACGATTTTATTTGTCAGGTTTTTTTTTGTTTTTTTGTTTTTTGGTTTTTTTTGAGTTGGAGTCTCACTCTGTCGCCCAAACTGCAGTGCAGTGGCCACTCCCGGCCACCGCAGCCTTGACCTGCTGGGCTCCAGCCATCCTTTCGCCTCAGCCTTCCAAGTAGCTGGAACTACAGGCGCGCGCTACCACGCCCGGCTGATGTTTGATTTCTTGTAGAGATGAGGGCTTGCCAAGTTGCCTAGGCGGGTCTCGAACCCGCGGGCTCAGGCAATCCATTCACCTCAACCTCCCAAAAGCACGGGATTACAGGCTGAGCCACCGAACCCAGATTATTTGTCAGCTTTTAAAAAGAGGTATATACATAGTGGGAGAAAAGACTGGGAGGGATAGTCCTTTGGATACTTGTCTTGGCTCAATCAAAACCCTTGAGAGATGGGCTGTACCCGCAAATGGTGGGCCCTGGGTGGCATGTTGGAACCTCTAAACGTTCTCTATCACATTGGAGACATTTATTGGCGTCAGTGGAGCCTCAATCCTCTTAAAATGGTAAAATAAAGTTTCTCATCTCATAAGTTTGAGACTCACAACTACAGGGAAACTCAAAGGAAGGAGACTGGAAGCCTAATTGACAGTTTCCCTCAAATTTAGCACAATTTCCCTTCTTCCATTTACTCTGTGTTCCTCTCGCTCCACCCTCTCTGGTTTTTTTCGGTAACTTATTCAGGCATATTTCCCTTCAATCTGCAGTGAATATGTTCCTTTTAAACCTAGAAATTACTCTTGAAAATTTCTCAAGGCAAAATTTCTCCAGTTCCAACCATTATATAATAAACTCTTATTATGAGCAAGGCATCCCATTATGAGCTTCAGAGAATACAAAAACATGCAAGCCCTGTGTATTTCGTTATCTATCGCTGCATAACAAATTACCCCCAAATTTAGCAACTGAAAGCAATAAACATTTATTATCTCAGGGTTTCAGTGGCTCAGGAATGGAGGAGAGGCCTGACTGGGTGGGGCTTAGCTCTCAGGGTCACTCTCAAGGCTGCAAACCAAGGTTCACCTGGGGAGAAGCCATCACAAGCTCACGCACACGTGCCCTTCCACGGAGCCGCCTCTGCTCCTCCACGCGTCCTCGCCCCAGGACCTCGGTAGCAGGACAGTCGGAGCTCGGAGCTCCTTAACTAGGTGGCAGGCTTGAGACGGAGGGGGAGGAATTCTGTAAGTCTGGGGTGGAGCTGAGAATTTGCATTTCCGATGATGCTGGTGGCCTGGGTCCAGGAACTGCACTTTGAGAACAGGGTTTCAGCCCAAGGCCAGAAGTAGAGCATATGTGGACAATAACAAATAGGTCTTTTTATTAGTCCATTCTGGTAGTTTCCTGATCCTTTTAGAGTCTGGAAATGAAAGGCATTCGTTAGTCTGAACTTAATGAATCTTACATGTAGAAACTTTGGGTGCTGGGAAGGATACAGAGAATGCAACGTTACAAACGAAGGAAGTAACCGTCGAAGACAGCCTGAAAAGGAGAGTGCGAGTTTTCTTTCGAGTCTGATGGGTTTGTGTGGTTCCCTCACTCAAGGGCTCCTGAAAGAGATGAAGTACAACTCTTTTCCTTTGGAGTCTGAGTGCTTTCTATTTGAAATGAGCTAAAGAGTTTTATGATTGACCCTCCCAACAGGATACTTTCCCGCTATAAAATGCATACACCCATACTTTGATATGGAAGGGAGGCGGAAGAACCGCTCAGAAAACCTCTGAGTCCATTAGACAAGATTCCTTGTGCAAATGGGTCTATGTACCTAACTCCTGCCTGGCGTGACGAGAAACCTTAGCTGCAGAAGCCTCTGTCCTTTTTCTTTTACCATGCCTCAGGTGTATAAATTTGGCTGCTGAAACTTGTCAGCCAAGCCTGAACTTTCTAAAAATCCAAATAACTAGTAAAATAAAATCTGAAGGCAAACTAGTACAAACCCATATTGATGCCTGAAATAGGGCTTCTTCGAAAAGAGGGTAGTGAAATCCTTGCAGTTTATTCCTTGCAATGTGTGCACAAAATTAGCTTGGTTCCTTTGTTCTGAGCCTTTGTCACCTTTTATTTGACTGAACTTAAGAAGAGGAATGTAAAAGAATCCCAAGGAACTCTCATTTGCACATTAAAATATTTTGTTTGTATCATTATTCCCCTACCCTAGATTTCCTTTAAGCTAACTCTTCCCTTAATTTACAACCCTCCACCCCACTCTGATGTACATTCTTGCACCCAAGATTATGCATATATTCTTATATAGAAGCAAAGATTCTAAGGGCAACTGAACTGTAACCCCCTTTCCACTTGTGGTTTCTGCGTAAACTTACTTAAACACAGGTGTCTCTTCAATTATGACATTCCGAGAAGTCCTAGAGCCCAAAGTCCCCCACTTCCTCCCAGGGGCAGGACCTGTCCCCAGCTTTAACCTCCGTAAGAAGATAAACTACAGAGGGAGAGAGGTTAGCCAAAACCTCAGTGCAGCTGCTCTTACAAACCTGGTTTCTGTGCCTGTATCTGTGAACTCGTAGGAGAGGATACCACACAGCTAATGCCTTCCTTGAAAAAGCCGAGAGGGAAGAGTGGCAAACCGTAAATCCATCTGATTCATTGCCTTTACCAGTTCAACCACAAATTGTTTTCTTTTCTCCCACTGAGCACCGTTTAATAAGCCCAGTATCAGGTGCACAATGGAAACAACAAACCACAGATAGAACAGGATCGCATCTCGTGAGCGAGTGCACAGTCAGACCTGCCTTCCCAGCTCTATGGGCTTGGACAAGACACTTAACGTTACCCGATCTCAGGCTCATCATCTGGGCCTTGGTTTCCCCACCTGTGAAATGGAGTGGGCCTTAGGTCAGCAACTCCATGTGAATACCTAAATCACCTGGTACTACCCCTGGGGCAACAGCAGGTGTTCAATAAACGGTAGTTGCGATGAATCTGACAGTACATTAAACACAGGATTTTTCTCCCAAAGAAGCTCACGGTCTTTGTCTATGTTTTACCACCTCAATTTGGCTTTTCACTGACTCAGAACCACTTTTGTGTATTGTACTCTTAATTCCAGCTAAGCCAGAGAAATCCAAAGATACCTGAACCCTAATCTAAGGGTCAGCCTTTGACTGAAAAACCTCTGCTAGTGTACCAAAGTGCCCGGCATGCTTTTCTGATGCAAGATGAAGTTATTAAGAACATTAGGTTCTAAGTCACAAGTAAAGAACTGTCAGAAAGAGATCAGTCCCTGTACCTTCTGGGGTATGATCAGGGGAAAAAAAATTTTTTTAAATGTTGGAGGCTGAAGCATCAGCAACTGACATATATTCATCTGAAACAAAGACAACTTAAAAAAAAAAAAAACCTGTGGTGCACACAGACACAGAAAGAAAGACACTTTGGCTGCAAAATCCACCCCCATCTTCTCTGGGGAGGCTCAGGCCTCTGCCTGCTGTTCATCAGCCCTGATTTTGATGGGGCGATTTTTAGTCAGCTGCCTCGATCATTTTGGCACAGACAAAAATCCTTTAAAAAATGTTACACTTCATCAAAGTGTATCATGAGACTTCACGGTCATTATCTCAATGGCCGCTCTGATGTGCTACAATTGGCAGAGACACAAACGGTAGGGGGTGTATGAGAAGAAAGCCAGTGTTTCATGTGGAAAGCTGGCAGGCCTCGCCAAGCTTCTGTCAACAACTCCGCGGTCTGATCCGATGCACTGAGCGTGCTGATGATGCTCTTGTTTCTGGAGGAAGTAAACAAGAAAATGAATTCCACCGCGCAACACAGCCTCTTTGTATCTTCAAAATGGTGTGACTGGACTCAGGCCAGCCGCGTTGAAAGTTGGGCCATTTATGTCATCGAGGGCCCCAGTACTGATGGAGGCTTTGATTACGACTTGGAGCCGGCTGTAAGACCCTTCGGGGGCAGCCACTCAGCAAATAAAGGCATTGATTGGTTGTTGGGTCAATTTAGCCATAAGGGTACAGAGCATGGCTCTTTTGAAAAGCCTAATGGATTAGCTACACAACCAGTCCCACTGTAGGCCTTATTTTTCAAGTAACTTCATGAAGGTTTTCCAGCTTGGCAGGGAACTCTCCTCCCAAGCAGGCTTCAGAGCTGTTCTTGTTATCAATAGTGGAACTCAGAGGATTAGACACAGCGGGCTTTACAATTTAATGAAAACAGCTGTTGAAACAACAATTAAGGCAAACAATAGTTTGCACGGGGAAAAATATTAATTATGGAAAGTTATGCAGAAAGAGGCATACTCTTTTATCCAGGGCCTTCTAAAGGCGACTGAGGAGGAGGACAAGGTGGAGTCACCTTCAACTCCTGGTTCTCTCAGAGCATCAGGAAGTGGGGGACACTTACAGGAAAGGGCTCCGTGGTGTGTGAGGAGCATGCAAGTGGAACTCCGGGCTGCCACTTGGCTGCAAAGCGAGCCAGGAGTATAAGATTCAGGAAAAGAATATCTGTTCAACTTACATTACTTGGGACACCTCGGGTCTTCTGATACCAACTCAGAGCTGTGTTTTCACAAGAATCTGAAATTCCAGCGGAGGCTTCGTGGTTGGGATCTCTCAACTTTTGCTTTCATTGAAGAAAAAAGTCTAGAATATGCTCTTTTTCAGGCCTCGTTCGCCCTGAGAAGACAGAGCTCAAGAAATGTTGGAGCCTCTTCGTCCTCTGGACTGAGCCGGCTTTCGTTGTGTTAGGACGGTTGTGCTTGGACTCACAACCATTCCCCTTCCACCTTCCTTCCCGCCTCCCCTAAATGCACAGTTCATCTCTCCTTCCCGACTCCCTGCTTGCTGGGGCTTTTAAATTCAGTGCTTCTCTCTTTGCAATTTCCATCCTTGACTAACAGTGCTGGGAATTGACTTATGGCCCTTCACCTACCCTGTGTTCCACATCTCTCCTCCCTGTCCGGGAATCATCAAGCCAAGAAGTCCCATTAAGAAGGTTATTAACTGTATACATAAACATTGCCTCCTGCCTACAGTTAGATTTATTTCTCGTCACTTCCAAGTAACTGGTTTTAACACACTTTCCAGCACGCCCAACACCTTTTATTTGACTATATTGTTTTAGAAAGGCCTTTGGGAATTTAGCTAATTTCATGCTGGAACTTATTAAGTGGGATTTGACACTCTTTGATAATTCCAATAACCCATTAGTCAAGTCACACTCCCTTCAGGGAAGGAATGAAAGCTTTATTAGTCATAGGGTCTCTATTCTAAACATGTCACCTGAATTTAGTAGCGCATCTGTGCTGAAATGCAATTGACTTTGTGATTGAATAGAACTTTCCCTGAAACTATGAGAAAGCTGTCATTGGCTATCAACAGCAAGACAGCATCTGCCTTTTTCTGAAAATTCTTCTTGGGTTCGCATGTGTATTCTGAAGTAATTCAATGAATTTAACATAGCAACCTCTGAATGTTAATAAAATGAATAGCACACACCCGCACACCCATATCCACACCAATGCACAAATTCTCTCTAAGGTACTTGGTTCAGTCCTTTCTTTACCCAGGATACAAGAATAGAGAATAATTTCCTTCTCTTCTGATAATTTAGAAGAAAATCTTGAGAGATCACATCTCTAGATGGCCCCAGAACATAACGGAGTGTGCAGATGAAATTCATTACTATAGTCACAAACAATAATGCAATTAACATGTATTTGTGTAGTGCCTTTAAAATCATTCTAAACCCCAAACCCATTCATCTTTGAAGTACAACACCAACCCAGTGCCATGTCCCAGTGTTCTCCAATCCACACTTTGCACTGGAGATTACAAAACAGCATCAAGATTGCAAAAGCAATTATTCCAGTTATCCAGATGTGATTTTTCAATCATTCTAGGATTTTTTTTTTTTTTTTTTTTTTTTAGCAGTTCTTATTCTGTGGCACTGATCGCAGCGCTCATGCTGGCTCGGTGCTTACATCTCTTCATTATTAATTCAGCTCATGGAGCTTAATTGGACAAGGCTAGAGCGAATTTGACAAACATCACAGCAGCAGAAAAAGCAATCACTCTTTCAAGATGAAAATTTGTTTGATGTCTTACTGTGTAACTCATTTACTCTCCTCGGGAGTCATGTGACCTGAATGTTAATCAGCCATTGATTGGTTTCTCTCCTTGGACAGTCACGTGACTCGAATATTAATGGGCTGGCACTCCGTAGCGGTACTGTTAGGCAACCTTGTGATTGGCTGCCAGGTTAAGATACGGAGATAAGTGGGTGCTTGATGAGCACTTGACAGAACTTCACAGAAAATTAAGGCCCTAAAATAGCATGAGAAAGTCTTGTCAAATCAAGCATGATTATCATTGAATGCTTAAGGAATTCATCATCTGCATGAAATTGATACACTTCAGCACCAGCAGGCCCTGTAGTCAGCAGGGACTCATCAGATTTTTATTTATATGTGTTCACCAAATCACATTAATTCTGAGAGCTAAAACATGCTAAGGATGAAGGTTATTTTCTGTTCAATCTAATTTATCTATGACAATAATCATCACTAATAATGTGTCAAATTGGATTGCAGTCATTTTATGCATGCATGCTGATTTGCAAAATAGTGTTAAACCATCCCGCAGTAATTAACAACCGGTAAAGGTATGCTGGGTCTGAAGTAATCAGCATATCTAGATGGAAAATTAAGTTTTATAGAATGGATTTATAGATACATATCCTTATTTAATTCAGAATATAAATTATTCCTGGTAAAAGCCGACATCATTTTTATAACACCATTAAGGCCAATAACCATTGAGGGATTCGCGTCCTTAATTTGCTCTATCCTTCATTTTTTCTCTCATTTTCCGTGGTTAACTTTCTAATGGGTGTCACTTCCTTATTGGCAAGGCCGCGTTTTAGCGGGGGTTTGGTAGGGCTAAGATGAAGGAATATGCATCGGTTTAAGTGTTAATCAGGGATGAAGAAAGCCACATCATACCTCTTAATACACAATGCTTCATAATTATTGGCAGGGCTTGGGAGGTGGGCACGGGGTGGGAGGATACAAAGAGGGGGGTGGAGCTAGACTTTGGCCTTTTGGTGTTTTTCTATTATTTCTCTTCACAAAGGGACAATAGGAAATTTTACAGATTAACTCATAAGGGATTAACGTTTCTTGCGGAATCACTTAAGCCTAAATTGCTTTTGTTGAAATACCTTTTACGGAACAGAAGTTGTTTTGGGGTGTGTGTGTGTGTGTGTGTGTGTGTGTGTGTGTGTGTGTGTGTGTGTTTTAAGTAACCTCCTGGCTTATAGGGTATTATTGGAGTAATGGCAGATTGGAGTCATGAAATCTTAAAGAAATGTGTATACCCTTTGGCGAGCGTGGCTTAAAATGTTTGAGAGGAGAATGACACCTCCAAAAGAAGGGGGAAATATATACGGATAAACTGTTGTTTCTTTCCCACAACCACCCCCACCGCATCTTAATCTCTGTGCCACCAGCGGAGGTCTCTTTATTGATTAAATGAATCTGCTCCAAAGGCTGGCTCCCAGGCTCTTTGATCTAATCCGATCTGATTTTATCCTATCGCTTCAGCAGGACATCGGGGAATTAACAATAAGCAGCTTTACCACAAGTGTTTAATAACTCAACACAATCTCCTTATGGCTCCGAGCTGCTCAAGTTCCCATCCAGTCCACGGCAAACAGTGTAACAGATTGGCCATCGCGCCACCCCCACCCCCCGAACCTGAGGAATTTTCATGCACTGTGAAACTAATCGCTTCAGGTTCCTTCATAAATCACACAAAGCAGATTTCAGCATCTTAACGAATTGAAAAAAAAAAAAAAAACCCAAACAGTGGAGGGGTAGGGGGGTTGGCCTCCAGCTAAAAGGGGGTGGGAGGAGATTGAAGGGGCAGACATAAATTAACTTCTGTCCTCTCTTTCAATATGGTTCTCGTCTCCTTAAATTTTAACATGTATAAAATAATTTGGGCAGGCCCAAACCTTACCAATGCTCCGAGCCTACAGTGGCCTTATTTTTTTTTTCCACTGTGATGAAAACGATGTGATTTCAACAACAGGCCTCTCATTGTTGCTCCTGTGACAGCCTTGAAGTATGTAAGAAGCACACAGTTAAATGAGGATTGTGGGTCTCTTGTGTGAGGCAGAGAGCCGAGGGGTTAGGCTACACTGGTGTGTCCCTTGGATTTCAAACCAGCATGCATGCATACAGGAGCATCTTAAATGATCACTCAATTATGAAAGCCATTCTCAGAACGACATATTTTTACCCAGAGACTGCTCCTATATACATCCCTCTCTCTAAAAAGCAAAGGCAGAATTTATCTAATATCTTCCTCCTCACCAGATATAAAGGCATGATGCCCCCTTTGTCGATATATCACACGCATAGTATACAAAGGTGGTTCTCTCCTTTTCCAAGGCAGAAATTACGTGCAATGACTCTCTTCCCTTATGACAGAACAGACCTGGGAGTGGGTGAGAATCTGGGACGGGAAATGGGCTTTTGAAAGCCGACAGATTATTAGTACCATGGGGAAAATTATCACTCTAGCACTAATCTAAAATAAAACATATTTTCGATGCTCTATTTAATACCTACTGTACATCAGAATTACCTATAAAAACATGGTTCACAGTAGAGAAACAGCCCTCTCTGTCACCACTGTCGCCGTGACTGTGGCAGTTCTGAGATTTCTCACTACATCAGCAGAGTAACGAAGTGCCCTCGCACTAAACATCTGGGAGCAAAGAGAATTTTATGATTCGTGTTTAGGCCAGGTCACCATTACTATGGTGGAGTCTTTTTCCATACCCCCCAAGGTCCAGGGTGCTTGCAAATTCACTCAGATACAGCTGTGTGCTTTATTATTGCTTTCCGAAGTAAAAAAAAAATTATTTTTATATCCTTCTCCACCACATTCATTCATTAGTATTTATTCAAGTTTTGTCACCACCAGCCACATGAGTTCAACATTTTGAAAGTCCTCCCCCACCAACCACAACAAAAAAGTCTACAGTGATTTTGTGATCTACTCAATATGGAATGGAACGCTAGCATGAATAGTGTTATTAGTTCCTCTTTGGGAATGTCTTTTGCCTGGTTTTTTTTCCCCCCTCAGATAAACTATGTCATAACAGAAAAATCCCTGTGAAGTCCTCCAAAGAACTTTGTGCTGTTTCCAGACCCTGGGACTATAATTATGCCTTGTATAATTAAAACAGAAAGAGCATCTCCTGCCAACTGTGAGCGCCCCTGTTTACATCACAAAGAGATAGCAAAATGTACTCAGGACGGTTCCAGCCAAAGTAATTGAGAGGGCCGCCTGAACCCTGCTCTGCTTTCTAAATATTGTGCCTGGGTTAGGAACAGCGAGAAGCAGGGGAAAGGAGACGAGAGGAGGGGGACCAGAGCCAGAGGCCTGTTGACTTTCCCTGCCAGGGCGTGATGTCATTGAGTTCAGTGGCTTGGGGGAGGCTGGTGTTGACTGAAGTCTTGTGCACATTTAGTCCAGGTGATTCTGCTGAGAACCTTCCGACCTTTTGCTCCTTGGTGTGGTGGCCTTCAGAGGTCCTGAAGTCCTGCACTCACACACAAAAGTTCTGAGCATCAGGGCAGGGCCTAAACACATTCTTGACCTCTGGCAGTACAAAGAAGATTCTCCTGCTTGCAAGTTCAGTCGGTTCACAAGCTTGTCTTTCTCCAGTGCTTTCTTTGTAGGCTGCTGCAGCTAGAACATTAAAAAAAAAAAGAGACAGAGACCAAGAGACAGAGACAAAGAGAAAACAAAGGGCATTGAGAAAAAGGAAGGGAAAAAAAGCCACAAGTTGGAAAAAAAAAAAAACCCTATAAAATAAAAGCGCATTATGTTTTTGTATGTTTTCAAAATGTAGCCAAACTAAACCATTAAATGAGGATTTTGTTTCACAAAGTCTGCAAACTATTCAACCGCTAACCCGCTATACCAAGAATGTGGTGCCAACCAAAATATGTCAAGATTAGTAGTATTCAATAAAATCACAAAACCAAATGACATGCAAGCTGTATTTCATGATTAGAGCGCTTCCTTATGTCAAGGAACATACATATTAACTTGTTTAAACACAGCGCTGGGCTGTCACTCTGTTTGTCAAAAGCAGAGGAAAGAGAATCCAGTGCTTACCAAACTCAGCCAGGTGATGCTTCACACTTTCCATCTTCCTGGCAGACAGCACGGACACCATCCAATTAATCCCAACGTCCTCTCAGAGAAAAAGAGTTGAAGGTGAGAGAGACCACTTCCCACTTCACAAAGCTGTACCAGACAAGCAGCTTTGCAGATGCCTTACACACAACTACAGAGCTGGGGTGAGAATAGAAAATGCTCACTTTTTTTTTTTTTTAACTAAGACAGCAAGTCACCAACATTACAAAATGCAAACACCTTGTCTCTTTCTAAGAAGGTGGATGTTCCCCCCCTAAGAACTAACATTTGCAGAGTGATTTCATGACAACAAAGGGCTTTTTGTATATATTTTATTACTGAATCCTCACCACTGTCCTGATGATTTATAGATGAATATCCTTTTTTTCTTTTCTTCATCAGAGTCTCACTCTGTTGCCCTGGCTGAAGTGCAGTGTCACGATCACGGCTCACAGGCAGCCTTAACCTTCTGTGCTCAGGCAATCCTTCTGCCTCAGCCTCTGAGTAGCTGGGACCAAAGTCACGTGCCACCACGCCGGCTAATTTTTTTATTTTTATAGAGACATGGTCTCACTATGTTGCCCAGGCTGGTTTCAGATCCCACCACGCCGGCTAATTTTTTTATTTTTATAGAGACATGGTCTCACTATGTTGCCCAGGCTGGTTTCAGATCCCTTGCTCAAGCAATCCTCCCGCCTTGGCCTCCCAAAGTGCTGGGATTACAGGTGTGAGCCACCACATCTGGCCAATGATTCCCATTTTATAAAAGAGAAACCCAAGACTTAGATGACAGGACCTGCTCAAGCAGCTATATAGGAAACAAGTCAAACCAAGGTCGGGCGCCTGTGCCTCGGACCTCCAAACCACATAGGAACGACACAAAATGATGCTGCCCGTCCCAAAGCCGTGTCTCTTTTTTGCCACGAAATCTTGAGTTTGAGCAGGAATCTAAAAATGGAGAAGGGTAATTATCTCATTCTCTGACTGTCAACAGCAATGAGCTGCTGTGTGCTTCTACCTGGCAGGAGGATGAAAAGCTGGTCTCTCATTTGCAAAATACAGTAGTAAGAGAGGTGATTATGTCAGGAACACTTGAGGGGGCTTCCAGGCGAAAAGAAAAAAACAGAGCCGGTTTCCTGCGTGATCTGATGCTTCTGCGCTCGCATGAGCTGCCCTCCTGGCATTCCGGCATGCCACCCACTGATGCTGATACAGCAACAGGGGCCGCCCCTGCAGGGAAACCCTTAGCTGTAGTTGCCTCCATTGTCCCGTCCACGGTCCACTCCACCCACCCACATCCTTGTTCTCATGGACCTCCTTGCTGCTGGGGAGTCATGGCCTCCCTTTAGCTGCCACACAGACCTGGGGGTGCCGTTGGGAGAGAACTAGACTTTAATTCAGCGTCTCCTCCGAGAGATCACAGTGTGACTCCTTCCAGTCTGCCCCTCACCCTGCAGGCCAAGAGGCCCGGCAGAGCCTAAATGCGGTGGTGGTGGAGTCCTGTCTCTGCCATCCTCCGTAGCCTGATGAGAGGCCAGGCCCATCTGTCTCCATCCCAGGATACTAACCCTCATACAACTGACTCTGGCCCTACAGATGCTTCTGTGATGGGTTGAGTTGTGTGTCCCTCCCCCTCCGATACACTGAAGTCCCAACCCCTTGTACCTGAGAATGTGACTGACTTCGGAGAAAGGGCCTTTGAAAGGCAACTGAGATAAAATGAGATCCCATAGGTAGGCCTCAATTCAATCTGACTGGCGTCTTTATAAGAAGAGATAAAGACCCTGGGGGTGTGAGGAGAAACCATGTGAGAACAAAGCAAGAAGATGGCTCTCTACAAGCCAAGGAGAGAGGCCTCAGAAGAAACCAAACCTGCCAGCACCTTGATATCCAACGCCTAACTTCCAGAACGGTGAGAAAATAAACTTTGGTATTTTAAGCCATGGCATCTGTGGTATTTCGTTGTGGCAGCCTGAGCAAACTCATGTAACTTCTCAGTCCCGTCGTTTTGTGCATATTGACCCCTCTGCGGGGTATGCACATCCCAGGACTGTTGGCCAGGCAAATGCTTCTTCATCTCTAATGTTTAACTCGAATGCCAGGTCTCCTCCTCTACGAGGCCTTCCCAGCTAACCATGGGCACCAAATAGATCATCTGTGATTATATAGAGGCTGTAACTCTCCTGCTCGTATCTGACAGCCTGTCTCTTCACAGACAGTTTGAGGCCTAACTCCGTGACCATCAGAGAGAGAAGACGGTAAATGAGGGAGGAGGAGAAGGAAACAACAACAACAGTAACAGTAATGACTAAGACTTACCCGGTCTTCGCTATGTGCCAGACACTATTCTAACAATCAGAACTAGAATAGTCCACTTGCATTCATCGACTTGGTCTTCCCAATAACCATAAGAAGTAGATAATATTGTTATCCTCATTTTACAGATGAGGCCCAAAATACCAAGATAAGTCAACTTGCCTAAGGTCATGCAGAGCCAGGGATTTAAAAACAGGCATCTGGCTTCACAGTCTACGTTCTTAAGAAAATGTGTTTGGAGAAGAAAGACAAGAAAGAAAGGAAGAAGATAGGAAGGGAACAAAGGAAGGGAAGAAAATCTCCGATTGTGTAAACTTGGGCAAGATACTTCCATTCTTTGAAACTCAGGCTCCTCATCTGCTTATCTCAAAAAAGACTCAGTATACACGATGGCATTATAATTGCAGAGCGTGACAGAACCACACAGCCTCTATTTTCAGTGGCCAGAAAGCAGCCAAGGAACCACAGGTCCGTGGCTTGAAAGCTGGATTTGCGGCGGAGATAGTTTGAAGAGTGGCTAATCCTGAAAAGGTAAGTTTCAGGGAAGAGAAAAATGGGGTGGCCAAGGATAAGAGTTGGAAAGGAATACTTCTCTGCCTCTCACTAGGGACTGGAAGTTGTGCCACCCTTTTGGCAGAAGTCCAGTGGCACCTCTCTCATAATATACGTGGATTCCATGCCTGGGATTGTGCATTCCAGTTGCCCTGAACGGGAGGGTCACTGAGGATGTCCCGACAGATGTGTTGCCCTTGGTTCAGAAAGCACAGATTGATTACAGCCATTCAAATTTCATTTTACGAATCCAGTTTATTGAACCTAATATTTAGAACCGGGGTCCCGGTGTTACCTGTGGGATAGAAGAATTTCCTATTCTATTTTTAACGTGGACTTTTCTTTTGTTCTTTGGATTTGTTTTAAACTTATCTTCTGGCTGGGTGCAGTGGCTCACAACTGTAATCCCAGCACTATGAGAGGCCAAGGTGGGAGGATCGCTTGAGAGCAGGAGTTTAAGACCAGCCTGGGCAAAATAGCAAGACTGTCTCTGTAAAATACAAAAATAAATTAGCCAGGCATTGGGACAAATGCCTGTAGTCTCAGCTACACAGTAGGCTGAGGTGGGAGGATCACCTGAGCCTAGGAGTTCGAAGCTGCAGTGACCTAAGATCAGGCCACTACATTCCAGCCTGGACGACACAGCCAGACCCTGTCTCCAAAAACAACAGCAACAACAAAAAGCTGTTGTCTTCTTTGGGGCACCATCATATCTCTTTTGTTCTTCTATTCAGAAATGCATTAAGCATGAAACAATGACTTAATGGGCCTGATAAAGAGACTTATCTGGTTCTTTTCCACCTGCAAAGACTCCTCTTCTTTGAAGGTTTACAGATGACCTACTTACTGTAGGCTGGGAGCAGAATGGTTAAAGCGCTCAGAGGAAATCAACTGTAAATAGAAAGGCTATGTTTAACATAATCCTCTCCAGAAGACTCTCTCTTCTCCAGGCACTGTAATCAACCCTGTAGTGTCAGGCGAGGTTCTTGATTATCTCCCCGTGGCATTATGTCTCACCACATAGCTGATAATCAACTGATGGATTATCAAACAAGATTACAGCTTTAGCAAATAAAATCATGTTTTGTGTTAAGAGAGAAAATGCTTACTATCCCTATCTGCCTGGCTAAATATTTACATATCACAGGCTTTCTAGGGTCCCTGTTCTCTCGAATCTGATTTTGAAAAAACAACACGGAGGTTAAGTTAACAAAGAGGGAACACACTGTGCTTTTAATACTAAGCTAAATGCCCCTCTGGGAGAAAACAGGTACTGCCTGAAAGAGAGAACTAAGACAATTCAAGGCCTCGGGTGCCAGGGAGATCAATGGGTACATGTGACAAGTGAGAGAGCTGGCTGTGTTCTGAGGGATCCAAATGCCCACTTTTAAAGGGAAACTAGATGAAAAATAAAAAGAAACTGGTGGCACGGGATGGCTCACGCCTGTAATCCCAGCACTTTGGGAGGCAAAGGTGAGAGGACTGCCTGAGCCCAGAGGTCCGAGACCGGCCTGGGCAACTTGGCGAGACCTTGCCTCTGCAGTAACAATCAAAAATTAGCCAGGCATGTGACGCGTGCCTGTGGTTCCAGCTACCTGGAAGGCTGAGGCAGAAGAGAAGGATCACCGGAGCTCAGCAGGTCAGAGGCTATGGTAGCCATGATCCTGCCACTGCACTCCAGCCTCGTTGACAGAGTGAAACTAAAAAAAAAAGAAGAAGAAGGATAAAAGAGAAACCTGTGTGTGTGCGATTTCCAAACACACACACAAGAAGGGTAGCGAGGAGCTTGTCTAAAGACTCTTGTTGATCTGCTGCTTTATGCTTTTCAGAGTCCTTTCTCTTTTGTCACCTATGTGTCCCCTCCCCACCCCCATTTTCCCCACCGTCTCCATTTTACCATTTACACGAAGCGAGGCCTAGAAGTTAAGTGACTTGCAAAAGGTCCCAGAAGGCAGGCCCCTGACCTAAATCTCCTGACTTCTAGTGCAGTTTCTCTGCTCTAACTCAGGAACGAACAGCGGAGGGTCTTGTTTTTGTTTTTAAAAAGTTGCATGTATTCAGATTGGCAGGATCCGAAGTTAAATTACTATTTGGTGTAAGATTCTGGGCAGACAAAAAGGATGCATGTAACTGAAAATATCAAGCAGGCATGTAAAATGCCTATCTTTTCAGAGAGCAAGAGAGAGATTTGGAAATGGTACACTGGTCAGTTTAAATTTGTCACTATCCCAGGGAAGAGTACAAAGCACTAATAATCACCAACGCTGTTAGTTGGTTAGCTAGTTGTGGAGAGATTATTTTAGGTGGTTTGATTCCTTCCACGAAGAACAGATCTTGTAAACATGAAAGGGCAAAGATTCCAAATGTGACTCCCTACCTATGAAGTTCTCTGTCATGGTGACTGTCCCACCACACACAACATAGCGCTGGTCTCCCCTTCCTCACAAAGGAATCTCTGTTCAGTACACTAGGAAGATGCCCAAAAGTTCCAGAGGAAGATGCCCTGTGCCTCCTTCTAGACTTGTCATGGGGCACATGGTCTTGAGCGTCTTATGCACAAATTGAGCATCCAATAGATATTATTGAGTGGAAAAAAAAAATCAGCAGAACACATAATAAATATACTGTACTTCTCTTTTGTAATGGAAAATCATCTACAAAATATATCAACTATAAACTGGTGGAATCGTGATTTTTTCCCCCTTTATAATTGGAAGTATGAAAGGCAACAGAAGTTTTTAAAAGTACAAGTAATACAATAAACAGTGGAAATTAAAATTATCCACAAGTTTATATAAGCATTATCAGTGAAAGTACATCTTCTTCTCTTCCCCACAAACATTTTACCTCAGTGCCAGAAGGAATATCTTTTTACAGTTTGGGGTATAATCTATGTAATATACTTTGTTTAATATATAGATAAGATTATACTTTATACACAGTATTGCCACTTTTCCTGTAATATTAAATGTCGCCGGGCTCAGTGGCTCAGCCTGTAATCCCAGCGCTTTGGGAGGCCGAGGTGAGTGAGTGGGTTGCCTGGGCCCGCGGGTTCAAGACCCACCTGGGCAACTTGACAAGTTCTCATCTCTACAATAAATTTTTTAAAAAATTAGCCAGGCGTGGTAGCACACACCTGTAGTTCCAGCTACTTGGAAGGCTGAGGCGGAAGGATCGCCAAAGCCCAGCAGGTCGAGGCTGCAGTGGCTGGGAGCTGCCACTGCATTCCAGTCTGGGTGACAGAGTGAAACTCCAACCTCTCACCCAAAAAAATTATATGTCGAAGTTCCTTTCTTGTTACTAGACAGAATTCCATCTCTTTTTTTTTTTTTTTTTTGAGATAGGGTCTCACTATGTTGTCCAGGCTGGTCTGGCACTCCTGATCTCAAACAATCCTCCCACTTTGTCTTGTCCTCCCAAAGTGCTGGGATCACAGGCACGAGCCACCATGCCTGGCTTACTTCATTCTTTTTCACCGCCACTTGGCATTCGAGTGTACAGATGCTCCACAAATGATTGTGGATTCTCCTATTAATGGACATTTAGGTCGTTGCCAGTTTGCTATTATAATATACATAATGTATATAAAGTCATAAACATTCATGTGTGCATTACTTTGCACATGGTAGAAATCCTGAATTGAGGGCAATGTCTGGATTTAATTTTAATAGGTACTGCCATTAAGACTATTTACACACTTCCACCTACACCGTATATGTGAAACCTGTTTTCTTACCCCCTCACCAGCACTGGCTGTTTTCAATTTTTTTTTTTTCAAATTTGATGGGCAAAAAACCTTCTTTCAGTTATTCTCTTTTCTGTAACTTGTCCATTTCCTATTATTCTGGGGAGTATTTTCAACTTTTTAACTGAGTTGTAGGAACTCTATATACCATTGATTATAATCTATTCTGAATTAGATATGATGCAAACATAATACATGCCATGAACCTTTTGTCATAAGCTTTTTTTTTTTTTGAGTCAGAGTCTCACTCTGTCACCCAGGCTAGAGTGCAGTGGCACGCTCACAGCCACCACAGCCTCGACCTACTGGGTTCAGGCGATCCTTCCGTTTCAGTGTTCCAAGTAGCTGGAACTACAGGTGTGCGCCACCATGCCAATCTAATTTTTTGATTTATGTAGAGATGAGGTCTCGCCATCTTGCCCAGGCTGGTCTCGACCTCCTGGGCTCAGACAATCCTCTCGCCTCAGCCTCCCAAAGTGCTGGGATTAAAGATGTGAGCCACCATCCCCAGCTTTTAAACTTCTTATTGTGGTCCTTGATCCTTGGTGTGTGTGTGTGTGTGTGTGTGTGTGTGTGTGTGTGTGTGAGGTCCTTGGTGTGTGTGTGTGTGTGTGTGTGTGTGTGTGTGTGTGTGTGTGTGTGTGTGTGTGTGTTAGGGTCTTACTGTCACCCAGGCTGGAGTGCAATGGCATGTCCTCAACTCACCTCAACCTTGACCTCCTGGGCTTGGGTGTTCCTTCTCTCTCATACTCAGTTCTGAGTATCTGGTACTACAAGTGGGCACCACCATAACTGGTTAATTTTTTTATTTTGTAGAGACAAGTTGCCCAGGCTGGTCTTAAACTGCTGGGCTCAAACAATCCTCCTGCATCGGTCTCCCAAAGTGTTGGGATTACAGGTCTGAGCCACCACTCCTGGCCTCTGTAGAGGCCTTTAATTTTGCATTATAAAAATCTTTTAATGACCAGGCGCAGTGGCTCACGCCTATAATCCCAGCACTTTAGGAGGACAAGGCAGTAGAATCACTTGAGCCTAGGAGTTTGAGACCAGTCAGGGCAATGTAGTAAGACCTCGTCTCTACAAGAAAAACAAAAATTAGCCAGGTATGGTGGCACATGCCTGTAGTTCCAGCAACTTGGCAGGTTGAGATGGGAGGATCACCTGAGCCCAGGAGGTCGGGCCTGCAGTGAGCTGCACTGATGCCACTGCACTCCAATCTGAGTGACAGAGTGAGATCCTAACTCAAAAAAAGTTTTTTTTTTTTTAATCTTTAATCCTTTCTTTTAAAATGGCCCCTAAGCTTTGTGGCTTACCTTAAAAAGGACTTTTCCACTCTGTGTTGTTTTGCCCTACATTTTCTTTTCTTTCTTTTTTTTTTTTTTTGGTGAGGGGCAATTCGTGTGGTCAAGTCAGTCCCAGGAAAAGAGCAAACAAATGAGATGGAGAGGGGGGAAGGGGATAGAGAAAAGCAAGATGGGGGGGGAGAGAGATGAGAGAGAGAGAGGGAGAGGGAAGAAAAGAGCTTTGCCTTACATTTTCTTCTAATGCTTTTATTTATTTATGTATATGTTCTTATATTTGGCTGCCTGATGCATGTGAAATACATTTTTATGTGTCTAAGAGATAAGACTCACTTTATTTTTTTTCCAGATATATAGCTAATATTCCCGGCACCATTTATTAAATAGTCCACGCTTCGTTCTCTCACCTGTTATGTGAACTTTTTGTGTAGCAAATGCCAGCATACCCTCAGGACCCCCCCTAATGTCTGCTATTGCAGATCTATTGCAATCACCTGCCTATCTATCCCTGCTCCTATCGTTTCAACACCGTTTAATCGCCATGGCTACATGTCGTGTTTTGATCCCTGATAGAACAAGTCCTTGTTTGTTTCTCTGTTTTTCGTAATCTTCATAGCTAATGTTGTACGTTTTCTTTCTTTTTACAAGTTTTTACATGTTAAAGAGATAAATATTAATTTTATGATATGTGTGAGGTAGAACGAATATCGATCAAATGAATACAAATGCCACCCTCACCCTTCATTTTATTCTCAAGATAAATTCTTAAACCGGCATATCTAATTATGTTTAAAATTCTGTTGGAATTATCATTGAAACCACACTGAATTTATAAACTGACTGGAGAGAACTGACATCTTTTAAATAGTAAGAGTTCCCAAACCTAAACATGGCAATTCTTTCCATCTTTAGAAGGTTTCCATGACCATCAGTTAAACCTTACACTTTCTTTCACACAGGCATGCACATTTCCTGATAATCTCTGTATTTTTGCTATATGATGTTTTCTGATTATTGTAGAGATCTAGGTAAGCTACTAGTTTTTACAAGTTGATACTGTAATTCTTATTAAACACTCAAGAGTTCTAATGTTTTTCATTTGATTCTTTTTAATTTTGTTGACAGATAATATACAGAATATAGTGAAACATTCTGTCTTTTCCTTCTCAATATGATATTTATTTCTTATTCTTGTCTAAGAACTACAGCTGGGTCCACCATTAACATTTTGAGTAGCATAGCCTTTATATCTTGTTTCAATGACATGCTTTTATTTTACTATAAAATTGTTTATTTGCTAGTAGATATCTGGTAGATGTCTGGTAGATACCCTTTATCAGCCTAATGAAGTTTCCTTTTCTGACTATCTTAGAAGTTATTTTACTTTATCTATTTTAAATCACAAGTGAGTATTATATTGACTTTTTGATGTTGTTGTTTTAGCACTAAGATGATGAACAAATGGTTTTTCCTTTAACTTTTTAAAATAGTAATGTACATTAATAGATTTCCTAGTGTTGGATCTTTATCGCATTCCCAGAATGAATACTACTTAGTAATAATGAATTTCACTTAATAATGTTTTCCTCGGAGTACTATACTTATGTTTATAAGGTAGATTAGCCTATAATAGTCATCTTGTATGTGTATGTAGTCATTGTCAGTTTTGGTATCTCATAGAATGATAGTTGAGTTAGGACAATTTCCAACTATTTATTTATAATAGGGATTAAATAGTTCTTAAAGTTGGAAGATTTAAAGTACATAAAATCATCAAGGTTTGTATCTTTTGGAGGTAGTTTTTTTTAAATAAAGAAGTACATTTTCCTACCACCTCTTGACATAATATTGATAATTTACATTTTCCTAGAAAAATATCCCTTTTCAAATATATTTTGAGTTTGTTATTTTAAGGTCAAAGATTTGTACTTTTTTTTCTTTCAATTTCCTTTGAGCTTTTAGTTAACTCCTCTCCTTTATTTCTGAAATGTATTTGCAACTTTTCTCTTTTTTCTTGGTCAGACTTAGCAAAGGTTTTGCATACTTCATACACCACTTCAGAGAAGTAGTTTGAGATTTTATGAACAAAGTCCACTGTTTTGTTTTTCCGTTTTTCTGTCATTAATTCAGTTTATCATTTCCCTGCTTATACTTTCTTTGGATTTATTTTACTCTTTTTTAATTATTGAGGTTTTTGGGGTTTTTTTTTTTTTTTTGAGTTGGAGTCTCACTCTGTCACCCAGACTCACCGCTCCCGGCCACCGCAGCCTCGACCTGCTGGGCTCCAGCAATCCTTCCACCTCAGCCTTCCAAGTAGCTGGAACTACAGGCGTGCGCTACCACGCCCGGCTCATTTTGATTTATTGTAGAGATGAGGTCTCGCCAAGTTGCCCGGGCGGGTCTCGAACCCACGGGCTCAGGCAATCCACTCACCTCAGCCTCCCAAAGGCACGGGATTACAGGCTGAGCCACCGAGCCCGAATAATTATTGAGTTTTTAACACTATTATTTTCTAATAAGTGAATTGAGGCTACGAAACGTCTTCTAAGTGCAGCTTTAGCCCTAATAAACAAGTATTGCTTGGTACAGCTTTAATTTTTATTTATTTATAAGTGGTTAATAGTTTCTGTCTTTATTTCTTCTTTAACCCAAGAGTTCTTTAGAGAGATTTGTCTTTTTTCTAAATGGATTAGAACCAGAGGATTCTTCTTTTGTTCTTGCTATTTCATTTTACTGTAATTTCTTCAGAGATATGGACTATGATTTTATGAGTTTTTCTAGCCAACTAGCATATAATCAAATGTTGCAAATGTTTCATACATTGAAAACAATGTAAATTCTCTATTTGATTAATATAAGTTTATAAACATATACAATGTATATCAAATGTGTTTTTAAATTCTGTCTCCTGAATTTATTAGTTTTTGAGAAAGTTGTATTAAATTATCCCATTACAACTGAGGATTTACCAATTTCTCTATACAAAACATACCTACCTGCACATGTATGTATGTTTATTGCAGCAATGTTCACAGTAGCAAGAACATGGAACCAACCATGCTGCCCATCAAAAGAGGACTGGATAAAAAAATGTGGTACATACACGTGATGGAATTTTATGCAACCATAAAGAACAAAATCATGAACTTCACAGCAACTTGGATGGACTTACAGTCTGTAATACTGAGTGATCTTTCACAGAAACAAAGAACTGAGTATCACAATTTCTCACTCATAAACGGACCTTGAACAATTATCATAATCGTATAAGAAAAGGATTGGCAATAGTGGGACGCTCCTGGGAGAGGGGCAGAAGGTGGGATTGGCAGTAGTGAGAATCTGCCTGGGGAAGGGGGGGCGCATCTCATCAACAAGGGTACCTGCATAATGAACATTTTTATATTTGTATATTTAACCTGAATTGTACCCCGCATCTTTAAAATTAAAAAAATTTAAAAAAAGAAAAGCAGAACTTAAAAAAAAGTCAAAAATAAGTAGCTGCATTAAATGTGAATGGCTTAAATTCTTTTAATTTTTTATTTTAATTTTTTAAAGATGTGGGGTACAGTTTAGGATTAGGTAGATAAGTGGTCATTGTACAGGTAAAGTTTGGGCCTCCCTTGGGTCACCACTTTGCCTGGTTTGAGATCAGGTACACTTATTGATGTTGGGTACCCTCCACCCGCACCAGCAGTGTCACACTACTACCAATCCCTTTCTTATAGTGTTATGATTAGTATTCTGTGTACACTTATGAGTGAGAACGTGGTACTCGGTTCTTTGTTTCTGTGATAGATCACTGAGTATTAGAGACTCTAAATCTATTCAAGTTGCTGTGAAGTTCATTCTTTTTGGCTGCATAATGCATAATATTCCATCACGTATATGTACCACAATTTTAAAAATCCAGTCTACTTTTGATGGGCAGCATGGCTTGTTCCATGTTTTTGCTATTGTGAATAATGCATATGCAGGCATCTTTTTCATAGAATGATTTGAGTTCCTCTGGGTATATTCCCAGAAGTGGGATTGCTGGGTCATACTGAAGGTTGATTTTTAGATCTTTTAGGAATTGCCACACTGTTTTCCATGGAGGTTGTACTAATTTACACTCCCACCAACAGTGTAACAGTTTTCCCTTTTCACTGCATCTTCTCTAGCATTTGTTGTTTTCTGAGTTATTGATCATAGCCATCCTGATTGGAGTTAGGTGGCATCCCGATATAGTTTTAATTTGCATTTCTTTGATGACTAGTGAGGTGAGCATTTTTTCATGTATCTGTTGGCTGCTCGTATGTCTTCTTTGAGAACTGTTATTCATATGTTTTGCCCACTTTGTAATGGGGTTGTTTGTTTTTTTCTTTCCGCAACGCCTGAGTTTCTTGTAAATTCTAGATATTAGGCCTTTGTCAGACATACAGTTGGCAAATAATTTTTCACAGTCTGTGGATTGTCTCTTTGCTCTCTTGATGGTTTCTTTGACTTTGCAGAAGTTTATCAGTTTGATGAGGTCCCACTTGTCTATCTTACCTCTCATGGCATGGGCGCTTGAGGACTTGATCAGGAATTGGTTACCAGTTCCAATTTCCATAAGGGTGTCTCCTGTATTTTCTAAGGTTCTTATAGTTTGAGGTTTTATGTTTAGGTCTTTGATCCATTTAGAGTTGATCTTTGTGTGTGGTGATAGGTAGGGATCTTGTTTTAATCTTCTGCACGTGGTCAGCCAGTTTTCCCAGCACCATTTACTGAATGGGTTCTCCTTTCCCCAATGGTTGGTGGTGGAGGCTTTGCCGAAGACAAATTGGTTGAGAAATTGAGGTTTTGCTTCCGGAATCTCTGTCCTGTTCCTTTGGTCTCTATGCCTGTTCTTGTACCAATACTAGGGTATTTTGATTATTGTAGTTTTATAATAGAGTTTAAAGTCTGGGAGTGTGATACCTCCTGCTTTTTGTTTGTTTGTTTGTTTGCTTGTTTGTTTGCTGAGGATTGTTTTGGCAATTTGTGGTCATTTTTATTTCCATATGAATTCCTGTATTGTTGTTTCCAGGTCTGAGAAGAATGCTACTGGCAATTTAATGGGTATTGTGTTAAATCTGTAGATTGCCTTGGATACGATGGACATCTTAGCAATGTTGATTCTTCCAATCCATGAGCATGGTATATTTTTCCATTTGTTTGTGTCATGAGCAGTGTTTTATAGTTTTCATTGTAAAGGTCTTTCACATCTCTGGTTAGGAAAATGCCAAGGTATTTGATTTTTTTTTTTATTTTCTGGCTATTGTGAATGGGATTGTGCTTTTCATTTGGGTTTCTGTTTGTTTATTGTTGGTATATAGAAAAGTGACTGTCTTTTGCACAATGATGTTATACCCTGAGACTTTGCTAAAGTCCTTTCTCAATGCGAGGAGGTTTTTGACAGATTCTCTTGGGTTTCTGAGGTATAGAATCATGTCATCTGCAAAGAGGAATAACTTGACTTCTGCTTTTCCTATTTGGATTCTGCTGATCTTTTCTTGTTTGATTGCTCTAGCTAGGACTTCCAAAACTATGTTGAAAAGGAGGGGTGAGAGTGGTCATCCTTATCTTGTCCCAGTTTTCAGGGGAAATGGTTCCAATTTCTGTCTGTTTAGCAGTATGCTGGCTGTGGGTTTCTCATAGATGGCTCTTACTATTTTGAGGTATATTCAATTTATGCCTAGATGTTCGAGGGTTTTTATCAAAAAGGGGTGCCTTTTATCAAAAGCTTTTTCCCCGTCTAATGATATAATCATGTGGTTTTTGTTTTTACATCTGTTGATGTATTTAATTACGTTTATGGTTGTCTGGCTTATTTCTAACCATTTATTTTTATGTTTACTATTTGCCATTGTTTTGCGTTCAGCTCTTTTTGTTCCCTGACTTTTGTTGGATTCACCTAGCTGTTCCATCTTTTTCTTCTTTTTTAAATGTTTTCAAAAATGTATCTTTTTCTACACTTCTTAGGGATTTTTTTTACATTTTAACACTCACACTTAATGTACATATCTAATCAATGTCTAGAAATAATCAGTATCTCTATTGTCCTTCTGATAAAGGCAAGAATTGTTAAGACCCCTTCGGTTCTGGTTTCACCTCTGTTTTCTGTTCTCTAATCCCCATGCTCCCACATCTACTACTTCTAGTTTGGGATTCCAGTTTCATATTATTTAACAATTATTTCTATATTTTTCATCAATAGTTCTTCAGACTCAGCTTATCTTTAATGGTTTGTGAACCACATCTTTCTCACTGCTATCTTCATAAAATACAAGTATTCATACATATATGTATTTAAATACAGCAATTTTACAAATATATAACATTTATTTCTTATTGTTTTACAACAATATGTCTTAAAGGTTATTTTGAAGAGCGTCTGTGGTCATATACAAAAATATCTTTATTTTGTCCTCTCAAGGGAACACAACTTTGGTTGGGTATAGAATTTGAGCTGCAAAATTATTTACTTTCAGGAATGTATAATATATAAATATTTTGATTTTCTGCACTAGACACTTTTTTCAAAAAAAAGAAATAAAAGGAAATGTGCTAAATTCTTCTGCTTGCAAAAAATATTACTGAGGTTGATGTTTAATACATATAAGAATTGACCTTTTTCCCCCCTTCTTTTTCTAATTTGCATGGGGCAAAGAAGCAAAGAAAATGAAACTGAAAATGGGATTCTTTCTTATAAACTCTTGTGTAAAATGAATTCTAAGTACCATCTGCTAAAGTAAAGAGATTAACAATAGGAAGGAAACTGCAAGAGCTCCATATGCCTGCCTGATCATGTTCTAATTGGAATTATATTCACTCTAGAAAGGGTCTAATTTGAGTAAGTTAACATTGTTTTCTACAATAACACATTTGTTCAAATAACTAACTGTTGATAATAGTTAATGCTAGTAACAAAGGAACCAGATCATACCAATGCATTTGTATTTCTTTAAATTTTACTCTAAAGCACCCTGTTGCTTATACAATAATTTGACACTAAAAGTTGTCATATTATACCATTTTAATGGAGAAACATGCTAAAGAAATATTGCATCTGTTTACATAGAATATTACATGATCTATGTCCTCAGTTACTCTAGTCAATAGAAAACTTAGTCATCGAAGTCACAAAATATAATCCAAAAAAAATCATTCACCATGTAAGTTTCAAGGGCTATTGTGAAGAAGGAAATAAAATCCCTAAAAGAATAATTTTGCACTCTGAAATCTGTAGAATGATAGGGAACATTTTTCTCCCCCTTCTATTCTTCTCACCATCTTCCTCTCCAATTTCCTTGTCATTAGAAAGACAGAGAACTAACTTCACAGATGCTTATTCAAACCAAGGAGAATAATCCATTGTTCATTTTTCAAGTCTTCTGCTGAAAGCTTGTGCCTTTTAAATCACCCACACCATTCCTCACCAGCACAGTCTCTTCAATGACTAACAGTGACCAAAATAGAATGCACAAATTATACCAGCTGAAAGGTCACAAAGAAACAAGTTTGTATGACAAAATTTTGCTGCAAAAATTAATCAAGGAATATTAGTGTAAGTAGTTATCTTTGGCTGTAGAGCTGGGGAAGGGACAGACAGTGCAGTCAGCCATTTTCTTGTTTACCTGGGCACTATTGAAAACGTTTTCATTTATAGTGAAAGCATATATCAACTGTGTAATATTTTTTAAAATAAGGCAAAAATCAAACAAAACATAGTGTTAACCATGAAAGGATCATTAGAGAAGACCTACTCCCAAATCCTTCCGTTGTAATGCCGTAGGCTAAATATTTAGGACCCTCCCAAAATTTATATATTGGAACGTAATTCCCAATGAGATAGTATTTAAAGATGGAGCCTTTGGGAGATGATTAGGTCATGAGGATGGAGCCCTCATGAATGGGATTAGGTTCCATTATAAAGGGAACCCCACAGAGTTTCCTTGCCCCTTCTATCATGTGAGAACACAGTGAGAAGGCATCATCTGTGAACCAAAAAACAGGCCATCACCAGGCACCAAATTTACCAGTGCTTTGATCTAGGACTTCCCAGCTTCCAGAACTGTGAGAAATAAAATTCTGTCATTTATAAGCTACCCAGTTTATAGTATTTTGTTATAGCAGCCTGACCTGACTGAGACATGTATCAATGGTAAAACTACAGAATCTGATACCTCCCAGGTCACAGAGTAACTTAATTTCCAACTCCCACTCTCTACTTAAAGAGGGAGTGGGGACTTTCAGCGCTGCTCTCATCACAGTTGTCCTCCCTGGAGGAAACAAGAGATATCGGAGTCTGAGAGGTGAATTAATCCAGACGCCATATTAAAAAGCTATTATTCAAACGCTGGAGGAAGTAAGGAAATATGCCCAAACCAAAGGATGTGAGTTGGGAGAGAGGCAAGAAGTCAAATCACAGAATCCATCCAGGGATTTAGGACCTAGGATATGGGAACCAGTCAAGATGTCAGCATCAAACTCAACAACTGGTTGCCTCCAACATTACTGATCAGTTTGTCATAAACAGCCAGAGGGACAGGGTGGCAGCCGATGGCAGAGAGCTGGCTGGGATAGAAGTACTATATGTTGAATTTTAGTTTAAAGATTTTTGCACTGCTCTGTCATGTGTCAAACACCAGTAGGGTGGATTTCCTAGGCCCTCTGAGTGATGCAAAAGCAGATATCAAAAGTTACAGATCCGAGGGTAAAAGGAGCTAAAATTCTTCAACTGGAGCTAAAAGCAATCACTAAGGGCTATATTTTTTATATTCCTATAACCTAGCAATATTATTTTTATGTCATTGGGACTGAGTCTTGGGAAAACTTTTGGGCCACGATTTGGCAGAATCCAAAAAGACAGTGAGTTTCAGGGAGACACACAAAAAATGAATAATTTAAGGACTTGGGCACAAATTGTTTTGGTAACAATTACCTCTACTAGTCATGCATCTGTACCATACTTTCCTCTGATAGAAAAATAAAATAATGACAACGTCATAAATAAATAATGTCAAATAAATGTCAAAATAAAATAAAACAATGTCATAACATAATACATACCAAAGTAAATTGAAATTCAGGTTAAATTTCACAATTACTGAAAGTCTCAGCAAAACTCTTGATAATTAATATCCAAAATGTATAAATCTGCTGCAGATATGTGCACATAAATTATAATAAAAAACACTGGTACACAATTTGATTCAAAGTGCTTTTTAGTAAAGTACATAATGATGCATGCTGAGGAAATGCTGGTATATTTAATTGGATATAATTAAAATAATGATATGTGTTTAAAATAATGATATATTAAAACAATTTTAAATGTAAGTGACTGAAGAACCTGTAATAAGAAGTCAAAGCAGTAACTAGTTTTTGATTACCTGATTATTCACAGAGCTAATGCCTTTCATTTACCAAGTAATGCAGGTAATGCTGTCATAATTCACACTGGAGGGATTCTGGGAGCCCTGCCGACAATGTGGACCTCTGCTTCCTCCCCCGTCAGACTAGTTTCACATTCTCGGTCTCTTCTCCTCATGCCAACTCTCTTTTCATTGAAAAAAAAAATTCCAAGCACAGCTGCATTTAAAGAAGAAGAAGAAAAATAATGTCTCCAAGTTCAGTAAATGTTGACTAGGCACTGTAATTCCAGCCCTTTGGGAGGCCAAGGCCGGAGGATTGCTCAGGGCCAGGAGTTTGGGACCAGCCTGGGCAACACAGCAAGACCTTGTCTCTATTTAAATCATAAAAAATGTTTTAAAATTAGCCGAGCGTGGTAGCGCGTGCCTGTAGTTCCAGCTACTTGGAAGGCTGAGGCGGAAGGATCGCCGGAGCCCAGCAGGTCGAGGCTGCGGTGGCCGGGAGCGGCCACTGCACTCCAGTCTGGGCGACAGAGTGAGACTCCAACTCAAAAAAAAAAAAAATGTTTTAAAGATAGGTAAATGTTAATACTCATTGAAGCCGGGCAGTGGTAACATGAGGTTCAGTATATTTTTCATTTCTACTTCAGTGTATGTTTGACATGTTCTTTTATTAACAGAAAAAAAAAGCCTCTACTTTTGAATGTAGACTCTAGAATGTTTGATAACTTTGCTTCTTCCCTATGCAAAGGACATAGCTTATTAACATGTATGTACATGTAATGATTCTACTATCTGAGGCCCAGAGATTTCCTTCAAATAAGTGGACAAACAGCAGATAAAGGTACATTTCTAACTCTTAGCCCTGGTTAGGCAATGCCCCCTGGAAAGATTGTTTTTCGTCTCAGCTGTCCCCCACCATCTTGAAATACGTTTCGGTCCCCTTTCTTGCCTGTCACCATTCTTCTGCCTCAAATTGAACCAATGAGTCATATCCGTCTCATTATTTTTCAGGATCTGGTCCTCGTCCATACACCAGGATTCCTCAGATGAGCAGCCAATGAACCAGTGCCCTACTGCCCAGACATCTCATTACCTTCTGTCCTCAGCTGCCCTGCTGTGACCTCCAGCCAAGCTTAGTTCAACTCCCTGCAGGGTTGCACGGGCAATTAGTGTCCCTGTACCCTAAGCTCTATAATTCATGATCAGATCTTGGGAGAAGCAAATGGCTCGGCTGATTTTTTCTATTCCTGCTTTATATGACTAAGCTTCTGCACTCAAGAGAAGAAATTACTCTCATGGCGCATTTGTAACATTTCTTAAGGATGAAAACATTGTACATGCTCTCTGTATTTCCTTTTTAGCTTATTTTTATGTTTAATAATTGATACATTATAACTTTTTTTTTAAAGTTGAGGTCTCACTCTGTTGCCCAGGCTGGAGCGCAGTGCCATGGTCACGGCTACCACAGTCTCTACCTCCTGAGCTCAGGTGATCCTTCCACCTCAGCCTCCTGAATAGCTGAGGCTACAGGCATGTGCCACCATGCCCAGCAAATTTTTCTGCAGAGATAAATTCTTGCTATGTTGTCTAGGCTGGTCTCAAACTCCTGTACTCAAGCAACCCTCCTGCCTCAGCCTTCCAAAGTGATCTACAGTGAGCCACTAACCAATAACCAAATGTGACCAATAACCGCATTTTTACTAGTTTGAAATAGCTATTCTGGACTTTTGAAAGATAATTCTCAAAAATGTGTCGATTCCCCTAGCAGTTAATACTAACAGTTTTGCAGTTTCATCTTAAGAATGATTATGGAATAGAGGTATCTCTTTTGCACAAACACACGTAAGACATCCTGAAAACAACATCTATTGGAAATAAAGGTCAAGAAGTTTTTTGGTATTATTTTACCTTATAGTGATTCCACTGCAATTTTTTTTTTAAGTTGGAGTCTCACTGTGTCACCCAGGCTGGAGCGTAGTGGCACACTCACAGCCACCATAGCCTCCACCTGCTGGGCTCCGGCGATCCTTCCGCCTCCGCCTTCCAAGTAGCCAGAACTACAGGCGGGCGCTACCATGCCTGGCTAATTTTTTGATTTATTGTAGAGATGAGGTCTCACCAAGTTGACCAGGCTGGTCTCCAACCCGTGGGCTCAGGCAATCCTCTCGCCTCGGCCTCCCAAAACACTGGGATGACAGGCTTGAGTCACCACACATGGTCTCCACTGCAGTTTATAGAGACTTAGATACCAAGCCTTTGACTCTTCGGTGGTGATCGTCTCGTTTATAAATTGTACCCACCCTCTTCTATTCATGTTTTTGTTCTGGTCATCTTTTTATTACTTTATTGCTTAATATCGACTTTAGTAAAGAAGAGGCAAAGAAATAAAGGCTAGAAAAACACAAGCTAATTTGTTGTACCCATTTTTGCATCTCTCCAATGAGACCGGAAGAAAACCTGAAGTCATTGACCAAAATGATACAAATACTCTAAAACTAGAAGTAGTGAAGGATTTGTTTTTGCATCTCAACGCTAGCAAGATAACCACAAAAACCCAATTCTCAAAAACCGTGACTGAATTTTCATAAGATTTTCCAGTTAACAAGGGTGTATATAAACCAGTACACTGTGAGTATCCGGGGTCCTAGCTGGGTGTCTGAAAAATCATAGGCTGTATCCCACAAGAATGTTTGTGTTTTTTATTCTTACATATTATCTATGTTCTGTCTCAAAGAACAATTGAATAATTAATTAATTTAAAAAAACTTTTAGGCCAGGCACAGTGGCTCACACCTGTAGTCCCAGCACTGGGAGGCCGAGGTCAAGGCGAGAGGATTGCTTGAACCCAGCAGTTCAAGACCAGCCTAAGCAACATACTGAAACATCATCTCTTTACAAAAAATGGAAAAATTAGCTAGGCATGGTGGCCTGTGCCTCTAGTCTCAGCTACTCAGGAGGCTGAGATGGAAGGGTCATCTGAGTGCAGGAGGTTGATTCTGCCATGATTATGCCACTGCACTTCAGCCTGGGTGACAGGGTGAGACCCTGACTCAATGTGTGTGTATATCCGTATCTATCTATAGATGTGGATATAGATAGATAGATATACATAGATACATAGATAGATAGATACAAGATATATGTATACATAGATAGGTACATTATATATATTATATACATTATATATTATATACATTATACATTATATACATATATACACAGGTGTATATATATAGATATATATTTCTTTTTAGTTTAAATAAATAAAGGCAGTTAAGTCTCCTCTCAGCAAGTTTCAGCATTGCCAATTTCGTTTTCTTGACATTTCTCCCTGTTTCCTCTCATTTCCTTCTCAACCATCCACTATCACTGACTCAGATCTCCACTACCAGATTTATATATGGCGGAAAATGGGACAGCACACAGAGAAAGAACAAGAAAGGGTGAGGAGGAATGAAAGGAGCCAACAGAAACTTTTACTGAGGCCAGGGTTTGGAGATTATGCTGCAAACTAAACACAAAGCAGCCAAATTGTTTATTTTCCAGTTAGTGGAATTTTCTTCTTCAATGTCAAGAGACAGAAGTCAGACTTTTAGAAAGTCACAGTTTTCCCAAGACTTAAAAAGAAAGATAGCCGTGAGCACGCACATATTCTTGGAATACTTGTCGGTTAGAGCTGACGTTCCTCCACTGGATGTATTTACAGGCCAAAATGCAATCAAGCTTGGGAGCCCCTGGCTCTAGCTCCAGCTGCAAAGGAGGTGAATACAGATTTCAAAATCACATCTTCAGTCTCCCAATGCATTCTGTGCTGTCCACGCCCCTTCCCCAACTTGGAGATTCAAAACATGACTACCTATTATTTGAGAGATTGTAGTCTAAGGAGTTCATTTTATTTTCTAAATCTTTGAAAGACAAAGAAAGGCATGCAGGGGTCAAAATATGTAAGGTGTTAAAAGCCAAGATAGACTATGGGGGCCTTACCAGACTGGAAAAAAAATTGCACAGCAAAAGAAACCATCCAGAGAGTAAAGAGACAACTCACAGTATGGGAAAAAAAAAAAAATTTGGAAAGAATGTATCTGACAAAGGTTTCACATCCAGGATCTACCAGGAGCTCAAACAGATTGAAAGGAGAGGGGGAAAAAAAAAACAACCCCATTAAAAGACACATCTGAAAAGATGACATACAAGCAACCAATATATATATATTTTTAAATGCTAAGCCTCACTAATCACCAGAAAAATGGAAATCAAAACTGCAATGAGATACCACCTAACTCCAGAAAGGATGGCTGTCATTAGTAAGTAAAAAAACAACAGGCGTTAGAGCAGCTGCAGAGAAAAGGGAATGCTTCTACACTGTTGGTGGGAACGTAAGCTAGTTCAACCTTTGTGGAAAGCAGTGTAGCCATTTCTCAAAGAACTAAAAATCGAGCTTCCGTACAATCCAACAATCCTCTCCTGGGAATATACCCACAGGTACATAAACTACTCTACCAAAAAGACACCTGCACAGGCATGTTTATTGCAGCACTATTCACAATAGCAAAAACATGGAACCAACCCAGACGCCCACTGAACAGAATAAAGAAAATGTGGTCCATATACATGATGGAATATTATGCAGCCATAAAGAAAAACAAAGCTATGGCCTTCGCAACAACTTGGATGCAGCTGGAGACCATCATACTAAGTGAACGTTCACAGAAACAAAACTGAATACCACATGTTCTCACTCATAAGCGGGTCCTGATCACTAATGACTCTGGCACAAGGGTGGGATTGGCAGACGCTGGGCACTGCTGGGGAGAGGGGGAGAAAGGAGAGAGGGGGGCAAGTGGCAACACACTTGGGTACTTGGTTCACTATCAAAAGGAGAAAGGTCCAACCAGCAGCCCAAACCTCACCTGCATGCAACCTACTTATATAATAAATCTCTACTTGTACTCCGCAACTCTAAAATTGTGCATGCGTGCGTGTGTGTGTGTGTGTGTGTGTGTGTGTGTGTGTGTGTGTGTGTGTGGTGTTAAATGCCATGCCCAAATAGTGGGAAGCTGTTGGGAGGAACAGAATTGGCAGTAGTGGGAAACTGCCAGGGGAGGGGGGGCATATCCCATCAACAAGGGTACCTACATAATGAACATTGGTACACCTAACCATGAATTGTACCCCACATCTTTAAAATAACAAATTTTTGAGGAAAAAAAATGCCATGCCAAGAAACATTACTTTTCCTTTAGGGAGAGCTAAGATCATTTTTTTGTTTTGTTTTGTTTGAGTTGGAGTCTCACTCTGTCACCCAGACTGGAGTGCAGTGGCCGCTCCCCGCCACCGCAGCCTCGACCTGCTGGGCTCCGGCGATCCTTCCACCTCAGGCTTCCGAGTAGCCAGAATTACAGGCACGCGCTACCACGCCCGGCTGATTTTTGATTTATTGTAGAGATGAGGTCTCACCAAGTTGCCCAGGTGGGTCTCGAACCCGCGGGCTCAGGCAATCCACTCACCTCAGCTTTCCAAGGCGTGAGATTACAGGCTGAGCCACCGAGCCTGGCTCTAAGATAGGTTTTTAAGCAGAATATTAGTGAGAACAGGTTTATTTAAGAAAGACAGTTCTGTACACGCCAACCTCTTTCAAAATAATGCCTAAAGTTGATATAATCCACCACCACACTCAGTTAATTTTTTATTTTTTGTAGCGACGAAGTCTCGCTATGTTATCCAGGTTGGTCTCAAACTCCTGGGCTCAAGCAATTCTCCCACCTCAGCCTCCCAAAGTGTTGGGATCACAGGTATCAGTCACTGTGCCTAGCCTAGGAAGAATTACTTTTGTAGTGGAGACAAAACATAAGAGCTAGCATTAAAAAAAAAAAAAAAAAAAAAAAAGGATTTGTTCGGGTGATAAGGAGGGGCTGGAATAAAAAAAAAAATAAAATGATAATGTGGAAAGAGGCTCCCTAACTTTTGGTGAGAACCGATGATAACCCGTAGAGAAACAAAGACAATGAAGATGAATCTGAGAAACATTTGGGTGGTAGAAGCAGCAGGACTTGATGATCATCTGGGCTTTTGTGCTTGGATTGTCACTTAGGATGTCTACAACTTGGGGGAAATCATTCATGAAAATGGAGCACACCACTGAATGGTGAAGTCAGTGGGCAAGTTGATAGGTGTACCTTGAGACACGTGTGTAGTACATTCTGGAAGTTCTGTCCCAGCGGGCAATTGGAAATAAGGGGCTGAAAATGGAGACTTGGAGTAGGAAGGCATTGGTTGAAACGATAATCGTGGTTTCAACTGATTATTTTAAAAGCACCTAATTTCCCAGGGAAAATGGTCACTAGGCCCACACTGTTTCTAGAGCTTGTATCGCACTAGACTCCATTTGTCCAACGACGTGGGATTTTATTTCCTGTAATTCTGATCATCTAATTCTCCGCTAGTATCAGGATTCCTACTCTGTCACACTCTGGATTAAGCAACTGCCAATCTCTGCTTTAAATTCTCCATTGGCTTCCTATTTCATCTAGAACAAAATCCAGACTCCTGTGCAGGATCTACCAGCCCGACGTGATCTAGACCGAAGCTATTCCTGACCACATTTCCCATCACTTTCCCCATGATTTCCTGTGATTCCACCACTCTGGCCTTCTTTCTGGTCTTCCAACACACAGAGATCTTTTTCATTTTGGAGCTTTTCATGTGCTCGTTTCTTTGCCTAGAAGGTGCTTCCTTGGCCTGCCTCATAGTGGGTTCCTTTTCTTCACTCGGATCTCAGCTCATCTGTCACCACCTCCAAGGAGCCTTCCCTGCCCCTCTTCCTAAAGAACCACCCTCAGCATGGGTGTGTGTGTGTGGTGTGTGTGTGTGTGTGTGTGTGTGTGTGTGTGTATGTGTAAAAAATAAATAAATAAATAAAGATAAATAAAGAACCGCCCTCACCCATATATGATTACTCTATCACATCACTTTATCATATTTCCTTCTCGGAACTTAACCTCTAACCAAAAGTATATTGTTAGTTGTTCATCGTTCATCTTTCCTTCAAGGACGTAAGTTTCATAAGAGAGACCACGTCAATCCGGCACTGATAACAGAACCCAACACCCAGAAGCTTTTGAATATTTGTGGAATGGTATCTTGTAGAAAGAATAAAAGATTCAGGCATTTATAGCAAGTCACACTAGATTTGCAATCAGAAGGCACTGTTTTGTTACTATACAACCGGTGTTGTATACTATACAACCTTGGCTAAATCAACCTCAATTTCCATATCCTCTAAAATGTGGCCAAAAATGTCTGTCCTGCAAACGTATTGGGGCTCTCATGAGACTTCAGTTATTCATTCATTTATTCATTCATCAACAAATGCTTCTCAGGTGCCTTCTATATGCTAAGCACTGTATGAATTTCTGGGGATACCGTTATGATTAAGGAGTTTATTCTAATGGCATTTACTCTAACTTCCAAATCTAGGAGAAGTTACAAATAGCACAATTCTTATCCAAAGGACCAAGTACAGAGTGCTATATGCAGCACATAGGAGCACCAAATCCATCCTCACAGAATCAGGGAAAAGTGACAGTAGTAGTGACAAACACGGCAAAGAAGGCTGGGAGGTGAGTAAGCAGAGAAGAAGAAAACGGTCCAGACAGAGTAAGAACCTGCGCAAAGGCCCAGAGGCAAACAAGGACAAGGCATATTTATTTACCTCTTTGTTCCTACATATTATTCAGTATGACTAAGACTAGGAAGAGGGAATGACAACACAAGTCAGGGCTGGAGCTCCAAAGAGAATCCAGGTCATGATGGGTCTGTGCACCAGCATAGACATGTTGGAGACCTTCAGCAGAGCCACACCAAAGGAGTCAGTAGTGAAGAGAGTAGGTCATGGGGGCATGAACAGAGTTGAGTCTAGGAATAGTCAGAGGATGGTGGCATGTGCCTGTATTCCCAGCTACTCGGGAGACTGAAGTGGAAGGGTTGCCTAAGTCCAGGAGATCGAGGCTGCGATGAGCCATGATCATGCCACTGCATTTCAACCTGGGTGACAGAATGAGACCTCAACTCAAAAAAAAAAAAAAAAAAGAAGGGGACAAAATAAAAGAACAAGAGAGTTGCCTGTGAAACCAAGAAAGATGGAAAGAATGGGTGGCTTGAATTAAGAGTGGTGACGGTAGCCGGGCTCGGTGGCTCAGCCTGTAATCCCGTGCCTTTGGGAGGCTGAGGTGAGTGGATTGCCTGAGCCCGAGGGTTCGAGACCCACTGGGCAGGCGAGACCTCATCTCTACAATAAATCAAAAAATCAGCTGGGCGTGGTAGCACATGCCTATAATTCTGGCTACTTGGAAGGCTGAGGCGGAAGGATCACCGGAGCCCAGCAGGTCAAGGCTGCAGTGTCCGGGAGCGGCAACTGCACTCCAGTCTGGGCAACAGAGAGAGACTCCAACTCAAAAAAAAAAAAAAAAAAGAGTGGTGATGGTAATAGATCAAAGAGATTGGTGATTCATTAGGGAAAACAGGAGAGGGAGTTCTGAAGAACAATGCCCAGGGCTCAGATTTGACCAGTTGGAATGATGTTGGTATCATTCACAGGTACAGGAAACCCAGGAAGGACAGCAGAGTACAGAGAAAGATGACATGTGAGATTCTGGATGTGAAATGGCTCCCGAAAATCAAAATTACCACCTGTCAAACCATGTTTTAACCTGTTTATTAAGACAGAGATCCTTAACCTCTGGACCACAGACTGGTACCAGTCCACGGACTATTAGGAACCAGGCCACACAGCAGGAGGTGAGCGGCAGGTGAGTGCACAAACCTTTATATTTACAGCTGCTCCCCATTGCTTGCATTTACTGCCTGAGCTCTGGCTTCTGTCAGATCAGCAGCGGCATTAGATTCTCATAGGCGTGCGAACCCTATTGTGAACTGTGCATTGGAAGGATCTAGGTTGCACATTCTTTGAGAATCTAATGCCCAATGACCTGTAGTGGAGCTGAGGTGGTGATGCCAGTGCTGGGGAGAGGCTGCAAATGCAGATTAACATCAGCTGTGAGATTTGACTACCCAGAGATCATAATAAATCAATTGCTTGCAGATGCATATCAAAACCCTATCAGTGAGTGGCAAGAGAACTGATGGACTTCAATTGTACAGCTGCATCTAGTGGCAAGATTTAAGTCAGAATCCAACACTTAATTTAGTCTGTGCACGGCCTGTTCATTATTTTATTTATCACTTCTACCCACGCCTCTTTCCCACACTGCACACTTGTCTCAGTCACCGTTTTGGTAAGCCCACAAGCGAGCCATAGCCAAAATGAGTGAAAAAACAAACGTCATTATAAAGCTTCTTTGAAAAGGGGGAAAGGCCTAATGATGAGACAGCAGAAGACTCTAAGACTGCCAACAAAAAGAAAGTTGTATTTAAAAGAAAATACCAAGAGTCCTACTTAAATTATGGGTTCATCACAACAGATGATTCACATTCTCCAAGCCCTCTCTGTGTAATATGTGGTAACCTACTATTCAACAAAACTATGAAAACTCCAAAACTGCTTCACCACATGGAGACCAAGCGCCCTGCATTAAAAGACAAGACTTTGGAGCTTTTCAAAAGAAAAAAAAATGTGACCACAAAGAACAGAAACAATTACTGAAGGCCATCACTTCATCAAATGTGTCTGCACTGAGAGCATCGTTCTTAGTGACTAACCGCATTGCTAAAGCTAAGAAGCCTTTTACTGCTGGTGAAGAGTTGATCCTGCCTGCTGCTAAGGACATTCGTCATGAACTTTTAGGAGAGCCTGCCGTCCAAAAGGTGGCACATGGTTCCTCTTTTGGCTAGCACCATAACTAGATGAATTGATGAAATAGCAAAGGATACTGAGGCACAATTGTTAGAGAGGATTCATGAGTCATGGTATACAATCCAGGCTGACAAGTCTACCAATGTTGACAACAATGCTTGTTTTGGGGCAATACATTTTCAGGAGGATGAGCATGAGGGTGTGTTATGTGCACTTTTGTTGCCAACCAATACCACAGCTGTAGAACTATTCAAGTTATTTAATGTTTACATATCAGGAAAACTAAACCAGTCATTTTGTATTGGTATATGCACAGATGGAGTGGCTGCCATGATTGGAAGACTTTCTCATTTCACTACTCAGGTCAAAGAGGTTACTTTTGAATGCAAGTCGACGTACAGTGTCACCCAGACAGAAATGCTGGCTAAAAATATCCCCTGAACTTAACAACATTTTGCACGATGTGATTAAAATTACCAACAACATTAAGGTCTATGCCCTTAACCCACATCTGTCCTCACAGCTCTGTAAGGAGATGGTCACAGAAAACATGTGACTTCTCTTATACACAGAAGTGATAGCTTTCTAAAGGCAGATCCCTGGCCAGAGTTTTTGAATTATGAGAACCGCTCCAGAGATTCCTTTTAGAGAAACAGTCCCTGCCGGGTGCGGTGGCTCAATCCGGTAATTCCAGCACTTTGGGAGACCGAGGTGAGAGGATTGCCTGAGTCTATGGGTTCGAAAACAACCTGGGCAACTTGGCGAGACCTCATCTCTACAATAAATCAAAAACTTAGCTGGGCATTGTAGTGCGCACCTGTAGTTCCGGCTACTTGGAAGGCTGAGGTGAAAGGATCACCGTAGCCCAGCAGGTTGACGCTGGGGTGGCCATGAGCATGCCACTGCACTCCAGCCTGGGTGATGGAGTAAGACTCCAACTCACAAAAAAAAAGAAAGAAAAACAGTCACAGCTGGGCTCAGTGGCTCAGCCTGGAATCCCGCGCCTTTGGGAGGCTGAGGTGAGTGGATTGCCTGAGCCCGCGGGTTCGAGACCCGCCTGGGCAGCGAGACCTCATCTCTACAATAAATCAAAAAATCAGCCGGGTGTGGTATCGCATGCCTGTAATTCCGGCTACTCGGAAGGCTGAGACGGAAGGATGGCCGGAGCCCAGCAGGTCGAGGCTGCGGTGGCCGGGAGCGGCCACTGCACTCCAGTCTGGGCGACAAAGTGAGACTCCAACTCAAAAAAAAAAAAGAAAGAAAGAAAAACAGTCACTACCGGCAGCGCATTTCAGTGACACAGAATGGGTCACAAAAATTGCTTACTTGTGTGACATATTCAACCTGCTCAATGAACTCAATCTGTCACTTCAGGGGAGAATGACAATGGTGTTCAAGTCGACAGATAAAGTAGCTACATTCAAAGCCAAAGTGGAATTATGGGAGTGATGAGTAAACATTGGAATTTTTGACATGTTTCAAACATTAACAGAGATTTTAGAAAGAGACTGAGCCAGGGCGTTCTTTCTCCCAGCTGGTGCATGATCACCTATCTCAGCTTTCAAGAGTCTGAGCATTACTTCCCAACTACAAAAGACACCCAAACTGGGAAGGAATGAATCCGTGACCCACTTGTGAATAAACCAGGTGAATCAACTTTGCGCTAAAAGAGGCTCATCGCCCTTTAAAATATGTTTGAGGGCAACCCCTTCGGGTCCCCTTCCACTGTGGGAGCTTTTCTGTCCTCTCAATAAATCCCGCTTCCTAAAAAACAGAAGAAGAAAATATGTTTGAGACAACTTCAAATCTCCATACATTCTGGATTACAGTTGAGGCAGAATATCCTGAGACTGAATGAAAGATTGAAAAAGCCTGCTTCCATTTCCAACATCCTATCTTTGTGAAGCAAGGTTTTCTGCAGTGACAGCAACCAAAACAAGGTTATGGAGTGGACTGAACATAAGCAACACACACCAGGTGTCATTGTCTTCCATCACTCCCAGATGGGACCGTCCAGTTGCAGTAAAACAAGCTCACGCTCCCCCTGCTTCTGCACTATGGTGATTTGTATAATTATTTCATTATAGATTACAATAGAATAATACTAGAAATAAAGTGCACAATAAATGTAATGTGCTTGAGTCATCTCAAAACCATCACCACCACCACCCCCATCTGTGCAAAAATTGTCTTCCATGAAACCAGTACCTGATGCCAAAAATGCTGGGGTTCATTGTGTTACAGGATTTCACTGATGAATCTTTAATAGCAGCAGTCTTTTCCTAACTTGGTGAAGAGATAATAATTAACGGATAGGATTTCCTTAATCTTAAACTCTTCTATACATTTTTCTTAAATTTTAGATTCTATTTCTGCTTGTCTATAACGGTCTGGCTCAAGATAAAACTCTATACTTAGTGATTGTTTGAGATTGGGGTCTGCAGGAAGCAGACTCCAAGACAGAGTTATGTAAGTAGGAAGGGAACACATTCTCAAACTTGCTCAGGGTAGCATATTTTCTGGCTATCAGGGTGCCCTTAAAGAGGCTTGAAATACTGAAATAACAGATTTATAATCACTTTGTGGCATGGAGGTGCACTGTCCAGATTCCCTTTCATTGAAGAATGTATTGGCCCAGCTGTTGGTTGTGTGGTCATCAGACAGCCTTTAGTTATCAGAGATTGATAGTATACAGGATATAGATGAAGGAATGTCTTTGGGATCAACACCTGCGAAAAGGTGAGGCAGAGGTCAAGGGCAATGTAGGCAGGCCAATAACAAAAATATATAATATATATATCTCATTATGTTGGCCAGGCTGGTCTTGAACTCCTGGCCTCAAGCAATCTTCCCACCTTGGTCTCCGAAAATGCTAAGATTTCAGGCATGAGCCATCACTCTTTTTTTTTTTTTTTGAGTTGGTGTCTCATTCTGTTGCCCAGGCTGGAGTAGGAGCACGCTCATGGTTTGTCATAACCTTGACCTCCTGGGCTCAGGTGATCCTCCCACCTCAGCCTCCAGAGTAAGTGGGACTGCAGGCATGTACCACTTCACTTGGCTAATTTTTTTTTTTGGTAGAGATGGGGTCTTGCTATGTTACCTAGGCTGGTGTCAAATTCCTGGGCTCAAGCAATCCTCTTGCCTCAGCCTCCCAGAATGCTGAGATTGCAGGCATGAAGTCACTGCACCCAGCCCCTATATTCTTTTTTTTTTTTGAGTTGGAGTCTCACTCCATCGCCCAGATTGGAGTGCAGTGGCACACTTCTGGCCACCACAACCTTGACCCGCTGGGCTCTGGCAATCCTTCCGCCTCAGCCTTCCGAGTAGCCAGAATTACAGGCACATGCTACCACACCCGGCTGATTTTTTTTTTATTTATTGTAGAGATGAGGTCTCACCAAGTTGCCCGGGTGGGTTTCCAACCCACAGGCTCAGGCAATCCACTCATCTCAGCCTCCCAAAGCGCTGGGATTACAGGCTGAGCCTCCGAGCCTGGCCTATATACAATTATTGAGCACTTTTTTGTGTATCAGGCATGTGTTAGACACTGGACCAATGGCAGATAACATAGAAACAGCCTTTGTAGAAATCACAATCTAATGAGGGAAATTATTTCCTTAAAAAGAAATATAATTGTACAATTAAAGTTCTCGGCCAGGCACAGTGGCTCACACCTGTAATCCCAGCACTTTGAGAGACAGAGGTGAGACGATTGCCTGAGTCCAGGGGTTTGAGACCAGCCTGGGCAACCTGGTGAGACCCTGTCTCAGAAATAAATTAAAAAATTAGGCCGGGCCCAGTGGCTCAGCCTGTAATCCCGCGCCTTGGGAGGCCAAGGTGAGTGAATTGCCTGAGCCCGCGTGTTCGAGACCCGCCTGGGCAACTTGACGAGACCTCATCTCTACAACAAACCAAAAAAAGATTAGCTGGGCGTGGTAGCCCACGCCTGTAGTTCCAGCTACTTGGCAGGCTGAGGCGGAAGGATCGCCGGAGCCCAGCAGGTGGAGGCTATAGTGGCCATGAGCATGCCACTGTACTCCAGGCTGGGCAGTGGTGAGACTCCAACTCAGAAAAACAAAATACTTTCCCGTGGAGATAAGTGCAGCACCGTCCGGGGAAAGCCCCTCCAGAAGCCCCCAACATTCCTGGGCTCGTGGCCCCTTCATCTTCAAGGTCAGCAGCAAGGCCTCTTTTCTCCTCTCTGACTTTGCTTTTGTTCTTATATATTCTCTCTGACTGATCCTCCAGCTTCCTCCATCGAAAGGCCCGATAATTACATCAGACACACAGGGATAATCTAGGATCATCTCCCTATCTCAGAACCCTTAACTTAATCACATCTGCCAAGTCCCTTTGGCTAGTAATGTAATTTACTCACAGGCTCCGGGAATTAGGGTGTGGACAATTAATTAATGGAATATGGGGAGGGAACAGTATTCAGCAGACCACATTCAACTGCCTCATCTTTAAAATGGGTATAATAAATCAGGGCGCAGTGGCTCACACTTGTAATTCCAGCACTTTGGGAGGCTGAGGCAGAAGGATCGCCTGAACCCAGGAGGTCAAGGATTTGATGAGTTGTGAACGTGTCACTGCACTCCAGCCTGGGCAACAGAGTGAGACTCAGACTCAAAACTAAATCAACAAAATAAAACGGGTATAATAACAGCACCACCTCATCTGGTTGTTGAGAAAAGTAAATTCATATCAAGTGCTAAGAGTATTACCTGGTACAAGCTGGGCTCGGTGGCTCCGCCTGTAATCCCGCACCTTTGGGAGGCTGAGGTGAGTGGATTGCTGAGCCCACGGGTTCGAGACCCGCCTGGGCAGCGAGACCTCATCTCTACAATAACTCAAAACATCAGCCGGGCATGGTAGCACATGCCTGTAATTCCAGCTACTGGGAAGGCTGAGGCGGAAGGATCGCCGGAGCCCAGCAGGTCGAGGCTGCGGTGGCCGGAAGCGGCCACTGCACTCCAGTCTGGGCGACAGAGTGAGACTCCGACTGAAAAAAAAAAAAAAAAAAGAGTATTACCTGGTACAGAGAAGATCCTCAACAAGTGTTAGCAACTATTTCTACCACACAGACCTCTTTATCTGTCCTCCTTCCTCATCCCAGGGGTTTCTGCCTTAGTTCCATCCCTGATCATTTCAACTGTTTTCACAATCATCTCTCTGACTTCAGTTTTGCCCTCTGATACACATATATCTACAGCCCTAGACTTCCACCCTCCACACCACCACCAGATAGAACCACAGTAATCACATTTCATTAATTCAGTCACTCAATAAATATATGTATTGTTGTGTCTACTATAAACCAAACACCTGTAATTATTGTCTACATGCCCAATTCCTCTGCCAGGTATTACATCTTGTTATCTCTTTCTCTGGCAGTTCACAGACCCCAGACTCGCCTCCCTAGGTGCTCAAGAATGCCTAATGAATACATTCATGTGCAGACCAATCTCGTTACAACATTCTAGAGTTCTGTGATTCTATCAGGGAAGGAGTCCTATTAAATCCTCATCAGGCGAGTACAGTGATTCATGCCTATAATCCCAGCACTTTGGGAGGCCAAGGCAGGAGGATCACTTGAGCCCAGCAGTTTGAGACCGGCCCAGGCAACAAAGCAAGACCTCACCTCTCCAAAAAATCAGCTAGTCCTGGCTACTGGGAAGGCTGGGGCAGAAGGATCGCCTGAGCCCAGGAAGTTGAGACCATGATATGCTGGGATCATGCCACTGCACTCCAGCTTTGGTGACGGAGTGAGACATCAACTCAAAAAAAGAAACCAAATTATCATCAAAAGAACATATTCAGATTGTTTGTAAAGCAACTGAGGTGCTGTAAAAATGTACAACTCTAGCTCAGTGCATTCCCAAGAAGCATCCCTGAGCCTCCGTGTCCCTTAGGCCTCTTTACCCAGAGCAGCACAGACACAGGATGGCAGAGACAAGCCGACAAAGGCATAGAGGCCGGAGGTATAGCACACCTGCCATGCCACTTTTAGAAAGGAGAATCGAGGGATGTGGGTTACCATTTTGGTTAAGATATATTTTCTCTCTTTCAACATAATCTCATTTCCTCTCCACCACCACCACCAAAAAAAAAAAAAAAAAAAAGCAAGATACTGAGAAGGACCCTTGTCAGTGCGCCCCATTCAAGAGTGCCTGCCAAACCAATTAATACCTCCTGAATGTTATCTCCCTGCTATGTTAATGTTATGTTAATAAATGCAATTAAGATAACATTCAGGAGGTGTTAATTGGTTTGGCAGATGTACATGAATAAGAAGCACAGATATTTTGCTTTCCCTATTTATGGAGGCAGGAAGTGACACAAAGTTGGACAAAAGGAAACTTAATTTGCCTCCAGTCTCTTTTGATACCACTTAGGCCTTTTCTGTTAAGTCATATATGGAATTTTTTTTAAATGCTAATTTAGATGGTATTACAAAGATGAAGTGATTGTCAAATGTTGCAAAAACACTGAAATTGTCTTGCCACAGGAATTAACATGATGTTTACGCGCTTACAAAAGCTATATATGCCATATATGCTATATATACACATACACACTCTCTTTTAAATGTGTCTATAGCATATATGCAAATGAGCTCTCATGCTAATCTGTGAAGCAGATTGTTCCAGGGGACTAACTTCTAGACTATTCTTGATGTAATTAGTCTTTAATGTATTCTGGTGACTTAAGGGTTAATGGTTCTTTTATCCTGACTTACGGTAAGATGGTGGCTTTTACTTTTTGTGTTGGAGATTATACACACACATGCACACACACACAGTGTACTTTACTTTGCAAAATAGAGGTTTTCTCTGAAAATAAGTCTATATTTGTATAGCCTTGGATCAAAGAGATATTACACCGCCTTGCCCTCGGGGACATTGTGTCCATTTCCGGAAGCTGGCATTTGACAACGCATCCCATGGCCTTTGTCAGTTGTACTCTGCCCAGGACTTTGTTAGGACACACCTTGATGAGACCCATCACAATCTATGATGTGAGAAGATCGGTGCACAGACCCAATAGGTTCCTTCCAGTTTGGGAGGGCAAATTATCAGTGTCTACTTTTGGACCAAATGAGGAGAACTAATTTGGTCTCCAAATGAGGAGACATTATTAAAGACTTTATTCAACCTAGACGTCAAACTGGAAGTATTTTACCTTAGTTCTAAGACTCCATCCGTAAAATGCACCCACCCTTTAAGAAGGGTTCCCTAGGGAAAGAAAAAAGAAAAGGAGGGAACAGAAGAGGAAAAGATGAGAAAGATCACATTACATTTTATATTTATTGCAAGACTAAAGTCCAACTGCAGAAATGCTGAAATACGCATCTCAAATTAAAGAATAAACTGAGTGCACTGGTGCAGGTCTGTAATCCCAGTCACTCGGGAGGCTAAAGTAGGAGGATCGCTTGAGTTCAGGTGTTCAAGATCAGCCTGAGCAACATAGCACGATCCCATGCCTAGAAAAAAAATAATAGAGTGAGTAGCCAGAACATAGTCACTGCTTTGGTTTAGGTGAACTGTTTTGAGCCAGTATCTGTAGCATAATCCCAGAGAATTCACCAATCCTGAGAAACAGATGCAAAAGTTTATTTGCCGTATGCCCATCTACGACACGTCAATGTCCCTTCCTCCTATTTCTCAGTGAAATTTCCTTGGCTCTTACATATAGGATAGCAGGACTGTTCCTAGCTTTAACCTGTGGATATTGGCCATTCCTTAAGTAATAAACGATTGCTGCTCTCCAGTGACCATAAGATGTTATATGAAGACTGTTGTGAAATACCTTTCTAGTCTGTGTGCATGTGTATGCGAATGTGACTGTAATACTTTCCAGTAAGACAGAATCCTTGTGGCTCAAATTCTTGAGGTTTTACACTCCTGGTACCCTCCAGGAGAAGGAGGTGGAGGAACACTCCAAAAAGCAATGACATTGACTCAGTTCCCAAATGCAGTGACATCAACTCAGTATTTCAGGCAGTCCCCACTTGGCTTTGGTTATTTCTGCGCCTGGACACAGATTCCAATGAGAACCCATTTCCAGACCATCCTGCTGTATCCTGCAGGGTAGTGTTACACTAAGCCACCTCCCACCCTAGTGTCCTCAAAGCTCAGGAGACCACCTGAAGATAGGATTATGCCATAAAATCTCATGCTCAAAGCAGCGTACGCCAGTCCAGAAGTCAGTAAACATTTTCAGTGTTTTGGTATTTTGTTTGTTTGTTTGTTTGAAGTAAGTTTTATTATCCACTTTAAAATATTCCTGGGTATGACTGGGTACGGTGGCTCACGCCTGAATTCCCAGCACTTTGGGAGACTGACTTGGAAGGATTGCTTGAGCCCAAGAGTTCGAGACCAGCTTGGGCGACATAGCGATATCTCATCTCTACAAAAAAATTAAAAATCTGGCTGGGCTTGGTAGCTCAGCCTGTTATCCCAGCACTTTGGGAGGCTGAGGTGAGTGAATTTCCTGAGCTCATGGGTTTGAGACCCACCCGGGAAACTTGGTGAGACCTCGTCTCTACAATAAATTGAAAAATTAGCCAGGTGTGGTAGTGCGCGCCTGTAGTTCCAGCTACTTGTAAGGCTGAGGTGGAAGGATTGCCTGAGCCCAGCAGGTTGAGCTGCGGTGGCCATGGGCATGCCACTGCACTCCAGTCTGGGTGACAGAGTGAGATTCCAACTCAAAAATAAAAACATAAAAAATTTGCAAGGCATGGTGGCGTGCACCTGTAATCTCAGCTACTCAGGAGGCTGAGGTAGAAGGATCACCTGAACCCAGGAGGTCAAGGCTGCAGTGAGCTGTGATTGTGCCAGTGTACTCCAGCCTGGGTGACAGTGAGACCTCAACTCAAAAACTACAATAAAGTAAAATATTTCTGGGTAAAATTATTGCCTTCATACTTGGTGGCAGAGATAGCAAATAGATGATATCTGAGTGAACAGAATTGTGTCTCTCCAAAATTCATATGATGAAGCCCTAACCCTCTCCGACCCCTTCCCCAAGTTCTGAAACCACCTATATAAAATTAATACTGGGCCACAGGGTAAAAGCTATAGAAAAGCACCAAGCCCTGAAAAGCTGCCGGCATGGTTAGAATTGAACAAATCTGTTGTTTCTATTGTTGCTTTCACTCCAATAGAGGGCAATTGATTATCTTCATGTCCTGACCCTAGGGGAAGCTGCCCAGCAAGGCTGCTAAATTTCCTTAAACAATGGGCCTAAGACTTGTCTAGAGACAAAAGAGGAAGTTGAAGAACAAAAATGTCTCCAATCTCCAGAGATCTCAGCTCTCCCACACCTGCCTGAACTACCTCTATAATGGCTCATTGCTAGTAGCTGAGGGTCATGGGACTTGCTTTATAAGTAGCATCTGCTGTAAAACCTAAGAATGGTATTTGAGATATTTCTCAGACTTTGTACTTGGACAGACCTGAGGCCCCACCCAGGCCCAGAACACAGCAGGCAGCTGGCTCCACCGGTCCTAAGATGGCCCCTCCCAGAAATTAGCTCTTCCACATGAAGGCAGTATCCACACTCACATGGCATCCTTAGCCAATCAGCAGTCCCCAAGCACCCAGCCCCCCTACCCTCATTCCCCCACCCCTTCACCCTCACCCCCATCACCCCTACCCCCCAGCCTACCCCTCCGGCAAATTCCCTTTAAAAACCCTATCCTTATCCTCTGGCCCAGCATGGTGGCTCAAGCCTGCAATCCCAGCACTTTGGGAGGCCTAGGTGAAAGGATTGCCTGAGCCCACGGGTTCGAGAACAACCTGGACAGCTTGGCAAGACTTCATCTCTACGATAAATCAAAAAATTAGCCGGGCATGGTGGCACACATCTGTGGTTCCGGCTACTTGGAAGGTTGAGGCGGAAGGATCATCTAAGCCCAGCAGGTTCACACTGGGGTGACCACGAGCATGCCACTGCACTCCAGCCGTGGTGACGGAGTGAGACTCTGACTCAAAAAAAAAAAAAAAAAAACCTATCCTCTCAATTCTCAGGGAGGTGGATTTGAGAAATATCTCCTGTCCTCCTGGTTCAGCTGCCTTGTGGTATTAAACTCTTTCTCCACTGTAATGGTTGAGTCAGTCTTGGTTTCCGTGGGCAGCAGGCATTAAAAAACTGGGTCAGAGGCCGGGTGCCGTGGCTCCTGCCTGTAATCCCTGCATTTTGGAGGGCTGAGGTGAGAGGATTGCCCGAGCCCAGGAGTTTGAGACCAACTGGGGCAACTTGGCTCGACCTCATCTCTACAGTACATCAAAAAATTAGCTGGGTGTGGAGCTACCCCTGTAGATCCAGCTACTTGGAAGACTGAGGCAGAAGGATTGCCTGAGCCCAGCATGTTGAGGCTGTGGTAACTGCACTCCAGCCCGGTGGACAGGGTGAGACTCCAACTCCAAAAACAAAACAACACAAAACTGGGTCAGGCTGTAACAACAGTACCTGAGAATGCGATAGTATTTGGAGTTAAAGAGGCCATTAGGGTAGGTCTTAATCCAAGCTGACTGGTATCTGAAAGAAGACTCCACACCCGGCCAGGACCAAGAGACTTATTTAAAGGGGGCTGTTACAGAGAGGATCTGTAACGGGAAAAAAGAAAAAAGAGAGAGAGTTGCGGGGCTGTATTTATCAGCCTGACAGGGACCGGAAGGGTCGTGCCACGTTCCTATTGGAGGAGCTGCATGGGAGTAGGGTGGGGCCAATGCCATGTTATAGTCCTATTGGACGCATAACAAAGCTGGCTACGGATTGGAGGCTTTCAGGTTTGAAATTCACGCGGGAAGGTTTGAAATTCGTGTGGCGGGGAATTATGCTCACAGAAGCAGGGAGGGAGGGCCTTTGTTGTCTGGTGTGTCGGCGCCATTTTGGGAGCCGCCCCTCTGGTCGCTTCCTGCACCCTTCAGTATCCCTTATAAGAAGAGGAAGAGACACCAGGGACGCGTGACCCCAGAAAAAAACCCATGTGAAGACACAATGAGAAGAGGGTCCCCGTAAGGGCAAGGAGAGAGTCCTCAGGCGAGACAAAGCTGCCACATCTTGAACTTGAACAGAACTGTGAGACGTTTCTGTTGTTTAAGCCACCCAGTCTGCGGTCTTGGGTTGTGACAGCCCTGGACAACTAATACACTGAGTGACTGCTACTGGCTGCCTGTGGCACCATGTTCAAAAGGATTCTGCCAATGGAGAATGAGGGCGTGAAAAGTAGGAGGGGGGAACCCAGGAAGAATCCGCGGCCCTTACTCCTCGGAGTGGATGGTGGAGATTGGACTACCTATGTATGTACCTGTATGGAAGAATAAACCCAGAAGTATTTCAATACTGAAGCTCACAATCTGGTTTTCAACAAATAAAAAACAAAAGTACTGCAGTAGAAAAAACCTAATCTTACTCGAGGGCAGTTACTCATTCCACTCTTCAGTTAAAAATAAATGGAATGTTCCGGCTACTCGGAAGGCTGAGGCGGAAGGATCGCTGGAGCCCAGCAGGTCGAGGCTGCGGTGGCCGAAAGCGGCCGCTGCCCTCCAGCCTGGGCGACAGAGTGAGACTCCAATCAAAAATAAAAATAAAAAATTGGCAACCCCTTTGGGTCCCCTCCCACTGTGGGAGCTGTTCTGTCCTCAATAAATAATGTTTTCACAAAAAAAAAAAAAAAAAATAGATGGAATATGTGTGTGTCTTTGTCAGTTTCCTTAACTTCCACTCAGGTCCTCCTTCTGTCTCAGGCATCCATGTGACTGAGACTACAGGCATGGGTCACCACGCCTGGTCAATTTTTTAAACTATTTTTTGTAGAGATGAGGTCTCACTTGTTTGCCTAGTCTGGTCTCGAACTCCAGGGCTCAAGCAATCCTCCCACCTTGGCCTCCCAAAGTGCTGTGATTCCAGGCACGAACGACCGCACTGGGCCTAAAATTTAACATATACTGTTGGTTCTGACAAATCTTAAGCATACAATTGAATAATTGAGTTTGGGAGTTTTGTGTTTCTTTGTTTGCTATATTTTAATGTATCCCTAATTAGTAAATGTATTAATTGGCCAGTGTTCCCATGGGGTGTGCTTTGTTCAGAGCGGCTGAGTGTCTTAAGGAAGAGTTATTTGTGTGGAAAAGCCAGAGACTCTAGCCTGATGGACCCAGTCTCTCTCACTCATGAACAGGGAAGAGAAGAATTGTGGCTATGCAATGTTAGAACTTCAGAGAAACTTTTATTCCATTTATTCTGTGCTTCACCACAGGAACTAGCCACATATCGCCAACACAAGCAAACTCAATTTTGGCAATTCAGAAAGAGCTTAATTCAAGCAGGCCGCATTTTTACTGTTTGCGCATTTGAGTTCTCCCTAACTATTCTAATTATCCATCACTCTCTTCTGCTGAGACCCCTTTGTGTTCTCCTACTGTGTAACCCTGCCAACAGCACACACTTGATTCGGTTTCTCTATATTTTCTCTCTTTTTTTTTTTTTTAGTTGGAGTCTCACTCTGTCACCCAGACTGGAGTGCAGTGGCCGCTCCCAGCCACCTCAGCCTCAACCTGCTGGGCTCCGGCGATCCTTCCGCCTCAGCCTTCCGATAGCCGGAATTACAGGCATGCGCTATCACACACGGCTGATTTTTTGATTTATTGTAGAGATGAGGTCTCACTGCCCAGGCAGGTCTCGAACCTGCGTGCTCAGGCAATCCACTCACCTCAGCCTTCCAAAGGCGCGGGATTATAGGCTGAGCCACCGAGCCTGGTTTATATTTTCTTAAAAGAGTTAAAGTCACCACTGGGGCCCGGAGCTCTAAGGTTAGATACTTTCCTCCCCATTGACTGCACTTGAGTGATTTCCAACCTAAAGCCCCAGCATTACTACTTAAAATTTTATTTTTTAATCTACATACAATGAAATTAATTCTGTTTTTTCGATTCAGGGTCTCACTCTGTCACCCAGACCAGAGTGCAGGAGCACAATCACGGCTTATCCTACTTCATCCTACTGGGCTCAAGGGATCCTTTCACCTTGGCCTCCCGAATAGCTGGGGTTACAGGTGCACACCATCACACCCAGCTAATTTTTTAATTTTTTTGTAGAGACGAGGTTTTGCTGTGTTTCCCAGACTGGGTATTGAACTCCTGGGCTCAAGCAATCCTCCCACTTCGGCTTCCCAAAGTGCTGGGATTACAGGCGTGAACCACTGCACCTGGCCAAAATTCACCCTTTTGATATACAGTTATAAGAGTTTTGGCAAATGCATAGCGACTGTGAGAACAACAACAACAAAAAAGCAGGTAATTCAAAAGCTAAGCTGTTGGAACTTTAAAATATTTTGACTCTTAAGGGAATGTGATTATGGGACCTGAGTCACATAAACAGGCAGCTATAAACAGACAACAGCAACCTTTGTTTCTCTGATTATAGAATAGTCTTTTTCCTTACTTATAGTGTTCGGTAAAATGTTATACATGAGTAAAGGGCACCATGGAAGACCTCTTCCCTCTTAACTGTTGATCTTCACTATCTCTCACATAATGACTTTATGACTATCACATTGTCTAGTTAAATACAATCTTTTAAATAGGAAAATGAAAACAAAAGAAAACAAGCTGGATGGAAAAGAAAACAAACTGTAACTTATTAAATTGCCATAACTCATAAACCAGCTTCATATAGACTTTGTTTTCTGCCTATGTATGACAGACTGCCAGAAATTAACTTTTAACTTTGGAGTACTCACCCACTTCTCTGGAGTTTGTGTTTTCCTGATGGCTATTCCAAGCTTTTCACTTGAATAGACATTTTAAGACTGAATTTTGACCCTTATGAAATTCCAGATTAACAAGACACATAACCACAACCATAATCCATATATATCCATCACTCTCCAAAATGTTTTTAGGCTGACTGCTTTTGGCAAATCACAACTAACCATGCGAAAACACTGGTCTGTTCTCCCTCCCCTATACCTTCAGTTTATGCAGAATGACTTATAAATTGAATTACACAATATTTACAAGGGGGGTGCAAAAATCAGGAATTATCTTTTGGAGGCCGGGTCTCTTGTAGTACACTCAGAATTTGTTCCTCCAGATCAAACGGTCAAACCAAGGTTTTTATCTGAAAGTTTTGAGAAGGTTGCATCAGGATTTGCAGAAGTAGCATCCTTAGTTGTGGCAAATAGGCGATCAGTTCTTTCACCATGACAACACATCTGCCCACCTGTTCAGTAAAAATGGTATGACCTTTGTTCCCCACCTTCGTACCCTACTGTCTCTATTCACCCCATCTTGTCCAGAGAGACTTTTTTTTGTTTCCCTGGATGAAAAATGTCCTCAAAGGGAAACATTCTGCTCATGTGAAAGAAGTGGAACAAAAACCGGCAGAAGCACTAAAAGGCATAAAAATTGACAAGTTCAAAAACTGTTTTGAGCAGTGGAAAAAGCATCTCGATAGGTGTATTGCATCGAACAGAGAGTACTTTGAAGGTGACTGAAGTTTAAACATGTAAGAAGAAATACACAATTTTTATCATTAAATTCCTGGGGTTTCCACCCCCCCAAACTTTTGAATCGGGTTACTTTCACTTAGCATAATAATGGCTTTGAGATTTATCTGTGTTTTTGCGGGTATCAAATAGTTTGTTCTTTCTATTGCCGAGTGGTATTCCACTGCAGGAATATATCAAAGTTTAGTTATCCATTTGCCCATTAAAGAATATCTGGGTTGTTTTAGGCCAGGCGCGGTGGCTCACACCTATATCCTAGCACTTTGAGAGACCAAGACAAGAATATCACTTGAGCCTAAAAGATTGAGACCAGCCTGGGCAACAAACATAGTAAGACCTCATCTCTTAAAAAAAAAAATTTAATATTAGCTGTTTGTGGTGGTGTGTGCCTATAGTTCCAGCTACTCTGTTCTGATTTGGGGTAATTTAGGATAAAACTACTATAAACATTCTTGTGCAGCTTTTTGTGTGAACATAAGTTTATAATTCTCTAGGGTAAATGACCAGAAGTGGGATGGCTGAATCATACAGTAAATTTATATTTAATTTTACAAGAAATTGTCAAACCTCTTAAGAATGGCTGCACTATTTTGCATTTTCACAACAATGCATGAGAATTACAGCTGTAGCTGGGTGCAGTAGCTCACACCTGTAATCCCAGCACTATGAGAGGTCAAGGTGAAAGGATTGCTTGAGCCAAGGAGTTTGAGACCAGTCTGGGCATCATAGCAAGACCTCATCTCTACAAAAAAATCAAAAAGGTACCCAGGCGTGGTGGCATGTGTCTGTAGTTCCAGCCACTCAGGAGGCTGAGGCAGGAGGATTGCCTGAGCCCAGGAGGTTGAGGCCACAGTGAGCCATGATCATTGCACTGCATTCTAGTCTGGGTGACAAAGTGAGATCCTGATTAAAAAAAAATTATCAATTGTTCTGCAACTTCATCAAGACTTAAAAAAAAAAACAAAACTATGTTTTGGCTTATTTTCTGTTTTCAATTTCTTTTATTTCTGTCCTTATCTTTATTTCCTTTTCTCTGCTACCACTGGGTCTAGATTGCTCTTTTTTTTTTCCTTTTAGTTTCTTAAGGTGAAAAAGATTACTGACTTGAGACTTTTTTTCCTTTTCATTTTTTTTGGTCTGTAACATTTTTTTTCTTTTTTTTTTTTTTCTTTTTCTGAGTTGGAGTCTCGCTCGGTTGCCCAGACTGGAGTGCAGTGGCCGCTCCCGGCCACCGCAGCCTCACCTGCTGGGCTCCGGCGATCCTTCCGCCTCAGCCTTCCGAGTAGCCGGAATTACAGGCACGCGTTACCACGCCCGGCTGATTTTTTGATTTATTGTAGAGATGAGGTCTCGCTGCCCAGGCGGGTCTCGAACCCGCAGGCTCAGGCAATCCACTCACCTCAGCCTCCCAAAGGAGCAGGATTACAGGCTGAGCCACCGAGCCCGGCTCATTTTTTTTCTTTTAATAGAGTTTGGTTCTTGTAATGTTGCCCAGGCTGGCCTCAAACTCCTGGCCTCAAGCGATTCTCCTGCCTCAGCCTCCCAAACTGCTGGTGATTACAGGCATGAGCCACCACACCCAGGTCTTATTTTCTATGTAAGCATTTTAGTGCTAGACATTTTTCTCTAAGCACTACTTTAGCTGCATTCCACAGATTTTGATATGTTGTCTTTTTATTTTCATCAGTTAAAAATATGTTTTTAATTTTTTTAGAGACATGGTCTCACTATGTTGGCCATGCTGGCCTTGAACTCTTGACCTCAGGCACCTCAGCCTCAGCCTCTCAAGTAGCTGGGATTACAGGTATGAGCCACCACACTCACTCAATTTAAAATATTCTATAAGCTGGGCTCGGTGGCTCAGCCTGTAATCCTGCGCCTTTGGGAGGCTGAGGTGAGTGGATTGCCTGAGCCCGCGGGTTCGAGATCCGCCTGGGCAGCGAGACCTCATCTCTACAATAAATCAAAAAATCAGCCGGGCATGGTAGCGCATGCCTGTAATTCCGGCTACTTGGAAGGCTGAGGCGGAAGGATCGCCGGAGCCCAGCAGGTCGAGGCGCGGTGGCCGGAAGCGGCCACTGCACTCCAGTTTGGGCAACCGAGTGAGACTCCAACTCAAAAAATAAATAAATAAATAAAATATTTTATATTTTCCTAGGAGGTTTATTCTTTGACCCGTGAATTATTTAAAAGTATATTTTTTAATTTGCAAATATTTGAGCATTTTCCAGATATGTTTGTGTTATTTATTTCTAGCTTCTGCTATGATCAGAAAAAAACATACTTTGTATTATTTCAGTTCTTTTAAATTTGTAAAGGTTTGTTTTATGACCCAGGATACATCTTGATGGATATTCCATGTGCACTTGAAAAGACTACGTATTTTGCTGTTGTCGTGTGAAGCGTTCTATAAATGTGAAATGGTTGATAATGTTGTTCAGGTGTTCTATATATTTGCTAATTTTCTGTCTTCATTTTCTTTTGATTACTTAAAGAGAACTTTCAAGGTCACCAAGTTTAATGGCCTGTCAATTTCTCCTTAATTTTACCAATTCTTATTATGTATGTTGAAACTCTGCTGTTAGGTGCATACATATTTAACATTGTTATATCTTCTTGGTGACTTGACCCTTATATCAATATGCAGTGTCCCTGGTATCTTTTCCTTGTTCCGAAGTGTATTTGTCTGACATAAATAAATCACTCTAGCTTTCTTTTGATAAATACAGTTAGCTCTTTGTGTCCTTGGGTTCCACATCTGCAGATTCAACCAATCACAGATCAAAAATATTTTTCAAAATAAAATTAAAAATAGCAATATGACAGTAAAAAGTAATACAAATTTTAAAACACAGTATAACAACTATTTACATAACATTTGCATTGTATTCGGTATGATAAGTAATCTAGAGATGGCACAGGAGGATGTGTGCAGGCTATATGTGTAAATACTCTGCCATTTTATATACAGAACTTGAGCATCCTTGGATTTTGATAACCACAGGGGGTCCTTGAACCAATTCCTCCTGGATATTTCTATTGCATATCTTTTTGCATCGCTTCATTTCTGTCTATATTGTTGTATCAACATTAATTTCTTGCAGACTTCCTATAGTTAGGTCCTGTTTTTGCTTTTGGTTTTTTAAGCCCTGTCTCTCTTTGGGGGGAAGAGAATGTAATCTTACTCTGCTGCCCAGGCTAAAGTGCGGAGGCATGATCATGGCTCACTGCAGCCTCAACTCCTGGGCTCAAGCCTCCCAAGTAACTGAGACTACAGACTACACCTAGGTGATTTTTTAACTTTTTATAGAGATGAGGTCTCATTGTAATGCCTAGGATGGTCTTGAACTCCTGGGTTCAAGCAGTCCTCTCGCTTCAGCCTCCCAAAGTGCGGGGATTACTGGTGTGAGCCACTGAGCCCAGCAAGCCCTGTCTTTTAATTGATATATTTAGAGGATTTACATTTGTGTGATTACTGATTTATCTGGACTTAAGTCTCCCATCTTAATTATTTTCTGTTTGCCCCCTCTGTGCTTTTGTCATTCAATCTTTTCTTTTCTGCCTTCTGCTGAATTTTCAAATGATTTTTAGTATTTTATTTTAATGTGTCTGTTGATTCTTTTACTATATCTCTTTGTAGTAATATCTTAGAGTTTGTTCCAGGGATTACTATATATATATATACATATATATAGATAAAACTTTTCACAGTTTACAGAGTTCATATTTTATCACTTCAAGAGAAATGTAGAACTCTTACAACCATATCCCTTTCCCCTCCCCCCTTTATTTTGTAGTTGTCTTAGGCTATTACATCTACTTACATTAAAAATGCCATCAGGGCCAGGCATGGTGGCTCACACCTGTAATCCCAGCACTTTGGGAGACCATGGACAGAGAGGACTTGAGGCCAGAAGTCCTAGACCAGCCTGGTCAACCCAGGGAGACTCCATCTCTACAAAAAAAGTGTATATATTAGCCAGTCATGGTGGCATGCACTTGCAGTTCTAGCTACTTGGAAGACTGAGGCAGAAGGATCACGTAAGCCCAGGAGTACAAGGTTTCAGTGAGCTATGATTGTGCCGCTGCATTCCAGCCTCAGCAACAGAGTGAGACCCTGTCTCAAACAGGAAAAAAAGAAAGAAAATGCCATCAGACAACATCGTAATTTATAATTTTTGACTTTAACAGTCATCAGAATTTTAAAGAAAAATTAAGAGGGAAAAAATAGTCTATTATATTTTACCTGCATATTTACCATTTGTGACCATTTGTGTTACTTTTCACACCTGCAGTTCCAAGTTTCACTCTAGAGTCATTTCCCTTCTGCCTGAAGAAACTTCCTTTAATATTTCTTTTGGAGCAAGTTTTCTGGCAACAAGTTCTCTTAGTTTTCCTTCGTCTGTAAATGTTTTGATTCCACCATCATTCCTGAAGGGTATTTTCACTGAATATGAAAATCTAGACTCTCCATTCTTTTCTTTCTGCATTTAAAAAATCCTCAGATAGCCAGACATAGTGATGCAGGCCCATGGTCCCAGCGACTCGAGAGACTGAAGTGGAAGGAATGCCTGAGCTCAGGAGTTCAAAACCAGCCTGGGCAGCATAGCAAGATAGAACTCTTAAAAAAGAAAATACCTCTCAGATAGTTGTGTTGTATATTTCATTCAGAATTTTTCGAGTAATCAGTGGGAAAGACAGAGTGTAGTGAATTAGCACCATATGAGTCAGAACCAGAGCTCATATCAGTTTCCCCACATCTTTGACTTTACCTAGGACTGTTAGTATTTCTTCCCTAGCACTACTGCAACATGGCTAGAGCTTACTGTTCTGAGTCCAGGAAGAGCCTATTACTTGATACTTGGTTCACAGTTAATTTTAGAAGTCAAGGATCTAATCCCACTGTATTCTCTTTCTCTCTCTCCTCCACTATTAATATCTTCCCTCTTTACTGAATCTTTTCCTTGTCTACAAAGCACACTCTAACATATGAGGGGGCATCCCCCCAAAAAACAGAATTTATTTATAAAAAATTGTCTTGTATTTATTCTTACATGTCTCAACTTCAGTCACCTTCAAAGTACTCTCTGTTGGATGCAACACTCCTATCAAGAAGCTGTTTCCACTACTCAAAACAGTTCTTGAACTCAATTCTGATGCCTTTCAGTGCTTCTGCCATTTTTGTTTCAACTCTTCCACATTGGCAAAACATTCCCCTTTGAGGACTTTTTACATTGGGGAAACAGAAAAGTCACTCAGAGCAAGATCGGGTGAATAGGGAGGGTGCTGCATGGAGCTCATGCTATTTTTGCTCAAAAATTGCTGAACACTCAGCGCAGTGTGGGCAGGTGCATTGCCATGGTGAAAGATCCAGTCATCTGTTTGCCACAGCTCCACAAATCTCGAAACTTCCAGAGAGTCTAGACCCTACCACCCTCAAAATACTCAGTCTCTTCAAAGCTCCCAGATAGAAACGTTGGTTGACCTCTTGATCTGGAGGAACAAATTCTGAGTGTTACTCCAAAGGACCCATCCTCCAAAAGATAATTCAGCTTTTTGTTTTGCTTTATTTTTTGTTTGTTCGGATTTTTGTTGTTGTTGTTTTGCTTTATTTCAGGTCTTCCTTGTATTCCATTTTTACAGAGAAAACAAAAACAAACTTCTTTGACTCCAGATTCCACTTTAGCTTCCACTCCAACCTTCTGTTTCCCTAAAACCTGCATACATGCTCTCTCCATTTCCTTACCCCTTCACTGTAATCTTCTCCCATTTGGGCTTATTCCCAGCGCTTCATTTAGACTTGGCTTGGAAAGGTTACCAAATAAAGGTTGCCCGTTATTTTAAAACTATTGAGGGAACTCTTCTTTTGAGTCGGGGTCTCCCCAGATCTATCACCCAGGCTGGAGTGCAGGGGCACAATCACAGCTCAGCACAGCCTCCAACCCCTGGGCTGAAGGGATCCACCCTTCTCAGGCTCCCGAGTAGCTGGGATTACAGGACTACTGACCAATTTTTTATTTTTTGTAGAGTTGAGGTCTCACTATGTTGCCTAGGCTGGCCTCAAATTCCTGGGCTCAAGCAATCCTCCCACCTTGGCCTCCCAAAGTGCTAGGATTACAGGCATGAGCCAATGAACCTAGCAGAGAGAACTTTTTAAAGACTTATTTAGACTTAGATTTTTCTTACCATATATTGCTCTTTTTTATACATAAAATGGAAAATATAAGTGAAATAAATTGGCTCACTATCATCCCTGGGATTTTTTCCCAAGTCATTGATACCAATCCTATAAATTTTGACGCTGATGATAAAGATACCAATGTAGACTTTGCAGGCAATAACCAGGAGTTATTCTCCAGCCTCAAACGGTCTGTAAGTGTTTTGTTCACTGAAAGGTTGAGGGGTTATTTTTGCCTAATCATGCCTATTAGAGTATCAGGTGTATGTGTGCATAAGCAGTGGCAACTGTGGTGAAACTATAGCCTGGCCAACAGCAATAAAAAGATTTCATCAGTTATAAGATATAATTCAATTTCAAAGATGTTCAATGTCAAAAAACCAAAAATTAATAAAATGTGGTATTTTGAGGAGGCCTCAGTAAAGAGAGGGCCACTGAGCATAATCAGCATGAAAATGTACAGGATTGGTATCAATGACTTGGAGGAAAATTCCAGAGACAATAGTGGATCACTCTGCTGCCCAGGCTAGAGTGTCATGGCACAACCGTGCAGCCTCCCAAATGGCTGGAGTGCATGCCACCACACCCGGTTAATTTTATTTCTTTCATTCATTCATTCATTCATCTGCTGAGTCAGAGTCTCACTCTTTTGCTCAGGCTGAAGTGCAACGTGGAGTGCAGGGGAACACTGACAGTTACCACAGTCTCTCCCTGCCGGGCTCAAGTAATCCTTCCGCCTCAGCCTACCAAGTAGCTGGAATTACAGGCATGCGCCACCATGCTCAGCTAACTTTTTGATTTATTGTAGAGACGAGGTCTCACCAGATTGCCCGGCTGGCCTCGAACCCCTGGGCTCAGGCAATCCTCTTGCCTCCATCTTCCAAAGTGCCAGGTTTAGAAGCATGAGCCACCACACCTAGCCTTGTGTTTGTTTTTAAAACTTTGGAATGTTTTGGCTCTCTGTGTTCACCCGTCTTCTGTTTCATTTCCTCCATTGACCCTATCTTAGATTTGGTGTTTATCACCCTCATGCTAGTTTTCCCACTTTTACTATATATGTACGTGCATTTGTCTGCTCAGCTACCACAACAAAATCCCACAGACAGGGTGGCTTAAACATCAGTTCTGGAGGATAGAAACCCAAGATTAAGATGCCAGCAGGGTAGTTTCAGGCAAGGCCTCTCCTCCTGGCTTTCAGACAGCCACCTCCTCTAGAGAGAGGGAGCTCTGGGGTCTCTTCCTCTTTTTATAAGGATACCAGTCCTATGGGACAAGAGACCCATTCTTAAGACCTCACTTAGCCTTAATCACCTCTGTATAGGTCCTGTCTCCAAATACAGCCCCATTGGGGGTTTGGGCTTCAACATATGAATTTGGCAGGGAACACAATTCAGCCCACAACAGTATGTATCCCTGAAATATACAGTAGGTAGATAGGTAGGTAGGTAGGTAGGTAGGTAGATCGAGATACACTGTGGTAAAAGATATCTAAGTATATCATATTTACCTCGACTAAGGAAACCTCTGGAAGTTGCTACAGGTAATTTTCCATCTCATAGCTGTGACTTTCTCCACCAAAAAGTCTGATTTTATCAATCATGTTTTTAAAAACAAATGCCTCCAAATTCTATTGTTTTTAAATCTGTATATGAGTCTAAATTACAAAGTAGTGATTGGATGCAGTCGTTCACGCCTGTCATCCCAGTACTTTGGGAAGCCACAGTTGGAGGATCACTTGAGGCCAGGAGTTTGAGACCAGCCTGGGCAACATAGCAAGACTCCGTCTCTACAAAAATAAAATAACTAGCTGTGCATAATGACGCATGCCTGTAGTTTCAACTACTCAGGAGGATCGCGTGAGCCCAGCAGTTCAAGGCTGCCGTGAGCTATGATCGTGCCACTGCATTCCAGCCTGGGCAACAGAGCAAGAGTCTGTCAATAAATAAATATGACAAAGTAGTCAAGTCACCTCTGAGACTTCAGTACATCATTTATACACTGCGATAGAAATTATGATTATCTAATTTTATATTCTTCATCTTTATATCCATATACTTTAATTCTTTCCTATCTGAAATAATTATTCTGTAATTATAAAAATTAAACTTTAAAATGTTTTCTAGAAGGCAGAGGGGACAATAAAGAGAATTTGGTTAATGTGTACAAAATACAGTTATACAGAAGGAATAAATTCTGGTGTTCAATATAGCACAGAAGGGTGACTATAGTTAGCAATAATTTATTGTATATTTCAAAATAGCTAAAAGAGAAGATTTGGAATGTTCCCAACACAAAGAAACAATAACTGTTGGAGGTAAGAGATACCCCGATTACTTTAATTTGATCATTACACATTGAATGCCTGTATCAAAATATCACATATACCCCATAAATATGCATAATTACATATCAATAAAAAATGGTTTTCAGAAATAAATTCAAGAACTTTATCTCCCAGCTTTTGAATAAAAAGAAAATTTCGTTTTAAGAAACAAAAATTCTTTATTTAAAATTATGTAGAGAAGAAAAAAATGTTATTTTCATTTTCGACTAGTCAAGTTTAGAGTAATGAAAAAAATGTTCTAATCCATATCTGGCACCAGAGTCATCATATTTCCAGTCAATTGGTTACTTTTTTTTTATTCCACCGCTCAGAATTGTGTCCTTTTGAGGCAGGGAAACAACTCAGCCTCAGCAATATTGTCTCCCATTTAAAAATCTATTTCAGTCTTTTTCTTGGCAGTTGTCAATGACCCTGCGCTGCTGACACGTTTTCAGTGTGTGTGGCTGTGTATGAAACGGTGCTATTTTCCTGCACAGCTCACCCTTTGATCATCAACCTTGTCTTGTCTCTCACTCTCCCTTGCAGCTCTAATTGTTTTTACTCTTTGAAGCCATCTGGGGGGAAGAAAAAAAGGTCTTTAAAGAACAGTCTTCCTTTCCAGTCGTTGCTGCCAGCTTAGAAATATTCCAATTTCATTCTCACTAAGTATTTTTAGTTTGTTAAAAAGTTATTTTCAGCCGGGCACAGTGGCCCACGCCTGTAACCTCAGCACTTTGGGAGGCCGAGGCAGAAGGATCTCTTGAGCCCAGGAGTTCAAGATCAGCTTGAGCAACATAGCAAGAGCTCATCTCTACAAAGAAAAAAAAAAATCAAAAAATGAACTGAGCATGGTATGGTGGTGTGCAACTGTAGTCCCAGCTACTCAGGAGGTTGAGACAGGAGGATCTCCTGAGCCCAGGAGGTCAAGGCTGCAGTGAGCCGTGGCTGTGCACTCCAGCCTGGGTGGCAGTGAGACTGCGATTCAAAAAGAAAGAAAGAAGTTCTTCTCTTCCCACCTAGCCTAGACTAATCAAAGCCTCTGCCCACCCGATTGCCCTCTGGCAGAAACAACCCGAAGCCCTCAGGTGTCATAGCGGGAGGATCATGGGATTTAAAATCAAAAGGCTTGATTTCATTGCAAATCATAATCCTACCACCTTCTGGCTAGACACTTTGAGCAATCACTGAGCCACTCTGGGATTCAGTGTCCTCATCTGTAAAATGGGAATGTTCATACTACCTAATTTTCAGGGTTGTTTTAAGGATTAACTAAATTAGTATACATGAATGTTTCTTGAGAAGTCTAACGCAGTAATGTTAACATTTGCTCAGTTCCATAAACATTTCTTTCACAACTCACAAGGGTGGCAAACTCCAAGGACCACAGGTAATGTAAACACACATGCAGCAGGCAGGGTTCTGCGCATCAGGGGAGTGGAAAGGGTGTGTGTCTGGAGAACTAGAGCTTACAAGCCTGTCTGAGGACAATCACCGTTCGGCTCCAGCCCTCGGTTTGCATCTGAGAAAAAGATCCAGTGTTAACAGCTGTTTTGATTTTCCAAGGAAAGTGAGGAACCATGATGATTTTCACATAAAACCTTCTGATTTCTAAATGCTGACGACTCCTTTTTTAAAATCCCTTCGTGGGTGAACAAAACAATACTCGTTGACTTGCCAAAGGTGTCCTACAGACCTCCAGTTTGGTCTACTATGCGTCCTATCCTGTGGGAGGCCCTGGGAACGCAAAGAAAAAATACATAGTCTGTGATGGACACTGTGATGCACTTCCTTGATCCCCCTTCGAGAAAGGATGTCTGCCCAGCTGTGGGAAGTGCTGTCAGCAGGCGGCCCTGAGCTGTCAGCCTCTCCAGTTATTGCTTCAGCTGCAGAGTTGTCTCACCCAAGGTCACGCCCCTTCCTGGGCAGCCCATACTTAATAATGAATGGTACAAAGGCTTGGTCACCTCATTCAAATTTGGAACAACTCTAGAAGGCCGTTCTAGCCCCACAGCTCTTCATGGTATCAGATGAGGCAGCTGTTAGTCTGCATCAGAGCTGGCTTTTGCCTTGTCTCACTCGTGCACCCCCCTCCTTTCCACAGGTGATAATGCCAAGGTACATATACTAAACTCCATTTCAGAATCAGCTTCCTGGACGTCTACCATGCAACATGGTCCTTGAACTCGTAGAACAACCTGCCTGATGAACCAGGTGGATCGATGCTTTTAATAGCATGTGAGAAATGCTAGGATAGACACATAAACCAAAAACTCTGGGAAGAGAGGAGGGAGCCGTCAACTCAACCAAAGAGGCTCAAGTTAGGTCTTCCTGGAGCACACAGTTTTGAGATAATTTTTGAAGGTTTTTAAGCAATAGCCAGATAAAGATGGAAAGACATTATTTCAAGGAAAGCAAACACTGAAAACAAATAGCAGATGCATATCCAAGAAACAGAGACCCAAGTAAGCACGGAAGACAACTACCAGTTTGGTACTAATAGAACTTAAAATGTAAGTTGTGATTGGCATGAGATAAAGTTGGAGAGAAAAGCTTTTCTTTTTTTTCTTTGAGTCAGGGTCTTCTCACTCTGTCACCCAGGTTGGAGTGCAGTGGAACAATCACAGCTCACCACAGCCTCAAACTCCTGGGCTCAAGTGATCCTCCTGCCTTAGCCTCCCAAGAAGCTAGGTCCACAGGTGTCTTCCACTATGGCTAATTTTTTTTTTAAATGTTTTGTAGAGATGAGGTATCACTGTGTTGCCTAGGCTGGTCAAGAAAGAAGTTTTAACTTAAGAACTTGGCCTTGATCCAGCAGATAACATGAACCAAAGATGTTTCCTCATACTCACTGAACATTTGTTCTCTCTTTCCTCCCTCAAGCTTCATGTGCTTGTCCTTCATGGAGCCTGTTTTCATTTAATATGTATGGCCTTGAGAAGTTGCATCTCATATCATCATTCAAAATCTAGACATAAACATCCAATTCAGCATCTCTACTGGAATGGCTCACAGGAATCACAAACTCAGCATGTCCAAAATCGAGTTCATAACCTGACTCTCCTATGCCTCATCTCTCTAAATTCCCTGTTCTAGCGAATACTAACACGGTTCACCCAGTTGCTCAAGCCAGAGTCCCAGGCATCAGTCTCAATCCTGTCTCTCCCTTATCCTCAAGTTCAATCTTTCAACGTATCCTACAAAAAAAATCCCACCTTAATATATTTTGGATCACTCCATAGCCACTGCTACTTCCTTAGTTCAGTGAAAGCTCTTGACAACTGACTCAATTGCCTCCAGTCTTGCCCCCTTTCTAGTCCACTTACTAACTACAAGAATAATCTTTCCAGAACATAAATATGATCATGCCAAGCCTCAATTTAAAATCCTCCAGAGATCTCCATAATCTTTGAGATAAAAGTCCAAAGTCCTTAACAAAACTCTTCATCATCTCACATTGATTTCACACTCTCCTCTTCACTCACACTATTAAACTTGAAATTCTTCCAGCTCTGTACACTCTCTCTTGCTTCTAGAACTTGTACCAGGGTGTACTCATAGGCTGAAACATCTTTCTCTGGCTGTCTCCCCTTCTCTCATTCCTTTTACTTGGTTTACCCCTATTAATCTTTCAGGGCTAAATTTAGGTGCCATTTTTTCCAAGGAGTTTTCTTTTTCTCTGCTACCCTTACCTTTTTTTTTTGAGTCGGAGTCTCACTCTGTCGCCCAGGCTGGAGTGCAGTGGCACACTCATGACCACCACAGCCTCAACCTTCGGGGCTCAGGCGATACTTCCACCTCAGCCTTCCAAGTAGCTGGAACTACAGGCACACGCCACCATGCCCAGCTAATTTTTAAATTTATTGTAGAGACGAGGTCTCGCCAAGTTGCCCGGGCTGATCTTGAACCCCTGGGCTCAGGCAATCCTCTCGCCTCAGCCTCCTGAAGTGCTGGGATTACAGGCATGAGCCACCACGCCTGGCCACCCCTTATTCTTATTGTAAATGAAATTCTTTATAATTCTATCATTGCACCCATCAGTCAGTACTTACCTCTCTTATCCTGTACCACAAGATATAACTGAAGGCAGAGAACATGTCTATTCATTCCCAAATATCCAGTGTTTAGCAAACTATGTGTCACAAAACAGGTCTCAAGAAATGTTTTCTAAATAAATGACTGAATGAAACTGATTTTGTGTCTAATTGCCCACTCTGACAGCAATGTGGGTCATAATTTCAAGAGGGAATGCATTAGAGGCCAAGAGACGTGTTCCAAGAGGAAGTAATATCCTAAACCAGAAAAGTAGGAGCACAGATGAAGAAAAAATAAGCTAGATGGAGAGAGAGCTTAGAGGTAAAATCAACAGAACTGGTGATTGGATGTTGGGGTGAAGGGAAATATAGTGAGATGAAATTGTATTTCTGACTTGGGTAGCAGGATGGTGATGCCATAACTAAGATACAGATTATAGGAGGAAGGGCAGGTTGGATAAAGGACGCAGAGATGATGAGTTTTTTTTTGTTGTTGTTGTTTTGTTTTGTTTTTTCTGTAGGAGTCTCTGTCACCCAGATTAGAGTGCAGAAGCACACTCCCTACCTCCGCAGCCTCGACCTGCTGGGCTCCAGCAATACTTCCACTTCAGCCTTCCAAGTAGCCGGAACTACAGGCACGTGCTACCATGCCCGGCTAATTTTTGATTTATTGTAGAGACGAGGTCTCACCAAGTTGCCCAGGTGGGTCTCGAACCCGCATGTTAAGGCAATCCACTCGCCTCGGCCTCGAAGTGCTGGGATTACAAGCTGAACCACCACACCCTGATATTTTTAGAACTTTTTTTTGTAGAGATGAGGTGTCACTATGTTGCCCTGGCTCAAATTCTTGGACTCAAACTCCTGGACTCAAGCAATCCTCCCACCTAGGCCTCCCAAAGTGCTGGGATTACAGGCATGTGCCATTGTATCAGGCCTTCACTTGCTTCTCAGTTTGCTACTGTCTTATACAATGTCCCCAGCAAAGCCACTTGTCCATGCATTCAACAGAAGCGAATTGAACACCTGTCCCTGCCAAGCACTGTGTATTTAACCCCAAAGGTGAAGAAAGCACTTCGGTTGCTACTTCCAAGAACACCTATCCTGGAAGGTTGACTTCATGGCAAAAATCATTTTCATCAAGTTCTCTTGAACCAAAATTGCCTCCATGAGACTTCCAGAAGAGAAAATTCTATGCGGTCTTCGCATATTTTTAGGGACTACTAAGGTTTTGTGTCATCCACCGTGACCCAAGTTGGGTTTTTTTAGGCAAAACATACCAAGTTCACTCAATGACTCCTCCTAAGACCTACTGTCCAGAACACTGAGGACCCTGGTCACACTACTCTATTAAAAGAGTTACTAAGGGCTGGGCACATAAGCTGTTAAATAGTAAACAGGAAGTCTCATATTTCAGGGAGAAAATTAGTCGAATACAGGATGGATGGCACTGGATTTAGTGTCAGCTTATGTGAAAAATTAAAAACAAAAGGTAATAGTTGTGGCTGTGAGAATAGAAATGATATTAAGGGCCTCAACAATTTTGAGGCCAGGCTCAGTGGCTCACACCTGTTGTCTCAGCTACCTGGGAGGCTAAGGCAGAAGGATTGCCTGAGCCCAAGAGGCCCAGGCTATGGTGAGCCAGGATCATGCCACCGCACTCCAGCCTGGGTGACAGAGTGAGACCCTGGCTCAAAAAACAAAACAAAACAAAACGGTTGTGATCGCTATGACTACATAACTATATTTCTTTGAAAAAAAAATCTAGGGCTGGGCATGGTGGCTCAGGAAACCAAGGTGGGAGTATTGCTTGAGGCCAGGAGTTCAAGACCAGCTTGGGCAACGTAGTGAGACCCTGTCTCTACAAAAAAAAAATTTTTTTTAAGTTAGCAATGCACAGTGACGCACACCTGTAGCCTCAGCTACTCAGGAGGCTGAGGCAGAAGGATCGCTTGAGGCCAGAATTTAAAGACTGCAATGAGCTATAGCAGCACCATTGCACTTCAGCCTGGCTGACAGAGCAAAACCCTATTTCTTAAAAAAAAAAAAGTTTTTTTAATTAAAACAAATTTTTAAAAAAACTCCTGTGCACCTCTGATGTTATTCAATAACATGTGATTTTACTGAATATAGTCTACCTTTACACCCTGTACAATAATGTTACTGTGAAAACTACCTTGTCAGCAATGCCCGCCTCTGTCACTTAACGATTTTGTGACTTTCAGTAGTTATTCCCATCTCTTTGTTCTGTAGTTTTCATACCTAGAAAAACAAGGACATCTGAAAAGATCATCTCTAAGGTCTCTTTCTTCCTCTAAATTGCCATGTTTTTTTTTGTTTGTTTTGGTTTTTTTTTTGAGTTGGAGTCTCACTCGGTCGCCCAGACTGGAGTGCAGTGGCCACTTCCGGCCACCGCAGCCTCGCTTGCTGGGCTCCGGCAATCCTTCTGCCTCAGCCTTCCGAGTAGCCGGAATTACAAGTACGCGCCACCGCGCCCGGCTGATTTTTTGATTGATTGTAGAGATGAGGTCTCGTTGCCCAGGCGGGTCTCGAACCCGCAGGCTCAGGCAATCCACTCACCTCAGCCTCCCAAAGGCGTGGGATTACAGGCTGAGCCACCGAGCCCAGCTTAAATTGCCATGTTTTATCAGAGTACAGGCTTCCCTCCCCCCAAAATAATAAATTCTGTTTCCTTGCTGAAGGACAAACTGACTGAAACACGGTATTTCATGATTTTGTTCATGCCAGTCCCCTCACGTGAAATGCACTCTCCTTCTCCTTTATTTTCTTTTTACCACTTATATCTCCAGCTAGTAAAATGCTCCTCTGCTTTCAAGTCCCAAATCAAATGCCACTTCTCATGAAAATTTCCTTGATCACAGCATCGGGAGTTCATCTCACTCTCTTCTGAAACACTGCAGCGCGCATGGCCTGTAGGCTTATCCCACACTGAGTTCTTTTTTGCTGCACAGTCTTGCCACTCCAACCAGACTGCAGCTTCCTGGACACGGGGATCATGTTCCTTAGAGTCTACAATCGCAAGTGTGGAGTCACGACCCTGTGTTTCCTCTCGTTATAGGATAACGGACAGGGAGGGTCCTATTCTTACCTCCAGCCCATCCTCTTGTCTTCTGATTTCTTCCCTTCCAGCCTCTCGAAGACAGTGACATCCATCAACCCCATCTCTCCCTTTCCTTTAACTTCAATCTCTCTTCCAGCCTCAGCCCATCAACTCAACTATCTCCTGTTTGAAAAAAAAGAAGAAGAAAAAACATTCCTTCAAGGCCCCATGTCTTGCTTCACCTACATCCTGGGATCTTTCACTGCCATATTTCACGGAGGAGTAGAGTCGTGCGTATCTCCTGCCTCCACTTCATCACCTCCCCGGTGAGCTTCTGCCCACTGCCATCGGGCTTCCATCCATCACTCCAGCCCAAGGTTGCAAATGCCGCCCAATGGCCGGGTGCAGTGGCTTGTGCCAGTAATCCCAGTACTTCGGGAGGCCAGAGCAGGAGAATCACTTGAGGCCAAGAGTTGGAGACTAGCCTGAACCACATAGCAAGAACCTGTCTCTAAAAAAAAAAAAAATTAAGACAAAACAAATGCCACCCAAGTCACCATAGCCAAGTCACCATCGCCAATAGATACTATACTTACCTTCTAGGGAGTAGTTTCACTATTGACCACGAGCTCCTTCCTGAAACACTCTTTGCCATGGCCTTCCTGCTTGGATGTTCCTTCAATCTCCAGTGCCAGCTCACCCTCTGTTATTCACTTCTTCCCCCCCTTACCTTCCTTAGAGTTATATCCTGGGTCCTCTTCCATACTTGTTCTATCAGGTTTCCCTGTATTCCTTCCACCCCCAAAGCTCTCATTGTCATGCAAAAAGGACAAAATAGTCAAGCAAGGCCTTAGTGCTTGCTGGAGGAGTCTGTATCATAATATAAAAAGACAATCGCCATGCAAACAAACAACTTCTAAGATAATTTCAGATAGTTATAAGTGCAATGAAGGAAATAATTAACCGGAGGGGGACATTTTAGGAAGAGGGGATCAGGGAGGGCATATCTGAGGAGGTGACACTGACATGGAGAAAAAACTCTGGTTACCACAGCTGGTTCTGAGACGAGCTAAGGAAAAGCATTCCAGGCAAAGAGAGAGATGGTCCTGAGATGGAAAAGATTCTACCCCATCCCAGAGAGTCAGCAGGAGGGCACAGTGTGCAATGTGGTGCGAGCAGGAGGTTGGGGTCTGATGCAAAGGGCCTTGTAGGCCAAGATGAGGGGCTTGGATTTCAGTCCAAATGCACAGAACAGCTATGGACAACTGCTGCAGCCCTTGAACTGGTCTTTGGTGTGTTACCCACAAAGTCAAGTGCTCTATATGATGCAGATCTGGTCTCACCGCTGCCCTGCTAAAGTCTCCTCAGTGGCTTCCTATTCCCTGGGTTCGAACCCTCTAAAGAACCTCCAAGGACCAGTCATGCTTGGTGTGGTCACTGCCTGTGTCCAGGCCCTACCTTGCCACACTCCCCTGACCCTCCATGTGTGAATACGCTGTAGTCGCTTCTGGTCCTGGGACACACCACAGTCAACTCCAGACAGCGCCGTCCAGCGGAAATATATTGTGAATCATGTGGTAACGCTAAACTTGCCAGTACACAGGCTCGGTCGGGTGGCTCACGCCTGTAATCCTAGCACTTTGGGAGGCTGAAGTGGGAGGACTTCTTGAGCCCAGGAGTTCGATACCAGCCTGGGCAACTAGCAAGACCTCGTCTCTATAAAAATCAAAAAACATGCTGGGGGGGTGATGGCATGCACCTGTAGTCCCAGCTACTCAGGAGGCTGAGGCAGAAGGATCGCCCGAGTCCAGGAGATCAAGGTTGCGGTGGTGAATCACGATTGTACCACTGCACCCTAGCCTATGTGACAGAATGACCCCAACTTAAATACACACACACACACACACACACACACACACACACCCCAAAATCTTTCTAATACATAATCACATTAAGCACATAAAAAGAAACATGTGAAACTAATTTAATAGATTTCACCTAACCCAACAGAACCAAAATCTTGCCAGTTTAACATATAATCAATAGAATGCACTATTTGATATTCACATTCTTGTTCTCATGTGAAGTCTTTGTATGTGTGTCACCCTTCATGGATCGAGGTAAATCTCAATGCCGACTAGAGCCACTTCAAGGACTCGACCGCTGTTGGTGTCGAGTGATGACTGCACACGACAGAGCAGGCTGGACCTTAGCACAAACTGCACCTTGACCTGTCTCACCAGCCTCTCCATCCCTGCCTCCTGACGTCATCAAATAACAGCTATCATCTCTCATAAATCAGAAAGGCCCGTCTTGACCCCTGATCCAAGGAAAATTCCCCTTGCTCTGTTTACCCAGAGCTTCTATTTCATACTCCTCACCACACACAAAATGATCTCCTTCATCCTGCTGTAAACTCCCTGAGGGGCATGTCTGGCTTGTCCAAAGCCACGTGGAGCCCCACACCCAGCACATGGAAGTTCCTCAAGACAGGCCAGGCACAGCAGTTCACACTTGTAATCCCAGCGTTTTGGGAGGCCAAGGTGGGAGAGTTACTTGAGACCAGGAGTTCAAGACCAGCCTGGCCAACACAGCGAGACCTGGTCTCTAATAAAAATAATAATAGTAAAACAAAGTTTTAAAAAAAAACAGAAAGTTACTCAAGACACGTTGGATGACATAAAGTGAAGACAGGTTCCAAAATAATTGAAAACAATTCCTTACACTGCTATTTTCATCATAAAATTTGCTTAAAAATCATAGCCTAATTAATGGGATCATCTAACCAGGGATCATCTTTGAACAGCAAAGACCATAGAGAAAGGACGTCTTGGCAATGTTAGGAGACATTGTGAGCAACTCTTTTGTTGTTGATTTTATTGACTGCTGCATTGTTATGTAAGTAATCCATTTACTTGTCACAAAATTCAAACGGTACAGAAGTGAATAGTAAGTCTTTCTTCACCCCTGTTCCTAAGCCACCTCCTCCCAGGAGATGACAACTGTTACTAGTTTTTAGATTTATTTCTCCTGGCCTCTCATTATGGAAAAAAATCATTCCACAGACTAACGTTTTTTAGTTTTCTCAATAATGTGAAGAATGAAAGCACCAGTAACCCCACCTGAGGAGACACTCTTTGGACTATTGTCTGCTCTCATGCATACACTAGAGAATTCATGTATTTCTGTACTTTAATTAAAATGAAGAAGCAATAGAATTTGGAATTGGATTTTTTTTTTTTTTTTGAGTCGAGGTCTCACTTTGTCAGCCAGACTGGAGTGCAGTGGAATGATTATGGCTCACTGCAGCCTCAACCATCTGGGCTCAAGTGATCCTTGTGCCTCGGCCTCCCAAATAGCTAGGACTACAGGCACACACCTCCACACCCAGCTAATTTTTTAATTTTTTTGTAGAGACGAGGTCTTATTATATTGTCCAGGCTGGAGGAATTAGAGATGTTTTATCCAAACTATTATCCTTACCTGAGGTCTGTTCCAGTTAAATATTACTAATTACTGGAGTAAGACAATTCTTTAGACTTACATATAGTTGGCCAGGGAAGGAGCATTAATTACCCAAATCCATCTTTTTATATGAGGTAAGTGTTGGTTATTATTGTGCTTATTTCTAAGATGGAAAATGTCAATACAAAATGCCTTGACAAAGGCTGAAAGGTCATAAAATGAACATTTTAAGGTTCACTTTAAGATTATTTATTTTTATTTACACTCCATTTCTATATCCACATCCCTAAACCCTTGCTTGTATCTCTCTGAATCCAACAAAGTCCAGCAGAGCCTACAAAAGTGAAGTGGAGCCAGAAAGTAAAAGCTTCTCTGGGCCGCTCTGCCCTAACCACAACTGGTTCTTTTATCAGCAGAAGAATGCACGTGTGAAAATGTAATGTCTGTTCAAGGTACAGCCAAAAATTGGTCCCAACCTCTCAATTTTGCTATTTAATTGGCATAATTAATAGGCTTTTTACAAAAGTAATTTAGCAATATGATTAATAACCTCAGAAATGATCCAGACACAGTGGCTCATGCCTGTAATTCCAATACTTGGGGAGCTGAGACAGGAGGATCGCTTGGGGTTAGGAGTTCGAGACCAGCCTGGGTAACAAAGTCAGACCTCATCTCTACAAAATAAAAATAATAAAATTAGTGTGGCGGCATATGCCTGTAGTCCTAGCTACTCAGGAGACTTAGGTGGGAGGATCACTTAAGCCTAGGATATAGAGGCTGCAGTGAGCTATGACCTTGACACTGTCCTCTAGCCTGGTCAACAAAGTGAGATTGTCTCAAAAATTTACTTTATCAAATTGAAGTGATAGACAGAGATCTCCTCTTTATTTGAAAAAAACAAAAAAAGAACCTCAGAAATGCCCATTCAAGGGACTGGCCTGGGAATACCACTTCTATGAATATTTCTTAAGGAAACAATACCAAACACACAAAAAGTTTCAACCATAAAGATGTTCATCACCCGGCAGGGTTCGGTGGCTCAGCCTGTAATCCCAGCACTTTGGGAGGCCAAGGTGAATGGATTGCCTGAGCCCGCAGGTTCACGACCAGCTACAATAAATCAAAAATTAGCTGGGCATGGTAACATGCGCCTATAGTTCCAGCTACTTGGAAGACTGAGGCAGAAGGATCACCGGAGCCCAGCAGGTGGACACTGGGGTGGCTGTGAGTGTGCCACTGCACTCCAGCCTAGGCGATGGAGTGAGATTCCAACTCAGATAAAAAAATGTTCATCACATCTATCACAGAAACAATGATCTGAGTACCACATGTTCTCAATCATAAGCAGACCTTGAACAATTGTCATAATATGATAAGAAAGGGACTGGCAGTAGTGGGAATCTGCCGGTGGCGGTAGGAGGGGCCATACCCATCAACAGGGGTACCACCATAATGAACACTTGTATACCTAACCTTGGCTTGTACCCCACATATTTAAAATTAAAAAAAAAAAAGATGGAGCCGGGCTCGGTGGCTCAGCCTGTAATCCCGCGCCTTTGGGAGGCTGAGGTGAGAGGATGGCCTGAGCCCATGGGTTCGAGACCCACCTGGGCAACTTGGTGAGACCTCATCTCTACAATAAATCAAAATGAGCCGGGTGTGGTGGCGTGCGCCTGTAGTTCCACTACTTGGAAGGCTGAGGCGGAAGGATCGCCGGAGCCCAGCAGGTTGAGGCTGCGGTGGCCAGGAGCGACCACTGCACTCCAGTGTGGGTGACAGAGTGAGACTCCAACTCAAAAAAAAGAAAAAAAAAAAAGATGCTCATCACCGTGTTATTTATAATAGCCAATAACCATCATATACTGAAAAGGTAAAGTTATAGTAGTATAATAATCTGAAATAATATTACTGGGAGATCTCTGAACCTGTCCTGGTTTTGAGAGCTGCCTGGAAAAAATAATAATTTTCTAAAAAATAAAATATTACTAATTTTTTTGGTTAATTTGCAACAAAGCTGATGGCATAAACAAAAAAAATTAGGACACAGAATTGTGTATACAATATAAAGTTAAAAGAAAATATAAACAAAAAAGTCCCTGGGTCATTAGATGGTAGACGCACTTTTGTTTTGAGTGTATTAAATATATAAATACATTAAATTGTGTGTCTGAAAATAAGTCACGGCCGGGCTTGGTGGCTCAGCCTGTAATCCCAGCACTTTGGGAGGCCAAGGCGAGTGGATTGCCTGAGCCTGTGGGTTCGAGACCCGCCCGGGCAACTTGGCAAAACCTCATCTCTACAATAAATCAAAAATTAGCCCGGTGTGATATCACGCACCTGTAGTTCCAACTACTCAGAAGGCTGAGGCAGAAGGATCGCTGGAGCCCAGCAGGTCGATGCTGGGGTGGCCGTGAGTGTGCCACTGCACTCCAGTCTGGACAACAGAGTGAGATTCCAACTCAAAAGAAAAAAAGAAAAAGAAAATAAGTTATGTGGGGAAAACGAAGCAGAGAAAGAGACAAGGAAGGGCTGGAGGGGGTAAGGGTTGCAGTTTTATAGAGTGGTCAGGAAGGCATCACTGACAAAGTGGGATTTGAGAAAAGACTTGAACCAAGTGAGGGAGTCAGCCCTTCGGATATCCCAAGAAGCGGGAATGGGTCAGTGCAAAGGTCCTCAGGCTGCAGCAGGCTTGGTGTGTTCAAGGAACAAGAAGTGAGTGCAACTGCAGTGGAAGGAACAAAAATGGGAGCTGTAGAGAGAAGGTAGAGAGGTTACAGGGGGCCAGGTTGTGCAGAGCCTGCTGGCCATGGGAGGCTTTGGCAGTCACTCTGAAAGAGATGGGGTGGGTGGGCATTAGCAGTGGGGAGAAGAGGAATGGCGTGCACTGGCTCAGGCTTAAGCAGCCGCCTTCTGGTTGCTGGCTGAGAACGAACAGAGGGGTTGGGAGCTGCAGCTGTCATCCTGGCAACTGAGAAATGGCGACTGGACCAGGTGCTAACAGTGGAGGGAATCAGAAGTGACTAGAGTATGGATAACTGGTCACCCCTGACATTTTCCTCACCACCTGAGAATTCCTATCTTAAGGTTTTTCACATGTGTTTCTTTTTGTTATCTTTTCTACCAAATGTGTAAAAAAGAAAAAAATCTACATATTATATATGGCACCTAAACTGTAAGTTTTTTTGTTTGAGATGAAGTCACGCTGCAACCTCAAACTCCCAGGCTCAAATGATCTTCCTGCCTCAGTCTCCACCTTCAGTTTCCTTCAGGTGGTGCCCCCATGCCCGGCTTAATTTTTTGTATCGGTTACATGCTTTCGTATATTGTTTTTCTTATGTATAATTTCTTATGTATACTCCTTGACATAGAAATCAAATTGCTGGCCGGGTGCGGTGGCTCAGCCTGTAATCCTAGCACTTTGGGAGGCCGAGGTGAGAGGACTGTCTAAGCCCACGGGTTCAAGACCAGTCTGCACAACTTGGCAAGACCTCATCTCTACAATAAATCAAAAACTTAGCCGGGCATGGTGGTGTGTGCCTGTAATTCCAGCTACTTGGAAGGCTGAGGCGGAAGGATGCCCGAGCCCAGCAGGTCAAAGCTGCGGTGGTTGTGAGCGTGCCATTGCCCTCCAGCCTGGGCGACAGAATGAGACTCTGCCTCCAATACATACATACATACATACATACATACATACATACATACATACATAAAAATAATTTTTAAAAACTTCCGTGGAAGCTTAGCATATGTTGCAGTGCTCTTTTTCAAACTTGAATATACGGCCCTCAGTAAAGGAGAGACATTCTCACAGATCTCTGATGTCATCCTAAATGGTTTTTATTCTAATGTCATTTTTAATATGCGTAAACATAAAACTATATATAAAGAATGTGTGCGTACAGGTATCACGCAACAATGAAACCCAAACAAACGTGCAGGTCAACAGATGCAGGAAACCCATAAAATTCAAAGAAACAATTTTAACTTAATGAGCAAATGCAAAATGGTTACTCCCCCCACCACCTGAATGCGGCACTCACTATCTACGTGCAGGTTCTTCTGAGCTGAGCTGTTTACTGACCACACGTTCTGCAATGACTCAGTGTTTCCACTGCTTGTCTCTATGTAAATCACGCAGAACCCTCCTTTGTACATCCTGTGATGAAGTCATTTGGCCTTTACTTGGCGAAAACACAACATCCACGTCTTAACTGCCTGTGTTCTTCTTTTTTTAATCACTTGTCTATGACAAAGAAAGTGTCACTTCTTGGCACCAAAAAATCTTCAACACAGATCAAAATGCAGGCCCTGCAAATATGTGGAAGCTCTCTGATAAGTCGATCATCCAAATGAACCAAAATATGTTGATATTCACTTATTATTAGCATCCAAATGAAATTACAAAATTAAATTCTCGCAGAGAACTCAAGGCCCCTTGAGAACATGACTGCAGACTTTCAAGGATCTTCAGACCCTAATTTGAGAAATATAAGTGGAGTGAAAAGTCCTTGATTAAAAGTCAAAAAAACTGGATAAAAATTCCAACCCAGCCCTGACATCTGTAGCGGGTAGGCCTCCGATGTTGATTGCATAGGTCTGTTAGAAAGATTAAATGAAGGCATAGTGATAAAATTACTTGTGAAATCATCTCTACAGAATGTTAGAAGATGCCCTAGCCAAGTGTCCTGGGAAACTGAGTATAAAAGTAAGCCAGGCATGTGTGACACTCAGTGAGGACTGCTGTCCCAGGTAAGCAGGAGGAAAAAAAAGGAGAAAAGCCTGGCGTTTAGTCATCATCATGGACAGGAATATTCCAACTTTCTTTTGCCCCTGTCAGAAGGTTCAGGTTTTGAATACAATTAGAAAAATACAGCCAGGCTCGGTGGCTCAGCCTGTAATCCTGCGCCTTTGGGAGGCTGAGGTGAGTGGATTGCCTTAGCCCGCAGTTTCGAGACCCACCTGAGCAACTTGGCGAGACCTCATCTCTACCATAAATCAAAATGAGCTGGGCGTGGTAGCGCGTGCCTGTAGTTCCAGCTGCTTGGAAGGCTGAGGCGGAAGGATCGCCGGAGCCCAGCAGGTGGAGGCTGCGGTGGCTGGGAGCGGCCACTGCGCTCCAGTCTGGGCGACAGAGTGAGACTCCAACTCAAAAAAAAAAAAAAAAAAAGTTAAAAAGAAAAACACTAATCCACAAGGTTGCATTTAAATTACATACTGAATTATTCTCTTTTAAAAATAAAGTCAATCAGGTGCTGTGGCTCACACCTATAATCCCAACACTTTGGGAGTCTGAGGCAAGAGGATTGCTTGAGCCCAGGAGTTCTGGAACAGTATAGGCAATATAATGAGACCTCATCTCTACAAAAAATATATATATTTTAAATTAGGTGGGCTTGGTGACACACACTTGTAGTCCCAGCTACTCAGAAGGCTGAGGCAGAAGAATCACCTAAGCCTAGGAATTGAAGGCTGCAGTGAGCCATGATCATGCCACTGCACTCCAGGCTGGGTGACAGAGGGAGATCTTGACTCAAAAAATAATAATAAAGTAAAATAAATCCAACCCACATCCGCAGGTCTTCTTATAAATAGAAAACATATGACCTTATTTCTAGAGACTATTTTGGGGTTTGTTAAAATATAGTCTCATGCCCTCATCATGGTCAGGCGTACATGAAGTTTATTTGCTGAAACTAGTTGCCTGATTTGAAATGCAAAACTTTAGAAATGCAAACATGATTGCAAATATGTAAAGCACAGGGGCTTATACGAATGGCCCTAATCAAGGCAAAGTCCTTTAAAATAAATACATAAAACAGATTGTGGAATAGGCCAAGGAGCAGTAAAACATGCAGAGTGGCTAATTGCTCTTGGTTCACCATGAATATTAATCTCATTTAACCTGTAAAAGATAACTACAGGGAAAATTATCAAAAGGCCTGCTCTCGGTCCCATCAAGTTTTCCACCCAGGCGTTCTGCAATTTTCACTTCGCCCTTCCAGGCTCTGTTATTCTTAGATTTTCAGTAGCACCAAGTATAAGCCACTGCATGTCAGGCACGAATTAATGAACGGTAATCTCCAGGTTGCAGCAACACATTGCTGGCAGGTAGGTCAGGCAAGGTGGGTGGTGGAGACAATAAATGTTTTGTGGTCTTACATAAGACAACACCACTGAGTTGAGTCAATGAACAATGCCCTTCAGACACCAGTCAGGATAGGGGTTATTCTGTCTACTGGGCTTTGAATGCGTTCCCCACCATCACAGCTCTTGGAGCGGCAGCCACCTACACCAGCTTCTCTCATGAGAAGTCCCCTTGAGAATGTGCAGAATGACTCAGTCCGTCAGGAGGCCATGGTGAGCACAACCCACCCTGTGAGTTAGCAGAAGCAAGACTCAAAATGAGAGCCTTCCGTGGATGTCTCAGTCAGAGAAGACCAATGAAGAGTTGGCAAAGGGGAACACAGTCCAAACGAGCCTAAAAGAGTCCCTCAGCTACTCCAATTTGCAGTAGCTTCCTTAGGAAGGAGAAAAGGATTACCTCAGGGAGGATAAAAAATAAAATTGGATTTGTTAAAGAATAAGGGAGAAATTTATTTATTAAGAATAAGGGATAGCCGGGCTCGGTGGCTCAGCCTGTGATCCCACGCCTTTGGGAGGCTGAGGTGAGTGAATTGCCTGAGCCTGCGGGTTCGAGACCCGCCTGGGCAACTTGGCGAGACCTCATCTCTACAATAAATCAAAATGAGCCAGGCGTGGTAGCACGCACCTGTAGTTCCAGCTACTTGGAAGGTTGAGGCAGAAGCATCACCGGAGCCCAGCAGTTCAAGGCTGCGGTGGCCAGGAGCGGCCACTGCACTCCAGTCTGGGCGACCGAGTGAGACTCCAACTCAAAAAAACAAAAAAAGAATAAGGGAGAAATATATTTATTAAGAAAAGGACTCCCTGAAGTCCCTTGCACTACGGCATATATAAATATGAGTGTAAACCACAATGCATTTGGTTTTCTTAAGAGTGTAGGATCAGACATTCTCAATATATTCTGTCCTCTTTGGAGTTCCAAGTTAAAAATAAATAAAAAGATCCTGTAAAGTGAACTAACACAAGAACAGAAAACCAAATACTGCGTATTTTCACCTATCAGTGGGAGCTAAACTAAGGGCCTGCAAAGGAGAATAATACACTGGACATTGGAGACTCAGAAGGGACAAAAAATCATCTATCGGGAATAATGTGCACGGGTAGGAGTGGCAGGTGCACTTGAAGTTCAGACTTCTTCACCACTGTACAACGCAACCATGTAACCAAAACTATTTGTACCCCCAATGCTACCGAAATAAAGAAAAAAAATGTAAACCCTATAGTTCTTGCCCCATAGATGCATCTGCATCCGACTTTTGATTTCTGACTTTTATCAGGACTCAGCCAAGATGGCCAAAATCACGTAAGAAACATTTCTCAGGTCCAAGTGCAAGTAGATTCTATACACATGGTGGATGGCTGCTGTCGGGTCTGACCAGAACACATCCTTCCCTCCAAGAAAGGAGTCCTCTTCTGGGAACTGGTTCTTCCCACCCTCCAAATGTGTGGGGTGAGGGGTAGCCACGGTCTTATGTGGCCCGACGCCACTGACTAGACTTTACTGGACCCAATTAGGGCCCTTGCTTGAAACCAACACAGTCAGAACTTGCCCCAAGACTTTTCTATCCAGAATTCAGAAACAAAGCCAGTCCCTCTTTGGTGTTTTAACCCACAATAGGTGAGACTCAAGACCCACAAGAGAGTGTGACTTGGACAACCAGGAAGAACAAAGATGCAGACAGAGAGAGAATCCTGGTAGCAATTGGGCTCCTGGTTTTGGTTTATTCTGTTTTGCTGTTAGCCTTCTGGCTGTTTCCTTGTCTTTCTCATAAATTGACTACTTTTTTTCTTTTTAAATAAAGACGGAGGTCTCACTACGTTGCCCAGGCTGGTCTTGAACTCCTGGCCTCAAGTGATCCTCCCACCTCTGCCTCCCAAAGTGCTAGGATTATAGGCGTGAGTCACCATGCCTGGCTCTTAGATTGACTTTTTAGCCGCTCCTTCAGTTACTTAAAATATCCCAATATCCTCCCAATACATGTCTCCCTCATTCTTAAACAAATCCAATTTTATTTCTGTTGTTAGCAACCAAGAGGATCCTGAATAATAAAACAATATGTGGTTATTATCTCATTCCTCAAAGGATAAACATGAAAACGTACAATAGCTAAAGGACGAGGTGGTGATTCCAGCTACAACTTTATTTTAGCTAACCTTGATAGGTGGCTTACCACAAGTTGAGCCTCCAGGGTGAGACTGATATCAAAGCCAAAAAAAAAAAAGTCTCAATTTCCACATTGTTAGATTTCCACACTAATGAAAGAGCAATCGCTGTAGGAGATAGTAGGAAACAGTAAGGATTTTCAAAGAGGGCTTCTTTCTTTCATTCTTTTTTTATTATTATATTTTTAAAACTCCTTTGCTTCTCAACCCTTTGCTCCACAGGCAGTGCAGCTGGGGAAGCCAAGGGCGATCTCCTTCTCTCTCTACCAGGATGGCCCCAAACGACTTGTCTCCTGGTCATTGTCCCTAACTAAACAGGGTCCGAGGCTGGGAGAAATCAAAGAAGTTATTTTTACAAAGGAAGGGTTTTTGGGGCCTGCTGGGCAGGGCCATTAAGGGACTGTCTGGCTGGAAGCTGGGCCGTGTGAAGCAACCGTAGCAGGAAGGAATGGCGGTGGAGCCCCCTCTGCTCAGCATTTCTCACTGCTTTCCCTTCGCTTTGTCACCCCCACCAAACCCACATCCAGATGGCGCAGACACACCAGTACCTGTCTGGTTCGGAGCATCCTTTGACCCTCCCCTAGGAGCGGGGAGGGGGGAAGCCGACAGCGCTTACTTGTTTGTTTGGTTTTGCTTTCTTGAAAGAAACCTTAAGACAACACAGCACTGCCCTCAACTTCTCCCACCATGTCAGTGATTGGGATGTGGAGGGGACAGACGGCACCCCCCAGGGTGCAGAAGACAAATGAAGACTTGATCAGTCGAGCCACCCCCTGGTGAGGCCTCCCAGCCTGGCCAGCCCTCCCAACAACACAGAGACAATCCCTCACTGGGTAGGTCTAGTCTGTGTGTGGGACTGGCCAGCCCTCGGCTGGACCACCTGCTGCTGCCTGTGTGGCAAACTGCTATTTTAAGAAGGCAAGTCTGGAATCTTCACCCCTATACACACACACACACACACACACACACACACACACACATACACACACCCCTCCTACACAATAGTCCTTCCCTCCCGGCTTCATTGTGGAGGAAGTATGAAAGCAAGCCGGGCTCGGTGGCTCAGCCTGTAATCCCGCGCCTTTGGGAGGCTGAGGTGAATGGATTGCCTGAGCCCGCGAGTTCGAGACCCGCCTGGGCAGGCAAGACCTCATCTCTACAATAAATCAAAAAGATTAGCCGGGCGTGGTGGTGTGTGCCTGTAGTTCCAGCTACTTGGAAGGCTGAGGCGGCAGGATCACCGGAGCCCGGCAGGTCGAGGCTGTGGTGACCGGGAGCGGCCACTGCACTCCAGTCTGGGCGACAGAGTGAGACTCCAACTCAAAAAAAAAATTAAAAAAAATAATAAAAAAACAAAGCGAGGCAATTAAGTGATTGTGTCCCCTTCCTCCCTCACAAGGGCATTAGCTTTAGTCTGAAGACTGGCCTGACGTTAGCCAAATGAAATCCAGAGGGTTGAGTTCTTAGCTGTTAAGAGTGTGTGGTCCCTAACAAATACCCACTGAGCCCAGGCACAGTGACTTACGTCTGTGATCCCAGCACTTTGGGAGGCTGAGACTAGAAGACTGCTTAAGCCCAGGAGTTTGCGACCAGCCTGGGAAACCTAGCAAGACCCTGTCTCCACAAAAAAAAACAAAAAATTAGCTGGGCGTGGTGGCGCACACCTACTGTAGTTCTAGCTACTTGGGAAGCTGAGATGGAAGGATTGGCTGAGGGCAATCCTTCAGGTCGAGGGCAACAAAGTAAGACCCCCAACTCAAAAAAAAAAAAAAAGAAAGAAAATAAATGCCCAGATACCAGCTTCTTCCTGAGTAGGTTTGCTTTGCTCTCTGTACTCTGGCAGAAGGAACCATGTCCACACAGAGAGAGCAGCATCATTTAAGGTTGTATAAATTAGGCTAATTTTTTTCAATGTGTCATTATGTTAGTAGAGTGAGAATAATTTATTTTTAATCATCAAAAATACTTTTGCTGAGTATGAAAACCAGTGAAAATGTTTTATTACCTGAATTGCATTCGGATCTACTGTTTATTACTTTTCATTGTTTTTAAGCCCTTCATCAAAGATTTCACAGCACTTGGACAGAATCCTGTAGATCTGTTTTGCAAATGAGCTTTCACATATGTTAACTGTGACTTCTGCTAAAGAAAACCAGAGCTGGGTAGTAGTTAACGTGGCAAAAACAGATTTTATTCAGGAACTATTGCAATCAGGGAAGAGAGACCTCAGTATAGAACTGGGCTCAATTCCAAATAGAACAAGTAGGGGCGGGGATTTATAGCCAAAGAGCAGGTTTGAGGGGCCAAAGAGACATTAGTGGATGGAAAATTAATAGGAGAAGACATGAAAGGTGAGGGGACATTCTTGCTGAAGGCAGGCCAGGGTGATCCAATATTGAAGGTAGAGTGAAGAATTCGAGCAGATAGTGAGAAAGACCTGATATCAGGGGTGGGGATTCTCTCTAAATGGACTTAGCAGGGTTCTTGATAAAGCTGGGCAATGTAGGCCTGATAAGGATGGACACTGAAGACCATTTGAGGCCAAGCTGGAAAGAGAGTTTAGGCCACGTCTAGTGGCTTACACCTGTGATGCTAGCTCTTTAAGAGGCTGAGGTCAGAGGATTGCTTTACTCTAGACGTTTGAGACCCACCTAGGCAACATAGAAGACCTTCTCTACAATTAAAAAAAAAAAAGAAAAGAAAGAAATAAAAAAATTAGCTTGGCATGGTGGCATGCACCTATAGTCCCAGAGCTATTTGGATGATTGAGGTGGAAGGATCACCTGAGTCCAGGAGGTCAAGGCTGCAGTGAGCCATGATTATGCCACCGCACTCCTGCCTGGGTGACAGTGAGATTCTAACTCAAAAAAAGAAAAAGAGTTCAGGCTCGGTGGCTCAGCCTGTAATCCCAGCTTTTTGGGAGGCCGAGGCGAGTGGATTGCCTGAGCCTGCAGGTTCGATATCAGCCCAGGCAAATTGGCAAGACTTCGTCTCTACATTTAAAACAACCAAAAAAAAATCAACAGGGTTCTAGCTACTTGGAAAGCTGAGGTGGAAGGATCGCCGGATCCCAGCAGGTCAACGCTGGGTGAGCGTGCCACTGCCCTCCAGCCTGGGTGACAAAGTGAGACTTCACCTCAAAAAAAAAGGGAAGAAAGAAAAGAAGGTTTAGAGGAACATGACTAGATTTAGGTCGTGTGTCTTTGTCACCCATCCAGAATTTTAGAACCAGATGTGTACTGTTCTCACAAAAGTGGTCCCTGAGGAAGCAACACCACTGCTGGCACTGCTTAAAGTATTTCTGGATCCTTCTTAAGCACTGTCTACAGAAAGAGCATGTTCTTTACCACGAACCTGATCTAGGTTTGAATTCTTGCTTTACTACTCAGTTGCTATCTAATCTGGTAATTAACTTCTCAGCCTATTCTTTCATCCGTGAAATGGGGTTACTAATACCTACCTTTCAGGGTTGTTGAGAGATTTAGAGAGGACCATCGATGTGAAACACTGGGATAACTTTGGAAAAATAAATAGCTAGTCTAATGATTTCCTTTAGAGCCAGTGATGTTCTTTTAAATATCCCCAGTGAAAGCCGGGCTCGGTGGCTCAGCCTGTAATCCCGCGCCTTTGGGAGGCTGAGGTGAGTGAATTGCCTGAGCCCGCGGGTTCGAGACCCGCCTGGGCAGCAAGACCTCATCTCTACAATAAATCAAAAAATCAGCCGGGCGTGATAGCGTGCGCCTGTAATTCCGGCCACTCGGAAGGCTGAGGCGGAAGGATCGCCGGAGCCCAGCAGGTCGAGGCTGCGGTGGCCAGGAGCGGCCACTGCACTCCAGTCTGGGCGACAGAGTGAGACTCCAACTCAAAAATAAATAAATAAATAAATAAATAAATAAATAAATATCCCCAGCGATTACAATCTTGGTTTTTCTGGATTTTCGAAGTAGCCCAAATGTATTCAGAGTCCCTCCCTATGGGAAGGATGATCAAACTGAGCCATACTGGTTTTGGTCTGAAACAAAGTTTACCTCTTATGTTATGAGGCTGGTTGTGTGTGTGTGTGTGTGTGTGTGTGTGTGTGTGTGTGTGTGTGTGTGTGTGTCATATTACTTGGAAACTGGTTCTGAAGAAATTGCCAAAATGAATTTTCAAAGCAGAGCTAGGGATGGTGGCTCATACCTGTAATCCCAGAACTTTCGGAGGCCTAGGTGGAACAATGGCTTAAGGGATGCCTTCCACTGGGGCTGTGAGCTTCAACTTCAAGTCTGCACAGTTTCTTCATCTACCGCTGCCCTCTGTCCCACACATTGTCTCAGATCGCATATCCCTCTCCACCAAGGCTGCCTGACTCTCCATCCATATGGAGGCTTCACATTTAGTCATCTTCCCAGACCCAGTTTCTGGTGACACATTTACGAGGGCTGGATTCCTGCATCAGCCCCTGAATCACTCCGCTGCCATTCAGACCAGGTGCCCAAGAATCATAAACATAACCTCCCTAAGAAGCTGCTCTTGGCTGGGCGTGGCGGTTCAGCCTGTAATCCCAGCACTTTGGGAGGCCAAGGCGAGAGGAATGCCTGAGCCCGTGGGTTCGAGACTGGCCTGGGCAACTTGGTGAGCCCTCGTCTCTACAGTAAATCACAAAAACTAGCTGGACACGGTGGTATGCATCTGTAGTTCCAGCTACTTGGAAGGCTGAGGCAGTGGAGGCTACGGTGGCCGTGAGTGTGCCACTGTACTCCAGCCTGGGCGACAGGAGTGAGACTGTAACTCAAAAAAAAAAAAAAAAAAGCTGCTGCATTTACCTTCGGATTCCAATATTATCCCAGTCCACTGACCTGGTGTCTTCCGCTGTCCAGCCCTGGCAAGTTCCCGTACTGAGTCCTCTCTGTGCTCCCAGCTCTCACTCAGCACCCCAGTTCTCCTGCCATTAGAAACAAGTCCTGCTATACAGAGGGAGAATCCCTGCATGGACGTTTAGTAAAATTCTTTTGTGCAAGCAGTAGACTCAAACTGACTGGCTTCCACAGAAAAGTATTTTATTAAAGGATATTAGGGTTTGACAGAAGATCAGGAAAAGCTAGACAGCGAGGCTCAGTAAGTGGGCAAGAAGAAGAAAAACTAGACTGGCTAGGGTCAAAGCCAAAATCATACCCTTGCTGGTGAGGTCACGGTTGCACCACCTCTGCATGCTGGGCCTCCTGGCTCCAGCTACCACCTCAGCACTGTATATCAGTGCTGTGCTCCTCAGGTGCTGCCACTGTGGAAGACCTAATGGCTTCTCCATTGTGCCTGTTTCATTCTCTCTTTTTTGAGTTGGAATCTCACTCTGTCGCCCAGACTGGAGTGCAGTGGCACGCTCCCGGTCAGCGCAGCCTCGACCTGCCGGGCTCCAGCGATCCTCCTGCCTCAGCCTTCCAAGTAGCTGGAACTACAGACATGTGCTACCATGTCCGGCTTATTTTTTATTTATTGTAGAGACAAAGTCTCGTCAAATTGCCCAGGTGGGTCTCGAACCCATGGGCTCAGGCAATCCACTTGCCTCGCCCTCCCAAAGTACTGGGATTACAAACTGAGCCACCAAGCCCGGCCTGTGCCTGTTTCTTTGCCTTCACAGCTTCTGCCTCAAAGTCTAAAGAATGACAGTTTATTGGTCTACCCCAGGTCACAGGTCCACACCCCAGCTTCCAGAGAGCCTGGGAAAGTACCTGGCACCTTCAGGTTCTCCAAATGGCCAAAAGCAAGTAGGCACTATAAGTAACCACTGTCCACGAGGCCTCGTATGCTGCATCTATTTTGAAGGGGACATCCTTTTCAATACAGTAAGCTTTGACTCATCAGAATTTGTACATTTTGGAATACTTTTCTGGAAAGCCTTAAAAGGCATTAAACCTTTAGACTCAGAAATCTCACTTCTCAGAGTCTATAATTAAGATATAATATGAGCCGGACTCGGTGGCTCAGCCTGTAATCCCGCGCCTTTGGGAGGCTGAGGTGAGTGGATTGTCTGAGCCTGCGGGTTCGAGACCCGCCTGGGCAGCAAGACCTCATCTCTACAATAAATCAAAAAATCAGCCGGGCGTGGTAGTGCATGCCTGTAATTCCAGCTACTTGGAAGGCTGAGGCGGAAGGATCGCCGGAGCCCAGCAGGTGAGGCTGCGGTGGCCGGGAGCGGCCACTGCACTCCAGTCTGGGCAACCGAGTGAGACTCCAACTCAAAAAAAAAAAAAAAAAAAGATATAATATGAAAGGGACTAAAATTTCTCCAAGAACTTGTTTATTACATTATTATTAACTATTACAAAACAACTGGGAAAAAACGTAACTGTTCAACAGAAGATGATAGTTCGCAAAATTATGGTAGACTCACTTAGTGGCACATTATGCAACCATTAAAAATTACAACTAGCCAGGCACAGTGGTTCACGCCTGTAATCCCAGCACTTGGGAGGCGGAGGAGAGAGGATTGCCTGGGCCCCAGCCTGGGCAACTTGGCGAGACCTCGTCTATACAATAAATCAAAATATAAGCTGGGTGTTATGGTGCATGCCTGTAGTTCCAGCTACTTGGACGGCTGAAGTGGAAGGATCACCTGAACCCAGCAGGTCGAGACTGTGGTGGCTGTGAGCGTGCCACCGCACTCAAGCCTGGGTGACAGAGTGAGACTCCAACTCAAAAAAAAAAAAATTACAATTACATTAATTTTAAAGATACAAAGCAAGATACAAAAACTGCCTACTAATTAAAGGCAAAATTACATACAGAGTGGTCTCAACATGTGAAAATATTGACAAATGGGTCGGAAGGTGGATAGAGATAAATATATCAGGAAGGTAGTCATGCTCACAAATGGCAGAAGCTATAAAATTATTTATTTTCTTTTTTGTACTTTCTGTATCTTTTCTGATTTTTACTGCAAAGGGAATATACTGACTATATTTCTTTTTTTTTTTTTTTTGAGTTGGAGCCTCACTCTGTCGCCCAGACTGGAGTGCAGTGGCCGCTCCGGCCACCGCAGCCTCGACCCGCTGGGCTCCGGCGATCCTTCAGTCTCAGCCTTCCGTGTAGCCGGAATTACAGGTACGCTTTACCACGCCCGGCTGATTTTTTGATTTATTGTAGAGATGAGGTCTCGCTGCCCAGGCGGGTCTCGAACCCGGGGGGTCAGGCAATCCACTCACCACAGCCTCCCAAAGGCGCGGGATTACAGGCTGAGCCACCGAGCCTTCTTATATATTTTTAACAGTGACTTTTAAAATCTCTGTTTTATTTCCTTATGGTCACTCCTGGTATTACAGGCTATCAATTAAATTAGATTATTTCATTTTATTTATTTATTTATTTTTCAATTTGAAGTCTCACTCTGTCGCCCAGGCTGGAGTGCAGTGGTACCCTCACGGCCACTGCTGGACTCAGGGGATCCTTCCACCTCAGTTTTTCAAGTAGCTGGAACTACAGGTGTGCACCACCACGCCCTGCTAATTTTTTTGATTTTTTTTTTTTTTTTGAGTAGGAGTCTCACTCTGTCGCCCAGGCTGGAGTGCAGTGGCACACTCACAGCCACCACTGCCTCAACCTGCTGGGTTCAGGCAATCCTTCTACCTCAGCCTTCCAAGTAGCTGGGACTATAGGCATGTGCCACCACGCCTGGTTAATTTTTTGATTTATTGTAGAGATGAGGTCTCACTAAGTTGCCCAAACTGGCCTTAAACCCCTGAGTTTAGGTGATACTCTCGCCTTCACCTCCCAAGACCTGGGATTACAGCGTAAGATGATCCTTCCGCTTCAGCCATCCAAGGTAGCCCTCCTAGTTAGCTTATTTTAAATTTAAAAAGACTAAGAGCCATAGCTAAAGGCAAAGACATGCACCATTTTCCAAATTACCTTATAAACAACTGGTGTTGGCTTAGTAGGAGCTAGGGATTAGATGATAACAGTGGGTTATTTTTGGAGATGTATCAGTTCAAACTGTACAAGTCACAATGTCTATAATTTAATTTTTAAAATCAGCAAAAGTATATGTAAAGGAAATACAGCAAAATATGAACATAAAATATTTAAAGTGATTGAAAGTAATTGGAAAGAAAAGGGAAAAGGATGCGAAAATTAACCAGAAGAAAGATGGTGTAGCTATATTAATATCAAATTAGTGTTTAAAGCAAAAGGCATCGTTCAAGATAAATAGGGCCGCTTCATTATGAAAAGAAGGTTACAATCGCCAGAAGGTATCAGAATTCTAAATTTGTATTCAACCTAATATCCTAGCCTAAAAATATATATAGCAAAAACTGAAGGAAGAAGTGAAGTCATACCTTAAGTGAGAGATTTTAACACATCTCTCTCAGTAAATGATAGGATAGTTAAAACTCAAAATAAGAAAGAAAAAAAACCCATCAGTGAAGACACAGAAGATTGAAATGAAATTAATAAACTTGGCGCAACCGACGAATGGAACTCTCCCACCAACAGCCACAGAAAACATTTTCTTTTCTAGTGTGCTGGGAGCTTTACAAAATTGACGTGCACTAGGCAGCAAAGTGAGTAGCAGCAACTTTCACAAAACTGAAATCACATGGAATCTGTTCCCTAGACATCTCAGAATGACGCAAAAACCTCACTATTAACAGAAATAGAGATACCATTAGCAAAAAGATAGCTAGAAATTTTGCAAATAAGGCCAGGCTCAGTGGCTCAGTCTGTAATCCCAGCACTTTGGAGTCCAAGGCGAGTGGACTGCCTGAGACCACGGGTTCAAGCCCAGCCCAGCCAACTTGGCAAGGCCTGGTCTCTACAATAACTCAAAAATTAGCCGGGCAAGGTAGCATGCACCTGTAGTTCCGGCTACTTGGAAGGCTGAGGCGAAAGATGATCGCCGGAGCTCAGCAGGTCGACACTGGGGTGGCCGTGAGTGTGCCACTGCACTCTAGCCTGGGCGCTGGGTGACGAAGTGAGACTCCAAAAACAAAAAAGAAAAGAAAATTTTCAGACATTTGGTAAGTAAGCAATCCAGTTCTAAATATCTTGTGGCACAAAGAATAAATCACAAGAGAAATGAGAAAATATCTAGAACTGAAGGATAAATAAATCATCCCCTCTAAGATATTTTATGCCACGCTACTAATATACTCAATCAAAGATAGTCAGTTATTGTATAAAATAGTGATACTTTCCTTATTCAAAAAAGAGGTATACATGACCAGATGAAAAATATCAGGTCAACTTAGAAATACCAATTCGAGGCTGGGTGCAGTGGCTCACATCTATAATCCTAGTACTTTAGGAGGCTGAGGCGAGAGGATTGCCTGAGCCCACAGGTTCAAGACCAGGGGCAACTTGGTGAGACCTCATCTCTAAATAAATCAAAAAATTAGCCGGGTGTGATATCACGCACCTGTAGTTCCAGCTACTTGGAAGGCTGGGGCGGAAGGATCACCTGAGCCCAGCAGGTCGAGGCTGCAGTGGTTGTGAGCATGCCACTGCACTCCAGCCTGGGTGACAGAGTGAGACTCCATCTCAAAAAAAATAAAAGAAATACCAATTCGAACCTTCTCAAAAGCCAGGGATCATTCTTCAGACGAATCTTAACTTTTCCCAGAACTACTCAATTTAAGGAATGGAATTAGCCAAACGAGGAGGTTAAAATGCATTTTCTTTGAGTCAGGGTATAACGATGTCGCCCAGGCTGGATGGAGTGCAGTGGCAGGATCACGGCTCACTGCAGCCTTGATCTCCAGGATGCCGGCAATCCTCCCACTCTAGCCTCCTAAGGAGCTGGGACCACCATGCCCAGCTAGTTTTTTGATTTTTTTAATTTATTTTTGGTTTCCTTGTCGTCTAGGCCAGTCTCAAATTCCTGGGCACAAGCGATCCTCTGACCTTGGCCTCCCAAAGTGCTGAGATTTACAGGCCACCATGTCCAGAGTCAAATGCATTTTTTTTTTTTTTGAGTTGGAACCTCACTCTGTCGCCCAGACTGGAGTGCAGTGGCCACTCCCAGCCACCATAGCCTCGACCTGCTGGGCTCTGGCGATCCTTCTGCCTCAGCCTTCCAAGTAGCTGGAATTACAGGCATGCGCTACCACGCCCGGCTGATTTTTGATTTATTGTAGAGATGAGGTCTCGCTGCCCAGGCGGGTATCGAACCCGCGGGCTCAGGCAATCCACTCACCTCAGCCTCCCAAAGGCGCGGGATTACAGGCTGAGCCACGGAGCCCGGCAAATGCATTTTTAATATGCATATGATGGTGTCAATTCAAGTTTACCAATCAGTACCCCTCTCTGTTAAAGCAGAGAGAAATAAATAACTAAAGCCTTCTGGCTGAGTGACAATGCACGACAGTATAGGAAGTGTCACCCAGAGCAGATAAAATATGACAGATGAGGAACTACAAGTCTGAAATCGACTCCCAAAGCTTTCATTAAGCTTTTCAGTAACCTACGCTATAAGGAAAGAGTCCCTTGGTCCGGAATTAGAAAGGACACATTTGGTGTCTGCTTCAGGCTGTACATTTTCAACAAATGAGATCTATTTCACAGTCAGAACTCTTCATTTGAACTCCCCCACCGGTTCCTCTGTGTCCTTGGGCTGCAAGTTAAGAACATCTGATCTCAGGGAAGGAAAGCGCATGTCAAACATGAATGTGCATTGTGGCTGCACTTTGTAAACTGTAAAGGGCTGCACAGGTGTCCCTGACTACTGTGCTATAATACCGTCCCAGCTGAGCACTGACTGCGGTCCTGAGCACAGACACTCTTGGACAGCTTTTGAAGTAACCAACTTAGAAAATGAATGTTCCTCCCTCCTGTACAATTCTCCTTCCTCGTTCTTTTCCAATTTCTGTTTTTTTGCTGTTGTTGCACATACCATGGTGATAAGAATAACAGGATAGGCCGGGCTCGGTGGCTCAGCCTGTAATTCCGCACCTTGGGAGGCTGAGGTGAGTGAATTGCCTGAGCCAGCAGGTTGGAGACCCACCTGGGCAACTTGGCAAGACCTCATCTCTACAATAAATCAAAATATTAGCCGGGCGTGGTAGTGCGCGCCTGTAGCTCCAGTTACTTGGAAGGCTGAGGCAGAAGGATCGCTGGAGCCCAGCAGGTTGAGGCTGCAGTGGCCGGGAGTGGCCACTGTACTCCAGTCTGGGTGACAGAGTGAGACTCCAACTCAAAAAAAAAAAAAAAAAAAGAATAACAGGATAACAGGGAAGGTGCATTGAGCGGATGATAATATGACTGACTCGGGCTGTGTGCACTACACCTATTATCACTAATCTTCACTTCTCACTAGCACCCTTCAAGGTTTTCAGATTTCTCCAGTGAGGACATAGGGCATCAAAAATTAGGAGCATTTAACCCAGGTGGGAATAGGAGGGTGGCAAGGTTGAGGGGTTGTAGAAGAAAGTCTTCCTTGTAAAAAATTCTAGGAAGTGGAGTGGGGACGTAAGCGTAGGCATTGCATGCATGTTCCCAGGGGTGATTCCGTCTCTCTTTTATGGAGAACAAATCTACTGGGTTAATTAATTTAGTCACGCTGCCGGTGAATACAGACCCCCCCCCCATTCAAAACCACTGGCAAACTCATGCTTTGTCTACTCTATTTCAATGACGTATTATGTAACATAAATTTACATTTATTTCTTAAACACTAATAATGAATGATGTTTGTAGAAAACTTAAAATAGAAAGCACAACTTCATCTATAAAATATTTTTGCCCAAAACATCTAACATGACTCTAATCAGATCTCGAGACTTAACTTCTAGATTATAACAAATACAGGAAAAATAGGAAGAAGTTAAATGACACCACGAAGAAGCCATCAGACATAGTTAGAATATTGGACAGTCTAAAAGACAATCAACCTACAGTCTTCAAAAGTCAATGTCGGTTGGGCGTAGTGGTTCATGCCTGTAATCCCAGCACTTTGGGAGGCTGAGGCAAGAGGATTGCCTGAGCCCACGGGTTTGAGATCAACCCGGGCAACTTGGTGAGACCTTGTCTCTACAATAAATCAAGAAAAATTAGCTGGGCGTGTGGTGCATATCTGTAGTTCCAGCTACTTGGAAGGCTGAGGTAGAAGGATTGCCTGAATCCAGCAGGTCGAGGCTGTGGTGGGTGTCAGCATGCCACTGCACTCCAGCCTGGGTGACAGAGTGAGATGCTGACTCAAAAAAAAATGTCAATGTCATTAAGAAGAAAACAGGTAGGGGGACAGTGCTATATTAAAAGAGATTGGAAGCTGGGCCTGGTGGCTCACACCTGTAATTCCAGCACTTCCGGAAGTCAACACGAGAGGATTGCCTAAGCCCAGGGGTTCGAGACCAGCCCGGGCAACTTGGCAAGATCGTGTCTCTACAGTAAATCAAAAAATTAACCAGGTGTGGTGACACATGCCTGTGGTTCCAGCTTCTCAGAAGGCCGAGGCAAAAGGATCACCTGAGCCCAGCAGGTCAAGGCTGCAGTGAGGTAAACTGACTCTGACTCAAAAAAAAAAAAAAAAAGAGAGAGAAAGGAAGACTGGAGAGGCATAAAAACCAAATATAATGTGCAAACCTTGATTGTTGAACCCAGACTTCAGGAAGTAGGGCCATAAAAGTCATTGTTGGGACAAGTGAGATAATCTGAATAGAAAATAGATGTTGTATAATATATGGGATTGTTGCTAATTGTTCAAGTCAGGTGTGATAAATTAGGTGTGATAATGATATTATGGTACTTATGAGAATGAACAGATTCTTGGAGATGTATGTTAAATTACTTAGGGTTAAGCATGATGACTGAACTTTCAAACAATTCAGAAAACATGTGTGTGTGTGTGTGTGTGTGTGTGTGTGCATGTGTGTGTTGTTGTGTGTGTGTGTGTGTGTGGAGAGTGAGTTTGTAACAGGTGAATGTAAAGGATACAGATAGATGCTCATGGTTTTTTTTTTTTTTTTTTTCTTTTTTTTTTGAGCTGGAGTCTCACCATGTTATCCAGACTGGAGTGCAGTGGCACAATCACGGCTCACTGCTGCAGCCTCAACCTCCTGGATTCAGGCAATCCTTCCACCTCAACCTCTCAAAGTGCTGAGATTACAGGCATGAGCCACTGCACCTGGTCTATTCTTGCAGTTTTTCTGTTTGACATATTTTGAAAGAAAACATTTACGAAAGAAAAAAAAAAGACAGATAAACAAAATGACTGTAAACTCCATGAATCCAGGATTGAGACATTCTTGTTCACTCTTGTATCCCGGGGCCCAGGTGGAGCACCTGGCTCATGGAAGGTGCTATAAGTAGTTGCCGAAAGACGTCACACAGAGAAGGAAGGAAAGAAGATAGGGAGGGAAGAAAAAGGAAAGAAGGCGGGTGGGAGAGAGGGAGGGAGGGAGACGGGAGGAAAGAGAGAGAGAAGGGAAGGGAAAGGGAAAGGAAAGGGAAAGGGAAAGGGAAAGGGAAAGGGAAAGGGAAAGGGAAAGGGAAAGGGAAAGGGAAGGGAAAGGGCCCGGGCAGAATAAAGCAAAGACTTCTCTCTCTCCACCACCCATGAGTAACCAGCGCGAGCACATTACTATACACCCTCCAGGGCTTTTTTCACTATATAACTAAATCCATTTTTCAAAGTGTTACATTTATAGAATCATCAGGTTTTAGAACCAAAGGTTCCCTGGAGATCATTTGCATCTTTACACAGTTAAAGAAATTGAAGCCCAGAAAGGAAGGTGAGGAAGGTCACACGGCAGGTCAGTGACTGAGCCGTGGCCCTTTGACTCATGGTCAAGGGTCTTTCCTTCACAATACGCTGCCTTGCTTTCACCTTTAGCAAAACTATTATTCGACCTATCGAAATGTAAACGTAAACCCTACAGGAGCAACGCTCAGTGAGCATGGGTTTTCATTTTACTAAGAGTAAAATTTTGCCTATTACAGCAGTTTTGATCACTTATCAAGCTTGTCAAAGATGCCTGAGAGGACAAATAAATAAATAAAAGTAAATAGTGGATGTCATGAGTTGTGCTGGGAGCTTCAATATCTATTATGTTATTCGGTTCTCGCAACAGCCCTGTGAGGCAGGCATATTTACAAAGTCTGTTCCCTATGATCTGCCTCTTATGGTTAGAAGGTAAAGAAAATTAAAAAAAAAAAAAAAGAAGGAAGCTGAGCACAGAGGCCTGCAGTCCCAATACTTTGGGTAGCTGATGCGGGAGGATGACTTGAGCCCAGGAGTTCGAGACCACCCTGGGCAACATAGTAAGAACCCATCTCTACAAAAATAATTTTTTAAAAAATTGCTAGGCATGGTGGGGCACGCCTATAGTCCTAGTTACTCAGGAGACTGAGGGTGGAAGATAGCTAGAGCCTAGGAACTTGAGGTTGCAGTCAGTGTGGGGCAATTGCACTCCAGCCTGAGCAACAGAGCAAGACAACTTTTCTCTTAAAAAAGGAAGGAAAAGGAAGCATAATAAACAGCTGGAATACTTCCATGAATTCTGTGAGCATTTAATAACTATTTCATGACAAAACAGATTAATTATGCCTGGAGTCCTATGATGATGAAAATTAATAAAAAAGAAAAATTCACATATTCAATTAAAAAAATTTGGCTCAGTAAAGCGGCGTATCCAAAGATAAATTTTAATAGGGAAAGAAAATCCAAACAATAATTAGAATATATGTATCCACAAGTTAAGAAATTATAATAGGAAAGCATATATATGGACCATAATTGATTAAGTAGAAGATACTGATGCTAACACAGTTCATTTCAGGCTCAGTAATAATATATGATTGTTGCATTCATTCATTATATCGAGTGTTTTCTTAAAACAGAAACAAAAACAAAACTCTACTCTCCCAAAATGAGAAAAAGGGGAATGACAGCAACTAAAAAATGGAAGGAATTATACAATCTAAAATATAAGAAAATAATCCACAGAAGGTTAAAGTAATGCTTCCTCCAAGAACAACCTAGGATTTACCAGACATGAATTAAACTTAAACCAGACCACATGGGATCTTAGATTTTAAATGAGCAACTCTTAAATCTAGTTTGCAAGGACTTGCATTTGAATGCTTCCCAGCCTATTAGTCCTTTTAATCATTCCAGGAAGTTAAAGTGATCAGAAGTTGTTAATATTTAACATACACTCAAAAATATGTTCCTCTTAAAAACTTGGAGAGTTATTATTTCTACCTTTATTACACAGACAAAATTAAATTGGACAATTTTTATATGAAAGACAAAGATGCAGGAATTATGACAGGTCTGGAAGAATATTCAGAAAATTACTCCAGTTTAAAATTTTACATAGATAAAGGCTAAAAGTTTAAAAACTAACTAAATTCCTTAGATAAGAGTTTGCCAGCTGTTAATTGTTATACTGTAATAAAACTAGAGGTTTTGGAACACAACATTTCCTAAGACAGTTCTAATTAAAATGTTTTATGAGGCTATATGATTTACAATAGATCTTACCATTTTTTTCCAAATATATACTTCTTAACTGGAGAAATGAAAAGACTTATCATAGTAACAAGATGATTTCATAAGAATGGAGAAGGAAATAGTCATTGATATTGCGTCAATAGACACTGAAAAATTTACCAATACATTTATTAGAAATAATATCTCCCTATAAAATATTTTAACATGCCAATCAGCGACCGAGGTGTCCAATCACCTGATTTTTCTACCTAACTCTTCACTGATATGCTGAATTTAGAAAGTTCCAGAAATCAGGACAGACATTGGTGTTCAGAGCATAAGGGGCCATGTACTTCCTTTCAAGGAGAGACATCTTTACTCCGAGATACTCCACATGCACCCAATTTTTCACCATGACAATGAAGCAATGTCACGTAGGGAAAAGCGAATAGACTAGCCATCAGAAGACTAAGAGTTTAGATTTAATTCTGCTACTAAATCCTGGTTATACTGGCTATCCTCAGATGGCCTCAGTCTGCTCCTCTGCAAAGAGAAGGAACTGGACTCCACCAATGGTTTTTAAATTCACCAATGGTTTTAAAATCCATAGATTCCTTCCTTTAAATAGAATCTTGCACAGTGCTGATCACATAAAATTGATAGTAATGAGGTGACTGGTAAAAGAAAATGGGAAAGCCAATAGTGATCTGTCCACAGTGTTCCCAGGGTCCCTCGGAAAGGTCCAGATGGCACTGCCAAGCACAGAATTAAAGCCGCTAGTTCAGTATTACACGGACCCAAAAGTCCTTCGGGATTATGAAAAAGTCTTCCTTGGTCTGCCCAATGTTTGACTTCTTCCTTTTTATTTGAATGCCAGTTATGAGGTTAGGCCAAGCACCCTCCAGTTCAGCCCAGCCTGTACCACTCACTCCCTGTGGTCTGACACCAATGGCCTATTTGCACATTCATGCTAACTGCCAGGGCCCTAAGGCAAATGCTTTGTAACACCGTGATGTAAAATCTCTTTTGCCATTGACGTTGTATAACTGATATTTTTTTGTTTGACATTGCTTTCTAGCTGGCTTCCTCTTTTAAAATGCAGACACTGTGGCCATGCTCAATAGTGCTGTAATCCCAGCACTTTGGGAGGCCAAGGTGAGAGGATTGCCTGAGCCCCAGGGCTCGAGACCAGCCTGGGCAACTCGGTGAGACCTCATCTCTACAATAAATCAAAAAATTAGCCAGGCGTGGTAGCGTGCACCTGTAGTTATGGCTACTTGGAAAGGCTGAGGCAGAAAAATCGCCGGAGCCCATCAGCTCAACACTGGGGTGGCCATGAGTGCGCCACTGCACTTCAGCCTGGGTGACAGAGTGAGATGCCAACTCAAAAATAAATAAATAAAAATCAAACAAACAAACAAAAATAAAATAAATGAAATGCAGACTTTTTCTTTTTTGAGTTGCAGTCTCACTCTGTCACCCAGACTGGAGTGCAGTGGCCGCTCCTGGCCACCGCAGCCTTGACCTGCTGGGCTCCGGCAATCCTTCCGCCTCTGCCTTCCAAGTAGCTGGAACTACAGGCGCACGCTACCACGCCCGGCTCATTTTGATTTATTGTAGAGCCGAGGTCTCGCCAAGTTGCCCAGGAGGGTCACGAACCTGCAGGCTCAGGCAATCCACTCACCTCAGCCTCCCAAAGTGCTGGGATTACAGGCTGAGCCACCGAGCCCGGCTCAGACTTTTATAAGAAAGGTAATGCAATCGTTCCAAAACAGTTTTAAGGTAATGAATAGATAAGAATGCCTTCTCTAGGTAGAGATATGGAAAATTGTGGTCACATTAGGGACTCACGAGACAAGTTACTGAAAGGTGAAGGAGAAAGAAGAGGAAGACAAAGGACATATTTCATTTTCTTACCAGAGTTTACCTGGGGTCTCATTGGAGAACAGGCTAATTCCCCGGATGGAGCAAATGTGAGATGAACCCGTTGCTACGGAAAAGAAGGTATTGCTTCAAAAGCATCATGAGAACATGTCAAAAAGACAAAGAAGCCAGGCTGAATGAAGGAGCTACCCACTGGCCAAATATGGAAAAATGTACGGATCAAAATTTAAAATGACAGTAAAGGAGTATAACCCACTGAATAACCTAAGAATCCATGAATACTTAAATAAATATTATTACTACTTCATAAATAAGCAAATGAGTGGGGGAAGGGAAAGCTCTTCTTACAGTTAAGTGCCAATTAATAAATCTAGGAGAAATGATGACATTAGAACATTTTCAATGGATGCTAAAGTAGCCAGAAAAACGGTATTTTGAGAAACAGGGTATTGTCTGGAAATATTGCCCCAGAAATTACTTATAATTGATAAAGAGAAAAGCCATAACCTTACAATGGATAAAGCACCTTAGCCAAGTGATTAAAGCTAACATCACCAATATTGGGACACACAGACATCCTGATATGGTGCACAAAGGAGGATACAAAACCACTTCAGTGGTATCCCTGTCAAAAAAAAGTACATCACCCACATAACCTAAGTCTATTTATTTATTTATTTATTTATTCATTTATTTTTAGAGACAAGAGTCTCACTGTATTGCCCAGGCTGAGTAGAGTGGTGCAATCATAGCTCACTATAGCCTCAAACTCCAGGCTCAAGCAATCCTTTCACCTCAGCCTCCCCAGTAGCTGGGACTACAGCGACACTGGGAACACGCTGGACAGATCCACTATTGACCTTGCCATTTTCTTCTTCACACCTGGCTAATTTGCTTTATTTTTTGTAACAATAGTGTCTCACTGTGTTGTCCAGGCTGTTCCGAAACTCCTAGTCTCAAGAAATCCTTCTGCCTTGGCCTCCCAAAATGCTGGGATTACAGGCATTAGCTACTGTGTCCAGCCCATAACCCAAGTCTAACTCCAAGGAAACCTCACTCAAACCCAGAATTAAGAGCCCTCTACCAAAAAAAAAAAAAGAGTCTACAGAAATCAGACCAGTCCAGGCATAGTGGCTCAGCAAGACCTCATCTCTACAAAAAATTTTAAAATTAGCCGGGCAGGGTGGTGCATGTCTGTAGTCTTAGCTACTCGGTAGGCTGAGGCAGAAGGATCACTTGAACCTAAGAGGTTGAGGCTGCAGTGAGTCGTGATCGTGCCACTGCACTCTAGCCTGGACAACAGAGTGAGCTGCCAACAGAAAGGAAGGAAGGGAGGGAGGGAGGAAGGGTGGAAGGGAGGGAGGTAGGGGGGAAGGGAGGGAGGTAGGGGGGAAGAAGGGAGGGAGGGAGGGAGGAAAGAGAAAGAAAGAAAGAAAGAGGGAAGGAAGGAAGGGAAAGAGAGTGAGAAAGAAGGAAAGAAAGAGAAAGAGAGAGAGAGAGAGAGAGAGAGAAAGGAAAAGGAAGGAAGGAAGGAAGGAAGGAAGGAAAGAAAGAAAGAAAGAAAGAAAGAAAGAAAGAAAGAAAGAAAGAAAGAAAGAAAGAAAGAAAGAAAGAGGGAGGGAAGGAGGGAGAGGGAGGATCATAGACCAATGACATTATAAAAATGTAAAATTAAGAAAACCAAGAAAGGCTGAGAAACATCTCCAGGATTAAGGAAACATAGGAGACATGACAATTCAAAACAATGCATGATACAGAACTGGATCCTGAACTGGGGGAAGAAAATTAGCTTATAAATAATTATTGAGACATGATTGGAACAATTAAGAATATCTGAATTTAAATTAGAACTGTGGATTGTATAACTAGATACAAAGAAAGAGAGATAGCAAGTGGGACAAGATAGCCATAATTAATGAATGTAAATGGTATAAGGGAGTTCTTTGTTCAAGTCTCAAAACTTTCTTTCGTATGACAAGGAATAATTGTTCCTGAACCATCATACCAGAATGGGTAAAAACAAACCCAGTCTTGTTTTCTTTTTTGGCCTTTTAATTTAAAGTCAATATTTTAATAATCTCTTTGACTCTCCAGTTGGTTGCACTCATCCTGCAAATGGACCGCTACCAATATGTAATTAAAGGAGAATAACAAATACTTAGGATGTAGATTACACAGGTGCCGACTTACAAATGCTAGCGTTGCAGCGGAAGATTAAGCTCCCAGGAAGCTAGAGGTACGTGTCTTTGCTTATTGCCATCATAATTCATTAATGGTCTAAGTAACACTGAGATCAATATTCCTGCAGTCATGCGAATGAGAAAAAACGATCACCACCAAAGCAAGATACAGAGACAATCTCAAAATGTTTCTCCCTACATCATTAAGAAACCAGTCATTGTCCTGAATTTTAAAACTTGAATGTTGTTCCCTTAGAATTACATGCAAAAGAGAAAGTTACATAAGCTGACCTTACTATCTTCTTAGCTATTCAAGAAAAATATTGTCCTTAAGGTCGTTTCCTTTTTTCTTTCACTTTGATGGTAAAGAAATTGACTTTTTAAAAAGTGTGAGTTATGGCACACACCACAGAAAGAAGTACAGCATGTGTTAGTCGCATAAGAAACTCAACCTGGAAACAAGCTTGAAGACAGTGTACACAATAACCTTTAGTAAGATCCATGAACTCAACCAGGGGTTCTACTGCAGATTCCTGGATCCCAATGAAGGGAGTTGAATTCAGCAGGATTGCGCTTGGAACCACAGAATCTGCATTTTTAGCAAGTGTTGCATGAACCACACTTTGAGAAATATTAATAGAGGCAACTGTTATAGTATTTATGATACAATAAATAACACTAATTGGCTTATAATAATACATGTGTTTATAATAAATGTGTAGATGAAATGATACAGAGAAGCTTGTTTTGATTCTTCTCCCTCCCAGTCCCATCTCCAAAGACCTTTTTTTTTTTTTTTTTTGAGTTGGAGTCTCACTCTGTCGCCCAGACTGGAGTGCAGTGGCCGCTCCCAGCCACCGCAGCCTCGACCTGCCAGGCTCCAGTGATCCTTCCACCTCAGCCTTCCGAGTAGCCGGAATTACAGGCATGCGCTACCACGCCCAGCTGATTTTTTTATTTACTGTAGAGATGAGGTCTCGCTGCCCAGGCGGGTCGCGAACCCGCAGGCTCAGGCAATCCACTCACCTCAGCCTCCCAAAGGCGCGGGATTACAGGCTGAGCCACCGAGCCCGGTTTAAGACCTTTTTTTAAAAGATTTATTTTATTGCTTTTCTTTTTCCTAATACACATTTGCCTTTTTAGTTTTTTCTTTCTTTCTTTCTTTTTAATTTTAAAGATGTGGGGTACAATTCAGGGTTAGGTATACACATGTTCATTATGCAGGTACCCTTGTTGATGAGGTGCGCCCCTCCCTCCCCTGGCAGTTTCCCTCAACTGCCAATCCCAACGCCCCCCCCCCCCCCGTCACACCAGCAGTTTCCCACTCCTGCCAATCCCTTGATTATTTATTTTATTTCTAATTGACATATAATAATTGTAGACATTTGTGGGGCACAGAGTAATGCTTCAATCATTTCTTTGTGGTGAGAACATTTAAGATCCTCTCTACTAGTTATTTTGAAATACATAACACTACATGGTTAAAAATAGTCATCCTACTGGGAAATGGAACGCCAGAATTTATTCTTTCTGTCTGCATTTTGTTTCCATTGACAATCTCTCTCCATCTCCCCATCTCTTCCCCAGCCTGTGCTGGCCACTATTCTACCGTATATTTCTATGAAATCAGCTTTTTATAATTCTGCAAATCATGCAGTATTTGTCTTTTTGTGCCTGGCTTATTTCAGTTAACATAATGCCTCCAGGTTCATTCATGTTGCCACAAATGACAGGATTTCGTTCTTTTTTATGGCTGAATAGTATTCCATTGTGTGTGCGTGCGTGCGTGCGTGCGTGTGTGTGTGTGTGTGTGTACATTTTCTTTATCCATTTATCCGTTGCTGAACAGAGCTTGATTCCATATCTTGCTTGGCTAATGTGAACAGAGCTGCAATACACATGGGAGTGCAAATCTCTTTGACACATTGATTTCATTTCCTCTGAATAAATACCCAATAGTGGGGCCAGACACGGCGGCGGCTCATGCCTGTAATTCCAGCACTTTCGGTGGCTAAGGTGGAAGGATTGCTTGAGCCCAGGGGTCTGAGATCAGCCTAAGCAACATAGTGAAACCTCATCTCTACCAAAAATAAAGGAAAAAAAAATCAGCCAGGCATGATGGCACGTGCTTGTAGCCCCAGCTACTTGAGATGGTGAGGTGGAAGGATCGTCTGAGTCCAAGGAGGTTGAGGCTGCGTTGAGCCATGATCATTCTGACCATGCCACTGCACTCCAGCCTGAGCAACAATAAATAAACAAATAATAAATATCCAGTAGTGGGACTGCTGAATCATATAGTAGGACTACTTTTAATTTTTTTAGGAACTGCCATACTGTTTTCTATAATAGCTGTATTAATTTACATTCTCATCAACAATGTGTAAGGATTGTTCTCATTACTCCACATTCACGCCAGCATTTCTTGTTATTGCTCTTGCTGTTTTGAGACAGGGTGTCTCTCTGTCACCCAGGCTGGAGTGCAGTAGTGCTATCAGAGCTCACCATAACCTTGACCTCCTGGGTTCAAGCAATTCTCTCACCTCAGCCTCCTGAAGAGCTGAGACTATGGGCACCACCACTCTATCCAGCCAAGTTTTTAGTTTTTTGTAGAGATGGGGCTCTCATTAAATTGACCAGGCTTGTCTTGAATTCCTGGTTTCAAGCAATCCTCCTGCCTCATCCTCCCAAAGTGCTGGGATTACAGGCATGAGCCACTGCACCCAGTCTGCTGTTTTTCTCTTTTAATAATAGCTATTCTGAGGTGTGAAGTGTTTTCCTTTGCATTCCCCTGTTGATTAGTGATACTGAGAATTTTTCATATACCTGTTGACTATTTGTATGTCTTTGAGAAATGTCTTTTGTCTATTTCTATTTTTTAATCAGATTTTTTTTACAATTGAGTTGAATTATTTACGTATTTTACATATTAACCCCTTGTCAGACACAGTTTGTGAATATTTTCTCCCATTCTGCAGGTTGTATCTTTGTCGATTGTTTTCTTTGTTGTGCAGAAGCTTTTTAGTTTAATGTAATCCAGTTTGTCTATTTTTGCTCTTGTTGCTTGTGTTTTTGAGTTCTCGTCCAAAAAATTCCTTGCCTGTACATACCAATGTCATGAAGTATTACCCTTATGTTTACTTCTAGAAGTTTTATAGTTTCAGGACCTATATTTAAATCTTTAATTGAGCCAGGCTCGGTGGCTCAGCCTGTAATCCCGCGCCTTTGGGAGGCTGAGGTGAGTGGATTGCTTGAGCCTGTGGGTTCGAGACCCGCCTGGGCAGCGAGACCTCATCTCTACAATAAATCAAAAAATCAGCCGGGCGTGGTAGCGCGTGCCTGTAATTCCGGTTACTCGGAAGGCTGAGGCGGAAGGATCGCCGGAGCCCAGCAGGTCAAGGATCGCCGGAGCCCAGTGGCCACTGCACTCCAGTCTGGGTGACAGAGTGAGACTCCAACTCAAACAAACAAACAAACAAACAAAATAAATCTTTAATTGATTTTGAGTTGATTTTTATTTATGTAGGTGAGAAATAGGAGTCTAGTTTCATTCTTCTGCATGTGAATATCCAGTTTTCCCAGCACCATTTATTGAGACTGTTGTTTTCCCAGTGTGTGTTCTTAGAGCCTTGCTGAAAATCAGTTGACTGTGTGTGAATTTATTTCTGTGTTCCCTATTTAGTTCATTGGTCTATATGTCATTTTTATGCCAATACCATGCTGTTTTGGCTACTATAGCTTTGCATAGTATATTTTGAAGCCAAGTGGCCTCCAGCTTTTTTTCCCCCTCAAGAATGCTTTGGATATCCTGGGACATCTGTGGTTCCATACAAATTTTAGAATTGGTTTTTCTGTTTTTGTGAAGAATGTCATTGGGATTTCAATAAGAATTGCATTGAATCTGTAGATTACTTTTGGTGGTGTGGACATTTAAAAAGTATTAATTCTTCAAATTTGTGAACATGGAGTATCTTTTCATTTATTTGTGTCCTCTTCAATTTATTTCCTCAGTGTTTTATAGTTTCCATTGTGGAGATCTTTAATCTCCTTGGTTAAATTCATTCCTAGGTTATATATATATTATATGTATATATATTAAATGGGATTGCTTTCTTGATTTCTTTTTCAGATAGTTTACTGTTGGTGTATAGAAACACTACTGATTTTTGAGTATGAATTCTGTATCCTGCAACTTTACTGAATTTGTTTATCAGTTCTAACAGTTTTTTTTTTTTCCTGCAGTCTTTAGAGTTTTCTACATATGTTATCATGTCATCTGCAGAGAGGGCCAATTTGACTTTCTCCTTTCTAATTTAGATGCCCTTTATTTCTTTCTCTTTCCTAATTGCTCTGGCTAGGTCTTCCAGGACCATGCTGAATAAAAGGGATGAAAGTGGACATCCTTATCTTGTCCCAGATCTTAGAAGAAAATCTTTCAACTTTCCCTGGTTCAGTGCAATCTTAGCTGTGGGTTTGTGAAGAATTTGTCTTAAACATTTCTGCTTTCAGTTCTTCTAGTTGTAAACAGCCTCTTTCATTCAAACTTTATTTATTTATTTATTTATTTGTTTATTTATTTATTTTTGGAGTTGGCATCTCACTCCGTCGCCCAGACTGGAATACAGTGGCACGCTCCCAGCCACCACAGCCTCGACCTGCTGAGCTCAGGTGATCCTTCCGCCTCAACCTTCCAAGTAGCTGGAACTATAGGCACGAGCCACCTGCAGGCTAATTTTTTAAAAAATTATTTATTGTGGAGATGAGGGTCACCAAGTTGCCCAGGCTGGTCTCGAATCTGTGGGCTCAAGCAATCCTCTCACCTCGGCCTCCCAAAGTGCTGGGAATATAGGCATGAGCTACCATGCCCGGCCCAACTTTTCTGTTATTTTAATTTTTAGAGTTACCATTTTAAAATAGTTTCTAGTCTATAGCAAGGTCATCTAAGCTTTTACTCACTGGGCACAGAAACCCAATTCTGAGAATTCTTTTGAAACAGAAATTAGAGACAATAAAACATTATATAAAGGCCACATGGCCATGAGCCATGCCATTAATTTTGGAGAGAGTACTTTGTGAAATATTTGAGATAATTCTGAGAAAATTTAAGAAGGCATTAAAGCAAATACAACTTTAAGTTTACAAATAGAATCTTATAACAGGGCAAGGATAATAAAATGGGAAAAATGCCATGGCAGCAAGATCATCAGCAACATAATGTATCCTTATGCTACAGATTGTCTGCACCTGTGCCCTGGGATTGCACCCTCATGACTATAAATGTCTGTCTATAAAAAATTACTCATAAAATATGCATGCTTTGGATATATGGGATGTTTGAAAAAAATCATTCCTCTATCCAATGTATTGGTTATCTAATGGCCTCCAGGTACAAAAGATGACTGTAGTTCATTTATGCTATCTTCTTCTTCCTCCCAGTTCCTTCAGTGTTGGGTAGTTGCATCATTACTTTCAAGTTTTGTTGTGGTTAACCTTGTCACTTTAAAGAGTATGTTACACTTCAAATTTTCATTCCAAAAATTTAAATCCGTATCCTGACTTCTGATTATAGAAGTTGCAGGTATCAGTGATGCTATCTTTTCTTCGTATTTCTTTTACTTTCCACTTCCCACCTTTTTTCAGCTACACTATCATATTACGAAGATTAATGTTTGTCTCTTTTCGCAACATAACCAAGGTCTTCCTTGCTTTGTCCTTAGGTTGACTTTAAGCAGTGCTGGCCAAAGGATACAAAGTTTCACTTATAAAATGAATAAATTCTGGCGGGGCTCGGTGGCTCAGCCTGTAATCCCAGCACTTTGGGAGGCCGAGGCGAGTGGATTGCCTGAACCTGCAGGTTCAAGACCAGCTCGGGCAATCTGGCAAGACCTCGTCTCTACAATAAAATAAAAATTAGCTGGGCATGGTAGCGTGCGCCTGTAGTTCCAGCTACCTGGAAGGCTGAGACGGAAGGATTGCCGGAACCCAGCAGGTCGAGGCTGCGGTGTCTGTGAGCGTGCCACTGCACTCCAGCCTGGGCAAAGGAGTGAGACTCCAACTCGGAAAAAAAAAAGATAATAAGTTCTAAGAATCTTATGTTCCGCATAGTGACTATAATTAAAAAAAACAAAAAAGTACACACACACAACACACAAAGAGTAATTACATTATTAAGACTACCTCAATATTGTGCACTGTCAAGCCTGGTAGCATGTTAGGAATGCAGTTTCCTTTTCTATGAGGGCAGCATCATATCATTTATCTATTCAAAGAAAAATGTTTTAGCACCATTTACTAGTTATCTTTTTTACATCCTCTAACTTACTGAAAACTATATAACCATATTATTCTTTAAAATTGGACCACAATATTCTCATTAGCTTTTTGTTTTTTCTGGAATTCTTAATTGCCTGTCTTTTTTTGGATTAAACATTTACTTTATCTTATACTCAAAAGCTTGTTCGTTGTTGTTCTCTTAATCATACTATGGACTGCACGAAATTCTCTTCTGCCCCAGAGTCCTTCTCTTTGGAGCTCTTCTTCTTCCTCCTATTCCAAAATGAATGATTTTTATAATACTCTACTTCCTTTTTCTGTGTTAGAAAGATCCCTTGCCTTACTCTTTCTTGGATAACTTCATTTTTCTGGAATACATACTCAAATACTTTAAGAAAGGGGTCCTGGGAAGTAAATTTTCTGAGTCCGGGTTTGTGTGACACACCTATATTCTCCTCTCACAGTTGATTGATAGGTTGGTGGATATCTAAGCTAGTTTCAAATTCAATTTCCCCCAGAACTTAAAGGCCTACTCCATTCTCTTCTAGCAGTCAGAGATGTTAATGAGAATTTGGCGCTCAAGTTACATTTCTCTACAGGTGGGCTAATTTTTCCCTCTGGAAGCTTTCAGAAACTTTGTTTATTCTTAGAGTTCTAAAATTTTACAAAGTTGTGACCAAGTGAGTTACCTTCCCCATTTATCATAGCTGGCACTTAGAGGCCTATTTAATGTAAAGATATGTGTCCCTTTCCGGGAAATTTTCTTATATAATCTCTCTAGTAATTTCTCTTGTGCCATTTTGTCTGTTCTCCATCTCTGGATCTCATATTATTTAGTTGTTGGCTGTGTTAGGTTGGTTTTTCTATCTCCCATTTTTCTCTCACATTTCCCTTCAGTGGTAGAGAATGTTATTCTTGATGACTCACCCAGGGTCATGCCCACCCCACTGCTGTTCTAAAAAACATCCTCTCAAAGGGCTGATGCTGAAAATGCCAGGGGATGGAATTTTTTTTTAAATCATAAACTTACAACAACAAAAAACGCTAACTGAAGTCCAGTTGTAGGTATTGCTTTCCTCTCTTCTGCCAGCCTCATCATTCTGTCATAGATAAAATTAGATCGGTCTGGCATAATTTGCACTTCACAAAATCATGTTGATTACTACCCAGTACTTTGCACTCTTCTAGGCAGTTGCAAATTGATTGTTTGATGATTTGTTCTTGTATCTTCCCAGGTATCCAAGATAAGCTGAATAGTCTATAATTACTACAGCTGTCCTTTCCCCTGTTTTCAAAAACTGGCACTCCACCTGCCGATTCTACTTGTCAGGACCTTTTCCTGTCCAACCTTCATTTTCTAAAATAAGGACCGGTGGTCTTGCAATTACATTTGCCAATTCCGTAAGTGCCCTGGGATGTGAGTAATCAGGCCCTGCTGATTTGAATGTACCAAGCTTTCTGAAGTGCTCTTCAATCATTTCTTTCCCCTTGTTTGCCTTGCACCTCCAAGATGATAGCATTTAATCTGGTTTAGTTTCCTTATCGTTGCTGATTAAAAAAGAAAAAAAAAACAAGATAGAAACACAATGAAAGTCTCTCCTAGTACAGTTATTTATTAATAGTTTTTATTTAGCAGTACTTATAATGGTTTTGTTAGTAGTTTTAGCGGTTGCATTTGACATCTTATAGAATAAATTCCTTCTAATATTCTTCCTTCCATTGTCTCCTCCTTCCTGCCTCCTTCCTTCCTTCCTTCCTTCCTCCCTCCCTCCCTCCCTCTCACCCTCCCTTCCTCATTCCTTCTCTCTTTCCCTCTCTCTCTGTCTCCCCCACCACCTCTCTCCACAACCCTCTCTCTTCCTCTCTTTCCCACCCCCTTCCTCTTTCTCCCATTCCTTCTCCCTTTCTTTCTCGTGCCCCCTTCTCTCTCTCTGTCTCTCTCCCCACTTCCTCTTTGTCTCCCTCTCTCTTCCTTTCCATCTCTCTCTCCTTTTTTTTTTTTTTAATCGTCCAGAGATCTTTTATTTTTGACACCTATTAAGCCATGAATTCATAGGGAATAGGTTCTAGCAGCTCGGGCTCTTTCCATGGGTTCTCACAAAGTGTACTTCTCTGGGTGGAGCAGGCTGGTGCTTCAACTGAACCAGGTGTCTTTCTCCTTGGCTTCCTTCTTTTTCTGGTCACTTTCCTCCACGTATTTCAGGAAGCTATCTCGACTCTTCGAGTGCTTCATATGCTCGGTACGCACATGAATTCTCTTGGCAAGAATCTTGCCCTTGACTTGTTTGTTGACAGCAATGCCAACAGCAGGCTGAGTGACATCGTAGACTCTTCCTGTCTTGCCATGGTAACGTTTGTGGGGCTTTCCCTTCTGAACAGCGTCCATTCCCTCGATGTCTGCAATATCGCCTTTCTTGTCGATTTCGCATGTATGTGGCCAAGGGAACAACTCCATGTTTTCTGAACGGCCTGGAGAACATGTACTGGGTGCCCCTCCTCTTTTCCTTTGTGTTCGTCATTTTGGCAAATTACTGGAAGATGGTGGTTCCAACCGAAAGACCCTCCTTTTAAATTTCCTATAGATGGCAAGATAAGGGGGAAAGAAGGAAAAAAAGAGACCAATACACATAACCCTTAGGACATTTCCTAACCACCAAATATCCACAGGCTCCCCACAAGTTCTCATTTGTTGGAAGTTCAGGTGAGGGACACAGAACTAATCTTGGCCAGTAGGTACTTTAGAGCTATGAGCACCATGTTCTCTTTCTCCCACCCCAGTTAGCTGGAAGCCACACGTTCTGGGAGGTGTACCAACACAAGGCAAGCAGCCTGCACCCCTGAGTCACCACTGGAAAGCGGCAGTCCTGAAGAATCATCAGACCCCCAGAGGGCTATGTGTTAAGCCACTGAGATTTGGGGTTTGTTTTTTCAGCATAGCCTAGCTTACCCTCACTAATACAGCACCAATTTCTGGATTAGTCAGATTAGACTAGGTTTTGCCAAGGGAACAAATTAACCCTGAAATCTCTGTGGCTTAACATGACAGAGGTTTATTTCTTACTGTGGTATGTGGTAGCAAGTCTCCAAAAAGGATTCCCGATGACTCTTCCCTTCTGGTAACATACCCTTGGATAGTCACCATTCGCTCTGACTCTGCACTGATCCCATGACGCACTTTCATCAAGAAAGCGTGACAGGAATGACACTGTGACACTCCTCTCAGCCCGAGCCTTAGAAATCCTGGCAGTTTCGGATATTGCATTTGAAGCCACATACAATATAAGAAGTCTGACCACCCTCCTGAAAAGAGAGGTTATGCAGAGATGCCGGGAGTACGAAACTCCAGGGGGAGGAGCACTAAGGTGCCAGGCATGAGTAAAAAAATCATCTTTAGTCTGATTACTGTCAAGGTGCTAAAGACCCCAGACCCCGCCACCATCTGACCACAACCACTGGAGAGACACTAAGTGAGATCAGCAGAAGAACTCCCCAGCTGGGCTCAGTCAACTCACAGAATTAAATCAATAATAATAAATTGTTGTTTGAAGCCATTCTGTGGGATGGCTTGTTAGGCGGCAGCAGCTAACTGAAGCATGCTTCACATCCAGTATGGGTGAATGCACATAGGGCTCCACACAGACATTCAGGAACCAGGCTGATACAGGTTCCACCATCTTGTATTGACACCATTGGGAACATCATGGACTCCTTGACTGCAGAAGTAAGGGGACAAGAGTGGGCTGGGTTTTGCAAACCAACTTTTCAATGTTTCCATCTCTACTCGCTATTCATTAGCCAATGGGAATTGTTAGGGCGTATACAGAGATTTCATGCACATCACGTGTCCCTGCCACAGACCTTGCCAATAAAATTTGCCCTTGTTTCTTCCGGTCTCATAACAAGGCTTATCTAGGCATCACTCAACTGGTTTTCCAGAAGTTGGTTTTTGTTTTTTGAGTTGGAGTCTCACTTCATTCCCAAAGCTGGCACGCTCATGGCCACCCCCACATTGACCTGCTGGGCTCTGGCGATCCTTCCACCTCAGCCTTCCAAGTAGCCAGAACTACAGGAACGCTCTCCCCCGCCTGGCTAATTTTTTTTGGATTTATTGTAGAGACAAGGTTTTGCCCAGTTGCCCGGGTGGGTCTCGATCCCACGGGCTCAGGCAATCCACTCGCCTCAGCCTCCCAAAGTGCTGGGATTACAGGCTGAGCCACAGAGCCCAACACAGAAGTTAGTAGTGGTGTGCAGGACGGCCTCATGTATCTCACAGAGCCAACCATGCATATCTCCTCCCAATTCTGCATTCTGTGACGCTATGTGGTGGCTAGTAATCAGCCACGGTAGAAATATTTACACCACAGAATTTGGCAAACACTACAAATTAGTGCTTCCTTTCCCTGGATAGCAAGTTACAAGTTAAACATGTGCTAGAACACCACTAGTTGTAAAGGCTCCCAAAGATACCTCTATTCAGGTTGCTCCTAGATTCATGCATATTCATTTATTATTATAGGTAGAATTTTAAAAACTAGCCACTGATGGCCTCATCTTTCTACTCCATATTTCAAATAACAGACTGAACCCATGAACTGAAGATGTCAGTACAAACCTGAGTAGCCTTTTATTAATAACATGAAAGACGACACTTTGAAGTTTTCTCTATGTAATCAAAATATGCAAATTTTAATACACAGATACTAGGTTAACAGTCACTCTGATACAGTATTGGCAACATTGCTAGAAAGGTTTTTGGTTGTTGTTGTTTTTTGTTCTGTTTTGTTTTTGACTTGGGGTCTCACTGTTGCTCAGGCTGGAGTCCAGTGGCATGAGCACAACTCACTGAAGGCACGACCTTCTGGGCTAAGGCAATCCTTCTGTCTCAGCCTCCTGAGTAGCTGGGACTAGAGGCACAAGCCATCATGTCTGGCTAATTTTTTTTTTTTTTTTTTTTTGCAGAGACAAGGTCTCACTATGTTGTCTAGGCTAGTCTCCAACTCCTGGGGTCAAGTAATCCCCCACCTTGGTTTACCAAAGTGCTGGGATTACAGGTGTGAGCCACCATACTTAGCCTAAAGTATTGAATGTACCTATTTTCAGTCAGCTTCAACAAGGAGTTCATCCTTCCAGTAAGCATCGCATCTAATAACACTGTCATAGCAACTGATTTATTCTGAAGCCTTCAGTATCTTTTAGATACTGAAGAGTTTATTTAGAGTTTATAAGACTAAAATCTTTTCCATTAAGCATTGCTAAAAGAGGTAGAGCACGCTATTCTAGTTCACCAACACTTCCTCGGCACCCTCCAGCCTCCACTCACACAGGACCAGGAGATTCTATTATGGGATATATAGCAATAACATTTTAAATAGCACCTCGGAGGCCAAGAGGAGTTAATACATCTTTCAGCAGTGCCTACTTTGCAGCTCTGGAGCATTTTGGACCCTGAAAATCTGGATTATTTATTAAGAGATTGAGAAGGGTCCAGCTGGAGGGAAAAACTTCATTCACCAAGCAAAAAAAGACATGCTTACAAATGACTTTTGAAAACAAGATGGTCAGAAACCTTTCACTACAAACAAGGAATTTGAACTTGATCCACTCCAATTATACAGGAAAATAAAACATAAGATGGTTCCAGAATCAAGAAGACTTGTCTACTGTAAGAAAAGGACTGTTAGTAGTGGGAAATTGCTGGGGTTGGGGGAGAGGGATTGGCAGTAGTGGGATTCTGCCTGGGGAGAGAGAGACACACCTCATCAACAAGGGTACCTGCATAATGAACATTTGTATAGTTAACTCTGAATTGTACCCCACATGTTTAAAACTAAACAAGGTTATTGTGTTTATAAGTATGACATTTTTATATTTTTTCTCTTATTTTTAAGTCAGGGTCTCACTCTATTGCCCAGGGCTGGAGTACAGTGGTCTTCAGAGTAGCTGAGACTACAGGTGCACGCTACCACACCTGGCTAATTTTTTTGGCAGAAGGGAAGGTAGAGATGAGGTCTCACTACATTGCTGAGGCTGGTCTTGCACTTCTGGGTTCAAGCGATCCTCCCACCTCAGCCTCCTAAAGTGCTGGGATTACACGCATGAGCCATCCCACACATCCATCTTTTGTCTTTCAGTTGAGCAGCCTCTCAAGCCAGTATAGGTTGAGAGATACTCACACTGATTACATTTTCGAAAGCTGGCCACCTAAGATACATTCTGGCCACCTGTCCGCCTCACAGTGTGATGCTGACATTCCTTCATTGAGAGGCTGATCTCCTTGAAGCCTGGTGGATCTTTGCAACTGCCTCCACAAAGAGGATGAGACAGACATGACACTGCACAGCTTCTGAGGCTAGGTCCTCAAAGGCAACGTGGCTTCCACCTGGCCCTTGTCTTCAGGCCTTGTGCTTTTGGAGCCCTGAACCTCCGTGAGAAAGTCCATCTACCCTGAAGCCACAGAGGGATGAAGAGACCACAGAGAGACACAGAGATTTCCACACAGCCCCAAATCTTCGAGTCTTTCTAGCCTAGGAACCAGGTATATGTGGGTGACAGTTCAGACAGTTCCAGCCCCCCTAGGTTCAAGCTGTCCCAGCTGAAACCTAGTTGCAGTGGACACAAGTTGTCCATGCAAAATGTCGCTGAGACGGAAGATCTGTGAGAAAATAAGTGTTGCTCTAGTTTTAAGCCACTCAATTTTGCAGCCATAGTTCAAACAGCAAGTAATAGAAGCCCTTCAAACCAGCATTATCAGACTGTTCTAGACTGGGCGTGGTGGCTCATACCGATAATCTCAGCACTTCGGGAGGCCAGGGCAGGAGGATCACTTGAGGCCAGGAGTTCAAGACCAGCCTGGGCAACATCGTGAGGCCCTGATTCCACCCGAAATAAAAAATTAGCCAGGTGTGGTGGTACATGCCTGCAGTCCCAGCCGAATGGCAAGGTTGAGGCGGGAGGATTGACGGAGCCCAGGAATTCAAGGGTGCAGTGAGTTCTGATGGTGCCACTGCATTCCAGGCTGGACAAAAGAGCAAGACCCCATCTCTGAGGGGGGAAAAATGTTTTGCAGAAGGTTATCGTATGCAGATCTCGGAGCATCTAGACAGGATGCCCAGCAAGAAGAGGCACAGCTGGGCCTCACGATGGGTTGACCAGAAACTAAATCAGAAGTCCAGCAGTTACCTCACTCCATTGACTTCCTCCCTGGTATCTTATTTCCGGACCCTCGTCTCTGCTTCTCAGCACATCTGCTTCCTCCTTTCCCCGTGCAGCCTGGCGTTCTGCACTTGTCCTTGCCCTGGTGCAAGGACACAGCTCTTGAGTTGGTACCCCCTTCGCTGAAGAGCCACTCACGCGTGCCCTTTCTTTCCAGGGGCAGATTCCTGGAACATGAGACCTCATTGGCCAGCCTGAAGTCACGTGTCTCCTTCTGGTCCAATCAGATGACCCCAGGGCCAGCACCCCCTTGTACCAACATGGCCGCTATTTCCGCTGCCCAGGTCCCAGTGAAGAATCCCAGAAGCGGGGCTGGGAGGCTTCCAAACAGTAACACATCCACCCAGTGCTTAAATATTAGAAGGCATTTTAGAGGTTTTGTCTGTGTACAAAACTACCACAGACTCCCCTGTGAGTTGCTTTGTGTGTAAATATGCTTAGATGAGTGTATGCCACCTCCCACCATTCCCATCCCATCCTCAAGTGATTTGAAGGGGTGTTTTCTGGGGCCGGGTGCGGTGGCTCAGCCTATCATCCCAGCACTCTGGGAGGCCGAGGTGAGAGGATGGCCTGAGCCAGCGGGTTCGAGACCGGTCTGGGCAACTTGGCAAGACCTCATCTCTACAATAAATCAAAAAATCAGCCGGGCGTGGTGGCACGCGCCTGTAGTTCCGGCTCTTTGGAAGGCTAAGGCGGAAGGATCGTCTGAACCCAGCAGGTCGAGGCTGCGGTGGCTGGGAGCGTGCCACTGCCCTCCAGTCTGGGCGACAGAGTGAGACTCCAATTCCAAAAAAAAGAAAAAAAAAAGAAAGGGTGTTTCTGGATCTCTACAGTGAAGTCAGTAGATAGGAATGAAGCAGACTGAAGGAGATTGTTGTAACCTCAAGAAAACTAAAAATGATTTCTGTGTGTGTTGTGTGTGTGTGTGTGTGTGTGTGTGTGTGTGTGTGTGTCTTTCTCTTTTTCTTTCCTCTTTGAGCCAGGGTCTCTGTCGCCCAAGATGGATTGCAGTGGCACCATCATCCACCTCAACCTCCTGGGTTCAAGGGATTCATTCTCCCACCACAGCCTCCTGAGTACCTGGAACTGTAGGTATCCACCACCACACCTGGCTAACTTTTAAATGTTTTTTAGAGATGCGGTCTTGCTGTGTCGCCCAAGCTGGTCTCAAACCCCTGACCTCAAGCAATCCTCCCACTTCAGTCTCCCAAAGCACTGGAATTACAAGTGTGAGCCACTATGTCCGGCCTGAATTCTCTTTTATTTTTATTTTTTTGACATGTGTCTCCTAACAAGAAGTTGGCAGCTTACTTTTTTTTACCTTTTGCTAAGGCCTCTGAGCAACCAGGTCCGATAGAGACGTTCAGGGAAACTCAGGCTTCTTGATAATGTCCCTGTCCCTGCATTAAAAATTTCCCTTTGCTAAGTAACCTCTGGTGTCAGAAGTCAGGATAGAGGGTCCTCAGGGGAAGGAGAGACTGGATGGGATTACTCGGGTGCTGGAAATGTTTTGTTTCTTGTTCTGGGAGGTGAGTGCATGAGTGTATTCTAGATTGTAAAAATTCCTGAAGTTGCATACATATGATATGTACATTTTTCTGTATGTATATTATGCTTCGATAAATGTTTAAAATACTTCATTATCCGTGCCTTTGGGAGGCTGAGGTGAGTGGATTGCCTGAGTCCGTGGGTTCGAGACTTGTCTGGGCAGGCGAGACCTCATCTCTACAATAAATCAAAAATAGCCGGGCATGGTAGCGCGCGGCTGTAGTTCCAGCTACTCGGAAGGTTTGAGGCGGAAGGATCGCCAGAGCCCAGCAGGTCGAGGCTGTGGTGGCCAGGAGCGGCCACTGCACTCCAGTCTGGGTGACAGAGTGAGACTCAAACTTAAAAAAAATAAAAAACTTCATTAATTATATAAGACCGCTCAAACTAGCTTCACTATCAATGCTGCTGATCAGTCTGTGGAAATAGATATAGATATATGGTAAATACGATTTAATGATACAAATAACATCCACTGTCAATATATATATGTTTTTTAGGGTGCAAACTCCATCATAAGATTTCTTCAGGATGATATATAGATATACCGCTCATCAAAAATTTCGCTCCTAAAATACTCCATTTGTGAGGCAGTGGAGTAGTGAATGACTCTAGAGTTTGACTGTTGGGAGTCCAATCCTACCACACACATAGCTTTGTGATCCTAGGAAAGTGACCTTTATCTCGGCTTCCTTATCTGTAAAATGGAAATATTAAAAAATATCCACCTCATTGTAATGTCTTACAAAATTAGAAGAAATGACACACTTAAAGTGCTTGGAAACAAGGTTGGACCATAGTAATCACTTTGTAAATTTCTTTTTAGATTAGAAAATTTAGTTTATTTAGAAAGTAAATTAGAGAGAGAAAGAGAAAGAGGGGATTCACCTCCCCAAGGTAATGGAGGGGGCCAAAGCCAGGAAACATAGCCCAACCATAGCTCAAAGAGCACATGGCCACACCATAGCTTAGCAAGGCAATGGTGGCCTTGCTAAGTAAATATTAACTATTATTTTGTCTAGTTTTTATGTTGTTTTAATGTAGAGGTGAGGTCTCACTATGTTGACCAGGCTGGTCTCAAATTCCTGGGCTCAAGCGATCCTCCCACCTTGGCTTCCCAAAGTGTTGAGATTACAGGTGTGAGCCACCACACCCAGCCAATATTAACTATTATTATTATTATTATTAGGCTATCTTAAATTCAAAGGAGAAAGCATCCCTATTTCTACCTTTTACTAGCCCATCCACTCCAGCTCGACAGAACTCACTTCAATTCAGCATACTTTGAGTGAACAACTCTGTGGGCCAGGTACAATGCCCAGTCTGGGCAGAGCGGATGCTTAATGCATATTTCTGGCTGTACAGAGCTCCCCACTACAGAGGCCTTAAGCCCCTGGGAGGAGTGCTGCTGGTGGCCTACCCTGAAATGTTCTGTGGTTCCTTTCTTCCCCAGTTCACTTCTGGCATTATCAAAAGTTCCACGGATTCCAAGCCTGAGGCCATGGTGAACAGAAGCGAGTCCTCTGGCAGGTCTTCAGCAGAGGATCCTGGCAAGGTAAGGAGGGAAGGAGGACGGATTGGCTGCTGTGTTTGTTTTATGTTGTGCGTATTGTGTTGTGTTTTTGCCGTGGCACCCGTCTACTTGACCTACACATAAACACCTTGTGTCGTCTTGTGTAATGCTGGTATTGTTTTAAGTCAACACAAGGAGGTGGGACAAAAGAAGACGGCTATTCAGCAGATCACTAGCCCCAAGCCACTCTCTGTACAACCGGAGCCCGTGGAGCCATCCAAGTTGAACAGCTGTCTGGAGGTCATTTGTAACCAAGGCAATCTGCGATGGACAATATCAAAAATGATTAGTCACCTCCTCCAGAATTCACAGACGTAGTCCTCGCCAGTAAGTCCCACTTTACAGCTCACGCCTGGCATTGCGCCAACAGATGAGCTGGGAACCTCCTGAAACAGAATTTGTGCCACATGTAAGGCAATATGACTGCTAATTAGGCAAGCCTAACAATTGTCAAAAACAGAAATGAAAACAAAACAAAACACCACGTCCCTGAAGCAGTGTTTTTTTCCCGTTCATTGGTTCCCTCCATCCTCCCTATCTGAATAAGTGGCTTCCTGAGAAGAGCCTGCAATACATTCCTCCTCCCTGTTGGACACAGAATTGGGTGCTTTGCAGCTGGGCCTCTATTCTGTCCATGCCACCGCAGGCACACAGCTCAGACCCAGGTGGAGGAGGACAGGAACTCAGCAACAAGCAGGGAGGCACCATTTTCCTCCAGGATAGGCAGCCCGGTGCAAAACACCCTCGGCATGTGGGAGGTGGGAGTTGAGGCCTCTTCCCCCACTTCACTATTTCCAGGAAAGATCACAGAGTGGTTAAGGGCATGGACTGGTAGCCACAGTGTTTCAGTTTGAGTCCTGGCTTAGCCACTTACCTTGGATAAGTAATGTAACCTAACCTGGTGTGGTGGCTCACGTCTATAATCCCAGCACTTTGGGAGTCTGAGGTAAGAGGACTACCTGAGCCCACGGGTTCGAGACTGGCCTGGGCAACTTGGTGAGATCTCATCTCTACAATAAATCAAAAAATTAGCCGGTCATGGTGGCACGTGCCTGTGGTTTCAGCTACTTGGAAGGCTGAGGCGGAAGGATTGCCTGAACCCAGCAGGTCGAGACTGCGGTGACCAGGAGCGTGCCACTGCCCTCTAGCCTGGGTGACAGAGTGAGACTCCAACTCAACAAAACAAAACAAAACAAAACAAAAAGTAATGTAACCCCCTCAGTGCCTCCGCTTCCCCATCTGTAAAATAGGAGCAACAATAGTACCTAAGTCCTCGGGTTGTTATGAGAGCAAAGGAGTTAATACATGTAAAACACAGCTTAGCCCATATTAATCACCCAATAAATGTTAGCTTATTCTTATTATCATCATCGCCTTGAAATATCTCCAAGTTATGATTATAATCCAACATCAAGTTATATTGTTCTCCAGTTGCATACCATGAAACCACCATACAGGCAAAAATTACCAAGTTCTTTTGCTATTTCAGTTACTAAATACTTTATCAGATTCAAGATGAAAAGTCTCGTGCTGACTTAACAGTGAAGGCTAAAGTGAGGTTTCAGGATTCTATTTTATCAGAAATCCTACTTCTAGGAATACATTCTAAGGGAATTTTCAGACATGCAAAGACAAGATACAAAGAAGCAGCTCACAGCAACCTTATCTATGTAGTGAAAAACTGGACACAGTCTATGAGTGGAACAATCTGAGAATGATTAAATAATTATGGTCCAGCAACATGCTTTTGAAAAAATGTCTTTTTTTACAAGCAGGGAAACGTGCTTTAAGGAATACTTAATGACTAGGAAATGCTCATGAAATTAGTGTAAGTTGAAAGCAGGCTTCAGGTTGGGCAGGGTGGCTCCTATAATTCCAGCACTTTGGGAGGCTGAGGCAGGAGGACTGCTTGAGCACAGGAGTTCAAGACCAGCCTAGGAAACATAGCAAGACCCTGTCCCTACAAAAACAAAAACAAAAACTTAGCCAGGAGTGGTGGCACACACCTGAGTCCCAGCTACTTGGGAGTCTGAGGTGGAAGAACTGTCTGAACCCAAGAGGTTGAGGCTGCAGTGAGCTGCTGTGATTATGCCACAGCACTCCAGCCTGGGCGACGGAGACCCTAACTCAGGAAGAGGTAAGGAAGGAAGGATCAAGGGAGGGAGGGAGGGAGGGAAGGAAGGCAGGCAGGCAGGCAGGCTTCAAAACTGTGTTTAACAATGAGATCACATTTGGTAACTACATAACCACATTTCAGAGAAAACAAAACTCTAGAGAAATGCATCTAGATGTTCACAGCAGGGTCTCTGAGGGTGAAAGGACTTGGGTGTGGTTTTTGCTTGCATCTCTTTATATTTTTCGATGCCTTCCAAGTTTCACACATGAACACCAACAATTCTTATAGCTGGGAAAAACACTCAGTCATAAAACCAAAACATGTAAATACAGGAAGACTTTCAGAAGACAGGCTGTGGACTAGCAGGATCTAGGGATGGAACCCATGTTTCCTAAGCTCCTTCTAGTTGTTTTTTTTTTTAAAGTCTAGAATGATGCCATATAACAGAGACAGTTGCTGCTACTCTTCGACTTACCTTTGCTCTGGAAATAAAAGTTATGAGAAATCTCTTGGTTAAAAAAATATAGTCAGGTGCAGTAGTATATAGCCAGCTACTCTGGAGGCTGAGGCAGGAGGACCACTTGAGCCCAGGAATTCGAGGCTGCACTGTGCAATGATTGTGCCTGTGAACAGCCACTGCATGACAGCCTGGGCAATTTAGTGAGATCCCATCTCTAAAATTAAAAAAAAAAAAGATAGATAGATGGATACATAGATATGGATGGGAGCAGTAGGGGAGGATACCAAGAATTGACTAATCACAACTATTTGTTTTTCCAGCATTGGAGAGAAACATCCTTGGCCCGCAGCAAAATGGAAGAGAGCCATCCATCAGTTCTTTTGGAAGAAGTTTTTTTTTAAAAGTTCTGTGGTTTTAAGAAAATAAGAAAAAGATAACTAACCCAAACAGGATAGCAGACAAATCCAAATAAACAAGTAACTGAGCTTCCAAATTCCCATGCCTCTGCACGCAGGACTTCGCTCATAAATCTCCTGTTTGGGGTCCTCCACCTAAGGAAAGATTACTAAGAAGAACCCAACATTGCAAGGGCTTGAGGCTGGGTGCAGAGGCTCACACCTGTAATCCCAGCACTTTGGAAGACTGAGGCAGGAGAACTGCTTGAGTCCAGGAGTTCAAGACCAGCCTGAGCAACATAGTGAGACCTCATCTCTATCAAATAAATAAATAAATAAATAAATAAATAAATAAATCCCGATGTGGTGGCTCACGCCTGTAATCCCAGCACTTTAGGAGGCAGAGGGGAGAGGATTGCCTGAGCCCAGGGGTTCGAAACCAGCCCAGGCAACTTGGCAAGACCTCATCTCTACAATAAAGATTAAAAAAATTAGTCGGGCATGGTGGCGTACACCTGTAGTTCCAGCTACTTGGAAGGCTAAGGCGGAAGGATCGCTTGAGCCCAGCAGGTCAAGGCTGTGGTGGCCATGAGCATGTCACTGCACCTCAGCCTGGGCAACAGAGTGAGACTCCAACTCAAAAAAAAAAAAAAAAAAAAGAAGAAGAAATAAATTAGCCAGCATGGTGGTGCCAGCGTGTAGTCCCAGCTACTCAGGAGGCTGAGGCAGATCACCTGAACCCAGGAGGTCCAGGCTGTGGTGAGCTGTGATCATGTCACTGCATTCCAGCCTGGTTGACAGGAAGACCTCAACTGAAAAGAACAATAATTAAAATAAAATAAATAAAACAAAACAAAGGACTTAGAAAACATCAGGACATGCTAGCTGACGACACAGGTCAGGTCCCCGATGGTGTGTGGGCCTCGGGCTGGCACAGCCTAGCCTGGGGATCCCACCCCCACAGCTGTGTGCCTGGACCCGTGGGCTCGGCGGGAGAGGGCCTCGCAGGACTCACACCTTGGCCTGAGAGGCCAGAGTCATAAAAGCAGGATTATTTATGATGCAGGAGTGATTTAATAACATTTTTCAAGAACCTGAAGGATTTATGTGGAGGAACTGCCGTTCTAGCAACTAAACCCTTCTGGATGGACGCCAAGATAAACCAGGCTTGTCTGGCTTCCGCCCTGAGGCCTCCACCCCTTCCAGTTGCTCTTGGCAAATAATCTCTTCCACTTTACTGGAGGGCGATGGTCGAGGAGATGACCTTCCTGGCTCCTTTATCTACCCTTCTCCCCACCTCAGAATATCTCTCAACATCTCCCTTTGTTCCTCCAGATCACAAAGGAAGAATCAAGAAGGGAGGAGGAACTAACATTTATTGACTGCCTTCTTTGTGCCAGGAGCTTGCAGAAACATTACCTCATTTAATTCCCACAAACACCCTGTGAGGTAGGCATAATTATCCCTATTTTGCTTGTTAGGGGATGGAGGAAATCGTATTCTTTTAGCAGCTGCTGTGAGAATTCCTCTTGGGGAGAGAACCATCTTTGTGGGAAAATGCCTCGATCAGCCTCTTTGGATGATGGGGTGGGATGCGGGGAAATGTCTGCCGAATGGGCGGGGGTGGGGTGCGTGGGAACGGGATTGTGGGCTGCGCCAGAAAGAAGAGGGGTAGGGGCAAGGGGAGAGCGGGAGCTTCAGAGGCTGACTGTGTGCAGCAGAGTATGCCCCACCCTCAAAAGCATTCATTCACTCTTAAATCTCGAATAATTTACCAAACTCAAGAAGTGCTTGCAAGCTCATGGCCCAGGCGCCATGGCTCAAGCCTATAATCCCAGTACTTTGGGAGGCTGAGGTGAGAGGATTGTCTGAGTCCGCAGGTTTTAGACCAGCCTGGGCAACATGGTGAGACCCCATCGCTACAATAAATCAAAAAACTAGCCCGGTGTGGTAGTGCACGCTTGTAGTTCCGGCTACTTGGAAGGCTGAGGCGGAAGGATCGCCGGAGCCCAGCAGGTCGAGGCTGCAGTGGCCCGAAGTGGCCACTGCACTCCAGTCTGGGCGACAGAGTGAGACTCCAACTCAAAAAAAAAAGAAGTGCTTGCAGAAAGCTAACTTTCTGAACGGGCTTGCTGGCATAGGGCAAAAAAGCCTTGTGTGTTTCTCCTGAGGTAGTAACAGGTGGTACCATCAAGGAAATATGGTTCCTTTTTTCATTGTTTTTGTTTTTGTTTTGAGTTGGGGGTCTCACTCTGTCACCAGGCTGGAGTGCAGTGCCACTATCACAGCTCACCACAGCCTCTACCTCCTGGACTCAGGTGATCCCTCCACCTCAGCATCCCAGATAGCTGGGACTATAGGCATGCACTCCCTGTATTTTTTTTAGACACAAGGTCTCACTATGTTTCCCAGGCTGGTCTTGAACTCCTGGGCTCAAGCGATCCTCCCACCTCAGCCTCCCAAAGTGCTGGGATTATAGTCATGAGCCACTGTACCTGGCCAGAAATAAATGTTTCCTAAATTTAAGAGCAGGGACGTCCCTGCCTTGGCATGTGAGTTCCGAAAAGAGAAGAAAATTGAGGCTCAGAGGAGGTCACACAATATCACTAACAGAGATAGAATTGAACCTATTCTGTTTATCTCCAGCGTCTTTTGTTTTTACTCTATTCCACATGCTGCACTAAGTGAGATGGCTTTTTCTTCTCCAAGGCCAACTCTTCCACTGACATCCTCTGTCCAATTCTAGTAATTCACTATTATGAATATTTATTGAGTGCCTATCGTATACCAGGCATTGTTGCATGCATTAGCTGATTTGATCCTCACTATGATACCATATATTTGACAGTAAGTAATTCACATTCTATAATATGGAAACTACCACTCAGAGAGGTTAAGACACTTGCTCAAGGTCCCACTGCTAGAAGTGGTAAAATGGATAGGATTTGATTGAGAGGCTACAGTCTTAACTCTGTTTTTTCTCTCATCTCCTCCCTTCCCATCTTTTTGAGGTTGTGCCTCTAAGTCACCCATCTAATTAACCTGTTCTCTCCCTGCTGCACCCAGGGATGGGACTCAGGGTTTGCAGAGGCCATGCAACACTGAACGCGGAAGGTGCTTGGATGGACTGGGGTCAAAGTCACTGTCACAGCTCAGGCTACTCGTGTGTAACTCAAGGGTTGGCAAACTTTTTCTGTCCAGGGCCAGACGGTAAATATTTTTGGCTTTATGGACCATAGGGTCACTGTTGCCAACGCCTCAGTTTGGCTCTTATAACGTGAAAGCAGCCACCATCCTAAATGAATGAGCCTAACTGTGTTCCAATAAGGCTTTATTTATGGACACCGAAATTTGAGTTTTCTACCATTTTTACGCATCACAAAATATTCTTCTTCTTTTGAAGTTTTTTCTCCAGCCATTTAAAAAGGTAAAAACCATTCTTAGCATGTGAGTCACATAAAAAGCAGAGGCAGGCCAGATTTGGCTGGCAGGTCACAGTGTGCTGACCCCGGTTTAACCAGCCCTCCCTCCTCCTGGGTGCTGTATCTGGCGGGGCGGAGTCCAGGCTGAACAGCTCCTGGCCTGGCTTTGATCCTTGCTCTCCTTTGCTTCACTCCTTTCACCTGCAAAGCCACACAGGTGCAGTCCATGAGCCTCTGCTCATTTCTCTCCCATCAGGAGCCCTCCTCCCATCTTCCAGACCCTCCAGTCCATCCAGAAGAGGTAGTTGTCTGCTGTCCTTACAGGAGGCAACTGTAAAGTAAGAGGGAATCACCATTAGATGATCCTGGTGATGATCCCAGAACAGATTAAAGGGGCATCACTCTAAGACTGCAACAAGGCTTGTGAACAACATGCCTCAAATAGACTTAACATTATAGAAGGAAATCTCCAGGAAGAGTGGAGAAGACATTTCCAAGAATCTGAGTCCATGGAAGGAGTCCTGGAGCTAGGAATGGAAATGCCTCTCTTATCCAGAGGCCGAGGCCAGAGGACAAGACATGGATGGCAGGGCCGAGGACAGCTTCTTAGGTCCAGACCCAGAGAGAGAACTAAAAAGCCTTGACTAGGGAAAGACAGAATTACAACAACTGCTGACATCTATTGAACACCCACTATATCCCAGGCATACATTTCTGAGTTTTTAAAATTATACATTCTGCCGGGCTTGGTGGCTCACACCTATAATCCCAGCACTTTGGGAGGCTGAGGTAAGAGGATTGCCTGAGCCCAGGGGTTCGAGACCAGCCTGGGCAACTTGGCGAAACCTCATCTCTACAATAAATAAATAAATAAGCCGGATTTGTTGGCACATACCTGTAGTTCCAGCTACTTGGAAGGCTAAGGTGGGAGGATCACCTGAGCCCAGCAGGTCGAGGCTGTGGTGACCAGGAGCGTGCCACTGCCCTCCAGCCTGGGCAACAGAGTGAGACTCCAACTCAAAAATAATAATAATAATAATACATTCTTTTATGTAACTCTTTCAACACCCTGGTAACAGAGGCATTAAAAAAAAAATCTCCTTGATAGCTAGGCATGGTGGCTCACACCTGCAATTCCAGCACTTTGGGAGGCCGAGACAGGAGGATCATTTGAGCCCAGCCTGGGCAACATAACAAGGCCCTATCTCTAAAATATATATATATATAATTCATTTGCATCCTTTTTTTTTTTTTTTGAGTTGGACTCCCACTCTGTCACCCAGGCTGGAGTGTGGTGACATAATCACAGTGCAGCTGCCGCCAGGCTTGGTGGCTTAGCCTGTAATCCCGCGCCTTTGGGACGCTGAGGTGAGTGGATTGCCCGAGCCCGCGGGTTCGAGACCCGCCTGGGCAGGCAAGACCTCATCTCTACAATAAAATCAAAAAATTAGCCAGGCGTGGTAGTGCACGCCTGTAATTCCGGCTACTCGGAAGGCTGAGGTGGAAGGATCACCGGAGCCCAGCAGGTCGAGGCTGCGGTGGCCGGGAGCGGCCGCTGCACTCCAGTCTGGGTGACAGAGTGAGACTCCAACTCAAAAACAAAACAAAACAAAAACACAGTGCAGCAGCCTCAACCTTCTGGGCTCAGACGCTCCTTCTGCTTTAGCCTCCCAAGTAGCTGAGACAACAGGTGTATGCCACCAGGCTCCGCTATTTTTTTTTTACTTCTTTGTAGAGACAAGGGCTCACTATGTTGCCTAGGTTGGTCTTGAATTCCTGGCCTTTAGCAATCCTCTCGCCTCAGCCTCCCAAAGTGCTGGGATTATAGGCATGAGCCACCGCACCTGGCCTCCTTACATTCATGCTTTAAAAAAAATAAATATTTATTGTGCATCTTCTATGTGGCAGACACTGTGCTAGATGCTGAAGATAAGTAAGCAAAAATAGACATTGTGCCTGCTCTCATGGAGATTATATAGGGATTGGCAAATTTTTTCTGTAAAGGACCAGATTGTAAATATTTTAGGCACTGCGGGCCATAAGGCCTCTGCTGCAACTACTCATCTGCCACTGTAGTGTAAAAGCAGCCACAGACAGTATGTGGGAAAGTGAGCATGGCCGCATGCCCATCAAACTTTTTTTATGAAAATAAGCTTCAGGTCAAAGCTTATTGACTGACCCCTGTTCTAGTAAAAGAGACAAACATTAAACAGATAATGACACCAAAAAACAACCATCAAGTGCTACCAAGTAAAAGTTCCTGATGCTAGCCGGGTGGGGTGGCTCACGCCTGTAATCCCAACACTTGAGGCGGCAGAGGCGAGAGGATTGCCTGAGTCCAGGGGTTCGAGACCAGCATGGGCAACTCGGTGAGACTTCGTTTCTACAATAAAGCAAAATATTAGCCGGGTGTGGTGGCATGCACCTGTAGTTCCAGCTACTTGGAAGTCTGATGCAGAAGGATCACCTGAGCCCGGAAGGATCACCTGAGCCCGGAAGGTCAAGGCTGCGGTGGCCCTGAGCATACCTTTGCACTCCAGACCGAGTGAGACTATGACTCCAAAAAAAAACCAAAAAAAATTCCTGATGCTAAAAACCCCCTAATCAAGGAATTTTACCTATTCAGGGGGATCAGAGATTTCCCTGAGGGAGTGAGTCTTAGGTTTAAATCTAGTTAACTAGTAAAGCAGGTGGCAAGACTATTTTGGACAGGGGAAATAGCATGTACAAACACTCAGGCAGAAGGGGGCATGACACAAAGAATTTGAAAGGTTTATGTAGGTGTGGCAGAAGGAGTAAGGGTGCCAGGATGTAAACTCAGGCTGAGAAAGGTAGGCGGGGGCCGGACCATGAAAGATCACATAAAGAGTTTTAGGTCTCTATTTAAACACAGGGACTGTGGCTGGGCTCAGTGGCTCAGCCTGTAATCCCAGCACTTTGGGAGGCCGAGGTGAGTGGATTGCCTGAATCCGCGGGTTCGAGACCCGCCTGGGCGACTTGGCGGGACCTCATCTCTACAATAAATCAAAAAAAAAAAAAAAATAGCGGAGTGTGGTAGCGTGCACCTGTAGTTCTGGCTACTAGGAAGGCTGAGGCAGAAGGATTGCTGGAGCCCTGTATGTCAAGGCTGCCGTGGCCTGGAGCGTGCCACGGCACTCAAGTCTGGCGATGAATGAGACTTCAACTCAAAAAATAAATAAATAAATGCAGGGACTGTGTCACAAGAAGTTGAGGTCCGTGCTCAAGGTGGTACAGCCAGTAAAAGATGGGGCTAGAAGCCCCGTCTGCTTACTCCCTGACCCAACTTCTGTATTTTCTTTGTTGGTTGTGGTTTCATGTGGACCTATAGTGTCTTTGCAAATTTCCCTCCATGAAATTTCAGTCATCCAACTAAATTAAAGAGAGAGGCAATTTTGTTTGCATCTAGGCCAGCAGGCTAGCAGGGCCTTGATGTCAGCGAGAGACCTGAGTGAACCTGGTAGAGAAGTCCTACGGAGAAAGACCTGCAGGACTGGGGATGGCTGTGCCCTCCGCTCTCTTTTCATTTCTGATGTCCCTTTAGATGGAGTCTTTCGAAACTTTCCTAGCCGGGCATGGTGGCTCATGCCTGTAATCCCAGCACTTTGTGAGGCCGAGGTTAGAGGACTGCCCGAGCCCACGGGTTCAAGACCTGCCTGGACAACTTGGCGAGACCTCATCTCTACAATAAATCAAAACATTTGCCAGGCATGGTGGTATGTGCCTGTAGTTCCAGCTACTTGGAAGGCTGAAGCAGAAGGATCTCATGAGCCCAGCAGGTGGAGGCTGCAGTGGCCGTGAGCATGCCACTGTACTCCAGCCTGGGCAACAGAGTGAGAGACTGCAACTCAAAAAAAAAAAAAAAGTAAAAAATTAGCCAGGTGTGGTGGTGCACACCTGTAGTCTCAACTACTTGGGAGGCTGAGGTGGGAGGATGACCTGAGCCTGAGAGGTCGAGGCCACTGCATTCCAGTCTGGGTGACAGAGTGAGACTGATTAAAAAACAACAACAAAACCCTTTCTTTGTACTCTAGGCCAAATGATAGTCTTCAATATTGCCCAGACTCCTTTGCCAGCTTCGAGGGTCCCTCTGGATCTGGCTCTGCCCACCTCTCCAGCTCTGTCGTCACTGCCCTCCTCTCGTGGGGAAAAGTGGACGGCTTGCTGATCCACGGACACTCCACGTCCTCGCTTCAGTTCCATGCTGTTCCTTCTGCTGGAAGAGCACATCTCACCCTGTGTCTTTGTCTGGACTCCCTCTCTTCCTTAAAAATTCACTCAGAAGCTGGGCTCGGTGGCTCAGCCATTAATCCCACGCCTTTGGGAGGCTGAGGTGAGTGGATTGCCTGAGCCCGCGGGTTCGAAACCCGCCTGGGTAGCGAGACCTCATCTCTACAATAAGTCAAAAAATCAGCCGGGCGTGGTAGCGCATGCCTGTAATTCTGGCTACTTGGAAGGCTGAGGCGGAAGGATCGCTGGAGCCCAGCAAGTCGAGGCTGCGGTGGCCGGGAGCGGCCACTGCACTCCAGTCTGGGCGACAGAGTGAGACTCCAACTCAAAAAAAAAAAAAAAAAAAAAAAATTCACTCAGGACCAACTCCTGAGGCTCCCAGTTCTGCAGGAAGCCGTCCCTGGCCTCTTCCTGGTCCTTCCTGAACATGGAGTTCCTCTCATATGCTCACAGTTCCCTGTGTGAATGCCTAACATCCTCCACTACCGTTGGCAGAGGCCTCCTGGCTGCACTCTGAGCTCGTGAGCTCAGGGATAGCCCAGCACTAAGCTGACAGGCATTTGGCACTTCGCATGTGGAGGTTAACTCGTTTAGCTCCACTTGCCAGATGGGGGTTAACTCATTTGACTTGTTAACTCCACTTGCGTTTGCCTCTGAAGTGTCCTAATTCTATCCTTTAGAGTTCCTAGCACCTGCAGTTCTCAGTATGGGATCCCTAGTCCAATAGCATCAGCATAACCTGGGAACCCAGCTGGAAACGCAAATTCTAGAACCCTCCTCAGACTGGAATCTGAAACTCTGGGGGCAGGCCCGGCAGTCTGTTTTCATAAACCTTGCAGGTGATGCTGACGCAGGCTAAACGTTTGAGAACCACGGCCTTACGGGAAGTTCTTGTTCATTAAATTGTTGTTGATTCCCTGAGGATGAGGGAACTGGTTATTTTCAATCTGGGAAAGAAAAAGAGTCACAGAGGAAATGACAAGTAAAGCTTTTATGAGGCTGGATCTTTAGCAAAGGAATTTTCCGACATGATATTTCAAATAAGTGACTGTTTCAAAGAAGGCTCTGCTTTGTGTGTATGGAAAAACAGGACTGATTCTCCTTTGCCTGGCTCAGTCTGGTTGAGTGTAGCCTTGCTGATGGGCAGGGGTTTGGAGGCAATAGCCTCACCAGGTGCCCTTCACTGTCAGTCTCTGCTTCTAGAACATGCTATGTATAGTACTATGAAAAAAATGTAAGTTAGGGAACAGGCATTATTGCTAGGGGACTTTGGGCTTTTGGATCACAAGGAAGTATATACTTTTTTCCCCTCTTAGGGTGAGTCTTTGCCAGTTTCCACTCATAAAAAGAGATGACCAGGAGCTTTGAGAAAGGTAATTGTTTGTTTTTAGGTCATAAAAATGAATCCTTGCTTTGTTTTCAAAGGAACATGCTCTTCATGCAATCTATACAAACTGAATGACAAGTAGGTAAGGTCTGAGATTGGAGAGATAAAACTTCATTGTTGATTTTTGGCCTGGAGCTGAAACAATGGGACAAAGGAGTGGCTTGTTGGTATAAGCTCTATAAAACACAATAATATTAGTCATGTAAACAGGAGAAAATAGGAGAGGCTTAATGAGATAAATTACACCAAGTCACCACATCAGGAATTAAAATATTCCGACTATGCAAATATGAAAAGGTCCACAAGAAAGGATAAAGGAAGAGTGATAACTTCAGATTCCGAAGACAATAGGTCCTTCTATCTAGGGTGCTGTCTGACAAGCGGAGCTTTCAGAGGCTGCCTCTGCCGACTGTGAGCGCCCATTAAGATCCCACTTTTCATCCAAAAAAAAAAAAAAAATCATCTTATACTCAAACCACTGGCACACAAAGCCAACACACTCTTTTCTTCTTTTCTTCCCTATTCTTTTCCCCTTCACAATTGCAAAGCAATCCATTTTACTACATAAGTCCGCGAAGGGAATAAAAGCACTCCAGGTTTCTAACACTATTTGCATCCTGAGATTAGTTGGCCTAACTTCCAAAGTGTGAACCCGTTTGCTGTGCTTAGGCTGAGGGGAAAACAGCCAATTTACCAGTGTTTAAGATTGCCCATGTACCTGTGAGCAAAGCAACTTTTTCATAACCGTTCTTGGAAGGACGTCTGAACAATTGAAGTCGAGCATACAGTTTTGTACTATTTCAGCGCTAACAGTGCTGCTAGGTCTTGAGTCGACATTAAATACAATTCATGTCGCTGGCTGCATTAAAGTGTGGATCTATTAACTATGAAGAAGTAAAACTTTTTCAAAACTTAGAATGGGGAAACACTCACTGGCTCACAATCCAAGAAACTTCTTGGCAACGGTGATGAGCACAAGGTTGAAAAGTCATTGAGCCTTTAAAAAAACATTTTAAAATCATTTGAAAAATAAGAAAAAATAACCAGATTCTCAGATCTGGGTCCCGGTGGAGTTGACAACGCTACTGCTAGACAGGACTCTGTGCTTTTCAAGAATATCTTTCCTAGGTGTCAAAACTGAGACTAAGGGCTTTTTTTTTTTTTTTTTTTTGAGACAGGGTTTCACTGTCACCCAGACTGGAGTGCAGTGACACAATGATGGCTCACCGCAGCCTCTAACTCTTGAGTTCAAGTGATCCTCTCAACCCAGCCTCCTAAGTAGCTGGGACTATAGGCCTGTGCTACCCGCCCCCCGCTCCTATTTTGTTATGTATTTATGTATATTGACAATTGTATTTTCTTTGTGATTTGTCTATTCAGGTGTTTGCTCTTTTTTTAAAAAACTGAGATAGTTTCTGAGTGGATTATAAAAACTTCATATATTAATGCTATTACCTTACTTGGTCATACCGGCCCTATATGCTACATGATTTCCTCCCAATTTTGATTTCTTTGGTGACATTTTTGACGAGCTGAAATATTTAACACTCACGGGGTCAAACCAATACTTTGTTTTCTTCCTTTGCTTTTAAGCTTACAAAGTTCTCTATCTTGTGAACAGTTTAAAAAAATGAACTTCTATATTCTTCTGTTCTTATATGGCTTCCCCCTTCCTTGTTTTTTTTCTTTTTTTTTTTAAGAGATGAGGGTCTGCCCAGTCTGAAGGGCAGTGGCTATTCACAGGCAAGAACATAGCATACTGTGGCCTCAAACTCCTGGCCTCAAGGGATCCTCCCACCTTAGCCTCCAGAGTAGCTGGGGCTACCTACAGGCAAGCCTACTGTGTCTTGCTTGTGGCTTTCTTTTTAAATTATTTTATAGACAGGGTTTACCCAGGCTAGAGTCTAGGAGTGGGATCATGGTTCACTGCAGCCTCAGATTCCTGGCCCCAAGTGAGCCTCCCTCTTTGGCCTCCCAAAATTCTGGGATTACTGGCCTGAGCCACTGCACTGGACTGGCTTCCCTTTTTACATTTATGCCTGGGCCAGGCATGGAGGCTCAAGCCTGTAATCCCAGCATTTTGGGAGGCCAAAGAGGGAGGCTTACTTGAGGCCAGGATTTTGAGGATGCAGTGATTTGGGAGGCCAAGGCTAGAGGATTGCCTGAGTCCAGGGATTTGAGACCAGCCCTGGCAACTTGGCGAGACCTCATCTCTACATTAAATAAAAAAAAAAATTAGCTGGGTGTGGTGGTATGTGCCTGTAGTTCCTTCTACTTGGAAGGCTAAGGCAGAATGATGGCCTGAGCCCAGTAGTTGAGGCTGCAGTGGCCATGGATGTGCCACTGCACTCTAGCCTGGGCGACAGAGACTCTGACTTATTTCTCCTGCCCTCTCAGCAGCACTCCTTAGGGCTCTTCCTAGCTGGGAAGCACAGGATGCCCGGTTCCCTCTTCTTGCTCTTGCTTCTCTCTTTTTGAATTTCCTTGCATTTTTACAATCCATTAAGTATTTCTTAAACCGTTGTGTGCTTAAAAAATCATTTGGGAACATCTTGAAAATGCAGTTGTCAGCCAGGCAGTGGTGGCTCATGTCTGTAATCCCGGCACTCTTGGAGGCTGAGGCGGGAGGATTGCTTAAGCCCAGGAGTTTGAGACCAGCCTAGGCAGCACAGCAAGTTCTTGTCTCTAAAAAAAAAAAAAAAAAAAAAAAAAATCAAGAAATTGGCTGGGTATGGTGGTGTGCATCTGTAGTTCCAGCTACTCGAGAGGCTGAGGTGGAAGTATGGTCTGAGCCCAGGAGGTCGAGGCTGCTGTGAACCATGATCAGGCCACTGTACTACAGCCTGGGTGACACAGCAAGACCCTGTCTCAAAAAAGAAAAAAAAATGCAGCTTTCTTACTCTCTAAGGTGGAACCCAGAATTTGCATTTTCACCAAGTGTCTGAGAGAATTCTTCTGCACAATGACATGAGGAACTCTTTGGCCCTGCTATCCATAAGCACTATGCCTATATTTCTATCTGTATCAATGAATAGATCACATCCACATCCTTGTCTGTAGAGCACCCACTGAATATCTTCAGCTCTACATCTCGCAAGCACCTCCAGCTCAATCCAAAACAGAATTCACTACAGAATTCACTACCTCTGGCCAGGCATGGTGGCTCACACCTATAATCCCAGCACTTTGGGAGGCTGAGGTGGGAAGACTTCTTGAGCCCACGAGTCTGAAACCAGCCTGGGCAACATAGCAAGACCTCATTTCTAAAAAAATGTTTTAAAAAAATTAGCTAAGAATCGTGGCACATGCCTATAGTCCAGCTACTGAGGAGACTGAGGCAGAAGGATCACCTGAGCCCAGCAAGTCAAGGCAGCCATGATCATGCCTGGGTGACAGAGTGAGATCCTGACTCAAAAAAAAAAAGCTGGGCATGGTGGCTCAAGCCTGTAATCCCAGCACTTTGGGAGGCCAAGGTGAGAGGATTACCTGAGCCCAGGGGTTCAAAACCAGCCTGGGCAACTTGGTGAGACCTTGTCTCTACAACAAATCGAAAAATTAGCCGGACGTGGTGGTGTGCGCTTATAGTTCTGGCTACTTGGAAGGCTGAGGCACAAGGATCGCCAGAGCCCAGCAGGTCGATGCTGGGGTGGTCATGAACATGCCACTGCACTCCAGCCTGGGTGATGGAGTGAGACTCCAACTCAAAAAATAAGAAATAAAAAAATAAAATAAATTTTAAAAAATTTACCACCTCTCCACCCAAAACTGTTCCCTGATCTTGTACAGTCACAACTACTCAGAAGGCTGAGATGGGATGACCCCTTGAGCCCAGTAGTTTGAGTCCAGCCTGGCAACATAGCGAGACCCCTTTCTCTAAAAAATATTCCCCAAACCCCACAAAACTGTTTCTCATCTAAGCACCATTTTCCTTTCTGATATATAATACGAGGTTTCCTTGCCCCCGATCTGAACCAGTCATTTCTCCAAGGAGCTCTGGTATCTTTTAATAGATGATGGTATTTGGACACTAAGGTCTGGGCACTAGACATCCTTAGAATTCTCTTGTCTTACTATGATTCATTTCCTCAAGATGCAGTTCCAGCAGTAGGATTATTGGATTAGAAAAAAAATGAGGCTGGGCTCGGTGGCTCAGCCTGTAATCCCAGCACTTTGGGAGGCCGAGGCAAGTGGATTGCCTGAGCCCATGGGTTCGAGACCCACCTAGGCAACTTGGCGAGACCTCATCTCTACAATAAATTTTTTAAAAAATTAGCCAGACATGGTAGCGCGCCTGTAGTTCCAGCTCCTTGGAAGGCTGAGTCAGAAGGATTGCTGGAGCCCAGCAGGTCAAGGCTGCGGTGGCCAGGAGCGTGCCACTGCACTCCAGTCTGGGTGACAGAGTGAGACTCCAACTCAAAAAAAGAAAAAAATCAAATATCTTATGACTTTTGATTCAGTGTTGCGAAAGTACAGTCTGTACAGTCTTGGGATCTGTTGGGAGTATATTCCTTGGCCTTTTCTTCCCCAGCTAGTATCAGTCACATACACATATACAAGGGGGGACTCCCCAAGATGAAATTTATTTATAAAAACAATTGTGTATTTATGCTTACATTTTTAAACTTCTGTCACCTTCAAAGTACTCTCTGTTTGATGCAATATACCTATTGAGACGCTTTTTCTACTGCTCAAAACAGTTTTAGAGTCAGGCACAGCCTGTAATCCCAGCACTTTGGGAGGTCGAGGCAAGAGGATTGCCTGAGCTCCTTAGTTCGACCAGCCTGGGGAACTTGGTGAGACTTCATCTCTAGAATAAATAAAAACATTAGCCGGGTATGGTAGTGCGTGCCTGTAGTCCCAGCTACTTGGAAGGCTGAGGTGGAAAGGGATCACCTTAGCCAAGACTGGAACTCCTGAGCAGGACTTTGCACTATGTTTCCCTCCTGAGTCTCAGCATTGTCACAATGCACAAGAAAGGCTGGCCTGACACTCTGCAATGGCAGGGGGTCAGAAAGAGAAAGATAGAACAAGTTTTCTGAACTCTACCCGATAGTAATGAAACACACCAACAAAAGTGGCCCAGATAAGCACAATGGGAAAACGGGGGATGGCCAGGGAGCCTCCAAGAAGAGGGTGGAAAGGGGACAGAAGGGTGAGGGCAAAAAGGGCTCTCCTTAGAGTTGTCATTTGTGACAAGAGGGAGAAGAAAGTCCCTGTCCTAAATCCAGGCATACCCTCCAACCATGTTTACTCTTCCTATGATAAAGCCCATGTTTGCCTACAAACTCCAAAAGAGACGGAGAGGCCCTTAAAAGAACAAGTCTGGCTTCAAACTGTTTCAACATCCTTGGCCGGGCACGGTGGGCTCATGCCTGTAATCCCAGCACTTTGGGAGGAAGAGGTGGGAGGATCGCTCGAGGCCAGGATTGCAAGACCAGCCTAAGCAACCTAGCGAGACCTCATCTCTACAAAAAGTAAAAAAAAAACTTAGCCAGGTGTGATGGTGCTTCCCTGTAGTCCCAGCTACTCGGAAGGGTGAGGTGTAAGGATCACCCGAGCCCAAGAGGTTGAGGCTTTGGTGAGGTGTTACTGTGTCACTGCACTCCAGCCTGGGCAACAGAGTAAGATCCTGCCTCAAAAAGTAAATAAATAAAAAGTTACCCCCAAAAAAAATTCTTAAGGACTAGAAGTGAAGAAAAAGATGCCAAGTAAGAGAGCAGATATTGTTTTATTTGACAAATCTTGTACTTATCCAACAATGTGCAAATACTGTGTTGCTGTTACTGCCCGTGAACTCAAGCAAGAAAGCTCTTCCTTCTCGGCTCTTCTGCCACTCTCAGGTAACTGAGTTCCCAGCAGCACCAGACTGGACTTCTCTAAGTCCAGTGCCTTCAGTGAACCCTGAGGTTAGGCCTCAGTGCAAAGAGATGGTCAGCAACCTGTCTTAGAAGTGGCATGCCTTCTGGCCAAGAACACTGATTCCGCCAATCACCAGCTGTGAGGCTTGGGCCAAGATAGCCACCCTCTGTGCCTCTGTTTCCCTATATTTGGAATGGTGGCAATAACAGTACTGCCTTCATAAAGTCCTTGTGAGGAATAAATTAATCCATTCATAAAGCAATTAGAATAATGAACATAGGAGCAATGGTTAGAAAATGAAAATGGGGCTGGGTGCGGTGACTCAAGCCTCTAATTCCAGCACTTGGGGAGGTGGAGACGAGAGGATTGTCTGAGCTCAGGGGTTCAAGACCAGCTGGGCCACTTGGTGAGACCTTGTCTCTAATAAATTTTTTTTTAAAAAAGCATGGTGGCATATGCCTGTAGTTCCAGCTACTTGGAAGGCTGAGGCAGAAGGATCGCCTGAGCCCAGCAGGTTGAGGCTGCGGTGGCCAGGAGCATGCCACTGCCCTCCAGCCTGGGTGACCGAGTGAGACTCCAACTCAAAAAAAAAAAAGAAAAAGAATAGAAAATGGTCAGGTGAGGTGGCTCATGCCTGTAATTCCAGCCCTTTGCGAGGCTGAGGTGGGAGGATTGCTTGAGCTCAGGAGTTCGAGACCAGCCTACATGCAACATAGCAAAACCTTATCTCTACAAAAAAATTAAAAATTTAGCTGGGCATGGTGGCACACACCTGTAGTCCCAGCTGTTAGGGAGGCTTGAGGGTAAGGATTGCCTGAGCCCAGGAGGTCGAGGCTGCTGTGAGCTGTGATCATCGAGATCATGCCACTGTACTCCAGCCTGGTTGACAGAAACCTCGACAAAAAAAAAAGGGCCAGGCTCGGTGGCTCAGCCTGTAATCCCAGCACTTTGGGAGGCTGAGGCAAGTGGATAGCCTGAGCCCGTGGGTTCGAGACCTATCGGGCAACTTGGCGAGACCTCGTCTCTACAATAACTCAAAAATTAGCCGGCCGTGGTAGTGCGCGCCTGTAGTCCTGGCTATTTAGAAGGCTCAGGTGGAAGGATTGCTGGAGCCCAGCAGGTCGATGCTGGGGTGGCACTGAGTGTGCCATTGCACTCCAGCCTGGGCAATGGAATGAGACTCCAACTAAAAAAAAAAAAAGGAAATGATGATGATGGTTATAAAGGTTGTGTCGCGTGCGGTGGCTCATGCCCGTAATCCCAGCACTTTACTTTGGGAGGCTGAGGCAAGAGGATTGCCTGAGTCCAGGGGTTCAAGACCAGCCTGGTCAACTTGGCAAGACCTCGTCTCTACAATAAATCAAAAAATTAGCCAGGCATGGTGGCGTGCACCTGTGGCTTCAGTTACTTGGAAGGCTGAGGTGGAATGATCGCCTGAACCCAGCAGGTCGACGCTGGGGCGGCCATGAATGTGCCACTTCACTCCCAGCCTGGGCTATGGAGTGAGACTCCAACTCTTAAAAAAAAGTGCCAAGAGATATCTTCCTTCCACATGCTGTAGTACCTGAAATTCCCACTCTGACCACTCCTTTAGCTTGAAAATGGCCCCAGAACTATGCTTCAGGGTATGCTAGTGTTTCAGGAACTGGGCCAAAGGAATTTATTGCTAAAATTTACCACTGACAGCCCTCCCCACCCCTATTCCCCACCAACTGCAGACTAAATTAAGCTAATGGGTAAATGTAAATTTTCATCCCATAGTTTGTATGCTTTTGGTGCTAATGAGTGTTTGGAAGGAATTAATAAGTAGAAAACAGGTATATTTGGAAAAGCTCAGAAACAGTTGCCCACACATAGCTCAATAGCCAGATTATTTTTCATGAAGGTATACTCATGGTCTTAATTTTATTTTTATTTATTTTTTGAGTCGGGGGGTCACTCTGTCACGTTGAAGTGCTGTGGCACAAACGGGCTCACCAAAGCCTTGACCTCGTAGGCTCAGACGATCCTTCTGCCTTAGCCTCCCGAGTAGCTGGGACTACAGGCACACGCCACCATGCCCGGTTAATTTTTCTGATTTTTTTGCTATGTTGCCAGGATGGTCTTGAACTCCTGGGTTCAAGCAATCCACTTACCTTGGCCTCCCAAAGTGCTGGGATTACAGGCATGAGCCACTGTCCCTGGTCTGGTTTTTATTTTAGACTGTGTAGATAGGCGAGCCATTTTCTACCAGTAAAGTTAGTCTTGATTTGATTGTGCTCCACAAGCATCAAGGCTCCGTGCCACCCAAAGAAATCTGAGTCCCTATGTGAGACTTTAATTTTTTTTTTCTTTTTTTAGTTGAAGCCTCCTCTGCCCAGGCTAGAGTGCAGTGGCAGGTTCACAGCCACCCTAGCGTCAACCTGCTGGGCTCCGGCAATCCTTCCGCCTCAGCCTTCCAAGTAGCTGGAACTACAGGCAGATGCTACCACAGCTGGCTAATTTTTAAAAATGTATTGTAGAGATGAGGTCTCACAAAGTTGCCCGTGCTAGCCTCGAGCCCGTGGGCTCAGGCAATCCACTCACCTCGGCCTCCCAAAGTGCCACCGAGCCTGGCCTACATTTTTTTTTTAAGCTAGGGTCTCACTCTGTTGCCCAGACTAGTGTGCATTGGCATGATCACAGCTTACTACAGCCTCCAACTCCTGGGCTCAAATGATCCTCCTATGTTAGCTTCCCAAGTAGCCAGGACTGCAGGCATGCACCACCACACCCAGGTAGTATTTTTATTTTTTGTAGAGATGAGGTCTTGCTATATTGTCCAGGTTGGTCTCCAACTCCTGGGCTCAAGTGATCCTCCTGCCTCAGCCTCCCAAAGTGCTGGGATTACAGGTGCAAGCTACCGTGTCCAGCTACGTGAGTTATTGAAGGTCTTTGAGACACCACCTCCAGTCACATAGACCAAACTAGCTCTTACAGGTCTCACTGAACATAACCTTCATTTGAACCTTAGTATGTCTTCTCCTACAGTCTTTTTTTTTTTTTGAGTTGGAGTCTCACTCTGTCGCCCAGACTGGAGTGCAGTGGCCGCTCCCAGCCACCGCAGCCTCGACCTGCTGGGCTCCAGTGATCCTTCCGCCTCAGCCTTCCAAGTAGGCGGAATTACAGGCATGCGCTACCACGCCCGGCTGATTTTTTGATTTATTGTAGAGATGAGGTCTCGCTGCCCATGCAGGTCTCAAACCCGCGGGCTCAGGCAATCCACTCCCCTCAGCCTCCCAAAGGCGCGGGATTACAGGCTTAGCCACCGAGCCCGGCTCAGCTTGAGATTCTTACTGGTTATCTGCTGAGGCTGTGGAACCCGGCAGAACATTGTTCAATAAATGTGAATGATGGGGTGTACAAAAGGAACATGTCAGGTTCTTTTTGCAGTGGAAATAAAAGTTCCCTACATGAATCCCTGCTACCCACTGCTACCAGCTTCTCTTCCCACCTTTCCCTAATACCATCTTGGCTGCCATATTCCACCCCAAAAGGATGATGGAAATGAGAATACTTCCTTTCCACAAAAGACTCTCCTCATTCTAGCCTGGTGTAATTGTGGACCTGCCAGTCCATGCTGGTCCTGATGCCTACTAATGTGTTATTGTGGACTGCATATTAAAAAATGAGGGGTGTTCTTTATTTTTAAGTCAGGGTTGTACTCGATCGTCCAGTCTGGAGTGCAGTGACCACGATCACAGCTCACCACAGCCTTGACCTCCTGGGCTCAGGTGATCTTTCTGCCTCCGCCTCCGGACTACAGACCGGAACTACAGACGTGCACAACCAAGCCTGACTAATTATTTTTTAATTTTTTATAGAGACGAGGTCTCACTATGTTGCCCAGGCTGGTATGCAACTCCTAGGCTCAAGCGATCCTCCCGCTTCAGCCTCCCAAAGTAAACCTGCTGGAATTACAGGTGTGAGCCCCCACACCTGTCTGAGACAGGTGTACTTTATTTTTTTATTATTATTATTTTTTGAGTTGGAGTCTCACTCTGTCACCCAGGCTGGAGGGCAGTGGCACGCTTCCAGCCACCGTAGCCTCACCTGCTGGGCTCCTGCGATCCCTCTGTCTCAGTCTTCCACGTAGCCGGAACTACAGGCACGTGCCACCACGCCTGGATAGTTCTTGATTTATTGTAGAGACAAGGTCTCGCCAAGTTGCCCGGGCGGGTCTCTAACCCGCGGGCTCAGGCAATCCTCTCGCCTCGGCCTCCTAAAGTGCTGGGATTACAGGCTAAGCCACTGAGCCTGACCGACAGGTGTATGTCAAAGGATTTTTCTGAAGACGTTGGAAAGCAGTTGAGAGATTGCAAATCCTAGGGATGTCTCCCCCTTTGCCATTGAAGGAATCCTTAATGAGTGAAATGTAAGAAGAAACTAAATATCACCTTCTCGTTGTTCATTATTCTTTTCTCTTCTCCCCTCCTCCAATCCCGGGAGCTAGGCACTGCTCAGAGCATAAAGATAGGCTTTGTTCTGTCTTCCTAAACAGAACTTTTCCCAAATGGCTGCGGTGGGGGGAGGGGAGTACTAGCAAGGCTGGTAGAACTGATCTAAGTAGACATGAACGCTAAGCATGCTATAGTTGTGTTTTTTTAGCTTGATCTGAGTAGCCAAGATTGTTTACCTGACGGTCTAATATTTCCTTACTAGAAAAAAACCTAAGCTACAGAGAAAAACCCCTTTTCTATTTCTCTCACTCTCCTAATAAACGAAGGTTTTGTGTATTTTGGTTTTTTTAGTCTTTCTAAAGTAGGCCTGATTCCAAAGGAAAGATTTCAAATGAAGAAAGACACATAAAAAAAGGTTCTAGAGAGTCCCTTGGTAGACAGAGAATTGTTGATTTAAAAGATAACTGAGTTTGACTTTACCACATAACAGCAACCCATGGCCACTAGGGTTCTTATTTAACCAGGACTCATCAATTCTCACTAAACCTTATTCACAGATTTGAGAGACCTCAGCTGCTCCTAATAAAATTGATGATGTGAAAGGAACGTCTCCAGGAGGAAAAATGGAAGTTCCCAGATCAAAAATAATCCTAAACCAGATCATAGTCCTAAAAAGAGTCCAGCTGATACCTAATTGACTTCTTAATTTCTATGTGTGTTCCTCGAGGTCTTTCCAACATAGCATTCACTTTTGTTGGGTGAGATGGCACGACATTTGCAGAGAGCACATTTGAAACCTAATTCCATTAACCTCTCACTGGTTAGTCACATTTTTTTTTCTTATTATATTATCTAAATGGGCAACTCAGGGCATTGAGCCACCAAAAATAGCTGCTGTATGTTCATTATTTGTTTTCATAACCTTCCCGCCCAAAGTTTGCATTTTTAGTTCCAAAAAAATATGTATACTAGTGCTGTTTTCTTTTCATGAGTATGAAACAGTCTACAAATGGGTAGGGGGTGGGAGGGCATTCAAGGTGACTGGCTCCTGTGTTTCTCTGAGATCTGTTTATCCTACCCCGGAGAAACACCATGATGTCTTTGTTGGGTCCCAGAATTTTGGGTCACGACTAGATAGAGTTTCACAGAACACGCTTTTGGAGTCCATGCTTCCCTCTGAGTTTTCAGGATGCATCTGTATAGGAGTGGTATTTCCCCAACTCCTGCTGACCTAGGGTAGGGCCTTCAATAAGCCCCAGGGAAAAAAGGGAAAAGGAACAGTGTTCAAAAGGCTAAGCACTGTTAAGTACTTTGCTATCTCTGTTCATCTTTTTCGGTCCAAGCAACCGCCTTGAGGGAACTGTGTCATAAACCTCATTTTCCTTTTTTTTTTTTTTTTTTGAGTTGGAGTCTCACTCTGTCGTCTAGGCTGGGGTGCTTATCTAACTCTCCAGCTTCTGAAGGATCACAGCTCACCACAGCCTCTACCTCCTAGGCTGAGGTAAACCTTCTGCTTAGCCTCCTGAGTAGCTGGGACTACAGGAGCACACTGCCATGCCCAGCTAATGTTTTGATTTTTATAGAGACGAAGTTTCGCTATGTTGCCCAGGCTGGTCTCAAACTCCTGGGCTCAAGCAGTCTTCTTGCCTCAGCCTCTCAAAGTGCTGGGATTACAGATGTGAGCCACTGTGCCTGACCCTCATTTTCTTTTTTTTTTGAGTTGGAGTCTCACTCTGTCGCCTGGAGTGCAGCGGCCGCTCCCGGCCACCGCAGCCTCGACCCGCTGGGCTCCGGCGATCCTTCCGCCTCAGCCTTCCAAGTAGCCGGAATTGCAGGCATGCGCTACCATGCCCGGCTGTTTTTTTTTTTTTATTTATTGTAGAGATGAGGTCTCGCTGCCCAGGCGGGTCTCGAACCCGCGGGCTCAGGCAATCTACTCACCTCAGCCTCCCAAAGGTGCGGGATTACAGGCTGAGCCACCGAGCCCGGCTTCTTTTTTTCTTTTTTTTTGAGTTGGAGTCTCACTCTGTCACCCAGGCTGGTGTGCAGTGGCACACTCACGGCCACCGCAGCCTCGACCTGCTGGGCTCAGGTGATCCTTCCGTCTCAGGCTTCCAAGTAGCTGGAACTACAGGCACGCACCACCACATCCAGCTACTTTTTTGATTTATTATTGCCAAGTTGCCCAGGCCGGTCTCGAACCCGTGGGCTCAGGCAATCCTCTCACCTTAGCCTCCCAAAGTGCTGGGATTGTAGGCATGAGCCACCACGCCTGGCCCTGACCCTCATTTTCTAAGTGAGGAACTGAGGCCCAGAGACAGGAAGTGACTTGCCCAAGTTCATCTAGTAAGATGTAGGGAGGACTTTCCTTTCAGGATCCTCTGTCTGTGAGCCTGGTCCTGTTTTTGTTATGCTTCTCTAGGTTTGGGATGTGTGCATGGGTAGGGAGGTTGACGAGCGATGCCATGGATATAGCAGATGGGATGGGAATGCTGAGAATAGAGGTAAAGGTAAAGGGAACTTTAGGCAGAAAAGAACCCCAGAGAAGGGAGTGCCCAAAGAATGATTCAGGAAATTATCTGAGGGGCTTTGAATTCTACTGACTTTACAAAAGGCAGGGATTATGACTTCTCATTGTACAAGAGCACAAAGGAAAGATAAATCTGTCCTGAAGTTATTGAGCAGACTTGTGTCGCCATTTTTCATGAGAACATGGTTTTGGAGGCAATGACTTTCCAGAAGCTGGAGGGGGTTAATGATCAGATTGAAATATTCTACAGCATAACTTAAAGCAATGTTTTAAAATTGGGTGCTGCACCCCGTGTACGTGACCTGTATGTGTGCATGAGAACTGGGTTGAGATATTTATATTTTATTTGTTACTATGGTTCATGTTTAAAGGTGTTTGAAAGCCACTGATTTCAAGAGGGCTAGAAGCACATCCACTGACATTCAGCAGATCAAATGTTTCCAGATGTGTCATCAGTAGCCAGACTATGTGTCTACCACCACCAAGGTCATCCCAAACCATTATGAAACACAGAACATTATATATTTATATATATTTACGTATATGAGGGGAGGGGACCCGAAAACCCCTGAAATTAATTAATTAATTAATTTATTTATTGAGTTGGAGTCTCACTCTGTCACCCAGCCTGGAGTGCAGTGGCACGCTCCTGGCCACTGCAGCCTTGACCTGCTGGGCTCCGGCGATCCTGCTGCCTCAGCCTTACAAGGAGCTGGAACTACAGGTGCGCGCTACCACGTCTGGCTAATTTTTTGATTTATTGTAGAGATGAGGTCTCACCGAGTTGCCCAGGTGGGTCTCGAACCTGCGGGCTCAGGCAATCCAGTTACCTCAGCCTCCCAAAGGCGTGGGATTACAGGTTGAGCCACCGAGCCCGGCTGAAATTTATTTATTAAAAAATGTATATTTATTCTTACATGTTGAATCTTCAAAGTGCTCTCCATTCCCTGCAATACACCTATCAAGATGCTTTTTCCACTGTGTAAAACAGTTTTTGAGCTTATCAATTTTGATGCCTTTTAGTGTTTCTGCCATTTTTGTTTCACCTCTTCCGCATCGGTAAAACATTTCCCCATTTCCCTTTGAGAACTTTTTTCTTCTGGGGAAACAAAAGACTTGGGAGTGGGGGCAAGATCGAGTGAATAGGGAGGGTTGGGCACCGAGGTCATGCCTTTTTTTGGTCAAAAACTGCTGAACACTCAAAGCGGTGTAGTTAGGTGTGCTGGTAAATCACCCATCATGAAATGGGCAAATGGATACAAAGAATCTCCAAAAAAAATTCACTAAAGCTGAATGCAGCTGCTCACGACAATGCTGGCTGCTACACCGATGCTGATGGGTTTCTAGAACACTTACCCAGTGGGGGAAGCCTGGACTGCAAGATAATTCCAGGTTTTAGGGGCCCCCTCGTATACATCCCCTGCTTTTTAAAAGATTGTAGCACTTGCAAAGTTGTAAACCAGAAAGGTTGCTTTGCTGTCTTAGGAAACTAAGACTTGCAGTCTTCCTCATGCATCTGCTTCAGCTGGCAAGTGAGCCTTTCTTTCAGCTACTGAACTGCAATTTGGGGTATGGACTGGGTGCTGGCAGAAAGCACACGACTGAAGGTGGCCACATTTTTCCACTGGCAGATATTTCCAGAACCTTGAGGCAGCTGTTAGTTCTATTTGCGGGAATATAAATTCTTAAAGTACTTCACCTCAAAAGGACCAGGAGGAATCCTACCAAGCTTGTGGGCAAAATATATGCACATGGATATGTTTTTCTGCCAGTAGCTCCATGGGGGATATGAGAACGGAGTAAGAAATGGCCCTGGGTCTGGGTGTGGTGATGACACCGGGACTGATTGTGGTGGCTCACACCTCTAAGCCCAGCCAGCCCTTTGGGAGGCCAAGACAGGAGGGATATTTGAGGCCTGGAGTTTGAGACCAGCCTGGGCAATACAGTGAAAAAAAAAAAAGGGAAAAACTAGCCAGGAGAGGTGGTGTCCATTTGTAGTCCCATAGTCCCAGCTACTCAGGAGGCTGAGGCAGGAGGATCTCTGAAGCCCAGGAGGTCAAGGCTGTGGTGAGCTGTGATCTTGCCACAGCACACCAGCCTTTCTCTTAAAAAAAAAAAAAAAAAAAAGAAAGAGAAAGAAAAAGAAAGCAAGCAAGCACTGGAAGAATAACTAAGTATGAAACCATGGCTGATGGCCACTGGCCACTAGTGGGTTCTCTGGAGCACCAGGATTGGAAGCTCATCCCTCCCTCATGTGGCTCTAGGCACTGGGCCACAGATTCCTTGCCAGTGAAACAAGAATGGTAACAGTACTCACCTAACAGAAATGATGTGAAGATTAAATGAGGTGACGCTAGCATATAAAGAACTTAGAACCGTGTTGGGCGTGTAGTAAGTGCTCAATAAAAAATAATGGTGTGCATAGATTTAGGAAATAAATAGAACGAGAATTCAAAATACAACTGGTACAAGAAAAAAAGGAATCCTGTGGACTTTTTTTTTTACCTTTTTATTTTTTTTTATTTTTTGAGTTGGAGTCTCCCTCTGTCGCCCAGACTGGAGTGCAGTGGCCGCTTCCGGCCACCACAGCCTCGACCTCCTGGGCTCTGCGATCCTTCCACCTCAGCCTTCCGAATAGCCGGAATTACAGGGGCGCGCTACCCTGCCTGGCTGATTTTTTGATTTATTGTAGAGATGAGGTCTCGCCTGCCCAGGCGGGTCTCGAAACCGCGGGCTCGGGCAATCCACTCACCTCAGCCTCCCAAAGGTGTGGGATTACAGGCTGAGCCACCGAGCCCGGCTTCATCTTAACCATTTTTAAGTGCTCAAGTCAATGGCATTGAGTATATTTACACTGTTGTGCAACCATCACTGCCATCCATCCACAGAACTGTTTCATCTTGCAAAAGTGAAACTCCATACCCATTAATCAGTAACTCCCTGTGAACCCCATCTCCCAGCCTCTGGCAATCACATTCTACTCTTTGCCTGTAAGAATCTCACTAGCCGGGTGTGGTGGCTCACGCCTGTAATGCCAGCACTTTGGGAGGTGAAGGTGAAAGGATTGTCTGAACCCACAGGTTCGAGACCTGCCTGGGCAACTTGGTGAGACCTCGTTTCTACAATTAAAAAAAAAAAAAAATTAGCTGGACTTGGTGGCACATGCCTGTAGTTCCTACTACTTGGAAGGCTGAGGCGGAAGGATCTCCTGAGCCCAGTAGGTTGAAGCTGCGGTGGCCTGGCCGTGGTGAGCATGCCACTGCACTCCAACCTGGGTGACACAAACAACAACAGAATATGTCTACTCTAGGGACCCCATGTAGGTGAAATCAGTCTTTTTGTTCCTGGCTTATTTCACTTAGCATAACGTCCTCAAAGTTCATCCAAGTTGTCAGAATTTCCTTCCTTTTTCAGGCCTATTAACTTTTTAACCTATCGATTCTTTTCTCAAACTTTCAGAAAGTTAAGATGTAAATATGATGACACCCCCTGTCTCCAGCAAAGGCAAAAAACTTCTCTTGAAACACTCACTGGAGTTACCTGCACAAAGAGATGCTAATTGAAAGCCAGTTTTCTTAAGAAAGCTATTATTCCTTGAGGCAGGCTGTTTACATTAATCAACATTTCTCTAATACTTGTCAGTGTTTTGTAACACATTTTCAAGTGCCAATTGTAGCTTGCCAGTTCTTCAGAAGTGTGGAGGCCACAAGGGGATGGGGTTGGGGGGAACCAGGATGGGAACTCCGTTCCCTGGGGCTTTTTCTGCCAGGGCAAAGCATACATTCTTTTCATGGTTTCATCTTACATAATAATTAGTTATGTGGATGGCGGCTGGACGTATTGGATGGACAGATTATCACTGTGTGTGGAAAGTCCTGGTTTCCCTGTATTTTCATGTTTGCCTCCCTTTAAGACACTCAAGTTTTACATTAAAAATTAAGGATTTAATCTGTTTACGCAAACTGTTTACTAATATCAAAGATAGTTTTCCTTTCAACAAACATAGCAGTGATAGAAAAAACAGAAGCATACTAAATAGCTATGGCTAAAGGCAACCCCCGCCCCCAAACCAAAAACTGATGGATGGGGTATCCCAATTGTCAACTCACAGATTATACCTTGTTCCTTTTCATGATTTTTCTGGAAAACTATGTATTTATTAGCACATCATAAATATGTGTCTCTGTGATTCTGAATGAGCATAACAGCAGTGTCCAAGATTTAGTGCTATTTTCATTTCTTATCAAGATTAATATTTAAAGCTTAGTACACAGCAATAATCTGTATCAGCATTATTTTTCAAAATATTAAGAAGATTTAAAAATCAAACTAACCAGCCAGGTGCAGTGGCTCACGCCTCTAATCCTAGCACTTTGGGAGGCGGAGGCAAGAGGTCTGCTCGAGTTCAGGGGTTTGAGACCAACCCGGGCAACTTGGTGAGACTGAGTCTCATCTCTACAATAAATAAAAAAGTTATCTGGGCATGGTGGCACACACTTATGGTTCCAGCTACTTGAAAGGCTATGGTGGAAAGATCACCTGAGCCCAGCAGGTCGAGACTGTGGTAGCCGTGATGTACCACAGCACTCCATCCTGTGTGACAGAGTGAGACTCCAACTCAAAAAAAAAAAAAAAAAAAATTGGCCAGGCTCTGTGGCTCAGCCTGTAATCCTGTGCTTTGGGAGGCTGAGGTGAGTGGATTGCTTGAGCCCGTGGGTTCGAGACCCGCCTAGTCAACTTGGGGAGACCTCGTCTTTACAATAAATCAAAAATTAGCCAGGTGTGGTAGCACGCGCCTGTAGTTCCAGCTACTCGGAAGGCTGAGGCGGAAGGATCGCTGGAACCCAGCAGGTCGAGGCTGCGGTGGCCAGGAGTGGCCACTGCACTCCAGGTCTAGGCGACAGAGTGAGATTTCAACTCAAAAAAAAAGAAAAAAAATCAAACTAACAATTATAAGTTTCACTGCTAGGCTCAAGTGATAAAAAGGCTATTCATAATTAAATACAGAAATTAAAATAAATAAAATGTATTTGCTACTGTCTTATTCTTAACACATAAACAGTTTTTCTTTTTATTTTAGAGTGATTCCGAGATTTATGGCTCATAAAACAATGCTTTAGAGGATTATCAATGTAATGCCCTAATGTATTTAAAGATTTCCATTTTATATTAATTGATAACAAATGGACATTTGGGACTACAGAAAAAAATACAAAATAATACAGAATAAAAAAAATACAGAAAAACCAAAATAGCATAAATAACAAAATAAAAGTACTAAAGATCCAGAGAAAAACACTGGGACTGGGTAATACTTTAGTATGACAGCTTTTCCATCATCAGAAAAAAAAATTTTTCTACTTTTTTTTTTAACTGGAAACATCACAAGTCAATTTTTAAACTATGACGTGAATTCCATTATACTATATGAAGATAAAGATGTAGACAAGGACTTGGATTGTTTTCCCAGACTTTTCACCATGAAAATTTTTCAAAGAATAGTAAAACGAATAGTTGTAGACTCTATCCCCCAATTCTAAACTGTTAACACGTTGCTAAATTTGCTCTCTCTCTCTCTCTCCACATTTTTTATTTGCAGGTGCAGGTGTCATTTGAAGTTACATGCTTTACCATTCGTGTTCTCAGAATAACATCCGCCAACATAACTACAACATTCTAACATCAAAAAAAACTACCAGCCTGGGCAACTTGGCGAGACCTCATCTCTACAATAAATAAAAAATTAGCGGGGCATGGTAGTGTGCACCTGTAGTTCTGGCTACTCGGAAGGCTGAGATGGAAGGATCGCTGGAGCCCAGAAGGTTGATGCTGGGGTGGCCATGAGCATGCGTGCCACCGCACTCTAGCCTGGGCAAAAGAATGAGACTCCAACTCAAAAAAAAAAAAAAAAAAAAAAATATATATATATATACACACACACACACACACACACACACACACACACACACACCTCCAGTCCACATTAAAATTGTCCAAAAACACTTTCCACAGATTTTCTTAAAATCCAGGAGCCAATAAAGATTCACACTGCATTTGTATTATATATGTCTTTTTTAAAATTATTTTTTATAGGGGATGGTTCTTCTCAACTTTTTTCTTCTGTCTCTGTCTCTGTGTGTGTGTGTCTCTCTCTCTCCATTAACTTTTAAAATAACCCAGGCTTGTTGTGTTGTGGAATGTCCCTACATTCTGTATTTATTTCATTTAATTTGTTCACTTAGACCTAAACTTTCCCTTCTGGAAACGTGAAGTTCTGGAATATACTCTTGCCTTGCAGTCCCCTTCCCATTCCCAGAGCTCACCTGCCTTCTACCAGAGAACACCCAGAGACCATCAATTCGTTGAACTCAAGCTTTAACCCTTCAAAGGTAGAGCTAGCTTCAAGGAAGAAATGTTATTTAAATGATACTGCCAAAGCAAAAGCTTTTCAAGCAAAAGGAAAATGTCTTGGCTTGATGTTGATTTCCTAGCAAGTCCTTGGCCTGCAGCAAAGGTAGGTCAAGCAGAGAACTTGAAGGGACCAATATCTGCTCTTGTTCTGTGAATATGTAGGAGGGAGCATCCAACATGCTTCCTTTACTTTTTTCTTTTGTCTACCAAATGCCCTTCAGCTGCAGTTGAGCTACATGGCCAAACGGAAAGAATTTTTAAAAAGTGTATTATCCCTACTTTTACCAGATCTTGGTGGGGGGGAAACTTCCCTAAGACCCATTATCACAGTCTGAACTCCAGGCAGTATTTAATCAAGCCCCCCAATACTGTCCATGTCTTTCCAGGGCATCTCGCTGGTGGATGGAGAAAGCGCTGACAGAATGGCCCTCTGCTTGAACAATTTCAGAGAAACTCATCATGAACCTATTCTGTTGGTGTGCAAATCCCGAATTAATCAGACTACATTAACACAAAGGAGTGTGCCCTGCATGTACATCAGATGTAAACAAGGCTTAGAAGGGCCATTAATATGCAGTAGAACATGCTACAATGGCATTTATATCTGCACTGCTAGGGTTGTTTATAAACACATGCTATTTGGGACTGATAACGTTCTGGAAATACAGACTTAAATAAACAAAAGTTCGGCCCTGGCTGAGGTGGTGTTCTACTGCAGGCCTCAGACACAGTCAAGCATTTTTAAAAACGTGATTGGTGGGCTAAGAAGTTTATCCGCCTGGTGCCTTAAATTCTCAAACAGTTTATTTGAATACTGAATGAATGGCTAATCTTCTACAAGTTTGGGGGCTTTAACAAGGTAAACAAATTGGTGGGCTGTGAAAGTAAACACTGCATTTCTTCCCAGGCTCATCCTAGCTTCCAAAATTCCTCTCCCTCACTCCTTTCACTATCTCCAGTCATCTAGCTCCCAAGCTTGGTCTCTTGCACCCAGTGAAAGTACTGCAACTGCAAAGGAGACATTTTTAATTAGAAGTACTACAGTAATGAATTCAAGTACACTCGTTTATCATAAAGGGCTTTCCCATCTGTCTCTAAAGTATACTTAAAAATGCTGTGTATTTGATAACATTAGCACCAAGCATCTTCCACATGTTAATATTCAAGCCTTTTAGATGTTCACTCCCCCCGCCCCCACCCCAAAGACTGCGCAGTGGTGGATCCAGAAAGAGCACATTTATCTCTCTGTTTGGGAGTGCCTGTGTGGTCTCCTCCTAATTTATTTGCACTCCAATCCTTGGGGATCTCATCGCAATCCCCCTAGGCAAAGGGAGATTAGGCAACTGGGCTGTCTGCTTCTCCCCACCCTGATCCAGAAGGGAAAACAACTTCCCCAAGTCCCACCAGTTCTTCTGGCCACGGTACAAATTGTTCTTGAGCATGGAGGGTTTCCAAAAGCCCTAATTAGCAACTCACAGCAAACATTTCTTTGCATTAGCTAATGATCCGGTTGCACTTGTAAGCAAACAGAACCAACATATCTAATCAATGCTGAAAAACCAACCAAATGCCTATTAAACATCTGGATGTAATTTTCTAGTTAGAACAAAATGAAAACATATGCAGGTTCCTTTGATCTGCGTCTTAACAAAGAAATTGTTGATAAAAAAGCAGACTGGTCAGTCAATGTGTCATTTTCATAAAGTCTGCTCGTTTCTCTTCAAATGCTCCCAGTTTAATTTAGTTGGTTTCCTGCAATCTCTAATTTTACCATATTGTGTGAAACCGCAAGAGATTCTTTGGATGTGATTTTATTTGAGGTTTTACTGCTGCTTGGATCTGCTACTGATTTTTTTTTTCCCTTCTTTGCCTTCTCTAGTCCACCTCCACGACCACCCCACCCTTTTCTTTGGAAAAGGTATGGGGGAGAAGTAGGTTATAAAGCAACGCTGTGCAAAATGATTCTGCATCCTACATTCTTAGGTTTAAGAAAATCCTCAGTTAAAAAGAAAAAAGTCAAATAAGGAAATGTGTGAGCAATGACTCAACTAAAAGGAAGAGAAAATGACAAATGGTCTTTTAAAAATTGTCACAATTATTTATTTCAAATAAAAAATAATAGATTTAAAAGATGTATAATTTCTATGATCAGTGTCCATACATTTTCCTGTTTTGCCTAGTATCTATGCTATATAACATCTAGTTTTTGTAATTATTTATGTTATCGGTGGGTTGAAAATTTGATAATCAGCAACAAATGAATGGAAACATACCCATATATGCATCAAGATAAACAAGCTGACAATCTTTTTGTTTCTTTTTCAGAGGATAAAAAGGGTGCTTTTTTTCTCCAGAGACAATTTCCTATGGAATCAGCATCCTTAATATTCTTTCATGTAAAAACATCATTGACATATGAATATGTTAAAAGTAAAGAAGATTATGGTTAATAGACTTTAAATAGAAGACCAAAATTATAGATTTCATGAGGAGGACTATTTTCTTTTAAACAAGCTGTAGGCAATCTGCACATATATTATTTATTTAAAACATAAGATTAAAGCTACTTGATTGTTTAAACACCATCATTTGTAATGCAGTTTGATGAGAGTTTTGTAGTATAATTATTACAGCATGACAATCACGGAGAAAACGTGACCTTGAAAAAGGCCACAGCCTTCTCCCACTCTCACGGAGGATACTCCGAAGGCAGCGCTTCGAAAACCGAAAACCAGCCATCTTTATGTGCACAATTAAAGGCCTTCCAATTTTAAAATCATTATGTTTGTTCTTTTCTGCAGATTCTACTGTATAAGGAAATCAGAAGGCCTGGTGTTTCAAACTCTATTGTAAGGAAGCACTAGTTACAAGAGAATCTCCAGTTTTTACTCATGGCAAACTGGAAACTGTGGTGGGTGGACACATTTTCTGTGAAGGCATATTAGACAACATTGAAAGAAAGTGCATGAAAACTTATTTTAAGAGGAGTAGGGTGGGGAAAGGAGAAGTAGCAATCCTTTTGCTCCTGGCCTACAGCACAAGGTTTTAATTGCTTAGTTTAAACCGAACTACCAGCGTGTAGTCAAGGTACAGGCACAAGGTAAAGCTTGGGTAAACCAGGGAGAAGTCTCAGTTGCCCTAGTTGTCCCAATATGTACACAGGCATACTTGTGACACCCAAACACTCCACCTTGGGTTCTGGTTCTGGGGCTGATTATGACATGAGCTCACCACAGACTGGTGTTTGCGGCTCAATCACTCGGATGATGTTTTCAAGGAACACAGGTTGTCAAAAGACAAAGTTTGTGAGTCATACGATTTCAAAAAGTCCTGTATGTTGGAGCAAGCCCACTCTCTTCATTCCCAACTTTAACCAAGGAAAGACAGGCAGTGCTTCTTTTCTTTTTATTCTCCATGTTAGCAAAATGAATCATATAACCCCTTTCCCAACTTCACTTGGTCAAACACCGTAAAGCTACAACGCCCAACATGTTTAAGAATTTACTATGGCCTTGTGCAGACTGGCTAAAATCGCTTTTTTATTTTTCATTTATAATTGATGCAATTATAGACAAATCAATATCATATATATTTAAAAGCAATGCCAACAGTGAAATGTATTATCTAAAATGATTTTTTTTTAATTTCAAGAAAAAGATCTCTGGAAAAGCAAATCTTCAAATAAAATGTCTGTTTAGATAAACTCCTTCCCACAAGTCTCTTGAAGGTAAAATAATGGGAACGTGGGGGTTACCAATACCAAAAACTCGTTAACTAGTTCCCAACAGAAGACGAATGAATGCTTGTCCAAGCATTCATTGTCCAAGATGTCCAAGATGTGTCCAAGAAGTTATCACCACTTGGCTAAAACAGCATTATTCACTCACTGCTCGTAAGGAAGTAGCTCCATTGACCTGTTCTTCAAACAAACGTATAAATACGGCAATACTGGAAGTTTTCTGCTGTGGGTGTATTAAGATCCCCAAACTGGAGACGCTCAATATTAATTATGCAGCATGTCTTGTGTATTTAAAAATCTTAAATTCCCTTTTTACTCATGTTCCACTTCATAAGAACCTTAGCCACGCCATTTATCCAACTATTCCCATTTCGCTCAGCTCAGCCCAGGAGTACCACCCAGAATATGGGGGTGGGGAGGACGGGACAGGTTTTTCAGGTCTCAACGCTGGTTTATTCCACTGTCTTTGCTCACAGGAATTGGAAACAGACTTAGGGTGTTGTTGCTGAGAGGCTCCTAAAGATCTGTCAGCCCCCTCCTCTCTCAATGTAGCTAAGTCAAGACTCTTTAAAGACAAGGACCCAAGATTTTGCCGCGGTACAAGCATCTCATCTGCGCCTGGGGCACGCGTGCCTTATTCTGGCGACACCCTGGGGAACCTTCCCGCCAAACCAAGGCGGGACTGACTACTTTTTGGAAAAGTGGCTTGAAACCCTCCAATAAAAACCAAATCCTTCCATCTTGGGTGCAAGGACGGGGGCGGGGTAGGCAGGCATTACAGACAAGTCTTACGCGGCTGGTGTGTACGTGCGCCAGCCAATGCGTTGCTCATTTACGAATTTTCTACCAAGTGCACAGTCCACTCCTCGAGCATCTGTAAAAAGGCAGCCCAAGTAAAAACAAACCTCTGATACAGTTTTCAACGTGGCCTCACTTTCAAAAAGTAGCATCAAACGGGGGGCCAGCACAGAAAAACACATTTGTTCGAATTAACCAGAAGTCGCCCACCCGATAAAAAGCTGCGCGGTTAGTCTGTGAGTTACTTTCACCGATATCTGAGGATTTTCATGAAAGGGAAAAGTGAACAAGTAGCAGGAATTTTGCAAACTCGAGCCCCCAAGCCCCGGCGGCAGCACGCTCGCCGGTCCCGCCCGCCCGCGCGCGCGCCCGCCCGCGCGCCCGCGCGCTCCCTCGCCTGCCCCACGTTACTTTGATTGACAGCCGGCCCCGCCGCTCTCCTTCCCACCGACCTTCCCATCCTCGGTGCCAATCTCCGCCACTACCCGCTTCCCATTGGCTGGTTTCGGCGTCCCGCGGCTCCTCCAGGAACAGTTCCTCACCGAGCCCGGGAGGACGCGGCTGGCGGAGGAGGGGCCGGGAGTGGGAGGGGAGACGAGGAGACGGCGGAGAGGGAAGAGAGCGGGGTGGAGAGCAGGGGGGAGGGGGCACGGCCCGTCCGGCGCTGCGCTGCCATAGGCTGCGGGGAGGCGCCGCGTCAGCGCCCCACGTTGGGAGCGGCGCGCGCGATTGGCCGACGCGGGCCTCCCGCTCCCCGCCCAACTGCCCCGGCCCACGTCCCCCGCCGGCTGCGCGCTCGCGTCCCCCGCCCGCGCGGAGCTGGGCGGGGCCGGCGCTGGTTAGCTCCGGAGTGTGAAACCGCGTGTTAATGTAACCGGCGCGAGAGGCGCGGGCGGCGGCGGCGGCGGTGGGAGCGGCGGCTGCAGGAGCAGCAGCAGCGGCGGCGGGTACCCCGTGCCCCGCGCCCGCCAGGCAGCCGGCTGCGCCACCCCCACCCTCGCGCGGCCGGGCGGGACCCGCGCCGCCGGCCCGAGCCTCCGCTGTCCTGCGGCGGCGGCGCCCAGATCCCCGCCGGCCCCGCCGCCGTGACTACTCTGGACTCGCCCGCGGAGTTTGCCCGCCGGGGAGGGAGGCCGAGCGGCCGAGCGCACTCCTGCTCCTCTCCCCGCCGTCTCGCGGATGGCGTCCCTCGGGTCGTGAGCGAACTTTGCGGCGGGCCGGAGCGCCCTTCGCCGAGAGGCAGGCGAAGGGAAGGCGAGCGAGAAGACCGCGGGAGGAGGGGGCTCGAGGAAGGGTCCGGAGCGGCCCGGCCGTGCTGAGCGAGCGCACGCGAGGCGCGGCGCCCTGATGCGCCCCGGGCTCGAGGAGCGGCGCGCGGCTGCGGGACTGCCCTCCGCGGAGTAGCCCCGTCGGGCCGGGAAGGTCTGTGCCGCCGCGGAGAGCCCGAGTGCCGGCCGCCCGGGCGCGCCCAGCCGCCTCCCGGCGCGCCCTCCGCACTTTCCCCGGCTCGCCCTCCCTCGCCGCCCGGCCCGGAATCCCCGGCGCGGACTCCGTCCTCGCTCCCCGCCGCCTCGCGGGGGCCCGCGAGCACCGGCCAGAGCCGCCGGCACGCGCGGGGGTCGGCCCGAGAGCGTCGGGGCCGCTCGCGTGGGGTCAGCGGCCGCCGCGCCACCTGCACCTCGCCCGCCGCCACCGCTGCGGGGAAAACCCGGAGAGGAGGCGGAGCGGGAGAAGAGCCGAGAAGAGCAGCCCGTCTGGATTTGCTCGCCCGGGACGGGCGCCGCGCACGCACGCAGGTCGCCGAGGGGAGCGCGGCCGGAGGCTCCGCGCCCCTGCCCGCCCCTCGCCCCGGCAGCCGCGGCCCGCGGGTGCCGGCAGCCCCGCGCGGGCTCTGGAGCGTCTGGGCCCGGGGCGCCGGGCGATGTGGCCCTGAGGGCGGGAGCCCGCACCGACGGGAGCGGGAGCGGCGGCCGCGGGCGCCGAGTGGCCGGTGCCCGGCCCAGCGCGCCTGCGTGCGTGGCCCGCGCGCCCCCCGCGCGCCCCGCTTCTGCCCGGCTTCCCGGCTTCATTTTCCTCGGCGGGATTAAAGTTGGAAATCGACCGGAGCATCGAGTTGTTCGGGAGCAGAGCCGCGGCCGCCGCCAGAGCGATGTTCCCGCAGAGCCGGCACCCGGTGAGGCGCGGCCGAGCGGGGGGGCGGGGGCGCGCGTGGGGGAGGCGTTTGTCTCGTGCGGCGGGGAGGCGGGTGGCCGCTGCAGCCCGACGGCGCCCCTCGCCCCCCGCAGCGGCGGGCTGGGGAGCTCCGGGGCCCGCTCCCCGGGGGGGTGGGGGCCGAAACCGAATTCCCTCCGGGCCCCCTCCTCCTGGACGTCCAGACTGAGCGTGCCGGGGCGCCGGGGCAGGCCGGGGCTGCTCTCCTGCGGCCACATCCTCCCCTTCCCGGCGGCGGGTTGGGCGCCCCCCCTTTGTTTCTCGTCTCGCCTATTTACATGTCAATGCGGCCCCCGTTCCGGCACGCCTGGAGGTGGCCCCGGTGACGCTGGGAATGGGGCGCGTGAAGGAGTTGTTTTTCTCCTCCCGTCCCCGGGGTCATTATCGCTCCCGTGGGGGAGGGGGCGGCGGCGGCGACCACGACCACGTCTGGTCCCTCCCGGCCGCCGGGGCCCTCCGTTCCTCCCTGGCCGGGTGATCCGGACGCACTCGGCGCGATCCGCCCTGGAGGCGGGAAGAGCTTCCGAGCCACCCTGGCAGCCGCGGGCCGGGGCAGGTCCACGCTTCCACTCCCCGAGGTGCCGCGCAAGCTCGAGTCTGGGGCTCCGCTCTCTGCCACCTTTAACTTTATTTTCTGCTTATGTCCCGCCCGTTTCTCCCTCCTCTGGCTTACGCTTCGTCCCTCCGCCCGCATGCCGGTCCCTCGGCCCCCCTCGCCGGTCGCCCCCAGACGCCGCACCAGGCTGCAGGCCAGCCCTTCAAGTTCACGATCCCGGAGTCCCTGGACCGCATCAAGGAGGAATTCCAGTTCCTGCAGGCGCAGTATCACAGGTGCGTGTGCGGCCGCCGCGCCGGGCGAGTGGTCGCGTGGCCCGCCCCGTCCCCGGTCGCCCGGCCCTGCGGCGGCGGCGCCTGTACTGAGTTCTCGCGTCCAGGCGGTGGCGTGTGGAGTCGCAGCGAAGGCCTGTCACTCACGTTACCCCTTTGCTGGCTCTTCCCGGGCCGCCTCTTCTCTTGTCTCCTCCTCCTCCCATTGTTTCCCTTCTGCCCGTTTGCTGTTGTTCTAGGGAGTCCTTTCTCGTGTCTTCAGGAGTTGCATGAGAACCGTCAATATTTGCACTTCATTTATTTGTTTTTCAACAGGCTGAGCTGAAACGTTGGTTCAATCGATGCCGCAGCCCCGGAGTGTGGGTTCAGGGAAGCAAAGCCATGTTGAAATCGCTGTTTGCCATGCTAGGAAATTGGGTTGTCGGAGGCAAAGTCCATTAAGGAAGGCTAAATGGTTGTAGCAGAGCCATCGTTGGGGATGACGAGGGAGGCAGGTCGTATGCAGGGGGAAGCTCACCTGCTTTGGCGTCCTTCTGGGTTGGCTTGGGTAGGACAAGGGAGTAGAGTCACGTTTTTATCCAGCTCAGCCTTAGTTTCTTCGTGCGTTGAGAGCTACACATAGCTATTTGTAAAGTACCCTACCAGGAGTGAGCTTCCCAGGGAGGTTAGCTTCTTTCCCTTGGTCCTGTGAAGTTGTAGTTGATTCGAGCTAAGAACTAACAGTATTGACAATTTTTACTTTTGCCATGCTTGAGAAAAAGCACAGTTAAGGCTAAGTGGCTTGGGTGCGAGTTCTTATTTTGTCAGGGGCTTTCTGGTTATTGACCTTTTGTCTACTTGTAGATAATATCTCTGGAGCTCAGGCATTTGCACACACTGTGTTTACCGAGTAGGGAGAACTTCAACCCACTTTATTGCAGTAGCTACTTGACATATTTTGGCAGGGATTTAAAAACCAAAGGTTTTGAAAGGGACCAGCAATTGTAGAAGTCACTTTAAACAGGTACAGTTTTCAAATCTAGAGACTGTTTGAGTTGGCAAAGTTGGCACAGCCTATGGCTAAGACTGATCGTTGTGCAAAGACCAGATCTTGGGGGAGGCCAGAAAAACAAACTTTGATGCAGGGAGGTAGGGAACAGATGACCACGAGGAGGAATCAGTCAGGTTTTGACCGATTTTTATTTTGGGCATCTGACCAGCTGTGTACCCAGAAGAAGAAGAATGGTAGCTGAATGGGTACTGTGTACTGTTCATGTGATTCCTTTGCCCTATTAAATGTAAGGACAAAGCTTTTGGGTGTTTACCTTGATAGTTTATGGCTTTTCCAAATTGGTCTGTGTTTTTACTTGAAGTGCAAATATGTGAGGCAGATGTTAAAACAAGTGACATAATGTTTACATTAAGTTGCCTGTTTTGTTTTCATAGCCTTAAATTGGAATGTGAGAAACTGGCAAGTGAAAAGACAGAAATGCAGAGGCACTATGTGATGGTAGGTATCAAAGATTGAACTTTTTCCCTTTTCATATGATATTAGTAAACATGTGTTAGCATTATAAAAAACATGAGTTAATGAAATGCTTGATTCTTTTTTGTCTTTTCAGTATTATGAAATGTCATATGGATTAAACATTGAAATGCATAAACAGGTAAGCTTTAGTTAAACCTTAAGCTGAAACGAGAAATCAGTTCATGTGATTCTACAGTCCTGGCTTTGTGTTCTCAGTCGTGGGCTCTGGGTGTTGGGGATGTGTGTGTCGATTATCCTGCCTTGGTTTCCCCTCCTGCAAGTTGGAGGGTAGTATTCTTCAGCAAAGGTTGCTTCTTAACAATTGCCTAATGTTTAAATGACTAGGTGAGAGGTGTTTGGAAACTGTAAACTAAACTAGCTTGTTTATGGGCGATGGATGGGAATTGATACTCTTAAGTTTACTTTTCCACCTGCTTGGATTTCTCCTCCTCTTGAAAGATTTGGGTATCCTGGAGAGCTGCAGAAGTTAATGTTTTTGTGCTCCTTTGCAACTAAGTTTGGACCTGTGGGGGAGGGGGAAGAAGGGTATCTGGAGTTTCTTTAGAATAAACAAGGTGTATGACCGTCTGTGAAGTGCTCTCTTTATGCTCTGGGCTGCATGAAGCGACACTCAGGTTTAGTGGCTTATTAGCAAACAAGTTTTTGAAAAATTTGTCAGTTGTTGCAAGTTTAGAGGTGAAAAAAAGCATCCTTTTATGGCCAGAGCATATGTTGGGAGTTGCTTTGGTCTTAGTGGTTTTAAAAGCATGAAAAGATTAGTGACTGGAAAGCTCTAGCTATGACTATGAGTTTGCAAGTTCCCATAAAATTCACACTTATGGCTACTATAATGGTGTATAAAAAGAGTATTGAGCTGGAACAAGGCACTAAGGACCTCATAAGAGAAGAAAAGCTAAATGATTGCTCAGCCCAAAGGACCCTCGATTGAGTAGTCATTGTCTGCCAAAGAAAGCATTAATGGCAGGGTGTAAGTATTCTGGAGATATGCTGACATTCACTTTTTCATCAAGACGCTGGTACAATAAGTCTTTTTAGAAATCGATTGCCTCTTAAAAAATTATCATCAGATGAAGTTGCACAGTTGGACACATTTCAAAGTGCAACAATACAATTCTTACTTGATGTATATGTGCTATTTCATTTCAAACCCTTGTTTCATTAAATTAAAGAGCATGGCTGACCGGCTGGGGCACAGTGGAGAAATTGATTAGTTCAGCCTTCAGATCTTCCTTATATTCAAAGACTTTCATTAAGCAAGTGTGTTTCAGAGTTGAATTCTGCTTTTGTAACTCTGTACTCTTTGATTTTTAATTCATCATAGATTTCATAATGTTAAGTTACCATCGTGTACATTAGATCTGTTCTTAGATATGTGTTTGGAAGGAGATAGTTATGTTCAGGGCCTTTCATTAATAATATAATTGGGCCTTTAAAAATGCAGATTTTACTGTGATTTGCAAAGTTGGTAGCCTAGTTTATGTTGCGTTTGTGCCTTTGTTTTTGTATGTTTTAATGGTTAGTGCCTTATTGAGGCAATTGTAACTTGTTGATAGGAAATGAGCTAGAATATCTGGCTAGCATCTATGGCCATCTAAATGAATTATGCAAATAACTTGGCCTAGGAGTTCTAACCTGGGACTTTTTTTTTTTTTAACTTGCTCTGAAGGGCATGTTTTTTGGTCACAAACATTCTGGAAGAGTAAGAGGAGACTGAGCTCTTTCTTAAACCCATAAACTCAAAGGATTTGATAACCTCATTGACTTTTTTATAAAGGAAACCACCCCAGTGTGATGTTGTATACTGGTGCTGGGTTTATTGGAGGAGCTAAAAGAGGTGTGTAATTCTTCTGGGTTCCTGTAGGTTACATGTTGCGATGACCTCTTTATCATGTGGGAAAAATAGAGCAGGAAGGGGCAAAGTTGGTTAGAAGCCCTGTAGTATGAAGATAGTTTTCTGGTGAATTTCTGTATTGCACCAGGCATTTGTGGGTACATACTGTCTGTCCCTGAGCTTGTATGCATTAATAATCTGCTGTGTATAATTGGCTCAATAATTTGAAAAATGCGAAAAGCTGAGAGACACCATGTTCTTCATAGTAGGGTATTAAGCCCCCTGAAATTTAGTTTATATTGTAAATGCTGACAGACCCTTAACTAGAGTGGTGTGCAAAGTAGTGCTGTAATTCAGTTTAAAGTGGTCTTACATTTGAGAAACATCCTTCTGAATGTCACACATTAATAATAAGTTCTGAGGAGGCATTTGGTGCAGCTAGTAATCATAATTCTTATTAAAAACTGGTGACGTCTGGCCCCCAGGGTGTAGCCAGGCTCAAATTGATGCTTTTTGCCGCCTGATCACCAGCATGGCCTAAGTGCTCATTATTGTAGAGAGGGCCTTTGGAGCTCTCATTAGATTTGACAGGAATTCTCTCTAGGGGGAAACTGGGCATTAGCAAGACTCCTGACAGGCTGAAATTATTCCTGCTTTATGGCTTATAACCAAATGCTAGCAAGGCATCATCAGGGGACACAAAAAAATTGTCATTTCTGACAACATCTTTGTTACCGAAAAAAAATGCAGTGATGGGGAAACTTTCGGCGCAGAGAGCTTTAATGCCATTAAGATTTGTCTCCAGTGTGACGACCGCTCTCCCTTACCACCTTTCAACGAGTTTTGTCAAAGGAGTGAGTTTCAGAGATTTCAGTGTCACATCTCACCACTGAGTTTTCCGTCTGGAAGTCTTAAAGTGAAAGTGCATCCAAATCAATGGTATAATTGTGGTTTCCTTCCTTGGTGTGGTGCCCACAGTCCGTGTTTATGTTGTGTCAACACTTCCTGATAAGCCTTCCCCTTACTTTCTCTGTTCCCATTTGTGGCTGGTTACTGAAAAGGCAATGAAACAGGAATGGTAATAGATACTTAAATCTTTTATGGTAGCACTAAGAATTTTTTTTCCCCTTAGAGCCTTTTATAGATCCCTGCCTGCCCATCTCTGTCCGTGTAGATGGTAAACTCTAGATATCTCTACAATAGAGAGGTAGACACTTCTCATGAAAAATGGAAGCAATTCTGATACCATCAGAGTGTTCGGGTACATTAAAAAATAGCAAGTTGATGTGAGTCTGGCTGTTTCCAGGGCCGTGCCTAGTATGTGTGGCGGTATGATCTTGAAGTTGTTTTTTTTTTTCTTTCTGTCATATGACTTGGTATTACCTCACTTGATATTTTTGGGAGCGAGATGTACTGTAAATGCATACATAAGCCTCATTTAGCTTACTCGTGTCTCTTTTCAGCACGCTGATGAAGCCATGCTATAAATTGTCATGGGTGGCTTCAATTTGCACAGCAATTAACAGTTTTCAGTAGTGGTTTGTCTTCTGTGACCTCCACAGTCACCCACAGAGTAGATTGGGTAGGTGTCTGGCTCTGCCCACAGCTGCGGGCACACGGGCAGCCTTGCTCAAGGCAGAGGATTTATCGCAGCTTGCACGTGAGTGGCCCGGTCAGCGTTGCCCGTGCTGCTCCTGTCCCCACTGTGCTGCCATTGGGAAGATGGGGTAGGCCATGTCTGTTGAGCTGCACAAGTCTCCAGCTCTGGAGCTGCACGCATGACTCTCCAACTCGCACTCCTTGTGCCAATCAACTTCGCAGTTTACAAGACATGTGAGGCTAGAAGCATGTTCTAAAAGTTAGGAAAATCAGCGTGCTGACTAACAGTTGATTGGGCTGGTAGGCCACGGGTCGGTAGGAAGTTGTATTCTGCTGAGTAGCGCTGTCCTCACATTCACAAGTATTTACGAACAAAAAAAAACATGACCGGACTCTTAGTAGTGACCCAGCAGTGGAGTGAGTTTGGTCAGTTACTCTGTGCCTGTGCTCGTCCGAAGAGTGGCAGAATGAGCACTTGGGACGCTTCAGGGCCATGAAGAGTTTAAAAATAAAGGAAAGAACTCTCTCTGGGAGAAAAGATGACGTTCTGCAGAGATTCTGGTTTGGGGCGGGGAAGGGCAAAACACTTAACATTTCCAAGCTTCGTGTGATATTTTAGCAAACACAGTGCCTCAGACCTTGTAAACTTTGAATAGAAACTGCTTTCACGCTGGGCTCGGTGGCTCAGCCTATAATCCTGCGCCTTTGGGAGGCTGAGGTGAGTGGATTGCCGGAGCCCGCGGGTTCGAGACCCGCCTGGGCAGCGAGACCTCATCTCTACAATAAGTCAAACAATCAGCCAGGCGTGGTAGCGCATGCCTGTAATTCCAGCTACTTGGAAGGCTGAGGCGGAAGAATCGCCGGAGCCCAGCAGGTTAAGGCTGCGGTGGCCAGGAGCGGCCACTGCACTCCAGTCTGGGCGACAGAGTGAGACTCCACCCCAGGAAAAAAAAGAAACTGCTTTCACAACTTTTTTTTTTTTTTGAGTCAGTGTCTTACTCTGTTTCCCATACTGGAGTATAGTAGCACCCTCATGACTCACTGCACCCTCGACTTCCTGGTCTCAGGTGATCCTTCCGCCTCAGCCTCCCAGGTAGCTGGTACTATAGGTGTGCACCACTACGTCCAGCTAATTTTTGGGGTGTTTTTTTTTTTTTTTAACTTTTTTTGTGGAGACGAGGACTCACTCTGTTGCCTAGGCTGGTCTCAAACTCGCAGTACCCCCACCTCAGCCTCCTAAAGTGCTGGGGTGACATGTGTGGGTCCCTGTGCCTGGCCCGCTTTCACAATTTTGATGGGTACTGAAAAAATTCTCTTAGAAAAATACCTTGTTCTTTGTGGAATTTTAAAAAAGTACTCAGATGGATGTTAGGGATCCACCCGTGGGTTAATTCCTTAGATGTGACTCTTCTACGCTTTGCCAGTTTTACCTTCCTGTTTTTTTAATCATACGTGTGTTTGTCCACAGTCTAGATGTATATATTTTTTAAGTCAGAAATCTCACCCTGGGGAGTGACTAGTGGGAGGATGGACACTCAGAGTTAAGCTCTACCAGATGTTAATAACCTTGTCATCCAAAGAGGGTGGCTGTCATCAAGATGGGAGTGGTCTCCCACTTCATCAGCCAGGCCTATCCTTTAGGAGCCTCAGTTAAAAGAGATAAAGCTCCCTGTGCATTTAGAGCCTGGATTCCGAGGTGCGAGATCAGCCTTTGTTTTTTATCAGCAAGTGAGGCCTGTCTCTCACTACTCAACAGTCACCTCTCCAACCCACACCCCTTCAGCAGTGAGTCACTGGCTGGCTCCTGACTAGGGCTGGCACTGGAGTAAGACAACGGGGGTGAGCAGTGGCAGCATCGCCCCTGACTTTTTCCATGGAGGTCTTAAAGTGAAAGTGCATCCAAATTAAGGGTATAATTGTGGTTTCCTTCCTGGGTGTGGTGCCCATGGCCCACCTGTGTTTATGTTGTGTCAACACTTCCTGATAAGCCTTTTATGGGAGCATCATCAGAAAACAGTAATCATGATAGATAATCTTTTTAAAATTCAAGATGGGCCAGGCACAGTGGCTCACACCCATCATCTCTTGGGAGGCCAAGGTAGGAGAATTGCTTGAGCCTGGGAGTTCAAGACCAGCCTGGGCAACATAGCAAGATCGTGTCTCTACTAAAAATATAAAAATTAACAAAACATAGTGGTTTGTACCTGTATGCCAGCTACTGGGGAGACTGAAGCGGAAGGATTGCTTGAGCCCAGGAGGTTGAGGCTGCAGTCTCAAAAAAAAAAATTCAAAAGGAATGCCCAAATAAATCCACAGTGAAGGAAATATACATATTTTCCGTAAGAACAAGATCTGGCAGGGTCATTTGGGCTTAGAATGAGGCAAAGGAGGCCGGTTTGGGCCGGTTGTGAGGTCAGCAGCTCACCCGCTTCTCATTCCCAGAGAAGAGGTTTCGTGTCCCCAGTGGCCGTGACCTGTAGGATCTCCCTTGGTTCTGTTTAGTTCATTGAGGTCATTTAATTAGGGACTTAAGTTAGCGACTGGGCAAGTCATGAGCAAGTTTCCTGGGCTTCAGTTTCCCTCTCTGAATAATGAGTGTTAGACCAGACTGAAGTCTGTTGGTTACCCTTGGATGGAAGGAGTCATCCCAGCATACACCCGCGCACCCAGCACCTTGTGTGTATAACTTGAGGAGCGTCCTTTGCCAGAGGGCTTAAGATGTTCTCCCAAATCGTGTTTATTAAGAAACACAGGGAGAAAAATCTGTTCCTATAGTAAATATTTAAATAAATCATCTTGAGTCTTAGTTAAACTAAAAATATTCCGTTACTGGCTCATGGAGCCATTTTAAGTTTCCATAGCTCTCTTAAGTCTTCGCCTTTTATTGTTAGACCTGTTGTGGTCTCTAGAAGTGGATTAAATAGGAGGAAACCAAGACACTTAACTTCGTTCTCCCGAAGCTTGGTTGGACTCAGTTCCCCACACCCTCCCGTCCCCGTTGAGTACCGTTGCCTCAGATTTTTAAAGGTTGAAATTCTCAGAGCTAGTACCTTTGTTGTGGGATATTTGGCATAGTGGTTTTTAATTAAATTTTAGACAGCTGTTTTTGTCGGTTGGCTTATTTGACAAGATTAGGCATGTGTACCTTCAAAATAGTTGTCACTCATGGGGTTGATGAGTTCTGTAGTAATAAGTGTGCCGTGGCATTGTTCTGGGACATAATTTGAGGTTTTAAGTGGAGCTGGTATGTATGTAGGTGTGGGCAACGGAGGGAGAGGTTTCCTGAGGCATGGTTTGATCTGAAAAATGAAATCAATTTGCACTGACGTTAATAAATTAAAATATTCAGGCATTGCCACTGACTTGATTGGACAAAAAAGGACTTCTAAAATTTTTTGCAAAGGTATGATGTTTTCACAGTTGCTGTTTATAGACCACCCAGTTGCCATATGGTTTTTAATGAAAATCCAAGAAATATTGATACTTGGTTTTGTCAAATAACCTGTGATTTAGCACAGTTGTATATTTTATTATTTAGTACTTAAATTTTTTAAAAAAATGTATTGTAGAGATGAAGTCTCGCCAAGTTGCCCAGGCAGGTCTCTGAACCCGTGGGCTCAGACAATCACTCACCTCAACCTCCCAAAGGTGCGGGATTACAGGCTGAGCCACTGAGCCCGGCTAAATTTTTAATAATTACTAAGTTTCCTTCTATGTATCTGCTTTGAAACAATATAAAATCATGTCTGTGAGCACAGTTGTTTACCTCATGCCCTTACAAGCTTTCATAATGTAAAAAACAGTTTTTTTGAAGCTTTTCTTGTAGTAGTATTTACTAGTCAGTTTTTTTTTTATTTTTTATTAATCAGTATTTTTTATTATGGTTTTGTGGGGTACAGTTAAGGGTTAGGTGTACAATTACGTTTCATTCAGGCACCCTGTTGATAAGAGGTGTTTTCCCATCCCCCGACAGATATTTGCTACTGTTAATCCCATCCCCCTCCCCCCCATACTAGTCAGTTTTTGACCACAAAATAGGTTAGTGGGGGAAAAAAAAAAAGTAGGATACAGGTCATTTTTGGTATAAGGAAGAAACTAGGAGGAAAAATCATTCTGTAAATTATATTAGTTGAATTTTTTTAATCTTCCAGATAGAGAAAAACTATTAAGTGTACACCAGTGTGTACACTGGAAGGATAGAGTGGTATATACAACTTGCTGAGCACCTCCGAGATCCATTCCCAGTGTATCAATGGATATTCAAGAAGTGTTCATTATCCAGTAGATGAGGTGGAATCTGTCTTTGAGAATATAGGTGCCTTTGAACTTGCACGTCCAAATCATGCAGTTTGTTGAACTGCTGAAATTCATGCATCATGAGACCAAGCTTAATATGGGCACCATGACTGATCTAACTAGGTTATTAGTCTACACTGTCAGTCTGGGTATATGTGCAACCTGTTGGCAAAAACTGTGGGACACAAAATCGTCAGAGTTGTCCACTTACACATTCGTAAGCTATATTTGCTATCGTACTTATATAGTACATGCATTTAAAATAAGTGGACATTTTATACAGAGGGGTAAAAACACAAATGCTGCTTTTCTCAGTGTTCTCCACTGGTTTATCCTTTGTGTCTCCGCTGCCCTTCAGAGACCACTAGCCTACATTTCAGACCTGGAAGTGCCCTGCAGACATCCAGCCCTGGAATGGGAGCATCTTTAAGATAGTGAATGCAAGCCATGTTCAGGGCCTTGGGGTCTGGCCTGCATGCGTGTTCTCTTTAATTTTCACATCCCCCTCTAATGGCTTCTTTGTCCCTCACAGCCTGCCTGCCTGCCTGCCTCTGCATACTCTGCCTCTTCCCTTTCTTGGCTACAGCCGCTTTCTCTTCCTGCAGTTCTTTTAATCCAGCCAAACAGGTCTCTTCTTACCGAAAGTATGTTTTGAGTTTTCCTGTTTTCTTTGCAAACAGGCCTTTTTGTCACCCTTCACACGCCCTCCCTCCTCAGTCTCCTTCAAGTCCCAGCTCAAACAAACACCGCCTGTTTACTCCAAGCCCGTCCAGTACTGTCCCGGCAGAGGCAGTGACAGCCCTCATTTTGCTCAGTGTTCTGTAATCATGACTTTTCACGTGCCTCTTCCGTTACTCCGACCGACTGTGTTGCTGTCTGCTGGAATCTTGAGTTTGAAACTTTTGTCTACCCTTCCCGAGGAGTTATCCAGAATATTCAGGCGCTCGTGATACAGTGTGTTTCGTACACTCTTCATGTGTAGTAGTAGTAACTTTCTTGATTCCTGAACATTTGAAAACCAGGTGAAAGCTACTGTGCAATAAATAAAAATAAAAATAAATTAAAAAGTGTGTACATATTTTTGTTCCCAAATACACAAGGTAGCTTTGCCCAACAATTTTGACTGTTTGTGTACATCTCAAGATTCTTCGGCAAGTCTATGGAACCCAGGTTAAAAACTTGAGTCAAGAGCAGCAGTGTGGACTTGATGCTAAGAATGAAAGTGAAATCTGTTCAGTGCGGTTCTGATAACCTTATCTAACCACTTTTTGCTCAGTTTTTCTTTTTTTTGAGCTGGAGTCTCACTCTATTGCTCAGGCTGGAGTGCAGTGGCATGTTCATGGTCACCACCTGGACTTTGCTCAGGGGATCCTTCCACCTCAGCCTTCCAAGAAGCTGGAATTACAGGTGCAAGCCACTATGCCCGGCTAAGTTTTTATTTATTGTAGATATGAGGTCTCGCCGTGTTGCCCAGGCTGGTCTCAAACTCCTGGACTGAGGCAATCCTCTTGCCTTGGTCTCCCAAAGTGCTGGGATTACAGCCGTGAGCCACCGCGCCTAGTCTTCAGTTGTTTTTCTTTTAGAAAAGTGATTTATAGTCAGAATATCCACCGAGGCTTCTAATGAGGAGTTTAATTATAATAATATGTTTGGATTTGTACTAAAAAAGAGAGAGAAAACAAAACTAGCATGTTGCTGGGGCCTGGGTTTCAGTGTGAATTGAATGTGTTATGCATTTCTGCCCATGGAACCACAGCTGTCAGTGGAGTGTGGATAAGTTGCATCACAGGCTTCTCTCAAGGCATTAAACTTGACTTAAGTCACCAGGTTTCTTAGTAGTAATGATCATACACATTGATTGTTTACTTAAAAACTTTTTTTTTAAATTTAAATCTTACTTGGCTGGGCACGGTGGCTCACACCTATAATCTCAGCACGTTGGGAGGCCGAGGTGAGGGTATTACTTGCGCCCACAGGTTCGAGACCAGCCTGGGCAACTTGGCGAGAACTCATTTCTACAATAAATCAAAACAATTAGCCAGGTGTAGTGGCACGTGCCTGTCGTTCCAGCTACTTGGAAGGCTGAGGTGGAAGGATCACCTGAACCCGGCAGGTCGAGGCTGTGGTGGCCGTGAGTGTGCCACTCTAACCTGGGTGACAGAGTGAGACTCCGACTCAAAAAAACAAAAACAAAAACCAAACACTCAAAGTCCTTATATAGTCCTCCTCACCTTCCTAAATATTTTATCGTGAAAAATTTCAGATATACTGGCTGAGTGAGATATATCACACTGAGTGTGATGGGCTCACACCCGTCACTTTGGGAGGCCGAGGTAGGAGGATTGGTTGAAGTCAGGAATACGAGACCAGCCTGGACAACATACTGAGACTCCATCTCTACAAAAATATTAGCATTAAAAAAAAATCAAATATACAGAATGAAAGAGAAATACACAGTGAACACTCATATTATAACCACCTATATTTTACCTGTTAATTTATAAACATCTTGTAATACCTGCTGGCCACGTATCTTAAATGGTTCCCCCAGCCCCCCAATAAAGCGATAAGCAGAGGGCTTGTAAAATCAAGCCTTTCTTTAGCTACTAACCTCTGTTTAAACTGGTATGTGAAACAGGGATTTTTTTTATGTACAATTTTTTTTTTTGTAGATACAGGGTCTCCCTTCGTTGCCCAGGCTGGTCTCAAGCTCCTGACCTCAAGTAGTCCTCCCTCCTTGGCTTCCCACAGTGCTGGAATTCCAGGCTTGAGCCATAGAGTCTGGTCAATTTTCATGTACTTTTTTTTTTTTTTTTTTTTTTTTAGTCAAGGTCTTACTGTGTTGCCCAAGTTGATACGCTGTGACACAGTTAAGACTCACTGCAGCCCCCAACTCCAGGGCTCAAGCGATCCTCCTTAATCAGCCTCCAAAGTAGCTGGGACTACAGGCATATGCTAATTTTTTTGATTTTTTTCTTTCTTTTTTTGTATAGACAAAGTCTGGCTGTGTTGCTCAGGCTAGTGTCAAACTCCTGTCCTCAGGTGGCTTCCCAAAGTGCTAGAATTACAGGTGTGAGTCATCACACTTGGTTGATTCCCATGTATATTTTAAGAATCCTGTCTTAACGGGTTTTTATAACATTTTCCTCCTAGACTTGCTCTTTGTGTTTTTTGGTGTGGTGGTACCAGGTGATCCACCATTACATGGTGTTAAGTTGCTGCAGAGATTTGTACTTAAACAGAAAAACCAGACTCCCCTTACCAAGCCCTGCTGTCTACCTTACTTTGGACTCTTTAATGAGACTTGACTTATATATCACCTCTAAGATGTGACTAGTGTATTTGCTGGAGGAAATAGCTTAAGCGTGTTGATAGGTAAGAAAGGGGGAAATAATTTTGCAGAAGGACTCTAATTTTAAACTCTGTGTTTGATGGAACCTGTGCTGGTGGAGAATTTCAGTTGGCCTCGCTGGCCTTGGGTGGCAGGGGGGTGTGAAATACCAGAAGCAAAATCCTTATGAGGACTCCAGTGTGCGGAGCAGTCTCTCCAAGGCTGTGGCCTTCAGGTCACCCTTAGGAGCACAGCCTTTGTTCCTTCTCGGTGCCCTCCTGATGCCTTGAGCAAACAGCCGGTTAGAGCCCCTTACAAGTACGGTGGCCGGCCAGTGCATTGACACGCACAGACACAATAGAAAACTGCATTAGGAGGCAAGCCATTGGGATTTGCAGTAAATATATTACAGAACACAAGTGACTTGCCGATACTGCTTGTTTAGCAGTTTGCAAGGGCAATGGCAGTATGGATTTTTGAATTAGAAGGGAAGGGCTGTTCTTTCTCTGTGCGGGAACATCTAGTTGATGGCTGGGGAGAAAATTGATTTAGAGAACAAAATGCAGCCGCCTTTATTTGTGCCGTTTGAAAGGCCTCTGTGGATTAGTGAGTGCAAATAAAAAGGTTGCTTTCAGTTTAGGGAAGAGGGTCTTAACATTGATCTGCATCTTGGTCTGGTATGGAGGGAATAAAGGGTGGGCTACAGGATGGAGAAGGGGCATCCAGTCCCCATCCAGCCTGCAGCCACAGGTGCATGCTTGTTTTCGCATGTTTGTCTTGCTCAGCTCTGTGGCTTTCAGAAGGCAGCTTTTTGAGTTTACTATTGTAAACTTTTTTGGGTATATGAGAGTTGTCAGGGTCCCATCCATAGAGCTCCCATGTGCCCTGGAAATGGTTCTGCAGGAGCTCCTTGTCAACTCCTTTTGTGTGGATTTTTTTTACGTCTGGGTCTCACGCTGTCACTCAAGCAGGAGTGCAGTGGCAGGATCACGGCTTACTGTAGCCTCGACCTTCTGGGCTCAGGCAGTCCTTCTGCCTCAGCCTCCTGAGGAACTGGGACTACAGGGGTATGCCACCATGCCTGGCTTATTTTTTGATTTTTTGTAAAGACTAGGTCTCGCTATGTTGTCCAGGCTGGTCTCGAACTCCTGGGCTCAAGCGATCTTCCCGCTTTGTACTCCCAAAGTGCCATGCCTGGGCTTGTGTGGATATTAATTATTCCTCCTTTAAAAGAGATAATAGGCAAGTAGGATTAGGGATTACAATAGCACCTACCCCAGAAGGTAGTTACCAGTATGTAGTGAGACACCATATGCAGGAACAGTTGGATTGGTTCCTGGCTGGGGGCACTCTGAGGGATGGTTGTTACCTAAATCTCTTAGCAGTCTTCCCCTTTTTCTTTCTGAGTTGGAGTCTCACTCTGTTGCCTAGTCTGGAGTGCAGTGGTGTGCTCATGGCCACCGCAGCCTTGACCTGCTGGGCTCAGGTGATCCTTCCGCTTCAGCCTTCCAAGTAGCTGGAACTACAGGCACACGCCACCATGCCCGGCTGATCTTGATTTATTGTAGAGATGAGGTCTCGCAAATTGCCCAGACTGGTCTCGAGCCCAACCCGTGAGCTCAGGCAGTTCTCTCACCTGAGCCTCCCAAAGTGCTGGGATTATAGGTATGAGCCACCATGCCTGGCAGCAGTCCCTTTAAAACTCTGTCTCTGCTGTTGGACTCCTGGGCCATGTTCCATTTATACTTTGCTCTTGTTTTTCCAAACCCAGCTTCCTTCCTTCCTGTGTCTGAATTAATTCACTTTTCATTTCTCCTGCCCCATTACAGAGTATTTTGTTAGTTTCCTTCTAATATCATAAGATTTATCTTTAGACTCAAAAGGAAAATTTAAAAATTTTTCTTTTTTAAAAGAAGGGCCTTTGTTGGCAGTCTCTACTGTCTAAGGGACCTAAGTAAAATGTTTTACTTAGGCCAAACAGCAACAGCTTTAAGCAATTAATATAATTCTCAGTGAGAATAAAGTTGTGTTGAGTTTTTTCATTTAAGGGGATGGAAGAACAACAAAGAGGCTTTGGTTCATTCTATTGATGTGATTTTTGCAGAATAAAGGGTAGGAGATGCATTTCAGATTTTTTTCTTTCTACTGTAACATGGAAAATCTTAATTCGAAGAGATAATTTGTCATCTTGAAAATAAGGGGGAATGCTGGGTGCGGTGGCTCACGCCTATAATCCTAGCACTTTGAGAGGCCGAGATGAGAGGATTGCCTGAGCTCATGGGTTCGAGACCAGCCTGGGCAACTTGGCAAGACCTTATCTCTACAATAAATCAGAAAATTAGCCAGGCGTGGTGGCGCGTGCCTGTAGTTCCAGCTACTTGGAAGGCTGAGGCGGAAGGATCGCCTGAGCCCAGCAGGTGGCCGTGAGCCTGCCACTGCACTCAAGCCTGGGCGACTCTGTCTCGCTTTGATTTTGACTCTGTCAAAACGTTAAAAAAAGGGGGGGGAAGTGTGGGATGACAAGGTCAAGTTGTTGGTTGGTTAGAGAAGGAAAATGTATTGACGGGGTATACATACACATACGTGGGGAGTGTGTAGTTTCCTTTTTGCTTTTTATGAAGTGCCATGCAAAAGTTTGAGTAGAGTCGCGTGTTGTTATATTTATCTGTCTACTTTATGAGTTTGAGATTTTTGTTGACTGTCACATTCACAGCTGTTGCTTATGTGCTAATATTTGGAAAAGCAAAAAGATGAGAAACAACAAGACACCCAAATCTTACAAGGGAGAAAAGCAGAGGCGTTGAGATTGGACATACTGGAGGTTTGGGCTGTTGTTGACTCTTACTGCCAAGCACAGTGCAGTAGGAACTTCTTGTGTGTCTTTGTGAGTATTTGGGACCTGGCACAGTTCAGGCAAGTGGTGCCAGTACCCACTCTCAAACTCGCTCCAGAGCTCAGCTGCCTTCTGGGGTGGGTATGCTGAGAAGCCCCACGTTCAGGATTCTTTCTGTTTAGCCTGAGAAGCGGCCCTGACGTCCTGAGGATCTGTAGGGGAAACACTAGGTACTTGACAACCCCCTTGCCTGCCAGTTGGCTTGAATTTCAGAGGCTTTTCCATTTGTAAGCGGGCTGGCTCTTTTACAGTGCCTGGACCACGAGCTCCGCCAGAGCCAGTGTCTTTGCACAGCTACTGAGAAGATTGGAATCAGACCCTGAAATGTATCCAACTTCTGTACTTTTTAGCTGACCAAAGGCCAGAAGCATACCAGTAGCTCAAGAGGGGAACTGCTGACATTTGAATCTTACAAGAAATCTGTATTTCTTAATTGTCTATCCTGGATGCTGTGATAATTATGAATTGATTGAAGTATAAGGAGGTGTCAGATTTTGACTCTGTGGATTTCTCTAAGAGTATAAAGATGTTTGAGCTGGTTGTTAAGTCTGTCTTCATTCTTACTTCCTGACTAGTTTATTAAGAATGACTTACCTACCTGACGGGCCCCAGACAGGTCAGTGCCGGCAAATTATTATTATCTTTTGCAACCATTGCTCTGTTCATTCTTTTATCACAAGGTCAAATACCCCTAAAAGGCTGTGATTTATTTTTGTTTTTACTTTTATGTTTTTTTTCTGATTAAGTTCTGGGATAATTCTTGCTAGCTTCCCTTACGTTGTTCAAAGTTTATATGAGAAGCAATTGTTGCTTCTCAAAGTAGTACAGAAGGGAAGAGGCTTTTGAGTAGACTTTGCACTGTGAGAATATTGGTATTGACACCATTTGTAATTTGGAGTATAGTTGGAGGAACAGATTCTGCTGTTTGTCGCATACTGGTTAATATGGCTGTAAAGAGGAGATGAATGTGGCTACTTTTCCAAGTCTATTACTCAGGAGGACTGTAAATTTGATTGGCTGTTACAATTCTAGCAGAATCATTCGATTTGAGAGCAATAGAAAGATAAGATATCCAATTACCCAAATGATTTGCAGGGTTAGCCAACGTTGTCATGGAGACACGAGTTGGAACAAATTAAATTTTAAGCAATAAAATAATCTTAAAGCCCGTCTGGGAACAAGAAAATTTGGCAGTGGCACTTACCTGAATTGAATCTGAGCTTGACACGATGTTGTTTGACATTGATATACTATGGGGGCCTAAACTTATATATGACACAACATTATATTTAAAAAGTACCCTGGCCAAACCAGCAAAGTGGAGTGTTGGTTTGAAGTCGGGGGATGTTAACGTTTATTTATTCCATGACTTAAATGATGATTAGGCTCTGGGTTCCCAAGAATATTTTGTATTTAAGGATCGGAATGCCTTAGTAATGATTAAGCAGCTTTAATTGGACACTTGGAAAAAAAAAGATTTATTTAGCAGCAACATGCAGTTTTCAGAACTGCTGTTCCCCTTTGTGTGTGGATGTCTTCTGGTGGGGGGTGGAGGTGTAAGCTTGCATACATTTGCATGTACAAGTAAGGAGATTTTGGCACATACCCGTGCACTGCAGATGATTCTCTGTATTAGTTAAAATTTCTTCTTTGCAGTACTGCTTGCAGACTGGAAAATTGCCTTCCAAACTTTAGCTGATGACCTAAAGCCTGAGTAAGCATTAGTCTGAGGTTTAGAAGGTTATTTCCCCTTATTAATATATTGTTTAACTGGTTCCTGGCTTGTGCCACGGATTTGAAAACAGCCGAGTGGCCCAGAAGGAGGGAGGGCTTTTTATCCACATGTCTATTAGACAGATGGAGATGAAAATTGGTCTGAGGTCAAGCCATTTGCAGCGTTCTCACAGCCTTCGATTTTCCTCTCATCCTCACCACAGATCATCTCAAATGATTCAGTAATGACCAAAAGTGCAACATTGACCTTTATTCCCTGGTGGATTACTGTGTTTCACAGTCCAAATGGCAGGAAGTCTATTCTGTTCTTCCAGAAGGAACGCGGCATTATTGAGCCAGCCCAGCCCTGTGGGAACCACACAAGTGCAGACCAGTGTAACAGAATACGTGGGTTAAATTTGGTTCTGGTGCTCTGGGAAACGAGAATTGACATGTCCTGGAACCCACATAATTTATGGAAGAATATCTAGGATGTTTTCTAAAAACACACACGCGAGCACATAAATTGATTTGTCCCCTTGTAAAATAACCTGTGAATTATAGGAGTGCTAACTTCTGGTGGCCCCTGGTTTATACATTCTCCCTTTCATGACCTCACTTCTCGAACTCTTCCTAAGGCTTCCCTAGTTTATATCTTAGACAACATTTTATAATTCTAAAATAATGAATTGACATGACTGAGCGTAGGGGGGCTCGGGGTTCTTCTTTGGCACAGTTTTAATTGTGTATATTTTTGGTCAGTCCTTGTAACCCTGAATAGATTATCTCTTGTACAACACACTTTTTTTTCCCCCTGAAAGTAGGTTGATTATTATCTTGGAGGAATGGTGATTATTTTTCTCTTACATTTCTCTGTGGATTGTATAATGATACAGTGATTTTTTTTTTTTTTTGGTAAAGAAGTAATTTAACTTGTATTTTAAATGTCATTCCTGTTTGTCTCCACTTGTATAGCTAAGTTAATATTCTGTGAATGTAAACACCATGACGTGTGTCATCCAGGACGGTTTTGCTTAGTCTCTTCTAAGTACCTGAAATAAGCTTTTCCAAAAGGTTATGCTTTGAAAATTTTAGCCAGTGTCCCAGATTTCATTTAATTGTGACTGAAGTGCTTTTGGGAAAATAACATTTTTACTTGACTGTTAACTATTCACAAGTTTTCCTTCTGTCTCAGTGGCTCCCAGCCTTTGATTTCTCCCAGCCCCTCCCCCTTTCCCCCCCAACTTGTTGGATACAGCAATTCACTGTTCCTTGGGATGATTCTGGTACCATTTTCAAAATAGAGTTGTTCCCCTCCCAATCCTTCTTCTGGCTACTTATGTGAGTAAATTCTGGAGCTTTGCAGGTTTCTTGGCATATAATGTTGACTGAAAAGAGATTTTTTTCCAGGTTCCATCTAGGAAGGCCAGGAATGTTGTCTTTTGTCCCAAAGCACCACCTCTTACCAACACCAACAGCTCAGCCTAGGGGAGTGGGAATACAGCTCAGGGTCTGGGACTTCCCAGCTGAGATTTCAGCTCTGCATTGGGGGATCCAGGAGTTGCTTAGCCCTGGGGCCTTACCAACACTTGCATACATAATACATACACACAAACAATACATACCATACATGCATACGTACGTGCAAACTTGGAGCCATTATGTGGCATCGAGGGCTTATATAGCCTGTGGAGTAGATGCTTTCCCTCAGAATTTGGTCAAGAAGGAGAATGGCAGCCATTATTCATGTGTGTGCGTTGTTCAACTGTAGCTTTTATAATTAAAGACTCACTGGCCCATGGTCACCTTGCACAGGAAGTTTCTTTCCAGCCCCTCTGGATTGGCTGAAGATTTTAAGTGTTAGGAAAACATTCAGAGGTAGCTAGATCTTGAATATTATCATGCAGTCTTTGTCTTCTTCACATAGTCATATTTTAGCTTCACAATTGTAATTTAAACCTTCAGATGGTGATGCTGATGTCTGCTTTTCCTCCCACTAATCCTGCTATTGTATGATATTATCTAATTTCTCATACTCTCCCTAATGACTAAGATCTGCGAAGAGAGTTCAAGGTGTAGGCCTGCTTGGGGTGTGTTCCAGGGAGAGGCTAGCTTTCCCCTAGAGAACAATAGGTGATGACTTCATGACATGTTTCCTGATTCACCCTTCAGAGTTTGCCTTGAAAACCTTTTCGCACCACAAAGTGCATTTTCCTTTAAGGCCACCAAAAGCTGTCCCTTTTCCATCCTGGGACAAGTCAATACGATTTGCTGTGAACAGGCCCTTTTCTGAACTCCATAGCAAGGGTTTCTGAATAATGGAAATGTGCTATTTAGGAACTGAAACAGCTGCGATGTTTTTGTCAAAGATGCATCTTTACCAAAATGACAAATTAAAGCCCAAATGCTCTGCTTGGCAACAGTTGGGTCAAAACATTTAAGTCATTAATTAGAAGGAACTGAAGGGGGAAAAACTGACACAAATACACAGCGTTGCAGACTCAACTTCATCTTGGAAAATGCAACTGAATTCTTTTAAAAAAAAAAAATGAGGGCAGCCCTCAAGTGGGGCCTGGCAAGCTTGTCATTTGCAAATAAATCAAAAGACCATCATTGCAGGAAGGAGAACCAATGAATAGACTTGCTTTGTCATTCTTTGATGGGCCCCACACTCAAGCCTGCTATTAAAAATGAATGCATTCAAGAGGCTCTGCATTAAGAACATAAACAATTAAGGGCACTTGAGTTGCTCTGCTGAGAGCCGCCGCGAAGATAGGAGAGCTTTCTCCGGAGATGCAGGCCCCTGCAATCTGCCTCGCGAGGAGCCAGAGAATGGGAGCAATTAGTGTTGCTATCTCTGCCCGAGCAGCCTTCAGCACCGTGTTCTCCCCCCCTTTCTTTTAACCCCTCCTTGTTTTCAGGGAAGCTGCGAGTGTGAAAGATGAGCCTGAAAGGATAGCTAGAGCCCGGGCCCAGTTGGAAAGAGCTCAGATTTAGAATGCAGCAGGAGCTGCCAAATGAGGGGGAGACGGAACATAAAAGTTATTATTTGCCAGTAATTGGTGACTTATGTTCTGATTAGTTGAGCCACTAAAGGGTTTCTGTCATCTGGTACTCTTTGTTTTGTTTTAATCATAGATTGGAAGAGGGGGCGAGATTACATTGCCATGGGTGGAATAATTTAAATGAATGTTGGGTGAGGTTTTCCACAGGAGGCAAACGTGTTCCTACACCCCCGGGTTGTGTTCTTGCCTCAGCGTTGTTTTGTAAAAAATGTGCGGAGAAGGCAACCCCGGTGTTGTGGCAAGGCCTTGGGGAGAGGCGGGCCTGACCTCTCCACTAGGTTGTTCTGACCTCAGGCAAGTTATTTTAACCTTTCAGTCCGTTCTCACAGGGGACCTGGTGTCCACGTGAAGAGAGAGAGTGGATGTCAGAGGGCCTGGCAAAAAAGCACTATGCAGTAGTAGGTGCTGCTGAATGAACTAGGTGGCAGTGGTTCTCAAAGTGTGGTCTCCAGTCCAGACGCCTTGGGATCACCTGGAACTTGCTAGAAATGTAGGATCTCGCTCAGGCCTCCTCAAGCCATCTGTATGAACAAGCCCTTGTGGTGTTCCTGGCACACACTCAAGTTTGAGAATCACTGATGACCTCATTAACCATTATAGCGTTGACTTAAAGATACCTCCACGTTCTTTGCATTTGGGGTTCCCCAAAATGTGATTAGTTGTTTTATTGATGTAATTATATTTTAGACAAAAAGCTACCTGGATGCATTAGAATTAAAGATAAATTTATCTTTTCACCTGCGTATTGGTGAGCAGGACACTATGGTGGGAAGTAGTAAGTCTGTGGGTAGTGGCTATTGTGAAAGAGGTCTCTTTGCAAAGAAGGCTTTCCCCCCCAAAGGGGAAGGGAGTATTGGAAGATGATTTGCAGCATTCTGTGTGTATCATTTTTGGGACACAGTTTTTATACGTACCTCCTAATTTTCTTTAGATATATCAGATGTCATCTTTAGGAACTGGGGTTGTTTTTGTGGATTTTGCTCTCCGGATGGGCCAGGCGTCTGATGTTCGGGTTGATGTGTACGTCTCTCTGCCTGTGAAGGAGAAAACTAAAGTGGAATTTGGCTGCAACTCATTTATTTAAGGTTTGCAGTTTATAATGGAAGTCTCTTATAAAATGCCTAGTCTGCCGCCCAGAGCACTCTTCCAGGGTGGCAAGGGTATAGTGACTCTGTCGTCAACATACTAGGGCACTTGTTGGTCCCATTGTTGGCTGAAGGATGGCATGGCTTTGGCCTTTGTACTGCTGCAAGCCTGTTTGGGCCGAATGACTATCCAGCTTGGCAGACAAGGCTGGGTTTACCAACTCTGTTTCTGGTCTCGAGTATGTCCCAGTTTCCCACTTCTGCTTCCTGGAGAAAGGACCAGGCAGGGAACGTGGCTTCTAATCTTGCCTTATGATCTTGGGCCAATCATTTCCTTTAGGCCATCTGTTTTTGCATGTGTGATTTGAGGATTGTAAGGCGGCTGGGTACCCAAATGGTTTCCAGGTTTGCTGGCATAGTTGGCTTGCAGTGTCACTGCCAATTGCAAGCGTGGTGGGCCTGACCCCTCTTGTCTCCTTTCCCAGTTTAATAATAAATGTAAACAATAAATCAAGGGCATTGTTCCCAAGATCTCTGGAGGGAAAAGAAAAAGTCACCAATAACCCTACCACCTCAGCATAATCACTGTTTTTACTTTGGGTATCAACTTACGGTGCTTGACCATATGTATAATTTTTTTTTAAAACTACAGACAAACCTAACACCATGTCTTTGTTCTTCCTTTCCTGCTTCAACCAGTAAAGGTATTGGCTGTTTTAGCATCATTATTATAAATATGACTTTAATGGTGACTTGTCATGCCTGTGGGTTGGCATAGTGTATTTAACTGTTCCTTTAGTATCAGACAGCTGATTTATCAGGAGGGCAAATGTTAAGTTTTTCAAAAACTCGGCAGATGACTGTGATGTGTTGAATTGCTGTTACATCTTTACCTGACTTTTTCTCTTTTGCTTTGAAACTAGTGCTGCAGTGAACAGCTTCATGCATGGAATGTTTTCCATTTGAACTATTTCCTTAGGATAATTCTTAGCTGTGGGAAGCCTTACCAAAGGGTTTGAATAATTTCATGCTCTTGAAACACATTGCCCAGTTGCTTTCCAAGACAACTCTACCAATTTACTCTGTCATCAGTAGTGTACGATTGTTTCAGTTTCCCCAAGGATCGTCATCGCTGGGTTTTGTTAATTTTTTTTTTAAAGCTACCTTAACTGCTTCCAAATGACCCACCTTACAACATCATTTACATTTTGTTTGGTTGCTGGTGAGGTTGAACATTGTGCTGTCTTTGAGGTTGTCATTTCACAGACTCGGAAACTTCTAGTCAGAAGGGATTTAGAAGTTATCTGTTTATTTCCTTTGTGTGCTTTGTTTTCATGTTCTCGGCCATTTATCTGTTGCCAGACACTTCTTACCAACACTCCGCTGTGTTTTTATCTTGGCTTCCCGCTTGGTTCAAAGAAACCAAAAGATCGGTTTGCCAGCCCTCAGCATAAGCACCATTTTTTATGATCCATCAATTTGCAATTTAATGCTGGTAGAGTTTCCCCTCCCTAAGCTGACTTTGGGCAAGGTGCCACTGGATTACTTTGAGACCCATGGGCAATTACTCTTAAGCAGTCCTCACCCTGCTTTGAGCTTCAAACAACACTCATTATGCACTACTGTATGTGTAGTGGGGGAGTGTGCCTGCCTGGAGAAGCAAGCTCTTCAGTGTTGTAATTAGGCAAGGTGTGAGGCGTATGGGAAGGTGGCAAATGAGCTTTTAGGAAATACAGAATTTGAAAACTCAAGTTCGGATGCCCAAAAGAACACAGCTTGAGTTTAAAAGCCCCGTAAAATACACCAGGGTTTGATTGATTGCTGGTCCCTGAGGTATCTGGCCCAGTTAAAATATACACATACATGAATCTGGTGCCTACTAACATGTGATTTCTTTTTGTAAACAGCCTTTCTCTAGCATCGTTTATTATTTTTTATTTCTATTTTTTTTTTTGAGTTGGAGTCTCACTCTGTCGCCCAGGCCGGAGGGCAGTGGCACACTCACGGCCACCCCAGCGTCGACCTCCTGGGCTCCAGCGATCCTCCCCCCTCAGCCTTCCAAGTAGTCAGAACTATAGGTGCACGATACCATGCCCGGCTGATTTTTGATTTATTGTAGAGATGAGGTCTCACCAAGTTGCCCGGGCGGGTCTCGAACCCACGGGCTCAGGCAATCCACTCGCCTCGGCCTCCCAAAGTGCTGGGATGACAGGCTAATATTTTTTAAATTGAGTCAGAGTCTCACTCTGTGCTCTGTCACCCAGGCTGAAGTGCAGTGGCACAATCAGGGCTCACTGCAACCTTGACCTCCTGGGCTCAAGCAATTCTTCTATCTCAGCCTCCCAAATGGCTGGAACTACAGATACGCACCACCATGCCTGGTTTTTAAATTTTTTGTAGAGACGAGGTCTTGCCATGCTGCCCAAGCTGGTCTTGGTACTCCTGGGCTCAAGTGATTTTCCTGCCTTGGGTTCCCAAAGTGCTGGGATTGTAGGCGTGAACCACCACACCCTGCTGTAAACAGCCTCTGTCACTGTTTCTCTGACTGCATCTTGGTCATTGAGTTCAGGGGTGAATGGAGACTTGGTTTAGTTTAGTGAAGCATGACTTTGAAAGTATGTTTGCTGTGTGTCCTGATAGAAGTCTAAGTGGGGCAGGTAAGCGAAGAAATATGTTGTAGTACTTAGTAGGAGTCTTGTTCTTCTAGTGCTTTCCATCTTGTGACGAGAAAACTTTCATGTAGGAATCTGTTAAGAAACCGTATGGAAGCTTTCTATGGCATGGTGATTTTTTTTTTTTTTTTTTTTTGAATCGGAGTCTCACTCTGTCACCCAGGCTGGAGTGCTGTGGCAGCTCCTGGCCACCGCAGCCTCGACCTGCTGGGCTCCGGCGATCCTTCGCCTCAGCCTTCCAAGTAGCTGGAACTACAGGCATGTGGCACCACGCCTGGCTAATTTTTTGATTGATTGTAGAGATGAGGTCTCGCCAAGTTGCCCAGGCTGGTCTCGAACCCAGGGCTCAGGCAATCCTCTTGCCTCAGTCTTCCAAAGTGCTGGGATTACAGGCTTCAGCCACCGCCCCCAGCCTGCATGGTGATTTTTAAGCCACATAGGTTTAGTTGACTGAAGGATGGTAAGTACTATGGAGAATTTTGAAGGGCCTGGAGAAGAGTGAGATTATTGATGTTATGGGGGAAAGGCGGCTTCTAAGTGGATTTGAGGTAGACCTTGAAGGATTGGGAAGATCTCTTGTATTTGTAAACCCTTTGGAATAGTATACCTTGACCCTTTTTTCCTTTTTGAGTTGGGATCTTAACTCTGTTGTCCAGGCTGGAGAGCAGTGTCATAATCACAACTCAGTGCAGCCTCGAACTCCTGGGCTCTAGCGATTCTCCTGCCTCAGCCTCCCAGTAGCTGGAACTACAGGTGCACGCCACCATGCCCGTCTACTTTCTTGATTTTTTTATAGAGATGAGGTCTCACTATGTTGTTCAGGCTGGTCTTGAACTCCAGGGCTGAAGCAGTCCTCCCGCCTCCGCATCCCCAAGTGCTGGGATTACAGGCGTGAACCACCATGCCTGGCCAGCTTCCTTGATTTTGATGAAACTCTGAAGAAGTTTAGAGGTGCTCCTGCTACTCACATCAGAGACCTGAGGCCCAGCAGTTAAGTGACTTGGGACACCTGCTCCTCACATCAGAGACCTGAGGCCCAGCAGCTGAAGTGACTTGGGACACCTAGTACTAGTTTACAAAGACCCAAATCTCAAGTTTGGGTTTTGAGAGTAAACTCTGTTACCAGTTGGGGGGGGTGGGGGTGGGGTTGGCCTAGGTAAGGAGAATTAAAAAATTGTTCTAGACAGGTAATCTGCTTCCTGCTGCCTCAGTGGATGGTAGCCACCCATGAAATAAGGCTTGGTGTGGTGATTAGGGGAAAGGGACTTCACGCAGCTGCTTAAATTTCTGGGTGGAGGTTTTCACACAGATTTGGTTTAGGGATAGTTCTTGAATGCTGATTTATTATTGTTGCCTTATACAAGGGGGGGCAAAAAAACTCAGAATTCATTTATAAAAAATTGTGTGCTTATACATGTTTAAACTTCAGTCACCTTCAAAGTACTCTCCATTTGATGCGATACATATTGAGACTTTTTTTCCGCTCCTCAAAACAGTTTTTGAACTTGTCATTTGTGATGCCTTTCAGTGCTTCTGCTGTTTTTTTGTTTCACCTCTTCCATATCGACAAAACATTTTCTTTTTTAGGACTTTTTCTCTTAGGGAAACAAACAAAAAAAAGTCACCCAGGGTGAGATCAGGTGAATAGGAAGGGTAGGGCATGGGGTCATATCATTTTTGGTTAAAAACTGCTGAACACTCAGCGCCAGGTATGTTGTCATGGTGGAAGAACCAGTCACCTGTTTGCCACAACTCGCTTTGGCAAATCATGACACAGCTTTCTCAAACTTCCGGATAAAAACTTTGGTTGGCCGTCTGATCCAGGGAAACAAGGGGCCCACCCTCCAAAAAAATAATTCCAGTTTTTTTTGGGGGGGTTCCCCCTTGTACATTGTCAGAAATTCAGGCACAGGGAAAGTTAATTTAAACATCAAGACTAAGCGAGTAACAAATGTTTTCATTTTGGGCGGGAGCAGGATTTCTAGGATAATCAGTTAGCCCTCAATTTTTTTCCCCCTAAATGTGTCTACCCCTGGGAAGCGGTGAAATGCAGCAGGGTCAGATACCCAGATTAACCCACCAGGTCAGGAATAGAAGCATGGGTGGAAGACACTATGGCTTGTTAATCTGTGCTAAGTTAAGATCCTTATCAGAATACCGTTGTGTTGAAGCAAGAGATAATGCTGAGAATTATTGCTGGGTTTTATGCTGCTGCCACCCAGACTATTTTAAGCGATGAGGGAGACGTTTATGAAGTCTTCCGGGGGAGGTGGTGATGTTTTAGCACTCACAGAGCACTGTCAGGTGTATGCTGCATCCTCACCCGCCGGGAGGAAGGCCGTTGTGTTTCTTGTTGTACAGGTGGAAGAGCCCGGGCAGTTCAGAGAACATGTCAGTACCATGTCCAGGGTAATCCAGCTTGTAAGTAGAAGAGACAAGCTTGCTTGTCAGGATAGTTGAGGGTTAGGGTGTAGCGACCTGACAGAAGGAGGGGATGGCTTGGATAAAATCCTCCTCTACTACTGCTCTTCTTTCTTCTTTAGACGATTTATTGAGAATTTCTGCAACAAATGGTATGACTTTTGATGTTTTCTTCATCAGTTTGAGGTCTGAGCTCTGAGGTCTAACTTGCTTCCCTCTGTTTCAGTCTTACCTAGTCGAACCCAATGTATATAGTACAGTTGGCCCTCCGTATCTGTGAATTCTGTATCTGTGAATTCAACCAACCACTGTCTGAAAATATTCAAAAACTAGTTGGTGTCTTTATTGAACGTGTACAGCCTTTTTTCTTGTCATTACTCCCTAAACAGGGCAGTATAACTATTTTCATTGTATTAGGTATCATAAGTCTTGTAGAGATTATTTGAAGTTTATGGGAAGATGTGCATAGGCTAAATGCAAATACTGTACCATTTTATATCAGGGACTTGAGCATCTGTGAATTTTGGTACCCTTAGGGGTGGGGGTCCTGGACCCAGTCCGCCATAGATACTGAGGGACCATTGTATTGCCTTTACTTTAATCTGTACTTCTTTGTTTTGTTTTTGGTAGCTTTAATATTATTATTATTTATTTTTATTTTTTTGAGTTGGAGTCTCACTCTGTCGCCCAGACTGGAGCACAGTGGCCGCTTCCGGCCACCGCGGCCTCGACGTGCTGGGCTCCAGCGATCCTTCTGCCTCAGCCTTCCGAGTAGCTGGAATTACAGGCGCGTGCTACCATGCCTGGCTAATTTTTTTTTTTTTTTAATTTGTTGTAGAGATGAGGTCTTGCCAAGTTTCCCGGGCGGGTCTTGAACCCGCAGGCTCAGGCAATCCATTCACCTCAGTCTCCCAAAGCGCGGGATTACAGGCTGAGCCACCGAGCCTGGCTAACTTTAATATTATTAAAGCTTACAGGTTCATTCATTCAGATTTGGTCTTAACTGTCCTTCGACCATGTCCTATTCTTTGTCACCATTCTGTGTAATAGCTAGCACATAGTTGTTATTAACTAAATATGAAGACAGTTTTTCTTAAACCAAAATACATTCTAGCTAGATGAAGTGATTAAGTAAAAACAGTACAGCCACAACACTACTAGAAGAAAAGTAAGAATGACTTTTATAATCTTGGTGTGTTCTAATCCTTACCCAAAGGTCAGGAGTATAGTAAGAAAATTCTTTCATCTGACCACATAAAAACAAAGTCCTATACAGCAGTAAATCCATATGAAGCAAGGTTGAAAGGCAAATGGCATGCTTGGCAAACCAGGATAAAGGGCTAATATTTGTCTTATGTAAAGAACAACTACCAGAAGATAACAGGGATTAAAAATACCAGTGGGAGAATGGAGACAGGAAAAAATACATTGGACCAATAAATATATGCAAAGATGTTGAACTTCAGGAAGAATCCAAGTAAGTCATATATGAACGAGGTCAGTTTTTAATCTATTGGATGGATAAGGATTTTCTTAAATGGTCAACAAAACTCAATATTGACACTGGGTGTGAGAGCAAGCACCCTTCTAGACCGGTAGTAGTGTGCATTGATACAGCATCTCTGCTGAGCGATTGGGCAACATGAATTACAGTTTAAAATATGCAAGCACTTTGACCCAGCAGGTTTGCTTCTAGAGATTCCTTTTAGGGATCTGTGCAGAGGGTTATTTGATATAGATTTGTAATTGTGGAAAATTAAATGAAACATAAATATATACTGGTGTCAAAAGCACTTAAACATCTATGTTTATATGGTGAAATATGTCAACACACTTGTCAGTATCTGTATTTTTTGACTGGGAGAGTGTCCGTGACACATTTTTGAGTGGAAACCAAACTTTAGACAGCATGTATATGGAACGGGACCCCTTGGTGTTACAGTGTGTTTCTCTCACTGGGCATCTGTCCATTTAGCAAGAGGCTGGAATGATGATGGTTCAGTCCACTGTGGTACCCATACTTCTTGGATTTTGGACTTAGGGTTATTTTAACTTCCTTTTATGTGTCTCTCTATATGTGTGTGTGTGTACTCAAAGTGAGCGAGGAAAACCTTAAGTGTGAATTTTGGAGAAACAGAACAGAATGCTGTTGGAAGGTATGGTAGGTAGGGCGTAGGGAGCACGGACCTACATAGGCATCCATGAAGGGCATCCCTTTCTTCTTTACCTGCCCCCAGATACATAGTGCAGAGCCCTGTTGCAAAGGAAAGGGAAGCCTGCCTGTGCTTTCGAGGAGAGCCTTGACCTTGAGTTATCTTGTGTGGGTGGCTGTGATCTGATGAACTGGGTGGGGCTGACCCAGTTCTGTTTTTGTGCCTGGTACACCTGCACCCTCTTTGCATGTATCTGTTTGCCTCACTGGTTAAAGCAAGGTCATGCATGGGTTTACTCTCTGTACCAGTCATTTCCCCTTCTAGTACATTTTCCCCCCTGTGGCATGGTCTGTAACCCTGTCTCATTGGTGGTCAAGGAGAATTGAGTTGAGTTGACCTAAATCCAGTTCCATAAAACCGAAGACCTTCTCGCTCAGTTAAGTGGCATCATCTTAAAGGACAAAGGGTGACTCTTTTTTATAATATACTTGGATGTAAAGTTCCTGGGGTTTCTACTTTATCTTCCTTGTTCCATTCTCTGTTTCTCAAGGGCATGGACTGCGAGCTTTTTAATTTTCTTCTCGTGCTCCTTTTCATTGCTTAATTCAGTAATAGCGGCAGCATTTAGTAAGCATTGACAGAAAATAAGGTCAGGGCTGGGCCTCTCTTTACGAATGACTTTTTTTTTCCAACAAAAAAGCAGAACTGGTTCTTCAGAGCTAGAGGAAAGCAGAGCTGCTTTGCATTGCCGTGGGGTGTTGGCGGGGGCACAGGTGGGCCCTCCCTAGCCTGGAAGCGCAGTACCTGCTCTGCCCTCTTTCGTCGGTGTCTGTCCCTCGCAGCAGCCTTTTGTTACGTTGAGCCGACCCCTGGGCCCTGCCAGTGAGGTCCTTGCATTTAATGCTGAACTGTGATGAAGCTTATATCCAGGATTGTGTGATTTGACTGTCACTCTAGGCTGGTGTGTTTCTTGGTCTGTTTGAAATTTTGAGACTTAGGGAAGGCTACTCACTTTGAAATTCCGTTTCAACTGTGCAAGAGTTGGGACGAGTGGGGAAAAGGTCAGCATGTCCCTTTCTTCTGCTCTCTCGCTATAGGCCTCATCTTTGAAAGCGAGACTGCTTTGACGTGCTGTGGCCCCAAGGTTCCTGACACCACCTTGAGTGAACTTGCTGCAATTGCATAAATGTGCCATAGTGTGCCATCATTGGAAGTACACCGAGGGGCTCCCAGTTGCCGTGTTAAACGATTATATAAACCATGATTGTATAAACCACGTAGATTTCCCAACACAGTTAAACGACTCAGTATCTCTTTGTAAGTGACCAATAAAGTGTGCGATCTAGTTTGCAAGTAGGGTTAATAACCGCTGTTTATCTCGAGACAAATATCAGTAACATGACCTGGGGAAACCATTTTTAGGCCTTCTGCCGTGAGAGAGAAGAGGACTGAATGTTGGAGGTGTGACTTTTTACCTTTCTGAACTGATCGTGAAGTCTTCTAAATGTTTGTATGGCTTTGTCTTTATAGACTGAAATCGCCAAGAGATTGAATACGATTTGTGCACAAGTCATCCCATTTCTGTCTCAGGAAGTAAGTAAAACTGTTCAGCTGTTAAAGTGCAATTATGTTGCTTCTCTGTTTGCAAATTAGCTAGTTTTAAGATGTTAATTTTATCACAAGGAACAAGTGTGCAGAACATCTGTTACAGCCAGCAAGTGTGTAAACCCCTGCTCTTCTAGCTAACGCATCTGAGGGCACACTGTCGAGGTGGTGGCAATAGCTCAGCCCCCAAATTATTTTTTTTCCCTCTGAAAACCTGCAAAATGGCTATCAGATATAAAGCTTTTGCTTTCTTTAAGTGGTGTAAGCTTGATAGCTACTGATGATTCGGGTGCCCTTCATATCTTTTAAGTAGAGAGCTGTTCTTGACTTTATGATGGAAGCAGGTATTTCTTCCGTACTTGTGTGTCAAGTCAGCTGACTAAATGCTGTCCATGGAGCGGGTGGATGATGATAGTCCAAAATAAGTGTTTAAAGTATGTTAACTTACTGAGGTATGTGTGTGTGTGTGTGCGTGCGCGCGCACACACACCCCACTTTATTTAGTTACAGAGTTCTAGAGGTTCAACCTTCGTATTTTGAGATGTGAAACTCTTTGTGTGAGTAATCTGTGAAACTGACTCAAGGCTATTATATTTTAGTTTTGCCTCGAAAAGTTTACCTTTCTTTTGGATACAAGCAAATAAATGTTATAATGTATTTTGAGTGTGTACAGGATGAATATCTTGAGGCAGGGTGGAAAACCTGTTGGACTGGCAGTGAGAACACTGGGTGTCTGTGCTAGTTGGCACCTGTTGCTTCGTGGTGGTTGGTTATCATCTCTGCTGCTGTTGTAGCTGCCTCTTATAGCATATCATTTGTCTGACGTTACAGTGTGAATTTGTCAGCCTTTTGAATCTAGTTGTGTGACTTCAGTGACTCAGGTCTCTGTGCTACATACTCATGCCTCCCGAAGTAAGCTTGTGGCTTCATTTTTAATTGTGGGTGGAACTGGGGTGGTGCAGTTTCCATCTTCTGAGCTGAGGGGTGGGTGGGGTCCTTCCTTTCCCCTATTGAAGGTAAAAAATCAAAAGGCTAATAGAACAAGAGGAATTCTCAGAGTTTCCAAAAACTACTGCTGGGTTGAGATTTGTTGATCGGGGAAATGACTACCGGTTTTTTTCTTTTTGAATTGGAGTCTCACGCCGTTGCCCAGGCTGGAGTGCATCTGCACACTCACGGCCACCCCAGCTTCAACCTGGTGGGCTCTGGCGATCCTGCACCTCAGCCTTCCAAGTAGCCGGAACTATAGGTGTGCGCTACCATACCTGGCTATTTTTAATTTTATTGTAGAGACGGGGTCTTGCCAAGTTGCCCGGGCTGATCTTGAACCCGTGGGCTCAGGCAGTCCATTCACCTCGGCCTCCCGAAGTGCTGGGATTACAGGTTTAGCCACTGAGCCTGGCGATTTTTTTTGTTTTTTGACCAAAGATTTAATGTTTAAATGCTAAGTGTTGAAACGAGTGTCTTAAAATTGCTGTAGACTTCTGCCCAAACTTATCACTGCAAATCCCTTCTGTGAACTAGGGTGATCATCCAAGTCCTGTTCTATTGTTTTCTAAGGTCCCAAGTAATCATTCTTCATGTCCTTTTTGGTTTTCTGCCATTGCAAGGCAGAATTTACCATCAGAAGTTAAGTAGTGATCGGTGTTGTTCAGAAATGAAGGGAGGCACCATTCTCAGTTTTTCTTTTCCTGTGTTCTGTGAAATAGCGTGTGGTTGAGAAATTATGTGTTTAAAACCTTGTACTTCAACCTGCATGGCAAGTAGTATTTTTCTTTTTGTTGTTGGAAGGTACATGGAGTTCTTGGCTGTTGCTAATACCTTTTCTTCTTCTTGTTTTCAAAGCATCAACAACAGGTGGCCCAGGCAGTTGAACGTGCCAAACAGGTGACCATGGCAGAGTTGAATGCCATCATCGGGGTACGTGGCCTACCAGGTCTACCTCCTACAGTGTGTATAACCAGCTTTCATTTCTTCTTAATTTGATGGCTTAATATACATTGTAATTTTGTGTAGCTTAATGTTGACCTATTTGATAAGGGTGGGAGGAGGGGCAGTTGGGGTGTCCTGAGGTGTATAGAAGAAGAGGGCTTAGCATAAGGAAGATGACAGGAGAAACATTTTAGGAGGGGACGAAAACTATGCCTACTTTTAATTAATGAATTAAACTCTTTTTTGAGAGACGGGATTTCGGTATTTTGCCCAAGCTGGCCTAGGACTCCTATGTTCAAGTGCTTCTCCTGATTCAGCCTCCCAAGTAGCTGGGACTTCAGGCGGGAACTCCCTTGCCTCACCTGGCCCTAAATCGACTTTTAAGTGGGAAAAGAAGTGTAGTTTATCCTGTGACACCTAAACCATCCTTGTTCCATTAGTCAAGTAAAAGCTTTAGATTAGAGTCTTAAATACTTTCCTACTGTCTTCCAGCATTAGATCACGGTGAGGTCAAGGCGGGTCTCTGCATTATCATTTTATTTAGTCATCTTGGCTTTGGTCTTTTGCTTTCTAGGGTATTTGAACCTGTATGACTGTTTGCTCTTCCTCTTTCTTGCGCTTCTTTCATGAATTTCTAAGTGGCACGCCAATGAAAAGAGCGCTCTCTTGCCACGGAAGAAGTGTTGATTGTCTGCCCTAGTGCTCTCCAGCCTTTCACCGGGGTGCTGCTCTCTGTTGCGTTCAGTTCACTGCTCCTTGCTGGCCACTGGTTGTCAATCACAAGTCATTTGCTCTGCATTAATGAACCCCGTGAACCATACGTTCCATCCCCTGCATGAGTTCATCCCCCCCCACCCCCCGGCCCCCCACCTGCAGGACCTGGGACGGTTCTCATGTGCGCTGCCCCTTCCAGACTAAGCGAACGAAGGCACTGAAACAAGGGATCGTCCTTTCTGATTTTATTCATATGTGAGTGCCTTGAGCGGATTCAAATCACTCATTTATCAATTTATGTTAATTGCTTGTGAGAAGATGCCCTGCTGGTCTTTATAGTTCCCTCAGACACTTTGTAATGATAATTAGACATGCTGCTGCACGGATTAAGAGTGCCATAGTCCAATGACGACCATAGACAATGGAACCAGTTAATCCATCAGGGTTTAAAATTACATCCCAACTGGAGATGGAGAAAAAAACATAAGAGCCAAGGAGGATTAAAGAATGAGCCTCAGCTTGAAAACTCTCCTTTCATCAGTTTCTCAATTGCAGATCTGCAGTTGGGTTGTCCGTGGTAAGCTATTGGCAGTCAATTAGGTGAAATAAACTGGGAGGGTGACCTTCATTTCCTTCTAATAGCTTTTTCCTCCCTGAAATGGGGAGCTTCAGTGGATTTTCAGCTTAAATTTTATTCAAGCTGCTTTATTACACTTGACAGCTTAGCTCTGCATAAACAATTCTACCTCCTCTTCCCCCAGATCCAGGCATCGCCCCCCCCACCAGTATCACATTTTTGACTGTTACTTAGTGGGCTCTCTAATCACATTCAACAAAAAACACAATTACATCTGCATTTGTCTGCTGCCTTCTGTACCCTTTTCTTGTGTAATGAATTGCTTTATTTCAGAGATCAAATCAAATATTCACTGGTACTTTTGCATGTACCGTGTTTGATTAGCAAAGACTAATAGCGAATTGTACTTGTAGCTTGAGCACAGAATTTTTCCACCCAAATGAATGAGGATGGAAAAGCCTGTTTTGATTAAAGGAAAACATATGCAAAGCAGTTTTCAAGCACCCAGTTAAACTTTGTGGAACATGTTTGTTTTCTGATGGGCTCTAAATTTCTACATATGATTTCTTGATGGTAAAACTCTGACGTCTAAATTGTCAAAGGCACTGCCCAGCACCCTCGCGAATCTCCTCCTTGGTGTCTCCACTTAGAAAGCAGGAAATGGTATGAACCAGATGTTTATAGGTAATACCCGTTTTGAGCTGAATCAGGAAATAAAAATAGCAGGGTGTTTTAGAAGGGCGAATGAATCTCTAATTTCGTGAATGGTTTTAGTCCAGGAAAAAATGTTGTTGGGATTATCAAGGCTAAGATTAGCTCTGGATGGTACAGAACAATAACCCAGATTGGTGACATGGGCCCAACTCGAGACATGCCCCTTGCATGTCTTCAGCATACTGGCATGTGTGGTTTTTATCATTGTAATTTCTGGATCAGTATATTAATTTATGTCAGAAGGCTCTTTTCAAGTTTGTGGTGATCAATAATTATCCCACCCCGTAAGTTTCATGTTATGGCATATGCTTGATTTTTGCTTGAAAGGAATTGTGTGCGTCCTGGAAAATCGAAGTAGCATAAAATTGGGTTGACAATTCAGTGGACCTTTTGCACCCCTTCATTGAACATGCAGTGTGTCAACCTGTCTCCCCAGAGGGGAGGAGGTACCGGGAGACTGTCTGTTCCTACAAGCCGCAGCTGCGCATAGAGTAAATGCAGCCTGGTTTGATAGCAGCTGTCAGTATTGTTCAGGGAGGAACTTGGGGTAAAGGACAATGGGAGAGGCCACGCTCTCAGTCTGCATCGACTTTCAGGCTAAGAAAAGAAATAGTAATTTAACGGTTTAGACATCTATTACAAGTGTGAAAGATCATGAAAGAGTACCCTTTAAAATGCAAATGAGCCGAAACATTCTCATTCCCTTTAAGGTACAATCAAGGAGCTTACTGCTTGCTTGACAGGGCTAAAGATATTTCTCTTTAGCAAACCTAGTAAAAGTAAATCTTCTCAAGGACATCCAGCTTCCAGGTAAGCTCAAGGTGTGTCCTGGGCCTGTGGGAGCTCTTTGAGGAGGAAAAGAAAGGTCAGACTTCCTTCGTCCTTGTTGAGTGTATTTTGTCATATCAGACGAAATACATCATTTTAGTTACTTCCCACACAGTACCTGCCACACCTGCCTTCAACTTACAGGGTACTGGTATTTAAGAAACATAAGCTTCTTAGATATTTGATATTAGAGAAACTACTGAAATATTTTGGGTTGACTTTATTTTAAAAAATAGCTTTGACAGCAAATTTGATGACTGGCAGAATAACTACAGCCCTGCTTTTAAAATTTTGCTTCTTCCAGCTCTTGACTGGTCTCGAACATGTTGTGTTCTTGAAACAATGAAAAGAACAATTAATGATGCAGAGGTGTTAATAGGCATGGGGGTTATTGGGTTTGACACACAGATTACTTAGGCATTGGAAAACAATTTGCTTTTTGGAAAGGGAACATGAAACCTTGAGTTTTTATTTATTTATATATTTTATTTTATTTTATTTTATTCTTCAGGCATGGTCTTGCTGTCTTGCCCAGGCTAGTCTTGAACTCCTGGACTCAAGCAGTCCTCGCCATTTCAGTCTCTCAGAGTGCTGTGATTATAGGCATGAGCCACTGCACCTGGCCTAATCTTGAAGTTCTTTTTTTTGTTTTTGTTTTTGAGTTGGAGTCTCGCTCTGTAGCCCAGGCTGGAGTGCAGTGGCACACTCACAGTCACACCCCAGTGTCGACCTGCTGGGCTCAGGCTATATCTTTCTGCCTCAGCCTATCTTTCCTCCTCAGCCTTCCAAGTAGCTGAAACCACAGGTATGTGCCACCACGCCCTACTAATTTTTTGATTTATTATAAAGATGAGGTCTCACTGAGTTGCCCAGGCTGGTCTTGAACCCTTGGCCTCAGGGAATCCTTTCACCTCAACCTCCCAAAGTGTTGGGATTACAGGCATGAATCACAGCGCCCCAGCCTATCTTGAGTTTTTATATCAAGGGTGTCTTTATACTTGAAGCAACATTCCTTGAAAAAAATTTTTTAAAAAAATTCCATTGAGAATTATCAAAACGAAATTGGTTATTAAATATTGTAACATCTTACTTGTGGAATGCCTAATGGCTACCTGAATGCAAGGACAGTTGACTGAAAGACTCTTCAAGACCATTCCCCATTTTATTATTTGGGGTATTTGGAACTAAAAGCTGTCTTCTACCTGCTTTGACAGATACTGGATAATTAATTTTAGTTGGAATCGGGATTCCAAATAATTTGTGTGTGCATATTTTATTGTACTCTATTTTACATTTTTATTTTTAATGATGTAAGGTACAATTCAAGGTGTGTGAGGATATTTTTTGTTTTGTTTCATTTAAGAGACAGGATCTTGCTCTGTTAGCCAGGCTGGACTGCAGTGGTTTGATCATAGTTCACTGCTGTCTCAACCTTCTGGACTCAGGTGATCCTTCCACCTCAACCTCTTGAGTAGCTTGGACTTCATGCCTGGCTAATTCAAAACTTTTTTTTTTTTTTTTTTTGGTAGAGACGTGATCTCACTATGTTGCCCAGACTGGTCTCAAATTTCTGGCGTTAATTTGATCTTCTCATCTCAGTCTCCCAAAGTGCTGGGATTACAGGCATGATTACAGGCACTGTACCTAGCCAATGTTTTCTCATCAAATTTATATCACAAATAATTAATATAGTTCTATTTAGGAGTATAGATACAGAGAGATTGATGAATATGTATCTGTACACAGGGATTTGTTTTTCTCAATAGATGCATAATTTTTTGTTGTTGTTGCAGCTGAGCGTATATTTTCCTTTACTTTTTTTTTCTTTCTTCTTCTTTTTTTCTTTTGAGTCTATGTCTCACTCTGTCGCCCAGGCTGGAGTGCAGTGGTGTGCTTACGGTCACCACAGCCTCCACCTGCTGGGCTCAGGTGATCCTTCTACCTCAGCCTTCCAAGTAACTGGAACTACAGACATGTGCTACCACGTCCGGCTTATTTTTTGGTTTATTGTAGAGACAGGATTTCATCAAGTTTCTCAGGTTGGTCTCGAACCCCTGAGCTGAGGCATTCCTCTTGCCCTGGCCTCCCAAAGCACTGGGATTACAGGCTTGAGTCACCGCACCCGGCAGATATATAATTTGTAAGTAGTGAAATACATAGATCGTCAATGTTCCTCATGATCATTTTTGATGCCTGCATACACCCAGTGTGTGTGTATTTTTTGTTTTGTTTCATTTACGAGACAGGCTCTCCTACACTCCACAATATGGAGGTGGTATCTACACCCCCTGCAAAGTTCCCTTATTCTTTTTTTTTTTTTTGAGTTGGAGTCTCACTCTGTTTCCCAGACTGGAGTACAGTGGCCGCTCCTGGCCACCGCAGCCTCGACCTGCTGGGTTCCGATGATCCTTCCGCCTCAGCCTTCCAAGTAGCTGGAACTACAGGCGCGTGCTACTACGCCCAGCTGATTTTTGATTTGTTGTAGAGATGAGGTCTCGTCAAGTTGTCCAGGTGGGTCTCGAACCCGCGGGCTCAAACAATCCACTCACCTCGGCCCCCCAAAGTGCTGGGATTACAGGCTGAGCCACCAAGCCCGGCCTCCCTTATTCTTATCAGTCAGTTTATCCTTACTCCTGAAAGAAAGATAGTTGCCTTGTTTTTTCTTGACATGTGAAGTAAGAGCTAAAGATGGTTTTTTGGTTTTGAGTGAAAATACTAATAATCAGTTGAGTGGTTTGAGTAATTGGGTTACTTTATTTCTTACCCACTTGTTACCCAACTTCATGGAGTTGGCGGCAATCTGTGTAAGAGGATTTGCACTGTGTTGTCTTGGACAAAACATGGATCTAGGATCAGATGGACTTGGATAGGATGCTTGGCGAGTATTAGTTTTGCGACCTTGTACAGTCAGTTAACTGCTATCGAGGGCCCTATTTGTGGACAGTAATGCCATCTATGTTCATAGTTTTTGTGGGAATGAGACCATAGCTGTGAACCTTCAATAAGCACGTGGTCTTGACTCCTGGAGCTACAGTTTTGTCTCCTTGATGTCTCTGAGTGCCTGTAGCAGATCTGTGGGTTCAGTTGGCCAAGCCCTTGTGGGATGGTTCTCTGAGCAGCAGGTCACCTCCTCCTTTGTCTATTCTAGTGGTTACTTGGATGTGGGTGTTTGAGATTCATCTCAACCAGATGCTCTACTCCTGCTGTTCCGTTGTTGTGCGTGAGTGACTTTTAATAAGGACACAGCAGCAAAAAAGCACGATCATTTAGCTTTTGATGAACAAACTTGGAAGTTAAGTTTTGGGAACAGCTGGAGACAGAGCTGAGAGCAAAAATGCGAGGGCAAGGAATGACTGGCTTCCTTAATTGACATAAAGAAGGAGGCAAGAGGTGCCTTTACTGGCACTGAGAGGTTACAGGGGTCACTGGGATAAAGTTGAGAGGAGAGTTAAAAGAGACAGCCAGATGACCAGTGGGGACTGTCCTTCCCATCCTCAAAATGCCAGATTTCTGTTAGTAGCCTCAGTGCTAACTTATGGTATAAGACAGTTTGAGCAGTTTCCCATGGCAATGCCTGTGAATTTCAGGAGCTCTCAAAATTTGAGTTTAATCTAGGTAAACTTGTCCTTCTTTCTTGCTTATCTGGATGTAGTCTGATTTATTTTTTATGAATGTATCTTCTTTCAAGGCCTACGGTGCTCGTTATTGGTCAGATTTGTATGTCCCTGCTCCATAGACAAGTGTATAATTCTCTATAATTTAAAACAACTTAGTATGAAAAAAAGTCTAGGGTATTTTGTGATATCCGACTGTGTGTTTGTGTAGGAGATGGCTGTGAGTACAAACTCCTAATGGAGAAGGAGCCTTTCTGTCCCTGAAAGATTGAGTTGTAGACCTAGAGGTCTCTCCACTGTTGTATGAGATGATTGGTTTAAGGATTAGCAAAAGGCTGGATTATTTTTCTCCTTTGGCTATAGCTGTCAGTATCTGTGGGATTGTAGTGTGTGAAGTTTAAGAGGATGAGGTTAGCCTCTTATTCTTATGAGTTCGCAGTTAATCTCCGGAAAGCCCATCAGTAACTCAGCTGTGTGTTTCTTTATAAAACAAGTTCACCCTGAGGGAATAATGCATATCCTGCTACTAGAAGAGAAGACTAAATAGCTATAACAAACATGGTTCTTCTTGCTCTACTAACTGATGTTTAGTGACCTACCTTCCACTTACATTCTTATAGCCTAGCCCTTTTGTTCAGTTTACGGAGGGAAGGAGCAGTATTGCAAAGAAGTCTTTTCCGCATACTGTTTGTCCTTTGGTTAAGTTTGGGTTTTTTGTTGTTTTTTGTTTTATTCTTATTTTATGTTTTGTTTTGTTTTGAGTCAGGATTTCACTTTGTCGCCTGGCTGGAGTACAGTGGCACAGTCATGGCTCACCGGAGCCTCAAACTCCTGGACTCAAATGGTCCTCCTGCTTCAGCCTCACAAGTAGCTGGAACTACAAGCATGTGCCACCATGCCTAGCTAAGTTTTTGATTTTTTTTGTAGAGCTGAGGTTTCATTATGTTGCCCAGTCTGGTCTCAAACTCCTGGGCCCAAGCAATACCCCTGCCTTGGCTTCCCAGAGTGCTTGGATTGTAGGTGTGAACTGTGCCTGGCCAAGCTTGCTTTTTTTTCCTCTTTTAACTGAAAGTAAAACTAGGCATTTGAAAAATACAGAACTTGGCCTCAATGTATGGATTCTTCTGTATAGTCATCGTGCTTCTTGTTTATTAGAAAAGTTGCTGAAGCATTTAGTTTTCCCATACATTTTTGTATGATTTTGACTTGATTCCTTGGAACAAGGCATTAAATATTCCTCTTTATTCTCAGCTATTTGTGTTTATTTTTAAAAATTGATATATAATATACATACCATCAGATTCACCTCTTTAAAGCATACGACTCAATGGTTTTTAGTGTATTCACAAAGTTGTACAACTATGACTACCATCTAATTCTATAACATTTGTATCACCCCATAAAGAAAACCCTTATTCATTACCATTCATTCTCTATGTCCCCTCCCCTAACCTCTGGTAACTTCCTGTCTGCTTTTCATCTGTATGGATTTGCCTGTTCTGGACATTTTATATAAATAGAATCATATCATCTGTAGCCTTGTGTGTCTGACTTCTTTTACGTAGCGTCATGTTTTCAGGGTTTATCCATGTTGTCACACAAACCAGTACTTTAGTCCTTTTTAATTGATGAATAATGTTCCACTGCATTAATATACCATATTTGTTTATTCAGTTGAAAGTTGATGGATATTTAGGTGGTTTCTACTTGTTGGCTGTTAGGAATAATGCTGCTTTGAACTTTTGTGCACAATTGTTTGTGAGGACATGTTTTCTTTTCTCTTAGATCTATACCTGACGGTTGAATCACTGTGTCGATGGCATCTCTAATGTTGAACTTTTTGAGCAATAACCCAATTGTTTTCCCAAGTGGCTGTACATCCCCACAGCAGTGTATGAGATTTCCAGTTTCTCCACATCATCTTCAGCACTTACCATCCATCTTTTTTATTTTAGCCATCCTAGTGGGTGTGACGCAGTATTGTGTGTGTGTGTGTGTGTGTGTGTGTGTGTGTGTGTGTGTGTATGTTTTAAATTTCAGTAACTTTAGGAGTGCATAGTTTTTGATTACATGGATGCATCGTATAGTGGTGAAGAAGCCTGGGCTTCATGTGTACCCATTACCCTCACTGGTGCACACTGTACCTGATAGGTGATTTTTTTGTCCCTCCTACCCTCCCCCGTATTGTATCTTGTGGTTTTGATTTGCATTTTCCTGATGGCTAGTGATGTTGAGTATCTTTTCATCCAGGGCCTATGCAGTTTTTGAAGTGGATCTACCTAAGCATAGCCTTTAAGAACCTATTGTAATTCAGGCCTTTTTAAGTCCTAGGGCTGTGCTCTTTGTCACAGCTGTGGTGGCCATCCAGGGAAGGTGGGATGAACAGGGATCTTGCAGAGTGAGCTGGCTTGTGTGGATTAGTTGAAATGTAGAAAAAATAGTTGACTTCCAATCCTTCTCAGAGGTGTAGGCTCTTTGTCCTGGTGCCTGCCTGCATACATGACATCAGTTTTGCTTCCATGTGTCATTCTCTCTCTTCCAGCTTTATTGGAGTATCGTTGACAAGTAGAAATTGTCTGTATTTAAGGTGTACAACGTATGCATTGTGAAGTGATCACCAAGAATAAACTAGTTAACATATCCATCACCTCACATAGTTCACTTAGCTTTTGTGTGCGTGTGTGATGAAAATACTTAAGACCTACCTTCTTAGCAAATGTCAAGTATACAAGGCAGTATTATTAACTTTAGCTACCATGCTGCACAGCATATAGTATATAAACAGTAAATAGTCTCTAGATCCTATTTATCTTGCACAATTGAAAGTTCATACCCCTTGACCTCATTTCTCCCCCAACCCCCCAAGGCAAGTGCCATTCTGCTCTGCTTCTGTGAGTTTGTATCCTGTTAGATTCCACATATAAGTGAGATCACACAGTATTTGAATCTTTCTGAATCTGGCTTATTTCATTTAGCATGGTGTCCTCCAGGGTCATCCATATTGTTACAAATGGCGGGATTTCTTTCTTATTAAAGGCTGAATAGTATTCCATTATGTTTATGTACGCCACATTTTCTTTGTCTGTTCATCTATCAACAGACACTTAGGTTGATTCTGTCTTGGCTATTGTGAATAATATTGCAGTGGACATGGGAGTATGGATATGTTTTGAGCATACTGATTTCATTTTCTTTGGATATATACACAGAAATAGGAATTGCTTAATCATATACAGGTTGAGCATTCCCAATATGAAATTCGATATGCTTCAAAATCTGGAACTTTTTGAGTGCTGACATATGATGCTCAAAAGAAATACTCAATTGGTGGATTTTGGATTTTCTTCCTAGGGATGCTCATTGGTGAGTATATTGCTATTGCAAACACTCCAAAATCTGAAAGAAAAAAACTCCAACTCTGAAATACTTCTGGTCCCAAGCATTTCAGAAAAAAGATACTGAACCAATAGTTTTATTTTTACTTTTTTTTTTGTGGAGTCAGTATCTTACTCTGTTGCCCAGCCTGGAGTGCAGTGGTGTGATCATGACAATCACAGCTCTCAGCAGCCTCAACCCTCTGGGCTCAGGTAATCCTTCCACCTCAGCTTTCTGAATACCTGGGACTGTAGGTGCGTGCCACCACACCTGGCTAATTTTTTTATTTTTTGTAGAGACGGGGTCTCACTGTGTTGTCCAGGCTGGTCTTGAACTCCTGGGCTCAAGTAATCCTCTCACCTCCGCCTCCTGAAGTGCTGGGATTACAGGCATGAGCCACTGCGGCTGGCTCTGCTTTTAACTTTTGGAGGACCCTCCGTACTGTTTTCTATGAGGGCTGTGCCCGTTTATATTCTTTTTTTTTTTTTGAGTAGGAGTCTCACTCCGTCGCCCAGGTTGGGGTGCAGTGGCATGCTCACGGCCACTCCAGTGTCGACCTGCTGGGCTCAGGCGGTCCTTCCACCTCAGCCTTCCAAGTAGCCAGAACTACAGGTGTGTGCTACCACGCCCAGCTAATTTTTTGAATTACTGTAGAGATGAGGTCTCGCCAAGTTGCCCAGGCTGGTCTTGAACCTGTGGACTCAAGCAGTCCTCTCACCTTGGCTTCCCAAAGTGCTGGGATTACAGGCTTGAGCCACTGCGACTGGCCGTTTATATTCTTAACATCAGTGTAAAAGGGATTCCCCTTTCTTCAGACCCTCACCAATTCTAATCTCTTGTCTTTCTGATGGTGGCCATCCTAATAGGTGTGAGGTGATATTCCATTGTGGTTTTGGTTTGCATTTCCTTGGTGATTAATGATACTGATAATTTTTTCATATACCTGTTGGCCACTTGTATGTCTTCTTTGGAGCTCTGTCTGTTTAGGTCCTTTGCCCTATTTTTAGTTTGAGTTTCTTGTAGTGGGTTGATGCATAAGTTAAATGGCGTTTTTGCACTTATTTATTTATTTTTTTACTTTTTATTTTTTTGAGTTGGAGTCTCACTCCGTCACCCAGACTGGAGTGCAGTGGCGTGCTCACAGCCACTGCAACCTCGACCTGCTGGACTTAGGTGATTCTTCTACCTCAACCTTCCAAGGAGCTGGAATTGGAGGCATGCGCCACCACACCCTTCTAATTTTTTGATTTATTGTAGAGATGAGGTCTCACCAAGTTGCCCAGGCTGGTCTCAAACCCGTGGGCTCAGGCAGTCCTCTCACCTCAGCCTCCCAAAGTGCTGGAATTACAGACATGCGCCACTGCGCCTGGCCGTTTTTCCACTATTTTGAATGGTCTTCATCAAAGCCCAGTGGTCTTCCTGAACATGGAGAATCACTCAGGTCAAAGTGGCCCTCTTTGAAATACTTAGACATTTTTTTTTTTGCTGTGCTTTTCCCAGTGGCGTTCTCCCTGTACGTGGTACAAATGTTTCAAGCCACCTCTGCTTCTTTACTCCTCTGTTAAACGCAAACAGAAGAGTATGTTGGAAGTGTTCATTTTTTTTCCACTTGACACTCCATCTTCTTTAGTCCACAAATAGCAATAACTTTCTTCAAATCTGCAAAATGCAAGGCGTATTCACAAGCACAACATTGTCACTCCAGATGACAAACGATAAATTCCAAACACCACAGTGTTGCCCTGCCAAAAACAAGCTGTGAACTTACACATCAACCTAATATTTTGGATGTTGAAGCTCTTATTAGATGTATGGTTTGCAAATGTTTTCTCTCATTCCTTAGGTTGCCTGTGTGTCATTTTCTGTGCGCTCCTGCATTGAGATGGGGCCTTTCAGTGGATTGTCACTTTACTTTTTATTATTGTCTTCAAGTGGCTGGAAAATTCTTGGCTCCAGTAAGCAGCTCCTACCTGTTTTATCACCCTTGCCCTTCTTTTTGCGAGAGGCCGTTCACATAATGGGGGAGGTAGCAGTGTCCTTGATGTTTCTGCTGCCAGACAGTGCTTTTCCACTTGTTTATGTAGCACACCAATTTTCTTTTTTCTGCAGCCTTCCAAGATAAGAACTGAGTGTTCTAAAGAACATGGAAATAGCAGAAATCAAGGGAAAGTGATTTGGAGAGAACTGTCAACAAATGCTCCTTCTCACATTTTTGTCCCCTTTTAAACGTGTTTAAATACCAAGTGCTATAACTGCCACTTACTGTCATTCTTAGCATTAGATGCCATTTAGGGGCATGGTGTTATTTCAGGTTGGGTAAAGTTTGTGATTTTTGTGACATAGTTTTTTTGACATACTTTTTCTTGGGGTTATAGAGTGGGTGACATTTGATTCAGTGGTTGGGGGCACAGAGCTTAACATCCAGTGGACATCGGCCTTTTTTTTCATACTGGTGTCCTTCCCAGTTGTACAGGCAGCTTTATGGTGACGAACCATGTGCGACACCTGTGTTTTAGAGACAGAAACGTAGACCACTACACCACTCCAATAAAGCTCTGAATGTAAACAGCAAAGTCAGTTTCATTATAGGAACATAATTGACCCAAGCTGCACTAAGAAAGATGTGAATTAAAATTTTAAACGCGTGGTTGTTGTTTGATATGGATGAGGTTACTTTATTCCTTGTGGGTTTTCGGTATCATTAACTCAGGGTTTGGTGTTTGTTTTATTTGTCTCACTTTCTGCCAATTCAGATTATTTCATTTAGAGCAAGTACATTTATCTTTTTCTTCCCAAACCTAAACCATTCCATAATTCCCTTTGAGACATCAGAACACTAATATGTAAAAGTTCCCAGTGTAACTCTTTTTCAAATTGTTTTGTTAAAATACAAATTTTGGGTGTTTTTTTTCCCCTAATTTTGCAGTTGTTAGTGGAATAAGCTTAAAAAAGCATGAGTTGCAACTGGGTACTCAGATGGTGATGAACGAACAATGAATGGTTGTTGAGAAGTTTTGTTTTTTAAACAACCATTTGGCAAGTCACTTGGCATATAAGAACATGAATTCTAATATAATGGGACAGAATTTCAGCTTACTAGACTAGTTTTTCAGCCCCAGCACTGTTGACATTTGGGGCTGGATAATTCTCTGCGGTGGAGGGATGTCCTGTGCATTGTAGAGAGTTTTACAGCCTCCTTGGCCTATACCCACTAACCCACTAGATGCCAGTAGTACTCTACTCCCTGGCGCCCCCCCAGCATGACAACCATAAATTTCTCCAGACAGTGCCAAATGTCCCTGGGGCGGCTGGGGCAGGTGTCAAAATTGGCACTGTTTGAGAACCAGTGGTCTAGACTGATAGGTTGAGAAACCAGCCACATTGCTAAAAACCACCATTGCACATCAGAAATACTTTTTCTCCTAGTTGTACGAACTGTTTTGCTTCTGTATTCTGCGTGTTATCAATCTGCAATAATTGATTTTCAAAATAATTTCTAATTACTATAAACTGATGACTGGCTAGAAGGATGAATTTCCCTCCACTTGATGTCATGTTGAAAAACATCTTGTAGTCTTCCAAATGATGGGGGCAGGTTTGGTCATAGAGGCCAGATACATTTAAATTCCCCTGATTGATAGAGCCATCGGGTCTTTGGCTGTTGACTCATGTCAGTGTCACATTTGTTCTAAAGTGTATTTTTTAAGTAGCATGCATGCCTTTTCCTTTTGGTGAAGGCGATGGGTACCAGATTGTCTCAGGTAAGCCCTGTTGGAAAAATGTTCTTCTGAGGACAGAAGAGACAAGTGTGGGCTGCCCTTTTGGAGTTAGCTGTTGTACTCTTCCAGATAGGTACTCTTTATCCATTTAAATAAATGTTTTATTTTAGAGATGGCACTTTTTATTTATAGTTTTAGGCATCAACTTCTGAGAAAAGCCAGGGGCATCTCTGTTTAGGGTCGATCCTTCTTTACACACTTCCTTGGAAGAAAGCTGGGAGCACATGATACCCTCCTTTTTCCCTTTTCAGATGTAGGAACAGGCGTTGAGAGGTGAGGGCGGGAGAACTGGTGCTCATGCAGTCTGAGAAACCCCCACCTGCCACTGTCATAAAGGCCTGACGGTGCAGGTGGATTTGTCTCTGGCTACAGTGTATTGTGTGCTCCCGAGCATCTTGCTAGCTGAGCAGGGAGGAAATGGGAAGTCTTTGGTGGAGAAAGAGATTGCCTTCTTCCTTGCTTGCACTTGGGAACATGACTGGGCCGCTGGGGTTACAGGGGAGATGCTGTTGTAGAAAACAAAAGGTTTGTAGCCCTCATTTTGGCTGAGTCCTGTGGCAAGGCTTTCACTTGGAGCCAGTCTCATCTGTGGAATGGCAGCCATGATGCCCACCTTCCCTGCCATGGGTGTGTTCTGCACTCAGTCCAGGGGATGACCATACAGACATTCTCTAGGAGCACTGCCTAGAAGGAACAGAAGTAGAACGGGAGGTAATATGTCCACATTTCCTGGAACCTCAGTAGTTGTGATTCATCTGATTGCTACTTAGTACTCTTTTCGGCTTGACAGGATTTGTCTTAAGGCTGGAAGAATCCAGTTACCTCTAATAACAGACAAGGAGCTCTTTCTTCAAGGGCCCTGGAAGGCCAGAGCAGGATGGAAGTGGGGGTTCCCGTGGCCAGGTTGGCTGTTGAATGTGGTGTTGATAGATGTCAGCCTCACTGTTGGGTTTAACCACATAGGTTTATGTCACAGCTGAGGCGAATCCCCTGTATCATATAAACTAGCCCCTCCTTTCACTAATATATCAGAGCTTGCTTTCTAGTTTATCTTTCTGAAAGCTAATTTGGATTTTTTTTGGGGGGGTGTCTTTTTTCTTCCTGTGTATCCAAATATTATCTGAGTGGGTGTGTTCTGACATAAAATTCCACCTCCGAAGTCATCTTGTGATCATCCATTCTGAATTTTGGGGGTAGTGGAGGATACAGGGAGGCAGGGAGAGGGTGCTGTCCTCTACCCTGTAGTTAGTTTCCTTCCCCTCTGCTTAGCCTCTCTCATCTTCTTTTAATTAGTGCCGTGCTTAATTACCCCACTGCTCTTGCTTGTGTATGCATCACTGCATTCCCCCCCCCAGAAGCCGGACATAGTTCTTACTCTCCAAGTAATGATAGTAATTGCTGGTAGGACAGACCTGTTCCACATCCTTCTCCAAGCACATTTCTTATGGCAGGTGTCTAGTTCCTAATTAAGTGCTAATGAGCATGCCTAGTGGACCGTGATGCCGCTGCAAGCTTCTTCAGTTTTATGTCTCACTATTGCCAAGCTCTTAAAAGGTGACAGAGCAAGAATTAGTGTCTTTGGGATGACAGGAAGGTGATTTTGTACGTAAAGAAATTGTTATTATGATCCCAAATGGTGAATGAGTAGTTTATAAATACTTGCCAAGAATACCGTGAATGCTGCCCGCTCTGACCTCACCCCCCTTTTCATTTTCTGTCTAATTAAGAACTATGCTCTCTTTGGAAGGAATGGAAGTTTGAAAAGAAGGTTGGCTCCTAAAGATTTTTCCTTAGAAGATACTAGGAATGGTTGAAAATTTATTATAAAATTATGGCAGATGCCGATTTCTGGTTTTAAGATGCTGTTTTCCCTTACTCTCAAAGGGTAGAAAGCGTGTTTGGGATTCCATTAAAAAATCAGTGGGCTGGGTGGGAATTGCTGAAGATCTGGAGTGAAGGTTTAATATATTCAGTACACGCAGGAGGGTAATAAATAAAAAGAGTAATTGAGTCCCAGGGAAGTGAGCACAAATCAGAATCTGAAGAATTTTCTAACATTACACCTCAGAAATTGAGCTTTAATCGTTTTTACTGTCTCATCAAAAATGAGTTTTATGTTGGGACAGCTGAAATGTGGCCAGATTCATGGTGCCGGGGCCATTTCTTGGATAGTTTTTCACTTCCTACAACATGCTTTTAAATATAAAATATGAGAGCAGTGATACTGTCTAATGCAAATGGGCTTATAATTTCTGGAATGTGTTAAGCGAAGGGGCACAGTAGAGTCATGGGAAAGGCATTTGGGAGCAGGGACTTGGGGCATAGGCTGGAGTCCATACCACAGTGGAACTTTTCCTTGTCAAGGTTCCTAACCTCTCCGGGTCTCAGTGTTTTTATCCATAACATACAATGGGTGGGTTTTAGGGACTTAGGAGAAGGGACAGGATAAACAAAGTTTAGTCTCTAAAGTTTCTTCCAGCTGTCAAAGCTCGGATACCCCAAGTCCCTTCCTTCTGTATATGGGGGTGTAGTAAATAGCGAGCAGCGGTAAAGGTCCTTCCTGTGCTGACTGCAGGCCCCTCCTGTGTAGGAGGGGAACCTCAGCAAAAAACTCAATGCCTTTGAGCCTCTGTTCCTTCTGAGAAACAAGAATATGAGTACTTTTTCACGGTGCTGAGAGAGGGCTTGGTGAAATAAGGATGTTCAAGTGCCTGGGTGGTGCATTAGAGGCACCCAGGTGCTAGTTCTTCCTTTCTGAATTCTGTTCTTTGAAGGTTTTGATTTTGTCTCATCATAACACTGTGGTGAGTTAATGCAAGAATGTAGGGGTAAAATGGAGTCACCGGATAACTGGGGAGTAGTTGAGAGTATGGTTACTGTGGTTATTGTGTTGCATATCGCCCCTTTCCCCCATTTTAACCTCTCTGAAATCGGGCTGAGTCTTAAAATCTGAGGCATCTTGGAGTCAATGACATACTGGATTTTGTCCCTGGAGGCGCTTAGAGATGGAACTAACTCACATGTGAGCTCCTAACTAATGTAGCCAGTCTTGCTGAATCATAAACAGCCCCCTCTTGGGGTGAGTTATACCAGCAAGTGACAGTGTAGAGGTGAAGACTGTTCTGGGGAAGGTGGGGAGATGTAACTGAGTGGGTGACAGCGTTTGATGAACTGAAAGCACTAATGGCATTTTTTCCTCTTTCCTCCCCGTCTCTTTCTTGGCTCCCTTTGTGTGTATGTTGAACCTTCCGTTGTGTCTCCTCCATCCTCTCCTGTCATGTCTGTTTTTTCCTTGGATGCTGCCTCTTCCACCATCACCGCCATCACCACCACCATCACTGCCTCCTCCTCCTCCTCCTCTTCTTCCTCTTCCTTTTCCTCATCTTCTTCCTCCTCTTTCACCACCACCAACAGCAGCAGCAGTTGCAAGCTCAGCATCTTTCTCATGGCCACGGACCCCCAGTTCCCCTAACGCCTCACCCTTCAGGACTTCAGCCTCCTGGAATCCCGCCCCTCGGGGGCAGTGCTGGCCTTCTTGCGCTGTCTAGTGCTCTGAGTGGGCAGTCTCACTTGGCAATAAAAGATGACAAGAAGCACCATGATGCAGAGCACCACAGAGGTGAGAGGCCGGGCAAGCCAGATTAGGACTTTGTCCTCATACTCATACAGTGCTGCAAAGTTGTGTGCATCGCTAAAGAAAGCCCCAACCTATACAGAGAGCAAACAATGAGATAAGAGGAACTGTCGCAAAGCTTTCCACTGAAACACAGGTCACCCTGGAAGTTTTCAGGGCTTGCCGTGGGCATCTGTTAGATTGCAGGCATCTTGACATCTTGGCAACTGCCTAGTTAATGCCAGTGGCCTGTACCATATTATGGAAAACTGTTAACTGCTTAATTGGGTAATTTTCAAAGAAAGTAATGTTGTTAAATGGGGCGAAATAAGAAGTTAAATTTGAAAGTGAATGTGTTCAAATGAAAGGTTTGATAATTGCATCTGTTACTACTTAGTTTCATAGGCTTTAATTCTAGTATGCATTAAATATTGGGCAAAATTGCACTTGACTAATTTTTTGAAGAAAAGTAATTTATTCTGTCAAGAAATAAAAAAAAATAGGCTTTGTGTATGGTTAAACTGTAAATCTTATGTTTACAAAATACTGTAATTTTCAGGAAATCACTGTATTAGGAATGTGCAATGACTTATATAAATAAAAGCCATTTTTAAAACTGTTTGGGGCTTGTGTTCTAATTATTCCCCCCTTTTTTTTATTTCTGTTCTTGCCTCTGTGTCTGAACGGGCATGTCTGTGCGTTTCTTGGTAACCTCGGGAGCAGACAGAGAGCCGGGCACAGTAAGTACTCAAACGCCTGCCACACACACGGTCCCTGTCAACAACACTTCCCCTGTGCTGCACAGACAGACACACACACTCTCCCTTTCTTGGTGACCTGGTGTTTTGCTTTTGCTTTTCTTTCTTTTAAAAAAAAAATTTTTTTTTCATGTGCCCCACTCCTTACCCTTGTTTTTTTTTTTTGTTTGTTTGTTTTTTAATAAAACTTGCAACAGATGAGGGGGTGTGGTTTGGAGGTGAAACTATTTGCTATGATTACTCATTTAGTAGAAATACACTTTGATCTGTATGTGCCCCAGACCCACTTTAGAAAATATTTATTGTTTCATTCCAAGTCCTGGTTGCCTGTAGTTTAAAAGAATATTCATTTTTATATCTGAAATCAGTTTACAGGCAAGAGATCCCAATCCGCATGTGAAGTTGGTTAGTAATGTATTATTTTTTCCTAAACCATTCATTATCCTCTGTGAGTGCATCTTAGTTGCTAGGCTTCCATGTCTAGTTCTCGTTGCATAATTGTCCTTGAAGTGTGAACTTGAACTTAAATCTATTTTAGATCTAAGAACTAAGCATTTGAGTAAGCTCTAAGGAAATTCATCAGACAGGGGTGTGATAGTTCATGTCCTCACCAGCCTAAATAACACTTGTTTTACGTGATGCATGTTTGATTTGTACACGCACCAGCCATTTGGCTGTGGTGAGGCCTGTGCCTAAAATGCATGTCTCAAATGTTGGGGAGCAGATAGTATGTGGCTCTTTTTCAGCTAGGATAATCTACAGGCTTTCACCTCTTCTTTCTGAACCTAGGAGTAATTTGACTATCTTATGGTAACAGATAGATACTAAACTTTTAAATCATCCTGATAGCTTTTTTGTTATGAGTTTGGGAGGGAAGATTTTTAAATCTTCTTTCTGTTTGAAAAATTTAGGATTTTTTTTACTCCCTTTTCTGTGTAGAATAGCAGCTACTTTAAAAATTATCTTTGTAAAAGATCTTGGTGTATATGCTTCACATAACCAGATGTATGTGGGGAATGGTTAAAAGAAAGGGTAGCTAGTCATCTTTTCTGCCATGTTCATTCAGTAGAGTATTAGATTTTAAAAATCTCATCCTGGACCAGAGCACAAATGGCAGAAGATGTACGAGGAAAGCCCACACATCCTTTAGGCATCTATATGTTTTGAAGTTATTCTAGCTTTGAGACCTTTATCTAATTTAACTTTTTTCCTTAGTACTCTTGCTGCACCTGAAATGACTGTATATCCATTGAGTGTATATTACATGTAAGGCATTTGGGACAAATATCTGCAATTAGAGCTATGTAGGCACGCAGCAAAACCCTTCTCAGAATTGAGGAGCAGTGACACAAATACAAGAAGACGCAAGACTAGAAGTTCTACAGCTTCTTAGTATCGCAATTGTGGAAGTGATACTACATGGTATGTGCCTCTCTGAAATGCCAGGGCCTGAATAGACAGAGGTTTGCATGTTTAAGCTACTTCTGTGTGTTTCTGTATTTCTGAGTGTGTCTGACAATCTCTTATTTGTGTTTTTGATCGAAAATACATGCAAGTGCTTAACTCATAGGCTCATTGGAGTGGATGGAGGGAGGGTGATTAGTTGTCCACTTGAAGAAGTACAAAATAGTTCTTGAGTTTGGGGCAGCTGTGGATTATTTTTAAATCCACAAGTTAGATTTAGCAGTCAGTGTACCATCCAGTCAGAATGCAGTGGACTTATGTGTTACTGGCAAGTATCCTTTTTCATATCAAATTTTTGACAAGCCTTAGTGACCATTTCAATGAGTATCTTTAGAATAAGAATGTATACTGTCTTTCTTGCCTAACTACTGCAGAAAACTCTTGGGTGATGATGATTAAAATGAGAAAACTAACTGTAGTTCATAGAGAGGAATTAAATTGTTTACTATCCACATGAGTGGGATTTTGCTGCAGTTATAAAATTAAGTAGCTTTTCCAACTTTGTATAAAATTGAATATGAGAAGCAATGGGTAATGTGATGATGTATACTATTCGTGCCCCAAATGTTATAGTACTCATCTATTTAATGGAGTTGTTTGGACTAGGAAGTTAATTTTCCTTGACAGATGAAGTCAGTTGATTGCTCTGTGCTGCTGCTGCTGTTTTTCTTTTTCTTTTTTTCCTTTTACTTAGTGAGTTGTTAAGGTCAGTTTCCATAGGCTGGTGGTTTTCAAACCCCTATGGTCTCAGGATCTTGACACCCTTGAATTAAAATTGTTGAGGATGCCAAAGAACTTTTGCTTATCTGGGTTATATGATAAGTATTTACTAGGTTAGAAACAAAACAAGTTTTAAAAGTCAGTTAAACAGATACAGAGCTACTTAGGTGTTAATAGAAATAACATTAATGAAAAGCGAATGTTTTCCAAAACAAAATTTTAGTGGGAAGAGTGGTATTGTTTTCATGTATGCAAATGTCTTTAATGCCTGGCTTAAAAGAGGATAGCTTTCATCTTCTCATTTCATCTGTTGTGTACATTGTTGTAGTTGAAGTTTAGGAAGAAAATCTGCCCTGATTGAGATTTGTGAGGGTCTCTGAGACCCTCTGGGGTCCCTGGACCAAACTCTGAGAACCTTGCCTGTAAATTAGACTAAGTCTCCTTCTTGTTATTTTTTTCTTGCTCATCTTTTTATATTGAACCTACTATTTATGTCAAGTGCAGAAGTCTGAGACTTAGACCCAGAGGGAATGTGGGTATGTATGAATTTTTGTCTGCAGTCCTAAAAACTGGTTAGTAGGTAGTTTGTGTTTATTTTTAGTGACAAAATTAATCAATTTGCTAGTTACAGCTTTTATGATAGGAAAACAAACGAACCTTGACATAAGTAGTCTGTTTTAATGTAAAACCTAGAAAATGAAAGTACAGTTATGCATTGCATTGCAACATTTCTGTCGACGAATCGCATATTTGATAAAGTTCCCATAAGAGGATAATACCATATTTTTACTGTTTTTCTGTGTAGATGATGAGGCATCTAAATACCATTGTGTTACAGTGGTCTACAGTATTCAGGATAGTAATATGCTGTACAGGTTTGTAGGCTAGGAGCAATAGGCTACAACACCTAGGTTGTATAAGTATACTCTCTGATGTTTGCATGACGAAATCATCTGAAGACATACTTCTCAGTGTGTCCTGTTGTTAAGCGACACATGACTGTACTAAACAGAGTAAACATACGAAAACTACCTTAAAGTTTCTTATTTCTGAAAGGGATGCTTGATAAAGCTAGTAACTCTTTAGAGGTTTGTTTTGCTGTGGCTTTAAAAGTTTTTTAGCTGTTATTTTTAAATTAAAATAGAAGTGTAGCTCTCTAGCAGAGAAATATAAAATGACCAAAGAAAGATTATTATTCTTCTTCAATAGTATTCAATAATAGTTAAAAACTTAACTTAGATATTTCAATTAATGGAAAGATAACTTGCGTTAAGTTTTGGCTGAAGGGAATAGCATTTAACTACATCTGCTTGAATGACATGGATTTAGAGAACTGACAAAGTTGTATGGCTTTAAAAAAATATGATTAATAATGTGTTTAAGTACTTTGATTCATTTAACAAATACTTGTGGAGCACTACCTATGTTCTGAAACACTGATTGAGACACTGCGTATACCTGCTGTTACTTTGCAATGATCCTTTTTAATGCCACAGTTAAATATTTGTTGAATGTGAAACACTGAAATATGTAACCCCATGTGATCACTTTAGAAAAGGGAGGAGACCGCAGGGCTCCAGAGCAGAGGGTGTTTGGTCTTAGGGTTCATGAATGGTCTCTCCAGTTATCTACAGAATGTTATGGTCTGTGCTCCTTTGCATAATTCTAGGGAGAGAGCATAACTCTTCAGAAGGGGTTTCTGACCCCCCAAAAGTCTAAGCATTATTTTGTCAATGAGACCAGGTCAAGGAGGCTGGGTATGTCTGGGCACATACTCAGTGAATGAGTTGAGATTTAGATTGTGACCCAAGGAACATTATCTCATTCCATAACTGACTTCTGAAGTCACCACGGGTTCGTGTTTAGAACTTACTTAAAAGTAGTTATGATAACCCTCACTTAATATAAGGTGCCTTTCTTCTTTGGCTCTTTTTGACTAGTTAATTGGCAGAGGCAGGATCAGATCGCAGTTCAGAACGGACCATCTGTCACTTTGCTTTTTCTCAAAGCAACAGTAAATGTTATAACAAACAAGGAGTAGGTAAGACGTGAGGTTTGCTTTGGAGAAAAAAATCTCTTTTTCCCCTCCTAACTGTTACATTGGCTTTCAGAGGCCCATGGGGACCTCAGCTGCATCTGGGGTGGTAGAAGGAATATGGGTTTTGGACAGAGGCTGACTTGAGTGGAATTCTGACTGCACAGGCGATGCTTTTTCATCCTTTTGTACCTTCCCTGTTTCATCTGTAAATGGTCATATTAGTGGCTGCCTCACAGGGAGAGGGTTAGGAGACCTCAGACCAGAAAGGTAGCAGACAGCATAGAAGGTGCTTAAGGAATCCCACTACCCCCCACCACACTTGTAGGAAAACAGTTAATGCGTTATTTGTCACATTTAATACAGATGCCGTGGTTCCCTCTTTTTAAAATACAAATTGCAGTAGACGGTGTGGAAATGAGAGTCTGAGTGCCGAGGCGCAGGCAGTAACTGAAGGTTCTCATTGTGTCAGCAGTGAAACTTCTCTTATTAACTTCATTGCTGTTAGGATATTCAACATTTGTCAAAGGTGAACAGGGCCTAGGAGGAGCTGTTTTTGCCTAAGGAACATGTTAAGAGATTGCCTGGAAATAAAGGCTGAGATGTCATCTAAAAATCTCAATTTTTTGGGATCGTGGAAAATACAAGTTTTCTTAAGTAGCCGCCTCAGCACATTCCGCTCTTGGAGCATTTAAAGCGGTGTGCTTATATGGATCCTCTTTGGGACAACGGGTGTTCCCTGCCATGAGTAGGGTGAACCTCTGAAGAAAGGAAAACCCCAGTGGTTTCTAGGTTGTCAGGATGGGATGCACCTGCACCAGGTGGAGGCGTCTGTTTACTGTGGATGTAGTAACTCACCAGGTGGATATTTGGGCCAGGTGAATATTGGGGCCATAGTGCAACTGGATTAACATGCAGATTGTGTCTCACTGTGATGACAGTGAAAATAGGGCATCCTACTCTAAAAAAACAAAAAAGCAGCAGAGAGCATATTTTTCCCTCCAAAATCTTTTTTTAGGCTTCCGTTTGTGTTCTGTAATTAGAAAACCCACCATTATGAGCAGGTTTCCTTTTTTTCCCCCTTTTGGCCTTATAATCCTTTTTATTGGTTTCCTCACTAAAACATAGGTAGGCAACACACTCTTGATGAGGAGAATGTGTCATCAGGTAATCCAGATAACCCAATCAAGTCCTAACCTAAGTATGCCAACAGGACAAGAGAGCACAGAGGCACAGAAATGGCTAAATAGGTCTTAGAAAACATGCTTTTTTTTTAAAAAAAAAATTTAATTAGCAGGGTGTGGTGGCACACACCTGTAAGTTCCAGCTACTCTGGAGGCTGAGGTGGGAGGATAGCTTGAGTGACAAAGTGAGACTCAAAATTAGAAAAGGTTTGATGTGCAAATTTGATTTTTGCTGCGATCAGGTCCTGAGTTGGGGAATGACAGTGTCATGAAATCATGTAAAAATTATTATAAAACAATTTATTGTCTGCTCCAGTGTTTGATTTACTTTATGTGAAGGAGGGTAGACAGCCCTGCTGGAAATGAGAGGGTGGTGATGAAGCCGTCGAGTGGTTTAGCACCCTGTCCTGCCCTAGTATTCTCTGACGCTGTGTGTTGCCTTCTGCACAGCAGCATTCCTTTCCATAAGTTCTCCTGAGTCACCCACCTGCACTTGACAGTGACGAGTTCCCAAACTGAGGTGCAGAAACGCACTGGCCTTTTCCCATGGTTTGCGTTTAAACTATGTGAAACATAGAGGCGAACCCTTCCGCCCCGCTGCACAGGCAGGGTTCTGAAATGTCATGCAGCTGCCACCTGGGCACATTTTCCACTTTGTCCATGTTGTTGACAAGTGGGGATCCCGTTAGTTTTATGGGTTAAAAATACATCTGTCGAAATGTCAGGCAGAATACGTGAATGACCCATTGGACTGCAGCAAAAAGTACAGCGTAGGGTGATGGCTTAATTGGTACCAGGTGTAGGCGAGGAAGGCACACAGATGTGACGGGGTGCGTCGTTACCTAATTGTTTTAATGTTCACCGAGAAGTTAATTGTCAGTGCGGAGTGTGCTAGCAAATTAGGTTCCTACTGCCTTTGCGTAACTGAGGATAAATGAGGTGTCACGAGTTTCCAATCTGTACCTCTGACACAAACACTTTTCCTGCAGGGAGGAGAAAGTTCCCAAGGGGAATCAGCATGGCAGCTAAAGAAACCCATTTGAATAATGTGCATTATTTTCGCATTAGGGGAACCTGTGTAGCTTACGCTGTATCCACGAGTGGGTTGTTTTTTCAGATTTGTTGGAGGTCTCAGGATCGCGAAGGCTTCTGTAACTAGTGTTTGGTAGCATTGATCGCGAACCATTTTATTAAACTTGCTTTCAACCTCGGAGTTTCTAGAGTTATCGTCTAGAATATCTGAGTAGAACTGAACAACCATTACTGTTAAATTGTTAAAGAAAAGTAAAAATTTTGGAAGACTGGTGTTTGTTTTTACTGAAGTGGCTGGATCTTTGCTACCTTACGCTTACGTGGGTGTGCAGAGCATGAAATAGATACTGCACTGTCCCGAATGCTCAGGATACAGGAAATACAAAGTCCAGCTCTTGACATTTTTCTTTGTACTCCACTGGGTTGCTCTCTGAGGTTCAGTAGACTTGTCTACTTAATTGTAAGTTTATTTGGGCAGCGCGACCTCATCTCTACAATAAATCAAAAAAATCAGCCGGGCGTGGTAGCGCATGCCTGTAATTCCGGCTACTTGGAAGGCTGAGGCGGAAGGATCGCCGGAGCCCAGCAGGTCGAGGCTGCGGTGGCCGGGAGCGGCCACTGCACTCCAGTCTGGGCGACTGAGTGAGACTCCAACTCAAAAAAAAAAAGCAAGTTTTTATTTGAATGTATCATTTCGCAATTGCATTGGGATGTTTGTTTTTGTTTTACTTTAAAAGGATCTATTGGCCTCTTCTGTGTGCAAAGCTCAAACAGTGCCAGTTATCTATTCCAACTTGCATCTCTTGAGCTACAGCAGGGAAAGGTCCTGGCATGTGTTCCCGTAGTTAAGACATCGTGCTATGGATTTGACCACTCAGGGCTGTTGTGATACTGGAAGATCTTCCACATTTTTCTTCTGACTGGCTATTCTGCTGCCACAACCATTCTAGTCCGTCCTCACTATTAGTGCAAGAAGATGTGACCCTTAGGAAGCATGTATTAATAATGCCAAACCATTTGCCTGTTGCCAGTGAAGATGCTGTCTGAGATTTGCTGGACTTACAAATTCAAGACTTCCTTAAGAGGGAGACGTCCCTTCTTGTGTGAAGTATGTTTTCTCTGTTCTTGAACCTCATCTAATCATCTCCTGTCATTTTTGCATATAACTTTCATGCCACTTATGCTGACTTTTCGGATTCTCTTTCTGTCTTTAGTGCTGCTGAGCATTCTAGGAAGATCTTTCCTTTGAGACTTGTCAGATATGCCTCTTTTCCTTTCTCTTGCTTGGCCTAGGCTCACAAGTGTGTGTAACACATAAGGTGTAGAAAATCATTATGGTTTTAGAATTTTAGTTTGTTTTGAAAACTGTTTTCAGACCTTGAGCTGTTCAGGTTTGTCATATCCCCCTGGGCTGTGTAACTCCTATTTTGAGTTCCTGTAGAAGACAGAATTAAGATGATTTTATTTCTTAACAAAATTTTATAACAAAGGAAAACATATGTATAGTCTGGAAATCTCAGTCCTTGGGACATATGTAATAGAAGTCTGCCCAATATTTATAGTTTTTTAAAATTCCTGGCAGATACTTACATTTTACCAGCTGCAAGGTGAAATAAAACATTGAGTCTCTTGGCTAGAAGTGGAATATATCAGTCAGTGTGGTAGCACTGGCTCTCGTGTTGATCAGAAAGCTGATTCTCGATTAAATATTTATTTGGCAAATAAATATTTGAAAAAATGAATTCTACTTGATAAATGCTGTTTGGCAGATTAAAAATTTTTCAAAGTAAGGACTCTGGGAAGAGGCATCTGTGGTGGCAGAGAGGTCTGTAGGACTCTTACCTGTGGTGATTGGCATCCTAGGAAACCCATACTGTACATACCTGAATTGCTCTGTTGTTCTCTGCTGATGTTCTTTTCAGTGTTAGTCTTTAGTTATAAGTGGCAGGATTCATGAGTGGAAGGGCAGGAATTTGGGACTATTCTTAGCCCCTTTTTAAGTAGGCTGTAAAATGTTCATTGAAAAAATTATATGTTCACATTTTTGACATGGTAGGCCAGACAAACCAGACAAATCAAAGGAGTAAGAGAGTGAGAGAGAGAGAGTGAGTGTGTCTGTTGATCAGGAGGGGTGATAGAGAAAACATGCATTAGGTATCATTATGTCACATTAGAATGTTAAGTGCAGTAGTTTAAAGAGCCAGTGTGGATTTTAAGCACGTGTTTTGGGTAAAAGTACTCTGTGTACCTAAACTGAGTTTAAAAATCACTCTTAGAGGGGGGTGCATTTGAACGCAATGGGAATTGTCAGGTGGTGGATACAGCTTCTTGGCCCTAGACTTATCACTTTCCCTCTTTTGGCATCTTAATGACTTTTAAAGGTTGCTTTGGCCTCTTCTCAGACTTGATTCTAATTCTCTTCCATGTTTAGAATACAGGACTTTTTAAATAACTTAATGCAAAGCAACCTTAGTTTCATTCTTTTGCAAATGATCTCTTCTTAAATGTTGCCTCAGTTTGTTAAATTTGAACCTGGATAACATAGATTTCTAAACTTTGAAGGTCCAAAAGGATACTCTATCAATGGCCAGGTATAACCTCTGAATTCTTAAAATATATATCAAATGGTTCCTAGCAGCCATCAGAATGACTATAATCCACCCTTGAGCCATAAGGAACAAACAGGAGGTGGGGCATGAGGAAAAATCACAGCTGAGGGAAAAATACTTCAGGGAATGCATGAGCGAAAAATATCTGGAGCCCTGCAGTAATCCCGCAAAGTCACTTTTGGGTTTCTGGGAACGAATGAGGGAACCGTGAAGCTAAGGGTCCCCCAGGCAGTAGTTTAAAAACCAGAATGGTTGCTGTTGCTGCCAGTGAAGCTCATTAGGCTGAAACTATTTGCTTATAGCAAGAACAACAATGAACCCAGCGTTGGGACTGGAAGAAGTCAGGAGCAATTACACGCAAAACTGGGTTCATGGAACAACAGTAATAGGAAGCAGTCCGTTTTTGGTGGGCTAGCCTTTAAGTAGAAGGGGTGTCAGGCAGCAGCGTGGGCCCGGGTTCCCCTGGGTCTGACAGTGGCTGCCAGGGCCTTTCCAGCCCACACTCTGCTGCTTTGTTTTGAATTCATTTTACATCATCCAAGGTACGATGAGACATCATGTTTCGTAACTTGTTGAAGTCTGTCGGTTGAATGGGGCCAATTTTCAGATACGCGGGGGTGCTAATTACTAGCCCTGTCCAAATTTGGAGGAACTTTCAGAGCTTTTCAGACCCATTCAGATTACAGGCCTCACTGAAGCCGCTCAAGTGGAAATTACAATGGTAACTTGGAACATGTAGTCAGAGAGGCCTCAAAACTTCACAGTCTTAAAAGGTCCAGCCATAGAAAGGTTGTTTCTAACAGAAATTGTATTGTTCCTAACAGAAGTGAAGTTTTCTTTTACATTCACGGTACCACTTGACATCATTAAAAAAAGAGCGAAACATTAAAAAGTTGTTTTGGAATGGTTGAGTGGTTTGCACACTCAATGCTGTTGACAGCAGCGGGGACTTGGAAGGCTGCAAAGAGACTTTAAATCGTCAGCAGACATGGACTCTGTGCCTGTCATTTGCTGGGCACTTGGGCAGCTGTAAGGTTGAGTAAGATACATCTTGCCCTGGATGTATCTCCTTAGAGTCTGGAGGAGGAGACCTCAGGGCTAAAATAATCTAGAAGAGAGACAGGTGTATTTAAAGCCTTTTCACATGTGTGAGCACACAGCTGCTGCCCTGCACGGCTGCCTTTTCACAGGGCTTGTAAGCGCTTTACAAGAGTTAGGTCCCCTGCAGCCTCCACCAGGCCGTGGGTCTGGGTCGAAGGGGTTCGTTTTTGGCAGACATTTATCTAGGTAATTAGTTCAGGGATCCAGCCAGTTCACCTTTCAGCCCCAAACACTGTGGTAAAGACATTACTTTGAGCTTCTCTATATTGAATTGCGTTAGTCCCTCCCAGCTTCTTTTATCTAAGCCTCCTGGCATTTGTGTAGCTTGAACAGTCATGAATAAAAGAGCTCACTCAGCCCCTGAAGTGGGCCAAGAGGCTTCAGATTGCCTTCTGGTCCCCAGTTTTGATTTCCTCCTGCATACGGTTGAACTGGGAACAGCCCTCCTGTGGTGGTGTCCATGATTTTCGGGGGAACTTGGAGAGCTGGCCACCTGGCCAATTGCCTCTAGCTGATTACGAACAAAAACCCATGGCTTGTAAAAAAAAAAAAAAAAAGTACCAGAAAATATTTGTATTAGATGGGGTCTAACTTACAGGTTTCCCTCCAGTCCCTTCTATTTTAAATTGTGGCAGAGAAAGGTAACATAATTGTCTGTTGGCCCTGGATACCCCCCTTCTTGGTTCTCAAACATCTTTCAGAAATTGGGGTTATCTGGGCTTTGTGAAAGGAGGCTTTTGCACAGCGCATTCAGCATTGTTCAAGGCAGTAACACATCACTGAACAAATTGCCCCCTTGCATATGCTAATCCCACACTTAAAAGAACTCATTGTAACATGTTCTGATGCTTTAGCCTGAGGGGAGATGGGAATTGAAGGGATGTCAGATCATGTCATGTGACCCCAAAATATCTAAAATGCCTGTTTTCTTTGGGTCAACAGTTCCTACTCAGCATATGCGAATGAAAGTATCCTGTGTGGTTTGTGGAAAAGATTAGTCCTTGTTCCTGCTTTTGTGTGTGGGAGCTGGCCTTGCTATTGAAGATTCACTGGCTGAAATTCCCCCTTTGGGTCTTAAGTTTCAGTGCTGTTGGCAAGGAACACCAAATCTTATTTTCAGCAATAAATTAAAAGAATTCAAAAGAGTTCCTTCATTGTTGGTATGGAAAATGTGATTTGCCTTTTAGGAAACCATGCTGTTAATCCCACCGCCTCCTTTGTGTCCTTTTAGAGTGGTACACATTGACTCTTACTGTTAAAGAATATGTCTAATAGAGTAATCTCAAGATTTGCTCATAGGCCATTCGTATTCCTGACCAGGAAGTCACAGTGGGAAAGAATAAAAACACATCCACATGCAACACAGCAAGCTTCTGTGTCTCTAACTGTAAATAGAACAGAAGCGCATTTTGAAGGCCTGGAGGATCCACCAGACCTTGGATGGTCTGATTGCAGAGTCAGGGTCCCCCTTTTATGTGCATAAACCTCGACAAATGTTTGCCTTCAAAGTCTTTAGATGAGAGGAATTAAATGGAATGAAAGGCTGTGTAGTATCACCTTTCTAAAATAGTTCTCACATCCAGGTTGGGTTTTCATGTGTACAAAGCAGCTTGGGAAGAAATCTTTGATTTCTTTTTTTATTTTTTTGGTCTCACAGAGTAATTCCCTCCTGGTCCCAGACAGTCTAAGAGGCACAGATAAACGCAGAAATGGGCCTGAATTTTCCAATGACATCAAGAAAAGGAAGGTGGATGATAAGGACTCCAGCCACTATGTAAGTAATTAAAGGACTTGAGATAATATTTGTTTGCTTGCTGTTTGCCTTCTAAGTGAGTATCCAAGTATACTCTTAAGATTTTAGTGATAATTTCCTGTCCTTAAATATAATACAGTAAAGAGGATAGGGTCTTAGTTATAAGATGTTATTTCCCTTTACGGCTATAAATTGTGCTTCTGGTGTGCTCATTGTTAAACTTCAGACTTACTGTCTGCCTAACTCATAAGGGGGGATATGCAAATACAGGGCTGGCTTCATGGGCAGTGTGATGGCTTAGGGCCCTGCTCTTAGAAGGGTCCCCGCCCCATCCTTGGTGTAATGCTCTGCTCTCACCAGCTTCGATTTCTCAGTTTTTGAACAAGGGCTCTACGTTTTCATTTTGTCTTGGGCCCTGCAAATTTGGTAGCCACCCCTGCTAAAATGAGTAAAAATGAGTAAAATTTTGGTATCTCAGAATACCTTTTACATGCCTTTCTGGTAATGTGTTCAGGCTCTAATTAGTTTGCAAGGTGGATTTTATCTTCCACAGTGAGCATTTTAGCGATCTAAGTTCATGGTAAAAATGGACGAAACGCCAGAAACGTCTTGTTCATATTGTGCAGATGAGATAACTCGACTGGCTGATGGAGTGAGGACTCTTGTCACACATCCAGCTAAAACTGCATTCAAAAGGAAAGCAAACCAAGCCAAGTGACCATTGGCTCAGGTCTGGGGTCATAAACGTTGCAGCCGACATACGATTTGCGTGTCCCTGAGTGTCTGCTTCAGGATGAGTGTGTTCTCAGGAACAGTATGAAAATAGAATGCTGAATTGGGCCTCTTCCCTCTTGCCCTTGGAGGATGAGGTGTCTGCTGTGCAGGCCATGTGAAAGTCTAAATGCTAGGCAGGGGCTAGTGTTTCCTGTTGGCTGGCTCAGATAGGTAATATTTCTTGAGTACCAGCTGGAGTCAGTGCCAATCCCTGTGATTTTACGTGGATTATTTCATTTAACTCTTTGTAACAACTCAATGAGTTTAGTGCCATCACCTCCATTTTATAGATAGATAAACCGTGGCATGCAGATTGTAAACGATTTGCTGAAGTTCACAACTGGTGGCAGAGCCTGGAGGCAGCTCCACTCCAAAGTTCTTGGTCTTTGTCACTGTGCTAAGGTCCCGACTCCAGCCCTGGGACTAGATGTTTTCTCAGAAGACCTCAAATCAGCCCGCATTTTGCACTGTGGTTTAATAACGTCCTAACAAGCATAGTTGTTGGTTCTCCCCACTAGAGCCCAAGCCTTTTTGGGCACATGTCATTCTCCCCTTGTCTGTGGCCCATAGCCGATGTCCTATGCATGGACTTTCATTTGTGACATTAAATGTTAATAAGCACGTCGGGCGGTTCATGACACATAGGAATTTGCTGCAGCACAATACTGAGTTGCTCTTCTTGAGGCCTGTGTTTAAAATAAATCATTTAGTGATGAGTGATCTAGAATCCATAGCATGGCGTGGCGGCTCTGTAACCTGCGTGTACTAGGTGTGTCTGGCTGGATATAGTTTAGTTTAGTTTTTATTTTTTGTTTAACTTCTTCATTTCTGCAATAATTGATAACCTTGGAACAAATGGTTTAAGTACATTTGTCTCTATAATTATGAATTGTATGTGTGCACCAGATTGGCTGGCTGCCTTCAAGGTGATATGTATAAAAGCAGTGATGTGAAATTGTGTGCTTAATTTGAAATAAAATGGAAAAAGAACTCTGACACTAGGTGTGTCTGACTGGATATAGGTGGTTGGGGGGCCATGTATAGAGAGTATGTTGGAGAATCTGGGGCAAAGAAGGCCTCAGAGCTTAGATCATGGGTGGCAGGAGTGTACTGTCCTGTGAAAGTTCATATTTGGAGAAGGGTCCAGTACAAAGCTAAGATTTCAATTACAGAAAACTGAAGGGACTCACTTTAGAGTTTCACTGTAATACAGTAATCGTTAGCTACTTTTTGCCAGTTCAGACTATATACTACGTTAGCCATTTTTCCATTTTTAAAATCATTTTTATCGTTAATAGAGAAATTCTTTTAATTTTTATTTTTTCAACACCACTACCTGAAAACATTTGTGTTTTTCTGTGGGCTTTACTAAGAGAAAACACCTTTTGTCACTGTGTGTTTTTTTTAATTTCATGAAAATATTTCTTTTGATAAACTGTCATTTTGGATTCTTCAAGCTTTCTCTTTGGTTGTAATTTTATATTGTTAGCAGTGAATTTCGTGGTGCCTGTATAATAGTGTCTAAAGTGTATCTTGTAACACACTATCGAAGAAAGTAAATTGGGTCTTCCATGTGTAGTGCTCTGAGTGTGATTAGAGAAAAAAAGAAACTTCAAGACCTGAATTTATAGTTGAGGGAGGACTTTCTAGCCTGGATTTGTGGGCCCACAGAAGGCCCACTTGGATAATATTTGCACTTCTGTGTGCTAATATTTCTCAGACATATTTGGTATGCTTTTAATTGACAACATGAGTAAAAGGATTCTTTCGATCATAAATTAGAGACCTATTTCTTTTCAAGAATTCAGACCCATGGAAATGTCCTGCTTTTTCCATATCCCCACTGTATTACTCTATACCAAAGGGCATGAAACCTTTTGGCTAAGGTGGCAGACTTTTTCAGCCTGCCCCGAACCTGATGTCGAGGTGGTCACATTATTAAACTGAATGGCTCTTTTAAGTAAATCTTTTCTAAACCCAGTGCAGCCTTGGAGTTCCCTCTGATTAGTAGCTTGTGTGGCTTTATGAAGAGATAATAAAAGTCCTATTGTAGGTGCCAATGCCCTTCAGATATTGCCATCTATCTTCTTTCCATCTCTGCAGAAATATTCCAAGCTGATTGCTAAAGAGCTTTATTTTTATTTATCTATTTTTTTAAAAGGCCACCTCTAGGAGAAAGAGAAGTTTATTCTTAACATAAGGTTAGATTTGGGTTCCTTATTCGATCCACTAGCTAACTCTGATGCTTTTAATTTAATTTAGTTTTTAACTGTTCAATTTTTTCAGTAACTGTTAACCCCATGGGGGAAAAATGGTTGAAGTCAATTTGTCTCTATAACTATGAATTGTCTGTGAGCACCAGATTGGCTGACTGTCTTTAAGGTGAGACGTATAAAAAGTGATATGAAGTTGTGTGCTTAATTTGAAATCAAATGCAAAAAGAACTCTGATATAAGGGTATAGGGATTTCAAATCACACAAAAAGTTTCAGATGACAAGAGACATTCGGCTGTGGTGCAAACATTTATTGAACTCTTGGAATCCTCCAAGTATTTGCAACTTGCCATCCACCTGTAAACAAGTTATGATTGGATGGCTGGTGTTTGCTACTGCACCAGAATTCCTGCCTGGAGCTCTGTGTAGCTCTGTGCAGCCCCGAGTCAGATGAGAAGAGAGGAAAGCAGACTTAATGACCAGGGCCAGCAATCTGACTGAGAGCCCCTCAGGCAGGTTCCAGGTAGGTTTTTAAGACTGTCTGCTACCAAGAACTATAGAAAGAAATTTAACCGAGCCTCAAACCCATTCTTAGCTTTTACTAAATGGTATTAGCATTTCTTTTTTCCAGGACAGTGATGGTGACAAAAGCGATGACAACTTAGTTGTGGATGTGTCTAATGAGGTAACCATTCTTTCATCAAACTTTATCTGCAGAGTGATTTGAATAGTGTTGTGAGAATAACCAACAGTAAATTAAGGAAGTAAAGCCTCAGTGTTTTTGGTCTCTTACAACTTCATACATTAATACATTACGAAATTAGTGGTTGTTTATGTGCTGAGCAATACTGGTCTGATATGAACTTTTATTTCCTTTAAGAAATAATCTGTTTCCCTGGTTAAGTGGAATGTCAGGCTCCCCTTTCCTTCCAGGGCCCTCTAGGCAAAGTACTCAAGCCTGAGGCATGGGGAGGGATACGCATGTGGGTTGTTTTTTTATGGTATGTTTGTGGGAGTGTTTGCAGACACCCTCCTGTCCATTACGACATCTTGTACACCCCCAACCTGAGGGACTTCCAGCATGCTCCTTGAATTCAGAGAATGAGTGGGGGAGTAGAGTGTGGAAAGGGAAAAGTTCTGTTCATGATAAACTAAGTCACAAAAACTTTTGATTATGCTTGGTGAGGACCCTTCTTCTCCACGAGCAAGCCCTGCCCACTCACCCCGGGAAAACGGCATCGACAAAAACCGCCTGCTAAAGAAAGATGCTTCCAGCAGCCCCGCATCCACAGCTTCCTCGGGGAGCTCCACTTCTTTGAAATCCAAAGAAATGAGCTTGGTGGGTAAAGAGAACTGACACTTGCCTCTCTTTAGCAGTGTGTGTCTCTTTGTGGACCAGAGGACCCCGAAGTGTTTGAATTGTGGGGTTTTGCTGCTTGTGGGTTGTATTTTTAAGAGTTTAAAAGTGAAACTCATCCTTCTGTTCTTTGTCTCCACTCAGGGTTAACTTTCCCCTCTCAGTTGTCTTTTTTGGGCCGTGATTAGAGAGGGTAACAGGCTTCCATGTTTGTTGCCTTCCTGCTTGGGGGCTATGTCACTGCTATACAGCTCTCTAAAACTTCCCAGTTGGCAAATGATTCAAAGCTCTTAGGTTCTAAGGAGTCCTCTTTTCTTTCTTTTTCTAATTAAATTTAAAAAAAATTTTTTTCGAGTCAGGGTCTCATTCTCTTGCCCAGGCTGGAGAGCAGTGGCATGATCAGGGCTCACCCCAGCCTCAACCCCCTAGGCTCAGGTGATCCTTCCACCTCAGCTTACCAAGTAGCTGAGACTACAGGCATGCGCCATGATGTCCAACCTTTTTTGTAGAGCTGAGGTCTCACTTTGTTGTCCGGGCTGATCTCAAACTCCTGGGCTCAAGCAGTCCTGCTGCCTTGGCCTCCCAAAGTACTGGGATTACAAGTGCCGGCCACCACGCCTGACCTGAAGTCCTTGTTTTCATAAGTTGGTCATTTACCTGGTAGATGGATCCATGTTGTGGAACATGCCCTGCTATTAGGGAGCTCGTGAGAGTGGTATTGTTCAAAGGAGACTCGGACGGAAACCTGGAACTGGTATGGTTTCGAGATGCGGCAGAGCCCATTGATGTGGTCATTCATTCATTCATCCAACAAGCTTTATAGAACGTGTCATCTCTTACCAGTAACATTCCATAATAACCCTGCAGTTAATCCTTGCACAGTCCTCCTAGACATTATTCCGTTTTGCTGATGGGGAGGGAAGGAAACCTGAGTAACTTGCCAAGGCTACACAGCCCTGGCCCAGGACCCAAGGCCAGAAAGAGTTGGAGTCTCTCTCTGGCCTGTGCTCTTTGCCACACTGTAGTTAGTGCCTTTTGGACTTTGTCGTAAAGGACACGAAAGGTTGAGGCAATAGAAGATGCCCTCTAACCCTGTTACCGTCTCAACTCCTAAAGGCCCCTGCCTGGTGGGTCCACATTGGTTCTGTAGGGATGTGGGTGGGGACACTTAGCTCCAAAGGGCTATTGTTTTAAGGTATAGATCGCAAACAAAATGGTGAGGCTGGTCCTAGGGCTTTTGCCTCTAAGATGCTGGCCCTGCGATCTTGTACCATGAGCCTCGATCCCAGTGCTGCCAACAGGAGTGATTAGAAAAGAGGTCTTCCTTCGGACATTCCTGGCGGCCGGGGCATGTGTTTCTGAGTGCCTGGGAACTGTTCTCTGGGTGGTCATCATTCTCACTTGGCATAGAGCCAAAGTCTACAAGCCTGATGGAAAATACTTTTTAAAATAAAATCTGCGGAGGAAGAAGTGTGATCATGTTCTGTGTCTCTAGCTTGAGTTTTAATTCTGGCAGGAAGAGGAAAGGTCAACATTTCTCGCTCACAAGTTAATGCTGTCAACATTGTGTGGATTTATGAAAATTGGCTGAGGGAGTAGCTAGAAGGTGCCCAGTGTCCCAGCTGCTGTTGTGATAAATTGTGTAATATGGCTCGGATTAAAAATAATACTCATTTAATTTGTTTAATGACACTAGCATGAAAAAGCCAGCACGCCTGTTCTGAAATCCAGCACACCGACGCCGCGGAGCGACATGCCAACGCCGGGCACCAGCGCCACTCCAGGACTCCGTCCAGGCCTCGGCAAGCCTCCAGCCATAGACCCCCTAGTTAACCAAGCGGGTAGAGCGTCACCTCTTGTTGTGCTTTGTTCTGTGTCTCTCTTGCCCAGCTTGATTTGGTGTCTGTTCATCATGGAATGCAACTGTCCCACGACTATGAAATGTACTTACGGCCACCCTCCTTCGTGCCTCTGAAAAAGCCATGATAAGAAACAGATGTTTGTCCTTGGGTTTCTGCAGCTGTGGACATTTGGTCAACCTCCAAATGTTTACACTCAGCTTTTCTTTTACTTCCAGATAATTCAAATCCTAGGGACTTCAGGAAAGTTTCTGATAATTATTTTGAACACAAGCTCCTTACCAAACTTACCACTGTGTGTCTGACTTTGCAAATCTTGGCTGGAATGGGCTGGTTTGGCCAGCCTACATGTGGTCCTTGCCGGCTGTGACTGACTGGTTTTCTGCTAGGGCTTGCTGCAGGAATCAGTGGTCTTTTCTTCAGTAGGAATTGGGAGAGTTTCACTGAGACTTAGCCCATGAATAAACTCAGAACTTGCAAACTGATCTTCCTCACCAAGAGAGGAGAAAAGTAACAACCTGAACTTTCAGGAAAACAGGCACCAGAATATTTCTTCTAAACTTGTGTATTGGTTTATGTAAATCCAGGATTGGGCTTTCTTTTGGAATTGGTATCAGGGAATGAAAAGTTTGGACTAAAGGGGAAATCTTGGTTTTTATAAAAAAAAAATCTTCTTTTGTGATTAAGTCAGGTGAACACATTGTGTTTATACCTTGGCTTGCCCTCTGTAAATTGGGTTTACTGCTTAATTCCCCAGCTTCCTGGTCCTGCCACATGCACTGACAAGAAAATGTGCAGATTATACTTCCTCTGGGGTCCTTTCTTTTCTGGAGATGAATTCAGCTCTGAGGAAGAATGGATCCATTATGTAAATGGGAGGTGACAATCCCCCTCCCTGGGAAGCCCTCCTTCTTCCTCCCTGCCCATAGTGGATGACACGAACAAATGACACTAGAATTGCTGGTCTGCTGGTCAGGTTTGACTTGAATGGGTCAGTTGAGTCACACGCAACTGGTGTTTCCTTTCAGCAGCTGGTTTGAGGACACCCCTGGCAGTGCCCGGCCCGTACCCTGCCCCCTTCGGGATGGTCCCCCACGCCGGCATGAATGGGGAACTGACCAGCCCGGGTGCCGCCTACGCCAGTCTACACAACATGTCTCCGCAGATGAGTGCTGCCGCTGCCGCAGCCGCCGTGGTGGCCTACGGGCGCTCCCCGATGGTAGGCTGCTATTGGGTGGGCTTTGGTTGGGACGGGAAAGTCACATCTCCACGAGACACTGTCCCTGTGTGGCGTGGGCAGGGGCCACAGCCCCACACACCTCAAAACAAAGGCGCCCAGTGTTGCGGCCACACACTCACCAACCTCCCCAGGCCTTCATCCGCGGCTGCTTCGTTAAGTTAGGCCAAACGCTTTTTGTTGAACTGTTTTTGTGGATGAAAAAGGCTCCTTCAGTGGTTCGGGGACATCTGGTTTTCTCCCACCAGAGTGGATTTTTGCATTTGAAGGCGATGAAACGACTCAAGTGGCGCACAGAAGCCTTTTCATTCGTCTTCTTGAGCTTCCCCCCGCCCCCTTTAAACCTTAGGGAAAAAAATATTTGAGAAGCCATGGCTTTCATTTTCCACGCCTGCGTTAGACTTTAAACCCAATGGCATGACGTATCTATAAGAAATTATCTCTGTAAACAGATAGATAGGAAGACTCAGGCCATGGTTCATGCTTTCACTCGTCTTCTTGTCCTGCTTTCTGCCACTCTGCACATGGTCTGATTTTTTTGACCAAGAGGATAGAAAACTTCATTTGTAGGGTAAACTTGACTATGCGTGTGATTATGAATTGAACTTCAAAAAGGGTGTAGACAATAAAGACCTGTACTGCAGCAAAGTCCTGAAACCTTTTCTGTTAGCTATTGGAAAAACATCACGTAGTTCTTTCTCCTGTCTCCTCTTACGTAGCATTACCTCTGGTTTGGGGTGATAGTAAAGTTTGCTGGTTTTCCTTATGTTATCCTCATACAAAAGGCTGTGTGTTAGAGGGTGAGACAGTGCAAAGTAAGGTGGGCAGCTGAGTTTAGGTACTTAAGGAACCCACCTATAAAGCCTTAAGCATTGACTTAGACCAGTGGTTTGCAACTGGAGGTGATTTTGTCTCCTGGGGACATTTGGTAATATCTGGAGACACCCTTGATTACCACAACTGGAGAAGAAATCCTATTGACACATAAAGGGCCAAGGCCAGGGATGCTGTGCAACATCCTATTATGCCCAGGATAGATGCCAACAAAGAAAAGAACTTTCTGGCCTCAAATGTCAACAGTGCCTTTTTTATTTTTTAAGTTGGAGTCTCATTCTGCCCAGGCAGGAGTGCAGTGGCACATTCACAGCCACCCCAGCGTCAACCTGCTGGGCTCAGGTGATCCTTCTGCCTCGGCCTTCCAAGTAGCCGGAACTACAGATGCCTGCCACTACACCCGGCTCATTTTTTGACTTATTGTAGAGACAGGATCTTGCCAAGTTGCCTAGCCTTGTCTCAAACTCCTGGACTCAGGCAATCCTCTCCCCTCTGCCCCCCAAATTTCTGGGATTACAGGCATGAGCCGCCGTGCTCAACTCTGAGACATCCTTATACAACATAGCACGCTGTGTGCTACCTTGGGTGAGGCAGAACATGTTAATTCTCTTGGAAGTATTTACCATGGGAAGGTATTTCTCAGTGCATGAATAGATCGCAGCCCCCTCCCTCTCAAAAAAGAAATGTGTCTTGTGTTTAGAGGTGAGTATATATATATGTATTTATATATATATATATATATATATATATATGGTTTTTTTTCTTTTAAACAAAATACTAGGCCATGCTACTGCTGTTATATTGCTTGGGGGGGGTCATTAAGTTTCTAATAAAAAGTATTGATATTTACAAAGTGCCTGCCTTGCATGAACTATGTTCTGCAATACCTTATTTTTGTTTCCAGGTGGGGTTTGATCCTCCCCCTCACATGAGAGTACCCACCATCCCTCCAAACCTGGCAGGAATCCCTGGGGGGAAACCGTAAGTACCCCTAAGGCCTTGGTTTTGTTTTAAAGGTGGTTCCTTCGTCATGGGTGTTAGCAAACTAGAATCCCAAAGGGAGTACGGGCATGAGTGTTTCCAAGGAGATTTCTGGTGTCTTTTCCTGAGGAGTGTTAGCACTTTCTATAAATAGGCAGCTTGTAGGTGTCATGCCTCTGTCTTCTCCCTGTGGGTGATCTCATGCGTTTAGCTATTTCTGGAGAGAAGCTGTTGGAGGTGAGGGCGAGGTGGGAGGAAAAGAGCTGGAGGTGGTTGGCCCTCCTCGCCTGACCCTGCAGAAAGCTGCTCTGCTTTGCCATTTGGTTGAAGGGCAGCTGCCAGAGATTTGCAGCCGTCCTGAGGCGTGGGAGTGAGCTGTCACGAACTCTTAAAGCCTCAGACATTTGAGATGTGTCTTCTCCGTGTCACCTTTCCCCTATTTTGGGTGGAAATGAGAGCTATTTGAAGGGGAGGTTCTGTTAGCTGCCGACATCCCAGGCCACCCCCAAGTAAAGTTTTTTGTTGTCGTTGAGTCCTATTCCCACTCACTCAGGCTGGAGTGCAGTGACGCGATTATGGCTCACCACAGCCTTGACCTCCTGGGCTCAGGTGATCCTTCCACCTCAGCCTCCCAAGTAGCTGGAGCTATAGGTGTGCATCACCATGCCGGGCTAATTTTTAATTTTTTTTTTTGTAAAGATGAGGTCTCGCTAGATTGCCCAGACGGATCTCAAACTCCTAGACTCAAGCGATCCTCCCCACTCAGCCTCCCAAAGCGCTGGGATTATAGGCATGAACCACCGCACCCGGCCCCAAGGAAAGTTTTAATGGGTGCCTTCCTCTGAGAGATCTAGAATTATAAAAAGTAACATGGCTTTGCCCGGGAAACAAGAAAAGTTAAAGCACACAAAAGCATTCAGAATCTGAAAAAACTCTGTATTCTTCCCGGATCGTTTTAAAAAATTACTTGCTTTCCATAATGTTGGTAATGAGAAGCATTTCAAAGAGTTCCTAATACTCCAAGTTAATACACAGCAGAATTAAAATACAAGAGTTTGTCCTACTTTTCCAGCAAATACCCTGACTTTTCCTAAGATAGAACATGGCAGGTCTTTGCGAATGTTGTTCACTTTTTAATTAAAGGCACTAGTGATACATAGGTTTTCAGTTTGCCTTTGTCACGCCCTTGCCTTCATGTGGTTGCTTACAGCTTTTTATCTATGCGTCACTTGCGTATGACATTAGTGCATTATTCTGAGAGGTCCGTTCAGCTGCCCAGTCATCCTTGTGTGGTTTTAGTAAGAGCTTTCTTTCAGATAAACCATCAGCATGAGGAACAATTGAATTTCTTCCCTCATCACCTGCTTTTTAGGAAAGCAGATTCCCATTGCTTCACTTTTCCTGTGTTTTAATATCTTCTTCGTGGGAATTTGAGTAATGATGAAATGAGGCTTTTGTCTACATTAGGAATTAATAGTGATGTTAAGAATTTAAGGCAGTGTCTAGGCCCAGTGCAGAGTGGAATTGGAGTAAGGGGCAGTATTGCTAAATGCTCACTTAGCTGGTAGGTCTCTTCCAGTTGAATGCCTATGAACTACTATCTTGTGTGTTTTATTGGGGATTCAGGAATCCCCCCTTCCAGCCTGCAGTGTCCTCGGGGCACTCATGGCCATTTCTTTTCTGTGGTTGCTGGCAGTGTACTGATGATTGGTGAGTGGATACAGGGCAAAGAAGAAGCGATAACAATAGTAACTGATGCACCTTTGGGGGAAGAACAGGCAAATAAGGCCGAATTCAGCTTCCTCTTAGGGAAAGTCACCTCAAGAGTGAGAGGTATGGGGTATGTTCAGCTGCTAAGACCCCATCTTGAGTGTGATATGGGAGGCATTAGAGCCAAATCTATATGTCCTCGGTTTGTGAGCGCCTTGCATTTCTTTGTGTTCAAAGGCGTGTAAGGTAGAATCACAATGTGCTTAGAGAGAAGGACTGGGCAAAGTTGTGAGACTCATGTGGAAGGGTGCTTTCCTCATCTTGGTCAAAAGGGCCATGGCCTTTGGATCCAAATAGTCAGTGCACTGCTGTCTCTAAAGCAGTTAAAGTATCTTTTTCAGGATTCTCTGTCATGTTTGAGGTGAGCCGTGTTATATGAGGAAGATAGAATTAATTAGTATCAGGGAAAAATGAACTTCCCATCGTCTCTGGGATCTGGGTTGTAGAGCCTGTTGCCCATGTTAATCCACTGATTATGAGAGGACTTGCTGTTTTTATCTTTTAGTAAAGTAATATTACCTGAGGCTGTGCTTCTCACACCACTTACGGTGACACCTCAGGTTTTTTCCCCAGTATGTCAAAGATGGATAATTTTGTAACATACAACAAAAATGAATAGGGGAAAAAAAGATACAGAATCCAAGTCCCAGTTTTTTGTTAGAAGAGCCAGTAGTTGGTCAGGCGCAATGGCTCATTCCTGTAATTCCAGCACTTTTGGAGGCTGAGGCAAAAGGATTGCTTGAACCTAAGAGTTCAAGACCAGCCTGGGCAACATAGTGAGATCTCATCTCTACAATTAAAAGAAAAAAATTGGTGTGATGGTCCATGCCTATAGTCCCAGTTACTTGGGAGTCTGAGGCAGAAGGATTGCATGCGCCCAGGAGGTTTAGGGTGTGGTAAGCTATGATTGTGCCACTCTACTCCAGCCTCCTGACTGGGTAACAAAGTGAGACCTGACTCAAAAGAAAGAGCCAGAGCCAACAACCATAAGCTGTCAGGATGCCATATTAAAGTTTCTAAATGCTCACTCACCCTTGATAACTGCTCATCCCGTGTGGTCAGGGGATGTTTGTTTGCCCCCCCCCATGGTGAGAAGGGCCAGTCTGAGTCACTTAAAGAGAAATGGTGACAAACCAATATGTCCAGGGTAGGGTAAACAAGACAGGAAAGGGTATGCAGATCATTCTCTGAGAAATACCCATGGAAAGAATGTTTGGGTAGGGTGGATGGGAAGGCACGCTGACTGTTCATGGGCTGGGAGTATGAGCTGTGTCAGGCATTATGCTAGATGCTGGGCATGCTTCAGGAAGTGGGATGCTCCCCGTCTTCCTTGCCTTTGGGGGCCTGATGATGTGGTTATCAATAGTGCCTTGGGACAGAGGCAGAGTGGGTGGTAGGGAGACTTGTAAAGAAGTGATAGCCTCAGAAAGACTTCTTGGCGTGAGGCACAAACACTAAAAGCCTGTAACACAAGCAAGAAGGAATAAGTCTACCAGAGCACAGGGGACAGGGACAGCATGTCATGCTCAGAGAGCTTAAGGGGTTCATGTGCAGACGGACAGTGCCCCCTAAGAGTGTTACAGCCAGAAGAGTTCAGTTGGGGCTGGAAGGACCGAAATGTCCCTTTAGTACAAATGCTCGTCTGTGGTTCAGGTCTGCTACGATAGCCTTACCAAGTGACTGTGTACCTCTGACCATGCATGTCCAGAGACAGGGACCCACTGCTGTCTAGAGCAATGCATTTTCTGTGCCTGTGTGAAAACTCTTCCAGCCCTGGAGCTGAAATTTGTCTCCCTGGAACTTTGACCCATCAGTTCTGGTTCTTTCATGCCCCCTGAGACGACACAGTGCACTGCTAGTCCGTCATCCTCACGACGGCTCTTCAAATGTCTGGAGAACCCCACTCCACCCAAGGCGTCTCTTCTGGCTGCATTTGTTCCTTGCTTCAGCCCCATCTTGTGGGATGTGATTTTGGGTTCCTATGTGACATGACCTGGTCACTAAAATTCAGATATTGTCATCTCCTTCCTGTTTTCACTTCCACAGATTTTACTGGTAAGGAACCCCATTGGGAGCTCATAGCTTAGGATAGTGAGTAGGGGAGGAGAAATTCTCCTCCGCCTTCTGAGAGACTGCAGCTGGACCTGAGACTCAAACTGACATAAGAGGAACTAGCAGAATAAAGCATGCAAGTTTTATTAAAATTTTATATGTACATTAAAAAAAAAAAGAGCCAAGCATAGTGACTCATACCTGCACTTTGGGAGGCCAAGGTAGGAGGATTGCTTGAGCCAGGAGTTTGAAACCAGCCTAGACAACATAGCAAGATCCCATCTCAACAAAAAATTTAAAAAATGAGCCATGTTTGATAGCACGTGCCTGTAGCCCCAGCTACTTGGGAGGCTGAGGTAGAAGGATTGCCTGAGCCCAGGAGGTTGAGGCTGAGGTGAGCCATGATTGTGCCACTGCACTTCATCCTGGGTGACAGAGTGAGACCTCCAACTCAAAAAAAAAAAGTTGATAATGTATATCAGAGTCATAAGGAAATGAAGTGACCGGAGCAGCTTATATACCTTTTATACAAAGAAATGATAAATTTGTGAAGAAGTGAGAGATAGTTTGGGCTAGAGGCAGTAAATTGTGGGGGAGTGACTAAGAAGTATGTTGGAGAAAGTCTAGTAGAAGACAAGGGTTATTTTGGGAAGTTTATTTGTACAGGTCCGTTTCAGTGTTGATTCCCAGACTCTGGTGATAAGGGTGTTCTCCTCATTCTTGTTGTGGGAGGGCACCTTTCTCATGGGAAGTTTTATGGCCTGTTTTTATATAGAAAGGGGGAGGCCAGAAGGTCCTTCCTGCATCTCCCGTTTCTCACGTGCCTTCTGCTCAAAATAGTCAATATGCCAAAGTGGCATGTTTTGGGCTGGCAGGTCCTGAACTCCTTCAGCGCGAGAGCATGAATCAGATAATCCCCAAAACAAATGCAGAATTATAGTAGAGATAAGAGCTATGACACAGAACACTGTTCTCTGAAAGCATAGGACGGGATGGGGTTTCATCCTGTTGGGGAGGGTCAAGAGGGATTCCCTGTAGAAGTGTTTTTCAGAGCTGCATTAAGTCAGTAGGGGCTGAGCCTTTAGGTGCAAAGACCAGCAATGTGCAAAGGCCCTGTGGCCTCACATCGTTTTTAGCAGAGTGAAACAGAACAAGATAGTGAGCACTGACACCATTCTATGTACTTGTTTCTGGTGTTAAGATGACCCAAGGTCTCAGTAGGGTCTCTTAACCTCCCCAGTCATTTTCCCCCCTCACACCCACACTGTTTCCCCTGACTTCCCTGTCTTTGTTAAAGCATCATTCCCATTCTCTCCCAAACTTTAACCTTAAGATCCCTCCTCATTTAATCCCTATTTTTTAACCAGGCTTATTGATTGTTAAAATTCTCACCTTTCTCAAACCCCCTTTTGTCGATAAGATCTTAGATGGGTTTTGTCTCCCCAGTCGAATTGCTGTTAGTGTATTCTTATTGCAAAGCATTTATTCTTTTTCTTAACCAGAGATCTTTAGAAGTTGAATACAGGTTGAGCATTCTAATCCAAAATGCTTCAAAATCTGAAACTTTTTGAATGTTGGCATTACACCACACGTGGAAAATTCTACACCTGATCTTATGTGACAGGTGCAGTCAAATTATAGGTGCACAACATGCAGTTTATCCCCAAGGGAAAAATAAAATTACCTTCAGGCTATTGTGTATGAGGTCAGTGTGAAACATAAGTGAATTTCATGTTAAGACTTGGGTTCCATTGCCAAGAGATTTCATTATGTATATGCGAACATTCCAAAATTCAAAAAAATCTGAAACACTTCTGGTGTCAAGCATTTCAGATAAGGGATATTCAATCTGAATAAACTGACAGAATTCAAGGCCCAGCCGGTCACGTCACCCTGGCCGGCTTCTCTAGCCTCTTGACCTGTGTTCTTTGCGTCTTGTGCTGGCTGTGAGTGGGAGGCCCTTGTGATCCCTGAAGATTCCTGCCTCTCCTAACTGGAGCAGCTTCCTTCCTCACTGGTCTTCACCTCTTACTGTGGAAGCATTTCTGTCCTTCAAAGCCCACTTCAGTTGCTGCCTTCTGCATGGGGCCTTTGCCGATAAGGACCTATCTCTGATCTCATGCCAGTAGCACCTTGTAATGCCTTAGCGGCATTTTTTGGTGCCTTGCCTATGGATTACGGTCACGCGTACAAGTCATGTTTCTGTTGCTACCTCCCCAGGAGAATGGAAGTTCCCAAAGTCCCCTTGGCTCTTGAGCATAGATACCCAGTAAACAAATAGTCGTTGCATTGACGAGGTGGGAGACAAGTTCGGGATTGTGTAAGATCCTGTGCTTCATCCTTCTTGAAAGGAGGTTCATATTCTGCATTTTAGAATGGTTAAGTAGTGTTGGTTTATAAGTGGAACCCTGAGCTTGTTTTCAAACCCTCAAGGCTAGATTTAATTGGTATTGTTTAGTTCAGCGTCACTCGAATTCAGTCTTTGTTTTAGGGCATTTATTCCCCTGAGCTCTGTGGAGATCATTGGTAAGAAAAAGTCCAAAGTTGAGTTAGACATTTTTCTGGCATCGTGGCACTACTTATCTCCTTATTAAATACCTGGGGGCAGTGGTCCGCCTGCCTTACATGGTGGCACCTGGAGGTCAGTAATAACTCGAACTAATAATAGCGTGGCTTTAAGATTCTAGGTTAGTCCCAGTTTCCTTCACCCTGTGTTTTAATGCCAGACATGCAATTTAGAAATCTTCTACCCACTTGTTTAGTGTTTAAATAAATCTTTAAAGTACCTTTTTGGATTTAGAGCCTCAAGGGAGAAGAAAATCTTAACTACATTGGGGGTAAAATTGTCTCTTAGAGAAACATATTTTGCAGTGGTGCCTGGAGATAGATCCCAGGCTTCTAGCCAAGTGGCCAGGGCTTTCTCCTTACTTTTTCTGTTCCTCATCTTTCTTCTGGTTCCTCTGTTGACCATGTGTACATTTCACAGCTGGTTTATATAGTGAATTTGAAAATTAATTCAGCCTTCTTTTTACTTGGTTTGATTGTGTTAGTTGGGATTCTTCAGGGAACAGAACTAATAGATATATAGAAAGAGATTTATTATTATTTGTGTCAGAGTCTCACTCTGTCACCTAGGCTGGAGTGCGATGACATGGTCACAGCTCACTGCAGCCTTGATCTCCTAAGCTCAGGTGATCCTTCCATTTCAGCTTTCTGAGTAGCTGGAACTACAGGTACATGTCACCACACCTGGCTAATTTTTTTTTGATAGATATGAGGTATCGCTGTGTTCCCCAGGCTGGTCTCCAATTCCTGGGCTCAAGCGGTTCTTCCGTCTCAGCCTCCCAAAATGCTGGAATTATAGGTGTGAGCCACCATACCTGGCCTCTAGAAAAAGATTTGTAACAAGGGATTGACTGACGTGATTATGTAGTCTTAGAAATTCATGATTAGCCGTCTACAAGCTGGAGGCTTCAGAAATCCTATGGTGTGGTTTCACTCGATGTCTAAAGAACCGAGAACCAGGAGTGTGCAAATGACTGAGGGCAGAAGATTCATGTCCCGGCTCAAGCACAGAGCACATCTGCCCTCCCTCTGACTTTTTGTTCTGCTCAGGGTCTCCAGTGATGCCCACCTCCACTAGTCTTTACTCATTCTACCTACTCATGTGCTAGTCTCTTCTAGAAACATCCTCACAGACACACCCAGCAATAACCTTTTATCAGCCCTCTGTGCATCCCTTAGCCCTGTCAAGGTGACACATCAAATTAACAGTCACAGTGCCATTTGTATTTTTTTGCTGCTGTTTTTTGTTTTTAGTCTATTAAATGCTAAAAATAACATGTCTGTTCTTTTCCTTATTATTGCCATGTATGTTTTAGTTTAACTTCTGCTTTTCTATCCTCTGATGATCTAGGAACATGTAGCTTAATTTCTTGACATCAAGTTGAGGTGAGATGTTTCCTTTTTTATTTTTTCATATTTTTACTATGTGGCCCATGTGGACCTCAAACTCCTGAGCTCTTGTGATCTTCAGCCTCCCAAGTAGCTGGAAGGACCTTCCTTTTGATGTCTGTTGTGTTTAGCTACAGTTATCCCTTTTTCTTCCTCTCTCTCCGTCTTCACCTCATCAGAAATGACTTTCAGTTTATAGGATATAAATGTGGTTTGTTTATCTCTTGCTTGGATAATGCTCGCGTTTGTCTGTAGTGGATGGTTTCTTTGATAGAAGTTTCGAGTTGAGCTTTAAAACAGCAGTCTGTTAAGCCTCTTTTTGTTTCACTTTTCATCCAGGAATTTCTCTGTTTGTATCTTTGTCCTGCCTGGGATCCTTGTTCCTGCTCCAGCACATTTATAAGTTTGGAAACACATAATTGATGGAGAAAGTCAGGTTCTAGAACTCAGCTTCTGAACTGCAGACTTTGGCCAGAGAATCTCCTCTTTATCAACTAGGCCATCTCTTATTTTCTTTGCTGATAATCTTCTTTTGGATATCCATTTTAAGACGTTCTGTACTTGCCTTCAAAAAAAAAAAAAAAAAAAAAAGAAGTATGTAGTCAACTAAATAAAGAAACAGAGTCTCCCATCCTAATGCCTTGAGGTTGTTTACTTGTAATTGAGTTGTTAATAAAGCCTTCTGTTGATGTAGAAATGCTATCTTCCAAATAGAGGAATTATACCTTGATTGAAATACTTGCTGTTGAATGCTAAACTGCAAAAATCTTTGCCAGAAGTAAAGAATGTTATAGATGTTATGGGTTAGATGTGCAGACCCTGGAAAACAACTTGAAGTAAAGCTGATTGTATTGACAGAGGGAGATGTTGCCCATATGCAGGATAATTATACACCCAAGGACCCACTTTCTTCTGAAACCTTAGAATAACAAGGCTCTGATCCTCTTCTGAGCCTCACATCTCTGTCCCCCCAGCCACCACCTTCATTAGTTTTCCGACTAAGACTGTCCTCCGGAATCCTAAGTGACATTATTTTCATCTGTCTGGGAAGGAGCCAGGCGTCCCCAGGTCCCAGAGTCTCCTGTGCCCGGGTCTCTTGACTTGGGCTCTGTAACAAATCAAGCTGGTGCTATCGACATGCCTGATGTTGCTCGTTATGTGTAGGGGAGGTGTTTCCATCCTGGGGGGGTGTCCCATGTAGTCCCACTTGAGGGGAGAGCATCAAAGGTGGTGCTGATGCAGGAGCCAAGGTAAAGGTGTAGAGCTCCCCTTTTTGGCTGGGCTGACCTGGACCGAAATGGAGGCTCTACAGCTTACGCGCTGTGTGGCCACAGTTCTTTAGCCTCCCTTCTGCTGCTTTTTTTCCCCCATCTCTAAATAGAAGGGGTCATACCCTACCTCCTGGGATGCTCACACAGAGCTTGAATCTACCGTAGATCGTGCACTGTGCTTTACGAGAAGTACTTCCCCTGTGGCTTCATTTGCTCCATACCTCAGTCGTCCCGTTCATAGGCTGCGTTTTGTCAGGGCACACTGTAAAAATAGGGAAACAGGGCCCAAACAAGTTGAATATGGAAACAGTAATGTGTATCTCCTGACTTACTGCAGTTTACTCTGTGGGTCACGCTTTCCAATTCCCAGACACAGAATCGTGCTTGTTCCACGTGACCTGCAGTTGCTTCTGCCACAGCTTGCTTTGGAAGGGTCCAGCATCTGCAGTAGTTAGCTGACTTGGGGAAAAGCCACAGATTTCACTTTGTTTTTATGGTTGCTTTTGTTGTCTTTTGTGTAGTCTAAATCAGCTCCCTAGGGACTGCCTTTCCTCCCCTTGGGAAAGTTGCTACCATCACTTAGTGACATTCGGTATGACTGCTAGACATTCCTTGGGAAAAGTTGACTGGTATAACCCAGGTGATTAGAGGACTGCCAATTTTATTTATTTATTTATTTTGACTCGGGGTCTCACTCTATTGCCCAGGCTGGAGTACAGTGAGTATAGCTCACTGCAGTTTCAAACTTCTGGGCTCAAGTGATTCTCCTGCCTCAGCCTCCCTCAGCTAATTTTTTTTTGGTAGAGACAAGGTCTCAATCTCCTAGGCTGAAGCGATCCTCCCACTTCAGCCTCCCCGTGCTGGGGATAAAGGCGTGAGCTACTATGCCCCACTGCCCACGTTCTTATTTTAGCAGATTTTCCTTGCCAGAGCAATCTCTCACATCTCAATGTATAACTAATTACCTAGCAGTGGGCAGCTTGTGGTGTTCGGGTTCACTGATTGGACACGAGCTGTATGCTGGCCAGTGAAGCAATTCCACCCGCCTCTGAAGAACTCTGGGATGGGAAAGACCGAAATGTTCATAGTATGATGAATGCTACAGTAGAGACTCACAGAAAGAGTTATAACCCTGGAAAAGAATGATCCAGGCTGGAAGGTCATGTCAGGCAGAGGGAGGGAGGAAGTGACATGTACTTAGGAGGGAGACAGTGCTGTTCTAGGCAGGAGGGAACAGTCTGTGCACAGCTGAGAGATGTGACAGGTTGTGAAATTCCAGGGACCGGCCTGCTGTCCCTCATGGCTAGGAGTCTAGGGTCACATGAAGTAAGACCTGCTGGCACTGAATTGTAAAGGGCCTCGTGAGCCCTCAAGCTCTTTGAAGAGTGATTGAGCGTTTTTGACACGGCTGGATTTTTGATCCTTGTTAATATAGCAAGCAATTTCAGGTCCGGAGTGCCAGGTCCGCAGGCAGCGGGGGCTTGGTGGCCACCGCCATCTCCGGGGTCCGTGTTTCTTCATTACCGTTTACGTGATTCTGCCACTGCCGTTCCTGTCTATTTCCGGCAAACCAGCAGCTCCGTAAGCACCTGCTTTCCTTTGGCCACAGAGCACAGCCTGGTTTTATTATCAGGAGCCAGGCTGCCGGGAAAAAGCAACCTGCCTCCTCGGAACGCAGCCTCGTTTTCCAGCTGGCCACCCTGTGCGGAATCCCAGGGGGAATTCCCTCTCCTCTTAGTTCCTTCACCTCCACTGTGTGCCCAGGAAACGCCAAGCCCCTTCCGAATGGATTTGGGGTCCATTCAGTCTGTAAATCTGTGAAGTCAAGTGGGCTTTTTTCTTTCCAATTCTGCAGCCAGATTTCCGAATCAGAAGTGATCCTGGGCTGTGCTGGGCGGGGGTGGGGGCCAGGGCTCCATTCTGAGACTTTCGCAGATGCGGGTGGGCTGAGCAGACCAGGGGCTCTCGGTTCTACCCGAATGTCCTTCTCTCCCCTGGTCTCTGCTGAGTGCCGTCCCCCCCACTCTCTCTCCTTCTGTGATTTATGAATGTTACGATTTTGCCTGCTTAGTTGGGGCCCACGTGCTTTCCTGACCCTCGCCCTGCATCTCCCTCCCTTTCCGCGTCCCCTGACCCCCACTCACTTGTTGAGATAAAGGCCCTCGATGCCACATATTTTCACTTTCCTTTTTTAAAGTCATGGTAGTTTCATAACGATACTGTCATTTCCTGAAGACCCACTGCAGGTGTCAAGCGCTGTGTTAAGTGTTTTGCAGCTGTTATCTCTTTAATCCTTACCACAACCCCTGTGACCCCTATATTTTATTGTTATTTCTATCTTATGGGTCAGGAAACAGACACACTGTAGGCTGCAGGCTGGCCGGTGAGCGAGACCCCGGTTGGCGTGGCCAGCGAGCCAGGGCTCCACATCTGAGGTCCGTTGAACACCAGTGGGTGAGCTCTTCCTTTGGCTGTGGATCTAATCTAACGTGTTAACTGGTTAGGAGCCCTTCCTTGGATTTCTTCTTGAACGCATACATGGACCTAAGCTTTAAATATTGAAATAGGATCTATGTGCAGAAACAGGCATGAGCCACGTGTCTAGCTCAGCAGCTTTTCACCAAAGGCACCCACCGTGTAACAGGCCCCAGGTCAAGGGACAGCCAGGTCAAGGGACAGAGCAGGGCCACTGCCCCAGCGTCCTTTCTCGTGTCCCTTGCAGTCACCTAGGATAACCACCGTCCTGACCTTCAGGACCACAGGTGAATTTTGCCTGTGCCAGAACGTCCATAATTGCAGTCCTGTCATAGACACTCTCTTATATCTGGCTTCATTTTGAATTCAGGCTTGAGGGGTATTTATAAATACTCACTGTCTGTTTATGAATTCCCCTTCCTGGTTGGTTTTACTTTTCCTAGACCCGTCAACCATTAGAGAAGGTAAGTTTCCTTTTGGGATCTCTTCCCCGTTGTCGTGATGAACCCTCCTCAGCGTGGCCTTTGTCGAGGAAGTCCCTGTTGTTGTTGTAGGTGAATAATTCCAGACGTTCTGGTCTGCGCCTCTGGTTTTTCCCTTCCAGCTGATCCCTCCTGGAGACCCGTCAGCCCCTTGCGTGGTTGTGGCTTGTTCATTTGATCGGGCTCTCCAGCACAGCAGGCAGCACCAGCTTCCTCCAAGGCCTCCTGTGACTGATGTATTAACATCCATATGGGTTTCCCCTGGGACGGATGAATGTTCACAGCTTCTGACAGCAGTTGGCTGCACTGTGAATCAATTTTAAATTGCCTCAGTTGGATGATCGCAGACCTCCTGTGCAGTTTAAAGAAGAGGACACCTGGGAGAGAAGTGGGTGTCTTTCAGAGACCAGCATACAGATCTCTCGTGTGTACTTTGTGCTATTTTAATCTGGGACATTTAACTCTATAATAAGCAGGGTTCTGGTTGGAGCAAGATAAAATTTCCTTCCTCTGAAAATCTGGGATTGCTGAAAGGGTGCCTGATGGAAGGGTGGCCCTACCTGCAGACGCCCACCTTGATTTGTGGCTCACAAAGAGAGGTGGACCTTCTCTCATAGCACAGAGACTGTGGAGAAGCAGTTTCTCTCCCCACCTGAGCCACCATTCTTATAAATCGTGTGCAACCTGATTCTTTTCTTTTTTTAACGGAAACTCACTTGTCATTTCTTCAGTAGCACCTGGATCTTTGTTGTTTTCAGACCTATGCTGTGCCTGATTCTGGGCCATATAACTTGCTACTGGACTTTACATAGGTAAAGGTGCCGATGACAAGTTCCAGAAAGGGTCCAGACTTACCCTAGAGGGTCACGGGAAGGAGGAAGCTATACATACTTCATTTATTGCTTATGGTTTGATCTAGTGATACCACAAATACATAAGTGAAAATGGGTCTTCACAGTGGGAAGCGCAGAATTCTATCCATTGGGATGTGGAGTGAAAATATTAGCATTTCTTTTTCTTCTACTCTCTAAAAGTGTTTTGTCTTTTTTTGGGGGGGTGGACCTCAATCTGTCGCCCAAGCTGGAGTGCAGTGACACTATCACAGCTCATTGCAACCTTCACCTTTTGGGCTCATGTGATCCTTCTGCCTCAGCCTCCCAAGTAGCTGGGATTACAGGCATGTGACACCATGCCTAGCTAATTTTTATGTTTTTTTGCAAGCACGAGGTCTTGCTGTGTTGCCCGCAGTGGTTTCTAGCTCCTGAGCTAAAGCAGTCCCGCCTCTGCCTCCCAAAGTGCTGGGATTATAGGCATGAGCAACCACACCCACCCTAAAGTGTCTTTTGTTTGTGCATGTTTTGTAATGTCCATAATATGTTAACTCTTGGAGTTTAAATTTAGTTAATTGGAAAGAAAATTATGCTTTGAATTTTGGTGTGAAAATAGAAATGTGCAACTAAGGTTAGGTTTGTTTGTATTTAACGGGTAGAAAACAGTAGTTTAAATAATGTGGAGGTTTGTTTCTCTCATAAAGACACTGGCTGTCAGCAGCCTGGGCAGGTGTCTGGGCCCACTGTGTTACCAGGGCCCCTGCATTTTATCTTTCTGTTCTGCTTCCCTCAGCAGTTGATTTCCATCTTCAAAATCACCTTGTATACTTTGTGTAGCTGGGTACACTGGATAGCACCTGACATTCCAGTTCCTTGAGAGGCTGGGGTGGGAGGATTGCTGGAAACCAGGAGTTGGAGACCAGTCTGGGCAACATAGTGAGACCAGCCCCCCATCTCTAAAAATAGATGAACAGAATGTCACTTTGTGGCCCAAAAGGGCTGCAGGAGCTCTAGCCATCTTGCTCATAGCTCAGGCCGTGGAGAGGGAAGAACAGAAGAGGACCTGTGTTTCCCCCTCCCTTTTTAGCAAGTTAATAAGTTTTCATTTTTTAGAGCACTATTAGGATTTTAGCAAAATTAAGCAGGAAATACAGAGTTTCCATATCCTCTGGTTCCTCCCCTCTTTTTTTTGAGTTAGAGTTTCACTCTTGTCGCCCAGGCTGGAGTGCAGTGGCGTGCTCATGGCCACCGCAGCCTCGACCTGCTGCGTGGGTTTAGGCGATCCTTCCACCTCAGCCTTCCAAGTGGCTGGAGCTACAGACACACGCCACCACGCCCCCCTGGTTTTTGTGATTTATTGTAGAGATGAGGTCTCACCAAGTTGCCCAGACTGGTCTCGAACCCCCGGGCTCAGGCAGTCCGCTCGCCTCGGCCTCCCAAAGTGCTGGGATTACAGGCTGAGCCGCTGTGCCCGACCCTCCCTTCTTTCAAGTTAAGAACTTCCTCACAGTGCCACCAACAGCTTCTGCCTGTAGCTCATTGGTCAGAACGTGGGCACACCTGGCTAAAGGGAAGAAGGGACGACTAGTCTTTTTGCCGGGACCTTCCCTGCCTTAGGTGAAACCGGGGTTTGTGGCCAAGGTAGGCAAGGGAGATGACTGAGCATAAGAAACCTAGCGATCTGTTGCAAAGTCACTGGACCTGTGAGCTCTCTCTCGTTTTATTTTGGTGCTGCAAGAGAGGGTGTAAGTCCAAACCATAAACTGGTGTGTGTAGAGAGCCGTTTTGTGTTGTTGTTAGTGTGGAAATTCACTGTTTACTGTGTGTCGTTAAGGGCTTCATTTTAAGCACTGAAAATAATCTTTTTAAATTATACTTAAAAAAATACCATACAATTATACCAGCTACATGGTAGGAGGTATTTTATGTTAATTTGGAAGCACATTAAGTGTTTCATAATGCGATTTGGGGGAATGCTTTATAGAATGGATAAGCACAATTTTTAAATCTTGAAAAATTTAAAAAACACAGTTCAACATATGTGTCATTTGGTACACGCTAGATTTCTGCTATTCCTTATTTTAAATTTGTTCCATCAGTAAGTGCTTCAGCTTGTATTGATTTCCAAAGGAACCCATAATGAGGGACTCTTGTCTTTCTTCTAGAATGGTGCTAAGGTAATGACTGCTTCCTTTATGATAAATGTATTTTCTGTCTTCTCTCCTGTCCTCCCTTCTTCTCTCCAACCATCTCCTCCTCCCAAAGCGCATACTCCTTCCACGTTACCGCAGACGGTCAGATGCAGCCTGTCCCCTTCCCCCCCGACGCCCTCATTGGACCCGGCATCCCCCGGCACGCCCGGCAGATCAACACCCTCAACCACGGGGAGGTGGTGTGTGCGGTGACCATCAGCAACCCCACGAGACATGTGTACACGGGCGGGAAGGGCTGCGTCAAGGTCTGGGACATCAGCCACCCTGGCAACAAGAGCCCTGTCTCTCAGCTCGACTGTCTGGTGAGTGAGCAGGAACCGGTGCACAAGGGTAATTTCTCCCTGGAGACTCAATAAGGAAATAGCTGTCCTGGCCTGGGTTTTATTCCCGTTATGAGGAAATAGAAGCCCCTTCTGTTTCCTGTGTTAGCTACTTAACCTCCCCCACCATCCTCCATTTAAATGTGAAGGTTACATTTGTTGCTGTTGCAGTGGTGAAATCCCAGAGTTGATGGATTTCTTTCTTTAAATATTTTCCAGTGGTTTACAGAAGCTCTCCTTGTGTGGATGTGTCTTATAAAGGGGGTTTCCCATTTAACTGATGAGAGCACAGCTAGGCCTGGACTCTGATCCCTGCAATCCATCAACTTTTAATTTCCCTACAGCCTTCATATAAATACAGAATCGTAAACATTTGATCACGTGGCATAAAAACCGTTCTGAAGAGTCTGCATTTCTAAGGGAGACCTGAAAGAGATGGTTTTGTTTTACTCCCTTGACTTCAGGAAAGAGTTAAAAAGGATCTGTCTGCAAAAAATCAGGGCAGCCATCAGTAAAACAGGAGCAGTGAGAATACACTCCCAAGGCAGCTCGGCCACCCTCTCCCAGCGCCTGAGAACACCATTTTACATTTTTCAGGGGCATAGAACACGCCGGGGCGTGTTCCAATCTCTAAACTGTAACCCCAGGATTTATAGACCACATGCTGCTAGCCTTAAGCAGACTCACAGCTGCCCTGCCCTGGTACGGGGTCTGCTTGCATGCTGCTATGGCAGGTGGTGCTGTCTACTGCCTGCCTGGAGAATTGAGAGGATTCTGGAGAGAGTGTTTGCAAAAAGCAGTGTTTTAGGGACATGGTTTTTGGGGGATACTTATTAGTGTATTTTTTAAAAATCAAATAATTAAAAATATCTCCATTAGTGAAACCTGTTTTTAAACATAGCCTAGCATTCTACAGTAGGATTATCTTTTTTGAAATTATATGTGTAAAATTTCTCTAATTTTTGAAACATAGACCATGATTAAAGCATGTGAAAAAAGAAGTTCAACTAGGTTGAGCGCAGTGACTCACACCTGTGATCCCAACACTTTGGGAGGCCGAGGTGGGAGGATTGCTTGAGCACAGGAGTTGAAGACCAGCCTGGGCTCAATCAGCATAGCAAGACCTTGTCTCTACCCAAAAAAGAAAAAGAAAAGAAAAATTAGCCAGGTATGATGACATACACCTGTAGTCTCAGCTACTTGGCAGGCTAAGGCGGGAGGTCAAGGCTGTAGTAAGCTGTGATCATGGCACCGTGCTCCAGCCAGTGTGGCAGAGTGAGACCCTGGCTCAAAAAAAAAAAAAAGTTCTATATATCTATTTGGCTTAGTTAGAGAATAGCAGTTACCTTTTTTGGGAATTTGTCATATTAACTCTGCCCCCCACTTGCCCAGTTTCTTTGGCCTTTGGTCTAAGGAGCTTAAGTATAACAGCAGCCACATTATTACTTGAGAAAGTGGCACTGGTAAATTCTGAGATAAGAATCTTTCTGTCTAATGAAGACTCAGCACAGCGTTAAGTAGCGTGTTAAGAGTCATGAAAACCTAAACATAGACGGTAGGCCTGCAGCTTCCAAACAGGAGATAATGGAGGATGATGAAGGAGAAGATTTATTAACCAGCTTTGAAAAGTGCTTTCTTCACAGAGAAGTACACCTGGATAATCGCAGTTCTAGAAGCAGGATGTCGAGAAACATTAGCAAAGCTTTCACACTTGTGCAGACAGTTCTGTGAGTGGGTTTTGTTCACTCCTTCGAAAGAGACAGTTGCCGTGGGATCCCGGTCTTTACTACCAAACCCTTAGACACAATGGACGTTAGAGTGTCCACAAAACACTGCTTTATGAGTCAAAACCCAAGGGGAGTTCGAGAACATGGCACTGTAGATTGCTCAGTAATTCATGATAGCAATCGAATTATGTTTATTTCGCAGAATAGAGATAATTATATCCGTTCCTGTAAATTGCTACCTGACGGCTGCACTCTCATAGTGGGCGGGGAAGCCAGTACTTTGTCCATTTGGGACCTGGCGGCTCCGACCCCCCGCATCAAGGCGGAGCTGACATCTTCGGCCCCCGCCTGCTACGCCCTGGCCATCAGCCCCGACTCCAAGGTCTGCTTCTCGTGCTGCAGTGATGGCAACATCGCCGTGTGGGATCTGCACAACCAGACGCTAGTGAGGTGAGGAGAGGGGGTTGTCTAAGGGGGTTCCCTGCCTGAGTAGCTGGGCCAGAGGCCTCGCATCACTTCAGCCTCTTTCCAGCTGCCCCAGGCACTCAGCCCTTATGCTGGGAGCCAGGTGTTGGGGATATTCAGACAAAAGTGTGTTGTTACCTTCAGGGGAGCTTCCAGTCTTGCTGCCGTGCCTGGTGTCACTGAGACTTTTTATCTCCTTAATGTTCCAGTTCTTCAGTCCATATACAGATGCCTTGCTTTAAAAAATATCTCTGGCCTCTGCCAGGGGATGGCCCCATGTGGATTACACGGCAGTACGAAGGGCCCTCCACACTAGATGTTTTTGGCTTTGGCTAGAACCTTATTTATGCAGATGGGAGCCAACTGATAAAAGATAACAGAAAATCAACAATGGGACCAGAGAAGAGGTGTTTCCAGAATCTCACCCACAAAATGGTTTTAAAGTATCCATTTTTCTCTGTAATGATACAAGAGGCCTGCCTGAGGGTCATTCTACCCAGAAGCGAGCCAAGCTCTTCCTGGAGTCCTGCAATCTGTCTGTCCCTTTCACCTTAGCAGCTGCCGCGACTCTTGCTACCTTGATGCCTCTCCTCGGCTTCGCTACCACATGCCCCCTGCAGAAGTCAGTGCTCACACCAGAGAAGTTCTAGAAACATCTTTTGTTTGTTTGATTTTAAAGATGTGGGGTGTAATTCAGGGCTAGGTATACAGATGTTCATTATGCAGGCACCCTTATTGATGAGGTGTGCCCGCCCCCCCCCCAGCAGATTCTCACTACTGCCAATCCTTTTCTTAGAGTATTACGATAATTGTTTAAGGTCCACTTATGAGTGAGAACATGTGATACTCAGTTCTTTGTTTCTGTGATAGATCGTTCAGTCTTATAGACGCTAAGTCCATCCAAATTGTTCCAAGCTTCATAATTTTGTCCTCCTTTATGGCTATGTAATATTCTATTGTATATGTGTACTACATTTTTTTTTTTATCCAGTCCTCTTTCGATGGACAGCACAGTTGTTTTCATGTTTTTGCTAATCAGTTTGATGAGGTCCCACTTGTCTATCTTATCTCTTATGGCATAGGAACTTGGGGTTTTGATCAAGAATTGGTTGCCAGTTCCAATTTCCATAAGGGTGTCTCCTGCATTTTCTAAGGTTCTTATAGTTTGAGGTTTTACGCTTAGGTCTTTGATCTATTTAGAGTTGGTTTTTGGGTATGGTGATAGGTAGGGGTCTTGTTTGAGTCTTCTGCATGTGGTCAGCCGGTTTTCCCAGCACCATTTACCGAATAGGTTCTCCCCCTCCCCAGAGGTGGGTGGTGGAGGCTTTGTCAAAGATGTGTAGGTTGAGAAATTGAGGTTCTGCTTCTGGAATCTCTATCCTGTTCCATTGGTCTATATGTCTGTTCTTGTACCAATACCAGACTGTTTTGATTATTATGGCTTTCTAATAAAGTTTAAAGTCTGGGAGTGTGATACCTCCCGCTTTTAGAAACACCTTTTTAAAAACAAGCACAAATGAGACGCCATAGGTAAAATTAGCATGTGTGTCTCTCTTTTGTTTCACATCTCATCTTCGCTTGGAAACAGGCTCTGTGGACAGTGCGGTTTGAGGCCTGGGGCTTCCTTGGCAAGGCTCCTGTGATGCTTCTGGTCCATGTACAGAGTGAAGCCACAGAAGTCCTCATGACAGCACGCTCTCTCCTCAGATCTCCGCTGCAGAAATCCATTAAGTATCCTTGAGCCCTGCCCTGCCCCTGTGTGTAGGTGACCGTGCAGCTGGTATTTTCCTCTTACCACTTGCTGTGTAGTGCGGAGTGAGAAAAATGGAATAATAAGCCCCTTCAGATTTTTTTTGAAGCCTGGCAAAAGTTACTTTTTTCTTCTCTCTCTTTTTTAAACTTAGTAAATAAATAGCGTTTTCAAAGTGTTCATTCTTGCTTTTCAATATCACTCCCTTCGATGCTCATAATGTCCGTACTGCTGTTCACTCTGTTTTGTAAACGAGGAGCCACAGGCACAGAGAGGTTAGGTTACTTGTTCCAGGTCGCACAGTTGGACGCAGTACACCTGGGATCGGCGCCCAGGCTTTCTGCTCCCTCATCTGTGTTCTGAACTCCTGCTCTGCCCAACTTCTGGAGTCAGTACCTGGTGATTGTAATGAGACAGTGTTTTATAAATCTCCTTCTCAATTTGGACTGACCACATGTGGCTGCTGGTGGTTCTGTGTGCCCGGGCAGTCTAGCCTGGGGAATGGGTTTGTGTCCATGGGGACCCAGCACATCCTGACCAGTCGGGGGACCTGCCTGAGGGCAGGCAATGCCAGGGATTTATAGATGAAATGCAGAGGGGATGGAGGAACACTCATCGAGTGCTGCACGTCAGCAGGGAAAGATGTTTTAGCCAGAGAGGAAGAGCATTTATTAATGAGTTGGGTCAAAAGAAGTCAGGGGGTAACAGCGGCTGGAAGGAAAGAAAAGCAGCACTTTACCAAGTGAAAAGGGGTCTTCCCCAAGCCTTTGGGGAAGTCTCAGGATAAGCTGGAGCTTGAGGTCTTCTCCCCGATGAGGGAGAAAGTTGGTTCATAAGGACTGAGCCTGGATCCTGAAGCCCAGTGGGGATGGCGTGTGGAGAGAAGATTGCTGAAGTGATGGCTCACAGCTTGGCTCAGAATCCAGGGCAGCAGTGGTGCTTTTTCCTTCCCTGTGTGCTCTTTCGATTCCAAGCTCAGGTGCAAAGTTTGGAGCGTTATGGGAGTGAGAAGGTCTGTGGAGCCCAGAGGAAGAGGAGGCATGGAAACTGTCCTCTCAGCGTTGAAATTCCCAAGCAGCCCTTTACTGGATCCCACCTGGTCCCGAGAGCGCATTTGGACCTCACGCACTTTTCCTGGCCGCTCTCTCACCAGCTTTCGCTCAGCCTGCAGAACTGAGTCAAGGGTAGTCCCCAACCTTGCGGTGGCTCACACCAACCTCCTTGTGCTGCATCTGTGCTCACCAGATCCCTGCTGGCTGATGGGTCCTGGTGGCGCTTTTCAAATGAAGCCAAGGATCCCCTTTAGTGAACAGCTTGTGCTCAGCTGGGAGGCAGGGTCTTGCTCAGGTGCCCATGGGTCTGCCTCAGCAGTGGCCTCTGTAGCAGTGACTTCTGTCTCTGCTCAGCGCCTCTGCAGTCAGGAGGCCAGCATGCATGACCCTTTGTCTCTGGGAGTCCAGATTTCCTAACGCAGGGCTCTGTCTAACACAGAAAGCAAGGTTGAGCAAACACATGAGCTCATGCTCTGTTGGCACGACAGGCATGTGTTGATTCACAGAAACGAACGCCTCTGTGCTCCACGCTCGTAACATCTCCACTCATTTCTCTCCTGGATTCAGGCCTCCAGATCAAAGGGCAGGCCTTTGTCTTTCCTCAAGGAATACACTTGAAATTTTGTGTGTTTGTCCTTTATTCTCTTTTAACACTTACACTCCTTTTCAGACCTGGAAGGCATTTTACCTTCCAGACGGATTTGTCAGAGTAGTATATTTAACTTCTGGGTAGTGACCTACGATGGCATTTCATTTCTTTAGCACTTGGATCGTGAAAAAAGAAAAAAAGATACTCTGCAGGTGCTGTTTCCCATCCTCCTCAGGGGAAGGTTAGTTTGATCTTGCACATCAGCAGACACTGGCAAGATCACACACACACACACACACACACACACACACACACACACACACCACACACACACACAGTCCAAAACTAACAACACAACAGTGTTTACCTTGAGCTCTGGCAGGAAATCATTATTCAATCTGGTTTGTTTTATCAGGCAATTCCAGGGCCACACAGATGGAGCCAGCTGTATTGACATTTCTAATGATGGCACCAAGCTCTGGACGGGCGGTTTGGACAACACGGTCAGGTCCTGGGACCTGCGTGAGGGGCGACAGCTGCAGCAGCACGACTTTACCTCCCAGGTGACTGACTGGCTTCCGCCTGCCCCGGAGTCTGTGAGGCAGCCTGGGGTGTGTCGTCCTCTTTTCTCCCTCTCCTCGCATCCTAGGATAGTAGTAGTAGCTGGACAAACAGATCAGGGCTAAATCAGAGATAACAGGTTTTTTACATACAAAAACAAAACAAAAAAAAAACAACCCTGAAACTCTTGAGTGTCTTTAAAAATCCTTCAGGTTAAGACATGTTCGCCGTTTTATTTATCTATGAGTTTGTTGAAGGGATCCATACAGGGGAGAATGTACGGTTTCCTTCCATGGTGTTTGATCTGCTGCACCTATCCTCACCGTCTAATGCAGGAGTGGGATGTGATTATTTGATTCCTAAATAAATAGAGTTTGAGAGATATGCAGGATGTCACTAGGAGTGGAGAAAAGCCACAGCTGCTCTGAAAGTTCATTCATTTCCCCTACATCAGGGAGCTTTAAAAATGCAGAGGTATCTCGGTGGATGCCCATTTGATTCCTCATCCCTTAAAAAATGAACTCACGGCTGGCTGACAAGATTTAGGGAGTTCTGAAATAACGCATAAATGTCAACTATGCGGGTTGTGAAAATATTTAGATGTTGAGTGTCTGAACGTAGGCTTGTTTGGGAAAGAGTACTTGCCATTTTAAGTGCTTTCTGATGGTAGAATTGTTCTTTTGATCATCACTTGGCATTTTATTTATCTTATTTTGTAATGGAAATAATTTGACTCAGTAAACTAGGGCAAAAACAGAAAACAAATGTATATATGCTATTAAGTTTCATGTTCCTATTGACATTTTGTGGAGTTCCCTGTTCATCCTCTTTCCCATCATAGGTAGGATACTACTTTTGGTCTTCCTTTTGGAAAAAAAAACTTCCTTTAAAAAAAAATTCGCCTTTTCAAATATGTATGAGTGCAAAAAATGTTTAAGCATATATAAAAATACAGATAATTATACAATAAACCCATATGCCCATCACCCCATCTGTAACAGTTATGAGCACGTGGCCAGTCTATTCTGTCATCCCCATTCTCCACATTCGTAAACACTGGAGTATTTTCATGTAACTCCCAGCCATCATGTCATTTCATTCATAAACAGTCATGCGCCCCATAATATTTCAGCCAGCAGTGGACTGCATATGTGATAGATAATGCCGTATTTTTACTGTACCTTTTCTGTGTTTAGAGACTCACCATTGTGTTGCAGTTGCGTACAGTATTCAGTGTATTTGCAGCCTAACAGCAATAGGCCACATCGTATAGTCTAGGTGTAGTAAGCTGTGCCATCTAGGTGTGTGTAAGTACACGCTATGATGTTCACCCAACAACAGAAATCACCTAACGAGGCATTTCTCAGAACACAGAACATATCTCTGTCATTAAGGAACTCGTGACCATACTTCTGTTAGTATGGCAAAAGATAGGGCCTTCTTTATTTTATTTTACTTTATTTTATTTTTTTGAGTTGGGATCTTACTCTGTGGTCCAGGCTGGAGTGCAGTGGCGTGATCATGGCTCACTGCAGCCTCACACTCCTGTGCTCAAGTGTTTCCTCTGCTTCAGCCTTCCAAGTAACTGGGACTACAGGCACGCACTACCACTCCTGGCTAATTTTTTGATTTTTGATTTTTTTTTTTTTTTTGGTAGAGACAAGGTCTCCCTGTGTTACCCAGACTCGAACTCCTGGGCTCAAGCAGTCCTCCCACTTTGGCCTCTCAAAGTGCTGGGATTGCAGGCATGAGCCATCATGCCTGGCGAGGCCTCCTTTACAGCACATACAAATGCCGTATTAGGAGTCATTTTAAAATTTCATCCCGTTCAAATTTTTTCCATTGTTTCACGAAGGTTTTGACAGGTGGTTCATGTGGGCGGGGTTGCCTGCCCTGTAGACCTCGCCATAGTCGGGATTTGGCCGATGGCTTCCCCTTGTTCGCGCTGTTTCCCCTCTTTCCGGTTGCCTTTTCACACCCCAAAAGCATTGTGCAGCATAACCAGCGCACCTGTCCTGCTCCTCACAGATCTTCTCCCTGGGCTACTGCCCCACCGGGGAGTGGCTGGCCGTGGGCATGGAGAGCAGCAACGTGGAGGTGCTGCATGTGAACAAGCCCGACAAGTACCAGCTGCACCTTCACGAGAGCTGCGTGCTATCCCTGAAATTTGCTTACTGTGGTGAGTTCAACCCAAAGGAAGCTGTCGGCTGTGGATGGCCCAATGGAAAATACTTCCAGCAAACTACGGCAGAGATTGTATCTGGAAAAAATGCTGTGCTCTGAGCAGCTGGATGCAATAATCCTATTGTTTTAATATGTCCTTTGGAGCACAGTAATGTCTGTTTCAGTCTGTTTGGCTAATTTGAGAAAAGTCAGCAGGCAATGTAAATACAGGGTTTGGACACATACTTGTTTTCAGTGGGGGTGGGGACAATTAGTGTCCAGTCTGAAGAGGGGTGGCTGGGAATTTATAGAAGAATTGGCAGGAGCAGTGGAAGTCTCTGAACTGGCCAGGCTGAGGAACCCAGGGTCGGCAAAGAGGATATTTAGCTGTCCCGGATCCTACACTCTACAGTGAGGATAAAGTTCCTTATGGAAACTTCTTGTGCACTGCAGGTGGTCAATTATTTGTTCATGGGATGGATGGATGAATGGGTGGATGGATGGATGGGTGGGTGGGTGGATGAGTAGCTGTTGCTTATTGAACACATATGCTATATGACATGACTGACATTTTACTTAAGTTTGACATTTAATCCTTCCTAGTTCCATTTTATCATGAGGAAACTGACTAAAGTAGAACAACTTCATTGACTCAGTATTTGAGGGCCTGCTATGTAATGGGTATGATGCTACTAAATCATGTATCCAGTGACTAATAATGCTGATACCCAAGATCACAGAGATAATCCGCCAAGGAGCCCAGATTTAAAACCTCTGCTCACGTCATCGACCAACCCTTTGGGCATGGTTGTTCATGTATTAAAAGTGTTCTCAGTTTGATTAAGTCTAAATTGCGAGTCTAATTGGAATTTTTTAGTTATTTGAAGAGATGGAGTCTTGCTATGTTGCCCAGGCTGGACACAGTAGGGATTTTAATCTTGCTAAGACTGCATATTCCTTTGCTAATTCTAGGTAAATGGTTTGTGAGTACTGGAAAAGATAACCTCCTGAATGCTTGGCGGACCCCCTATGGAGCCAGTATATTCCAGGTAATGTTCCTTACCTACAAAGACAATTTGTTTTTTGTTTTTTTTGAGTTGGAGTCTCGCTCTGTCACCCAGACTGGAGCGCAGTGGCCGCTCCCAGCCACCGCAGCCTCGACCTGCTGGGCTCCGGCGATCCTTCCGCCTCAGCCTTCCGAGTAGCTGGAACTACAGGCGCGCGCTACCACGCCCGGCTGATTTTTGATTTATGGTAGAGATGAGGTCTCGCCAAGTTGCCCAGGTGGGTCTCGAACCCGCGGGCTCAGGCAGTCCGCTCACCTCAGCCTCCCAAAGTGCTGGGATTACAGGCTGAGCCACCGAGCCCAATCCACAACGTCCCCTTTGAAATCAGAAGTGAAGGTGCCTCAGGGCAAGCAGGGCCTCTGATTATCCTTGTTCCACATTAAACCTGCACCATTGTTTTTTCTTTCAGTCCAAAGAGTCCTCGTCAGTGCTTAGCTGTGACATCTCTGTGGATGATAAGTACATAGTTACTGGCTCAGGGGACAAGAAGGCTACAGTCTATGAAGTCATCTACTGAACACATTATGTGGTTTAACGTTTATAGTTGAATTGGGCCAAAATGTTTTGAATTTGTAGAAATAGAAAAGTTGTAACTTTAAAAGAAAGAAAAAAACACACATAAAAACCTGTTTCCAAACCCTGACACAAAACGACTTTGAGTCTACAAAGAGGAGGCGACGAGTTCATCAGCAGAAAGTCACCCATCTACCTAGACCAAATGGAGCGCCAAGGCCAAGTGGACAGAGGGCCAAGGGCTGTAGGACTGAGGAACGGAATCTGCTGCCCCGCATTAGAGCCGTTCTTTTCTTTCTGGGTGATCTGTGGATCACGCCTTGCCCTAGTGTGAGATTACCTTTCTGTTCCTTGCCGTTCACCTCACGTTCCGTCCTTCGTAGAGCAGTGGTGTCTCCAATGAACTTGTTTCCTGGTTTTGCATCTTGTGAAATGTTTTTTTGTATTTTTGTTGAAGGTTAAACATTTGTATAAATTGTAAATATATTTGGTTTATTACAGTAAAGGCTTTAGTACCAATAAGTGGCTTTCCTTTTCCTTTTTGTCGTTCTTATTAAAGCTCTGGGATCATCAAGGTGGGTTTTATATGCAAAGTCCATACACTTGTGGAGGAAGTTTTGAAATGCGCTTTTTCTTTTATTAATATGTTTGGATGTGATTCCCGCTGCACTAGCGTATGATAGTCCATGCTTAGTTTCCGGTAACTCATATGCTTCTGAGTTACCAGAAACTTAAGAACTAGGAATTGTAATTGAAGATATATTAATGATGGTTTTGTTTAGGAAGCTAAAATTACTTCATCAAGATTCATTTTTTTTGTTTGGATACTCTTGTGATTCAAGGTCACAAATTAAAACTCTGCTTTGTCCTGGTGATCTATTGGAAAGCAGAATATTCTTTTCTAGAGGAAGGCCCAAGTCTTTTCAAATCTGTATTCTCTCTCTTCACAAGCTTCACTTGGGTTTTGTGTTACAATCTGGAATGCACAGACAGCTGCAGAGTCCATTAACCTGTAAAAGCAAGGTGGGAAGTCAGCTGGTTTTGTCTTCATTAATACTTACTTGATTTATTCTGTTCATTCACTTGGGCCCACCACCCCCAGTGTATCGTCCCATTCTTCTCCTTTGGCTCTCCCTGCTGCTCCAGCCATTGTTATCTGTCATTAGTCTTTGGTCTTTATCTTTGTGGGCGTGCTTTTACTAATTTGATTAAACGAAATCTGAAATCTCTAACCCCGGGCTTTTAGTAAGTTACCATGTGCGTGGAAAAGCTACATGGCTCATTCTTTATATACCTGCTACTTACTGTTCTATTTTATGAAATAATGACTAATAATTTTAAGCTACTTCTCCTGGCTGCTTAAAAATAGCACCTAAGGAATTTTTTTTTATATTCTTGTTTTCTTATGATCTGGTGAGTTGTTGGCAGTTTGTTTTAATAGTTTTTGTTTGCTACGGAGACCTTGTATTTTTATATGTTTAAAAACACTGCTTGGTTTGCTTTCTGCCATGAAGTTTTATGTACAGAGTTTATTAAGTATTTTCACTTCTCGTTTAGCGAATGACAAAACCCTAATTACTAAAGCTGTTTTTGCTCTCATTCTTTCCTTGTATAAAATGAGGAAGGTTTCTATTCCACCGACTCAGATGGCTTGTTCACGGGGGGTTTACCTTTTCTGTTCCCTCTCTTCCCTGCCTTACTTCGCTATTTTCTCTGGTAGTAGGAGAGAGGTTCTGTTGCTGTGACAGAGACCCAACAATACAGTGACTTAAAGACCATCGGCGTTTCTCCAGCTGCCGCCCCCAGTGGGGAAAGAATGGAAGTCCAGGGAAAGTAATGTGCTTCTAAGCAGGTGACTAGAATCTGTTCCACTACTTCTATCTGCCAGTCTCCATCTGGCAGGGACTTCCATCATGTGGCAGTCCTAAGGGAGACAAGAAATGCAGTGTCTTACTGCAGCCACCTGCCCTGGGGAAGGAGGACACGTGTGAAGGGATTCTCGGCTAAAGAAATAGTCCCGTTTTCTGCTGGTGGATTTTCTCCCTTTATGTTCCCTCATGTCTTATAGTGTCCCAAGCTTCTCATATTCTTTCTCTGATAGAATTTTTTTCTGAGAGTCTAGACCTTATCGAGATTCCTGTTGAATCTGATGAAGCCACTTCCATTTAATTTTGAATGACGCACTGACTCTTGGTGGCCAGACTCCTGGGCATTGTGTTTTAGAGCAAGCCCGCCACTCACGGGTGTTGAAATCCTGAGTGTTTCCCACTCAGATAATGAGAACGACAAGTCATGCCTCCCTTTCAGGGTCTGGAGATCAGCAGCGGGTATATGAGCAGGGTTGTGAGCGGTGACTGTTTCACAAATGTGGGTGCTGGTGGGAGAGTGAATTCTCCCTACACTGTGACTGTGGGAGTCACCACTCCCCTCCCCCAGGAGACTGCAACCACGTGACCGTTGACACTCAGGAAGCCCAATGTTCATATACCTCTTACCTTGGACATGGGTTACAAAGTGGGGTTCAACAAGTTCAGATTCAGCCAAACATTGGTCACGGTGCCAAAAGCAGTATGCTAGGCACATATGAAAATGTCAGGAGGTGGTTGTCATCATTCCTGTTTAAGTTAACCAAGGTCAGGGAAGCTGCGTCCCCACGACCTCACGGGAAAGAGACCAAGTTCAGGTCTTACTATGAGCTTTCAAAGCACTCAGAGTGGGCTGTGATGGCTCAATCCCCTTAAGTACCACTCCTGTGCAGTATTGCAGGTGTATATAGATAGGTTTGTGTTCATTCATTTCTAACTTAATGAATGTAAATATTTGTTTTCCTCATTTTAAAATCAACAGACCACATCTTACATATATTTATCTTTGTTTCTTAAAAATCTCTCACGTTCTTTACTCATACCCTACATGTAGATTTCTACCATGTAGTTCTATGAAATTGCACTTAAAAAAATCAAAGTCCTAGTAAGATTGGTTTACTAATAATACATTTTTTCATAGCTGGATGTTTCTGGCACTTAGGAGGACAACATATTTCATTAATATGAAAATTAACATTTATTAAATTGTTATTTGCAAGGTAATAGGGTAGATGTTTGATATAAATTCTTTTTTTTTTTTTTTTTTTTTTTTTTTTTTGAGTTGGAGTCTCACTCTGTCGCCCAGACTGGAGTGCAGTGGCTGCTCCCGGCCACCGCAGCCTCGACCTGCTGGGCTCCGGCGATCCTTCCGCCTCAGCCTTCCAAGTAGCTGGAACTGCAGGCATGCGCTACCATGCCCGGCTAATTTTTGATTTATTGTAGAGATGAGGTCTCGCCAAGTTGCCCAGGCGGGTCTTGAACCCGCGGGCTCAGGCCATCCACTCACCTCAGCCTCCCAAAGCACTGGGATTACAGGCTGAGTCACCAAGCCCGGCTGATATAAATTCTAATAATCTCACAGTGACTGAATGATGGGTTTTTTTGTTTTGTTTTGTTTTTGAGTTGAGGATTCATCCTGTCACCCAGGCTGGAGTACAGTGGCCTGATCACAGCTCACCGCAGCCTCAACCTCCTGTACTCAGGCAATCCTTCCACCTTGGCCTCTTGAGTAGCTGGTACTACAGGTGTATACCACCATGCCTGCCTAGTATTATTTTTTTGTAGAGACGAGGTCTCACTATGTTGCCTAGGCCGGTCTCAAACTTCTGAGCTCAAGCAATCCTGCCTCAGCCTCCCAAAAGTGCTGGGATTACAGGCATGAGCCACTGTGCCTGGCCCAGATTCTTAATTTCAGCATGTTTAATTCCGTCGAGACTGCTACCTCAGTCATCATGGTAAGGAACTTGATTTCATACTGTCTGCTCTGCTGTGGACCCACGGGCTGTTGACTTCTCAAGGATGTCCTTTCTCCACTCTGGAGTGGCATAGTCAGATCCACAGTTTCACGATTCCCTGAGCAAAATGAAGCTCATATAAGGTCTTTTGCCCCAGGGAATGTACTATTCCAATATCCAAAGCTCCTGTGCCTGCATATTTTAAACTAGCACTTAATAAACAGTTAAACGTTTTGTTCTTAATCAGGTACACATTTCTAGAGAAGTTGTCAAACTAGTTTGTGTCAGCATCACTGGGAAGACTCGTGAAAATTCGAGTTTCGATTCAGTAGGACAGGGTGAGACCTAAGAATTTGCATTTCTAAAGCAAGTTCCCCGGTGGTCCTGAAACTGCTGGTCTAGGGACCACACTTGGAGAACTGGTGATCTAGAGCAATAATTTTTACAATAGGGCTATCCATTGAATAAAAACCATTAGGTTATATTCATATTTTCTTAAGACTGGAACCCTCCTGTATCTTAGACTTTGGGGCTGAGGTTTGAAGGGAAAATGACAATAAAGTGTAAGGCTTACTTTTTTTTTTGAAATTGATTGACATCTGTTCTTTGGATAGTCTTTTATTTTATTTTGAGACAGGGTCTCACTCTATAGCGCCGGCTAGAGTGCAGCGGCACGATCCCAGCTCACTGCAGCCTTGACCTCAGGGCTCACTGTTGTTGCCCATGCGGGTCTTGAACTTCTGGGCTCAAGTTGGTTCTCCCCCCTTGGCCTCCCAAAGTGCAGGGATTATAGGCAAGAGCCACCACACCTGGCCTGAAGCAGAGTATTCTAATAGGCCTATTATAATAAGCCAAAATTGAGTTCTTAAAAATGTTGCTTCTTTACTTAAGCATAACTCAAAGCAGTATGAATCTTTAAAAGTTCGGAAAACGTACCACAGTGACCTAATGTTGTGTAGGCCTCAAGAATGTACACGGTGTTTAACTGGAGTGGTGATGCATAGTTAAAAGTTAGAAATCATTCTTTGAAAATTGGAATATTCAACTGTGTGTAAAACAGTAAACTGCTGACTTTATAGAGTGTTTTTATTCTTCAAATTATCATACTAGATTCAGCCAACCAGCCAGAATTTACTGAGGATGTGACTTCAGCCAGGTGGTCACTGGGCTGGTGACTAAGGTGGAGTTATTCCAAAGAGGGCGTTTGGGGAGGAATCTCCAATGATCATGGAGGGAATGTGGGTGAGGCACTGCCCTAAGAAAAACAGCAGTAAAGCTGGGCAGCAGCTCCCAGCCATCTTGGATGTGAATCACAACTTGACATTGACTTGCCCTTGAACCTTGACAACCAGTGATGATAAACCAGTGATGATATTCCAGCAAGGGTCTAAAAGGACTGTTCTATGTCAGGCACCATGCCAAGGGCTTCCATATGTTCTTACATTTAATTATTAGATTTGCCCATGAACATAATAATAACAACATTCCCTTTTGTTGTTGTTAAATCATAAAAGTCTCATACACCTGACTTTTCCATTTGGAAGATTAAAAAAAGTGAAGATCCGTAATTGTTTCACAGAAAATATATTATCATTTTTTTTTATGCCAACCATGTCAAATAGAATCCAGATTATTTTTCATCGCTAACATTTGTTGAGTGTTTACTGCATGCCAGAGGACAGTTAAGCACTTTGCATGATTTCACTGAATTTTCACAAAAGCCTGAAGAGGTAGTTACTGGTTTCATGCTCATCTAACAGACTGGGGTGCACAGAGATTAACTAGCTTGAGATCACACAGCAAGTTGCGACATCAGATTTTTAACTCAGGTGTTTAGTCTTCAAAGTTAATTCTACTCTTCTACCTTCAGATTTTACAGCCTGTTTCTCACTGTATTTTTCTTTATTATTTACAGTTTGCCCATTTCTCATTTGTTAAGTATGTAGGCCATCTTGAATAATAAGATATTATAATCCTCGTAGGATTAATCCAGGATATGGAATTGTTGCATCAAAAGATACAGTGATATTTCAGATCTTTGATACTATATACTGCCAAATTGCATTCTAGAAATACTGAGTCTATTTATACTGTCTCCAGCAAAGCAAGGCAGTGCCAGCTTGTCTCGGGTCAACCTCATTAGTGTTCTTATTCCTAAAAAAAATGCTAATGATAGGCAGTAAATATCTTATATTCCCATTTAGTTTTGTTCTAGCTTAGATTTATTCTGTGAAAGAATCCCAGAGTCTGCTCACTGATTGTCTACCCCCATCCTTAGGAACAATGGATGTTTGTCTTATTAACAGTTCCTAGAAAAGCTTTCATAGACTCCTCATAGCTTCTTTTTTTTTTTTTTGAGTTGGAGTCTCACTCCGTCGCCCAGGCTGAAGTGCAGTGACATGCTCACGGCCACCCCAGTGTCGACCTGCTGGGCTCAGGTGATCCTTCCGCCTCAGCCTTTTATGTAGCTGGAACTACAGGCGCTCACTACCATGTCCGGCTAATTTTGATTTTTATTGTAGAGAGGAGGTCTCACCAAGTTGCCCAGACTGGTCTTGAACCTGCAGGCTCAGGCAATCCACTCACCTTGGTCTCCCAAAGTGCTGGGATTATAGGCTGAACCACTGAGCCCGGCTCATAGCTTCTTTTAGACACTGCAAATGAATGTCTAATTTTCTTGATAGGTTTTTTTCGCATATACTTGTGTGTTCTATTTTCCATATTACGAATATGGTATTTAAGAACTGTTATTTTCCATTGTTATCCTTTGCTTGCCTCAAAGAGGTAATTTAGAAATCCCATTGATGGTCAATATTAATAAGTTAAAAGTGGGGACCCATAGCTTACTTATATTATTGTTTAAAATAAAAAGTTCTTCCTGATCAAAACCCGAAGTGCTCATGCCATAAGGGTTACGGTAGACAAGTGGGACCTCATCAAACTGACAAGCTTCTGCAAAGCCAAAGAAACCATCAAGAGAGCAGGGAGACAGCCTGCAGACTGGGAAAAAATATTTGCCAACTATATATCTGACAAAAGTCTAACATCTAGGATCTACAAGGAACTCAAACGTGCTTGAAAAAAAACACAGCCCCGTTACAAAGTGGGCAAAAGATATGAATAGACAGTTATGAGCAGCCAACAGATACATGAAAAAATGTTCAGTCTCACTAGTCATCAAGGAGATGCGAATTAAAACTGCACTGAGATACCACCTAACTCCAATCAGGATGACCATCATCAATAACACAAAAAATAACAGATGCTGGACAGGATGTGGCGAAAAGGGAACACTTCTATACTGTTGGTGGGAGTGCAAACTAGTACAGCCTCTGTGGAAATCAGTGTGGCGATTTCTAAAAGCTCTAAAAATTGACCTTCCATGTGACCCCGCAATCCCCTTACGGGGAATATACCCAGAAGAACTCAAATCACTCTACAAAAAAGATACCTGCACATGTATGTTTATCGCAGCATTGTTCACAATAGCAAGAACATGGAACCAACTGTGCTGTCCATCAAAAGAGGACTGGATAAAAAAAATGTAGTACATATACACGATGGAATATTATGCAGCCATAAAGAAGAATAAAATCATAAACTTCACAGCAACTTTGGTGGACTTAGAGTCTATAATACTGAATGATCTTTCACAGAAACAAAGAACGGAGTATCACATGTTCTCACTTGTAAGTGGACCTTGAACAACTACCGTAATACTATAAGAAAAGGATTGACTATAGCAGGAAACTGCGGAGGGGAGAGGGGACGGGGAGGTGGATTTACAGTAGTGAAAATCTGCCTGGGGAAGGGGGGCACACCTCATCAACAAGGGTACCTGCACAGTGAATATTTATATACCTAACCCTGAAATGTACCCCACAATTTTAAAATAAAAAACTCTAAAAGTTAAAAAAAAAAAAGACAAGCTAGAAAATTTGACAATTTAATGACTTTAGGAATAAAATCTCTGCAACCTGCAGTAAAAAATAAAATAAAATGGAAAGTTCTGTAGTCGCATGAGCAATACCCTGCTTAAAATGAGAACACCAACTAGACAGCCCTGTGGGCACTGTGATATGTAGGAAGAACACTGCATTTGGAATAAACTCCAGACCAGGTACAGATCCCAGGTGTGATACATACTGATCATTTCTGTATAGCCTTGGGCAACTTAGTCCTAGGAGGGCTGTTTTTTCAACTGCAAAGTTGGAGTAAAATTGCCTGTTTCACAGGAGTGTTGATGGGATTAAACGAGCGTCTGCATTTTGAGAATTTAACATGGTGCTGGTCATGCATTTCTCTGAGAAGTTGCCACATTAGGCCCAGGTTGACTGAGCACTGGTCCTTCTAGCCGGTTGTTACTTGTGATTGCCTTGGGTGGCGAGTCAGTAGTTTCAGGGTAGATGTCAACAAAAGCGTGTGCATTATGTAACTAGTGCAGTCATCTACTCTTGTTTAAAGGCTTGAGTAGTTGTGAAGTCAAGCCTCAACACCCGGGACCCGCTGAACTGGCATCTTTTCCTAGAAATAACCAAATTCAAATGTAATCTGAAAATAATTTCTAAGGAAACTTGTAATGCCTTGTAGCATGCTCAGATTGTAGGGGCGCAGCTCAATTGTTTCAGTCCTCACACGAGCAGTTGACAACTGGTTTTGTCCAATTTCTGCAAAAGCTTCTCAGTTCTGGAAAGAGATGCTGGTAATGTCGATAAGTGGGTTACTTAATAGGTTAGGTTGGGGAGGTAACCCTCATTTCGTTTTGTTTTGTTTTTTGTTTTTTTTTTTGAGTTGGAGTCTCACTCTGTCTGCCCAGACTGGAGTGCCGTGGCCGCTCCCGGCCACCGCAGCCTCGACCTGCAGGGCTCCGGCGATCCTTCCGCCTCAGCCTTCCAAGTAGCCGGAATTACAGGCATGCGCTACCACGCCCGGCTGATTTTTTGATTTATTGTAGAGATGAGGTCTTGCCTGTCCAGGTGGGTCTCGAACCCGCGGACTCAGGCAATCCAATCACCTCAGCCTCCCAAAGGCACAGGATTACAGGCTGAGCCACCGAGCCCGGCAACCCTCATTTCTTAGAACAATGATCATTCAGACCATTCTCCATAGGAAGGAAATGTGTTTGGGTGGCATTTATTTCTTGCAATTTAGAGACTGTATTTACTACTAATTCCACTCAAAGTGAGTGAGCTATAATAGGACTTCCACAATTTCCACCCGTTGCATTACTTGTCAGGATTTCAGTAATTTATCAGTGTACGTGGTCATTGCCTCATGCTGTGAGTGATGCATGCTGCTACTATATGTTTGTTCTACTTTCTCACTCTAGATCTACTAGGGGAAGTCACCAGTGTGGTGACCCAGCTTTACTGTACGCTGTGAAATGGATGCAACAACCAACAGCCAACACCCACAGCTTCTGGGAAAAATGAGCCAGGAAGGGTCCAAACATTGAATTACTGCTTTATCTTACACACCATTAAAGGAAGAAGCTACAAAGTATTAAAAAACAAAGCTCTGCCATCTCAGTAGTTCTTTTTAGGTGTGATTCCATTAGGTTCACTTCTACACGTATAAATATGTAAGCACAGTACTCATTCTGTTTTGTGTTCTGCTCTTCTCATTAGCTATCACAAGTTCTTTTATATTTCTGCATAACCTTCTGTTCTTTCCGTTGACTGCATCAAGTGATCCACTTCCATTCATTAGAGTACTTATGCAATGTTGCATGGTGATTTTCTTTTACATTTTCACTCTAACACTGCATTAAATATCTTCATATATAGATCTTTTTTCCTTCTTTTTTTTTTTTTGAGTTGGAGTCTCACTCCGCCACCCAGGCTGGAGTGCAGTGGCACCCTCACAGCCACCCCAGTGTTGACCCGCTGGGCTCAGGCAATTCTTCCACCCCAGACTTCCATGTAGCTGGAACTGCAGGCGCTCACCACCACGTCTGGCTAATTTTTGATTTTTACTGTAGAGACGATGTCTCGCCAAGTTGCCTGGGTGGGTCTCGAACTGCCGGCCCAGACAATCCACTCGCCTCAGCCTCCCAAAGTGCTGGGATTACAGGCTGAGCCACTGAGCCCAACCTTTTTTTTTTCTGTTTTCTTTTTTTTTTTTTTGAGCCAGGGTATCACTCTGTCTCCCAGATTGGAGTATAGTGGCACACTCACGGCTACTATAGCCTCGACCTGCTGAGCTCAGGTGTTTTTTTTTTTGAGTTGGAGTCAGCCTTCCTCAGCCTTCCATGTTGCTGGGACTACAGGCACATGCCACCAGGTGTGGATATATTATAAGCCTGTTTCCCTTTTCTGTCGTTGGCTTGCACAAAAGTAACATCTGTTACCTCTACCCAACATAAGCATCTCAATCAGTTTTATTTTAATCAAGCATTTTTGGCATCACCTTTTATGAGAATGTTTTATATGGCAAAATTAAATAAAGAAAAGGAACAAACTGTTCGCCTTTCCATAATGCAAACCATCAGCACCCAAGTAAGGCCTATGCCAAAGCCTATGCCCTTCTAGTTTTCCTCTGATATTGTATGAAGTGACCCGTATCTTCTGCGTAAAAGACAGTAGAGAAAGACAAAGCTCTTGTTCTTTGGGTGAGTGATTCATTGGTTGATTGCCTAGAGTTTTCCACTGGGAGCAAATCCCTTCTGTGGTTTCCAGAGCTTGAAGAGACATTAGTTTGCTTTTCAATTTACATGGCCATTCTACTGAAGCCAAGGCACAGCTCTCTGCAATTCTAATAACCCTGATACATAACTTCACATTTGGAATGTAGAGTGCAACCATTCTTAATAGTTTAGTTTAATGGCCACTCTCTTGTTTCTCCTATGGTTTCTAGGATAGCATTTTCTTTTTTAAAGCAGACAGCCATTTTTGTGCTTCTATATTCTCCATGTTACATAACCCTCTGCACTGAAAATCCTTTTAAAAACAACTATAATCCTTGGAAAGCAAACCACTCAGTATGAAAAAACATTGATCGATGAGGAATAAATGACCTCATGCACTCTTGTCTGGAATTTTTCTTCTTTTTTTTTTCCATCCAAGGAAAGTGAGTATCAGAAAAATGCAGTCACAGGTGGTCCCAGTCGCAGAAAGAGTAACTGTGTGAACCAGTGGGATTGGGTAGTTATCTGTGTGATGACCATTAGCAAGGTTTGGGGCCGCCTCACATATTTTTGTTTTATTTGAATAACTAGATTTCTGAAATAAAGGAAACTTTGTTGTATTTCTGTAAACTTTCTTAGGAAGTTTCAGGTCACTTCCGATTCCCTTTCTTCCTGATCCCCCCTCCGCCGATTCAAGGCGTTGCAGCCTTTGCTGACTGTCCTCTTCAGAGAGTCGTCTTAAGATCAGCAGAGTAAGAGTTCCTGCTCTCAGCTCTTGGCGGGGGCGGGGAGTGGAATCTCTGATGCCGTTGCCAGGGAAACCAGTTGCAGATGGGTGCAAAAAAGGTAAAGGGTTCAAACATCTTATTTGAAATAATGAAATAAAAAACGCAACCCATAACTCTCCCCTCCTCCCCACCTATCTAATGTCAACTTCCATGGAAACAGGATCAGGAAGGCCGCTGACAGCCAGCAACTGACAGCAAACTCACGTGTCTCTCTAGGTGGCAGGCATCCTCTTGATATCCGCAAATGCCAATTTGTACAATCCCATGACATATTGTTGGGCTGGAAAGACTCTTTTATTTGGAGAGTGAATAAAATAGGATACACCTAGCCAAGATGTCTGTCCTCCTGGCATTTTATCAAACGACATAATTTAGGAATATTGCAGTCCATGATATTCGCTTTGTCAATGTGCAACACTTGTCTACCATGTTTATCTTTCTAATTTCTGGACTTAGCAGCTTGGTAGCCATCTACTCTGGCTGTAGCTTATTATTATATTAGATGTTTGAGATCTGGAAGATGCAGACTTCCTGCAACTTCATTATATAGAATGTATAGGTTCTCCATTCATGTTTTAAGCCTCCATGCATGATGTGCACATAGTAAATAACACTAGTGTTGTCTTTTTTCCAAAATAATAACAAACCTCTGTTAGTGTCTAAAGATTTGGTCACATTATTTACTTATTTAAATCCATTTTAGATATTTTGACTTCTAAAAGGTGTGGACTCTTGAGATGTAATATTTAACAATCTTTTTCTTTTCTGAGTTGAAGTCCCACTCCTTCGCCCAGGCTGGAGTGCAGTGTCACACACGTTCACAGCCACCCCAGCGTCGGCCTTCTGGGCTCCAGCGAGTCTTCTGCCTCAGCCTTCCAAGTAGCCCAGAACTACAGACGCACGCTACCACGCCCAGTTATTTTTTATTTTATTGTAGAGATGAGGTCTCACCAAGTTGCCTGGGCTGGCCTCGAACCAGCGGGTTCAGGCAATCCACTCACCTTGGCCTCCCAAAGTGCTGGGATTACAGGCTGAGCCCCTGAGCCTAGCCCAATATTTAACAATCTCAGTGGACACTTTTCTAGATAGTTGAAGAGCTCTGCTGTTGCAAGCGTTTGTGGAGCAGAATCCTCCCTAGGTAAGCGGGACACTAATGCCTTATCACGGCTGTAATTGAGCACTTCAAGGTGGGATGGTTATTTCTTAGTAACATGGAAAGAAAAATTAGTAACAGAAGGAACTCTTAAAAAAGAAACGGGGCCAGGCGCAGTGGCTTACAGCTGTAATCCCAGCACTATAATCCCAGCAATCCTCCCAGGCTGAGGCAAGAGGACTGCTTGAGCCCAAGAGCTGGAGACCAGCCTGGGCAACATAGAGAGACCTTGTCTCTACAAAAACAAACAAAAAAAAGTCAGCTGGCCGTGGTGGTGCATGCCTTTAGTCCCAGCTACTTGGGAGGCTGAGGGAGGAGGATCACTTGAGCCCGGAAGATCAAGGCTGTGACCATGCCACTGTACTGCAACCTGGGTAACATAGTGAGACTCTGACTCAAAAAAAAAAAGAAGAAGCCAGGTGCAGTGGTACACACCAATAGTCCCAGTTACTCAGGAGGCTGAAGCAGGACAATCACTTGAGATCAGGAGATCGAGGCTGTAGTGTGTGATTATCACGTCTGTGAATAGCCACTGCCCTCCAATCTGAACAACAAAGCTAGACCCTAAACAACAACCACCAAAGAAAAATACTGCTTTAGAAGGATTTCAGTCCTCACCAGATGATACCAGATCACTCACATTATGAATTATAGGTGAACTTTTTAGCCTTTTTAGTTGTCTTTTGTTAACGTGAACACAGTTCTGCATGCTGGCTACTCTGGGCTCTTCAACTAATATTAGACTCAAATTATTTATTTTTATTTTTTTATTTTTTTTTTTGAGTTGGAGTCTCACTCTGTCGCCCAGACTGGAGTGCAGTGGCCGCTCCCGGCCACCGCAGCCTCGACCTGCTGGGCTCCGGCGATCCTTCCGCCTCAGCCTTCCTAGTAGCCGGAATTACAGGCACACACTACCACACCCAGCTGATTTTTTGATTTATTGTAGAGATGAGGTCTCACTGCCCAGGCAAGTCTTGAGCCCACGGCTTCAGGCAATCCACTCACCTTAGCCTCCCAAAGGCATGGGATTACAGGCTGAGCCACCGAGCCCGGCTTAAGTTACATCTATGAGTGGTTCTCTGTTCAGGTTTTAAATCTCAGTGCATGATGTACACATTTTAAATATCATTTACTATCTATGAATGGTGTTACAAAATATATACACTTTAATTTTCTGGCACAGGCCTGCCTGTGTGATAAAACAAATCTAAGGTACTACTCCTGTGTGAGGAGCCTGGCACCATGGCCATACTCTCCTTGCCAGCCACATCTCTCTTACCATCAGCCCCTGAGGGAAGCTTTCAAGGTAGCCACATCTCAACACACTTCCGAGGGTGAGGTGATGAAGAGATGGTTGGTTGAATGACCCATCCAAGAAAAGTACTGAAATGGATTTTGGCGTTGGTCTTTCTCCCTTCTCCTGGGAGCAGAGAAACATTAAGATAAATCTCCAGTTAGCTAGTATTATCATAAGCTAAAAAATATTAAATCGACCACTTACCCTTCTCCCTCCTCATCTAACTTTCCTCAAATTGACTGAACCTGGCTGGGCTAACCTTTTAACTGGGATTGACTGACGTCCTCAAAACAGGTGCGATTTCTTTGAGTTGGGTTGGGAGATACAGAAATGTGTATAAATAAGCCTCTCATTTGATTGGAACAGGATTTTCATGTAGTAAACGTGGTTCTTTACGATGAGAATTGACAGCTGTTCAAAAGCAGGTTACGAAATGGCTTGCCTTGTGTACTTGTGAGGGCTTTTGAGATAGTTTCTTGGCATAGTCACAAAAATATTGGTGACTATCCTGTTAGAACAGGAAATTTTTCTCCCAGCCATTTCATAGTTTGTTTCACAAGATTCAGTTGTCATTGTTGTTCATGTTCCAAGCTATTCTGATTTATGGCTACCTCAATTTTAAGAATTTCAATTCTGTAATTTTCCAGTAATTGAAATATTTTAAGTCATTTGGATCAACTTTTCGATGATTCTAGAATGCGAGGAAAATCACAGAAGAAACAAATACTGATTCTTATTTTATTTTTTGAGTTGGAGTCTCACTCTGTCACCCAGACTGGAGTGCAGTGGCCACTCCTGGCCACTGCAGCCTCGACCTGCTGGGCTCCGGTGATCCTTCCGCCTCAGCCTTCCAAGTAGCCGGAACTACAGGCGCGCACTACCACGCCCGGCTAATTTTTTTTGATTTATTGTAGAGATGAGGTCTCGCCAAGTTCCCAGGCGGGTCTCGAACCCGCGGGCTGAGGCAATCCTCTCACCTCAGCCTCCCAAAGTGCTGGGATTACAGGCTGAGCCACCGAGCCCGGCTGTGATTCTTATTTTAAAAAACCATGGAGCAAACACTAAAGTCAGTACTGAATTAGACTTTAAAAAAAAAAGAAACTTTAAATAAAAACAAGCACAGTAGTGATGTGGAAGAGAGGCTGCCTGGTGCACTTTTTATTGAATTATATTGTTATTTTAATCACCAGTAGACTCTCAGAGCAAGTGTGTACCCTGTCACACTCCATAACAAGAAAAGCAAAGGACACTGGCTTTTATTTTTCTAGCCTGAGTAGAAAATAAGTAATTTGCTACCTGAAAATCACAAAATTTGACTTTTAAAAATGCAAACTTTGAAATGTTAGCAGTGAATATGAAGATATAGACAGTCCCTAAATAGCAAATTTGCTAAGCCTGACAAAACAGGCAACAATGTGCTTTTAAAGTAAGTGAAAGGTAAGAGGATCAATGATACAAAAAGCAATGACGTCATTCAATGAACATTTACTATGTATAAATAACTCTGGTAAGCATCATTTGAGGAACATAACAGTAATTATTATGATTGTTTTTTTGAGTTCTTACTGTATGTCAGGTACCTCACTACTTACTTTACTTGCCATATTTCATTGAAGAAATTAGCCATATTTCATTGAAAAAAGCAAAATCTGTTCCTGCCCTGTAGAAGCTAAATCAAGGTGAGGCAAGGAAGGCAATGGCTCAAGCTTTAAAGTGGTGCCAAAAAACTCAGGGACCTAGATTTTTTCCTGCAATATTTAAAATATTACAATGAATGCAAAAGGTATAGGATAATGTGGAGCAACAGGAACTCTCATTCATTGCTGATGGAAATGCAAAATTGTACAGCCAACTTTAGAAGAAAGTTTGGCTGTTTTTTAGAAAACTAAACATATTCTTACCATAAGATCTTAGCAGTCATGCTTCTCGGTGTCTACCAAAATGAATTGAAAACTTTTGTTCACACAAAAACTGCACACATATATTTATAGCAGCTTTGTTCATAATTGCCAAAACTTGGAAGCAACTAATATATCTTACGGTAAGTAAGTAGATATGATGGGTAGTTATGCATGTCAACTTGACTGGGTCACGAGGTGCCCAGATATTTGGTTAAATTTTACACTGGGTTTGTCTAGGAGGATGTTTTGGGATGAGATTAACATTTGATTTGGTAGACTGAGCAAAGTAGATTGTCCTCCCTAATGTGGACAGGCCTCATCCAGTCTGTTGATGGCTTGAATAGAACAAAAAGGCTAAGAGAGAATTTGCTCTCTTAGCTACCATTGAGTTGGGACATCAGTCCTCTCCTACCCTTGGACTCAAAATCAGACCAGAACTTACGCCAGGGGCTCCCATGGTTTTCAGGCCTTTGGACTTGGACTGGGGCTCCTGTCCAATATCAGCTCTCCTATCCTAGGTCTCAGCTTGCTGACTGCAAATCTTCAAACTTCTCAGCCTCCATAACTGCATGAGCTAATTCCTTATAATCTATTGATTTTCTCCCACCCTCTCTCTATATACTTACGTCTATAAACACATATACATCTATAAACATGTATGTAGACTATACGTATCTCCTATCAAAAAACTCAGACCAATACAATGGAGAAATAAACCATGGTACCTCCAGACAAAAATATTACTCAACACTAAAATGAAATGAGCTATCAAACCATGAAAAGACATGGGGGAAATTTAAATACATATTACTGAATGTAAGAAGCCGATCTGAAAAGACCACATTTTGTATGATTCCAGCTATATGACATTCTGGAAAAAGCAAAACTCTAGAGACAGTAAAAAAAAAAAAAAAGGCCAGGGGTTGCAGGGAGAGAAGGATGAATAATCTGAGCACAGAGGATTTTAAGGCAGAGAAATATTCTGTGTGAGACTATGATGGTGGATACACATCATTATAGATTTATCCAAATCCATAGAATGTATGAGATCAAGAATGAATCCTGATGTACACTGGACTGTGGTGACGATGTGTCACTGTAGATTCACGGACCGCAACAGACTTACCATTCTGGTGTGGGCCGGGGATAGTGGGGGAAGCTGTAGCCGAGTGTCCAGAGGTCAGGGGTGGAAGTGTATATGGGAACTCTACCTTGCACACAATATCGCTGTGACCCTAAAACTGTTCTAAAACATAAAATCTATTTAAAAACCTATGATGGGCCGGGCTCGGTGGCTCAGCCTGTAATCCTAGCACTTGGGGAGGCCGAGGCGAGTGGATTGCCTGAGCCCGCGGGATCAAGACCAGCCTGGGAAACTTGGTGAGACCTCGTCTCTACAATAAATAAAAAAACTAACCAGGAGTGGTTGTGCGCGCCTGTAGTTCCGGCTACTTGGAAGGCTGAGGCGGAAGGATCGCCAGAGCCCAGCAGGTTGAGGCTGCGGTGGCCGGGAGCGGTCACTGCGCTCCAGTCTGGGCGGCAGAGTGAGACTCCAACTCAAAAAAAATGAAAACAAAAACAAAAAAAAACCTACAATGAACACAATGCGAACACTGAAAATGACCATATGCAACTCTGCACTTGCAAAACAACACTGTCTCCCTGGCCTCGTCCTCATCTTGGCTCCGTTGGATCCTGTTTGTGCTGAAAGCTTTGATACTGTGCTCATTGTGGACTTGTTTTTTTTTTTCACATTAATTTTTATTTTGAAGCTCTTGCATTTAAATAGTATTTATTTTGATTAGGAAGTTTTCCAGTGCCTCTTCAGTTTTATGCCCATGACAGACGCCTCGTTTGTCTTACCCTAGTCCTGGCCCTGAGCATGACAAATGTCACACACAGATAATATAAAGTAACAAGTGTTTCATGGCGTTAAGGGAATGGTTAGCGTCTCCAAAGAGAGGCATTTAAGATGATCCCCTGGAGGCATGGAAAGAAAAAATATGTATACTGTATGTATGTAATCTAAGATAATAAAATAAGGCTTACTGAGGGTTAATAGCAGGTTTGATGATGATATAACCCCTTCTTGGTCCACATGTCGGTTCAGTGCATGAGGCACCTAAAGGGATGGAAGGGCCTGACAGTGGGTTTCTAACAGCAAATTGTGGAGTGTTGCAGATCTCATGTGCAGGTAAAGAGTGTTTCTGTACTAACCTGTCCAATTCCAAGTTACGCTTACCAGTTGCACAGCTGGCTTAAAACCTCTGCCGCAATGGACCTAGAGGTGGAAAACAATACTGATGATCCAGTCATAAAGCAATAAAAAATGCCAGTGTGGACACTTTTCCTACTTGAAATACTTAGAATTCTTCATCAAATTATGAGGTTAAAACCTCAACAAACTTACCATTCTGGTGTGGGCTGGGGATAGTGGGGGAAGCTGTAGCCAGGTGTCCAGAGATCAGGGGTAAGGTGCAGTGGCTCATGCCTATAATCCCAGCACTTTGAAAGGCTGAGGCAGGAGGATTGCTTGAACCCAGGAGGTTGAGGCCAACCTAGGCAACAAAGCAAGACCTCGTCTTGACAAAAAAGCAAAAAAAAAAAAAAAAGTTAGCTGGGTGTGGTGGGACACATCTGTAGTCCAGCTACTCGGGAGGCTGAGGCAGGAGGATCTCCTGAGCCCAGGAGATGGAGGCTGCAGTGAACCGGGATCGTGCCACTACCCTCCAGCCTGAACAGCAGAATGAAACTCCAACTCAAAAAACCCAAACAAACAAGTTTCATTAAATCTAACAAGAAGTTTGTCCAGAAGAAAAATTCAAAGTGATCAAGAAGACTGTTTAATAAGACGAGTTTCCCTCCAGGTTTACATCCGTCCACTCTGATTGAGGATGTACTTAACCTAATTTGTTAGATTCTTCTGTTAAATGACCAGCAGCCGGTAGGAGCTCTTTGTCCTCTCCCCCGCCATCTCACGATTAGAGGAGGCAGCTGGTCATTATAATAACGGTCCCCATAGATCATCCCTCCCTGTGACCACGCCTGTTTGCAATGTAATGTCGCTGCTAGTCCTATCAAGAGACAGCGTCCGTTTTTCTGCCCTCTTGAATCTGGGCTGGCCTGTGACTCACCTTGACCCATGGCGTATGTCAGAAGTGATGTTGTACCTGCCTCTCTAGAGCAGCAATCCCCAACCTATTTGGCTTCGGGGACCAGTTTCATGGAAGACAATTTTTCCACGGATGGGGGGGAGGTGAAGGAATGGTTTTTTCAGAATGATTCAAGTGCATGACATTTATTGTGCACTTTACTTCTATTATTGTATGATTTATTTCTATTATTATTACATTGTAATATGTAATGAAATAATTATACAACTCACCATTAGGAAAAAAAAGCTTGGATGGAAGTGGTAAATAAAATAATGGGGGGTCATGTGCAGACTAAAATAAGGGTCGGATTCTGACTTAAAGCCTGACCCCAGATGTTGTTGTACAATCAAAGTATGTCAACTCACTTGCCACTCACCGACAGGGTTTTAATATGAGTCTGCAAGCAATCGATTTATTATGGACTCTGTGCAGTCAAAACTCACTGCTAATGTTAAACTGTATTCGCAGCCTCTCCCCACCGCTAGCATCACCTCCTCAGCTCCACCTCAGATCATCAGGCATTGGATTCTCATAAGGAGCACACAACCTAGAAGCCTCGCACGCACAGTTCACAATAGGGTTCCTGCTCCTGTGAGAATCTAATGTCACCACCGATCTGACAGAAGGCGGAGCTCAGGTGGTAATGCCATTGATAGGAAGCAGCTGTAAATAAAGATGAAGCTTCACTCGCTCACCTGTGGCTCACTTCCTTCTGTGGTTCCTAACAGGCCACGGATCAGTAATGGTCCATGGCCCAGATTTGGGGTCCCCTGTTCTAGAGGCACCTTAGCTTCCACACTCCTCAGACGCTTAAGATCATCATGCTGTGACAAAGCTTAGTCTAGTCTCCTGGGGGATAAGTGCCCACATGGAGCATTCACAAAGGTGCCTCAACTGACAGCGGGTACCAACGACCAGACATGGAGTTGAGGACAGCTTCAGTTAAGCCATCAGACACCTCTACCTGCATGAGACCATCTGAACAATGACCCAGACACCAACAAGCTGAATCATGGAAATTAGTAAACCATTGCTTCAAGCCATTAAGTTTTGGGGTCATCAGGTAACAACAGGTAATTAAAAGAGGTTAAAAATGGAAGCCGGTCTCAGACAGAATTCTTCCACATGTACAGTCTTTTGTAAGAAAATAGGTTTAAGCCGGGCTCGGTGGCTCAGCCTGTAATCCTGCGCCTTTGGGAGGCTGAGGTGAGTGGATTGCCTGAGCCCGCGGGTTCGAGACCCGCCTGGGCAGTGAGACCTCATCTCTACAACAAATCAAAAAATCAGCTGGGCATGGTAGCGTATGCCTGTAATTCCGGCTACTCGGAAGGCTGAGGCGGAAGGATCGCAGAGCCCAGCAGGTTGAGGCTGCGGTGGCCGGGAGCGGCCACTGCACTCCAGTCTGGGCGACACAGTGAGACTCCAACTCAAAAAAAAAAAAAAAAAAGAAAATAGGTTTAAAAACCATTACGCTTTTCTTCTAGGCTTGACGCAGCCTCTGTTCTCTGTCCTCTAGGTGTTTAGAACAACCCCATGCAGGAAAGGATCAGTAAGTTCTCTGGCTGGATCAGGCAACAGTCCTTTCTGAGTGGTGCCAGCCAGGGCCACATGGAGTTCTGTAACTGCTTTGAAGGTGTTGGAGTCCAGCACTCCTTCAGTGCTTATTACTTAGTTCCTGAAGGGTGGTGGTGCATGCATAATCACTTTAGCCGACTACACATCTTGAAAACACTTATTTTCCCAAAGAAAAGCTTCAATCTAAATCCATACACTAATTACAGAACCTTCTAGTGCTGATTTAGAAGATGCTCTTTGGAGCATTTGCAGAATCTGGAGAACGGACTCTTGATGAGGGCTCTTCGTTTCCTGAATATCTGTCTGTCCTAGCCTGGGGATTCCTGAGTGGGGTTTGTGCTGACTCACAGCAACCAGGCGGATTGGCATTAATGAGCACACACGTGTGCGTCCCTGATTTTGTTTCCTCCCTTTCTCCAGGCAGCAGGCTCAAATGTAAGTATAACAGTGCCCTATGCAAGGCTGATAAGCTGTAAAAGGAGAGGAATTCTCCAAGAGAAACAAGCAGGGCTGATGATGGAGGCTGGGGGGATGTCCAGCGACCACCAAGGAAGAGTTGGTAGAAAAGCGAAAAGGCCTGGTCTCACTTTTGACTCCCACTCAATGTGTGTTTTGTTTGCTTTATTTGTTTGTTTGAGTCGGAGTCTCACTCTGTCGTTCAGGCTGGAGTGCAGTAGCAAAGTCACGGCTGCCACAGCCTCGACCTGCTGGGCTCAGGCGATCCTTCCACCTCAGCCTTCCAAGGTGCTAGGACTACAGGCATGGGACACTATGCCCAACTAATTTGATTTATTGTAGAGACGAGGTCTTGCTATGTTGCTCAGGCTGGTCTCAAATCCCTGGGTTCAGGCAATCCTCTCGCCTTGGTCTCCCAAAGTGCTGGGATTACAGGTGTGAGCCACTGCTCCTGGCCCCACTCAATGTTTTAAAATCAGTATTTTCTTTTTTCTTTTTTTTTTTTTTTTGAGTCGGAGTCTCACTCCTTTGCCCAGACTGGAGTGCTGTGGCTGGCACGCACGCTCACGGCCACTCCAGCTTCGACCTGCTGGGCTCCGGCGATCCCTCCCACTCTTCCAACTAGCCGGAACAACAGGTGTACGCTACCACACCCGGCTATTTTTTATTTTACTGTAGAGACGAGGTCTCACCAAGTTGCCCGGGCTAGTCTCGAACCCGCAGGTTCAGGCAATCCACTCGCCTCGGCCTCCCGAAGTGCTGGAATTACAGATGCAGCCACCGAGCCCAGTATTTTCTAATCATCTTTAGACCATGGCACATGCAGTATTTTCCTTTCTGAAGCATTTGCTTTTCTGAAAGGGAAATATTCATAAGATACAGTGGGGAAGAAATACCACTAAGGGGAACTTGTGGTTTCCCCGGTGTGCCTCGGGGCAACAATGGGAAATTTGGCTATTTGTTTTTTTTTTAAAAGCCCTTTTTTATAGTGTATACTGTGTATATATTTACTTAAAGTAAATGAAAGTGTTGACAGTTTCAGTAATCTGTGGGAAAAATTTCAGTACCCCTTGAGATCACACGAGCATGTCCAGGGCTGTCTCTGTACTCAACCATATTTAACCACCAAAAAAAAAAAAAAAAAAAAAAAAACCTCAGTAGGAATAAGTAGAGGAGTGTAAGAAAGGAGACAAGGGGAATTTAAAGTTGCATATTTTAGAATAATGATTGTTTTCTTGCTTCCATAAACTCTACAAATTAGACACTATAGCATAAGCAGCTGCTCATGGGTTGAATGAGAAGAGTTAATTGAAAAACTACCATTCCCAATTAAATCAGGAGCAGAAATCTCCCAGGTTGCCAAATTAGTTGTCTCAAACTAGTTGGGTCAAAATAAAACTCTGTCGCAAGGCCAAGGATGGAAACTGCATATAATGAATGACTGCTGTGTTCCAGAGAGTTCTATATCCCACCTCGTTCCCTTCAGCATACTTTTGTCTACATAGGCTTTCCAGTCTCCCATCTTAAAACCAAAAACCCAAAACCTAAAACCCAAAGCTTGAAACCCAAACCAAATCAAAACAAAAAGCTTTCTTAATTCCCTTCTCCCCCCACCCCCCGAGGTTCTGCCCCATTTTTTTCTTCTTATGACATCAATTCTTTTTAGAATAATTCCATACCGGTTGCCGTCACATCTTCATTTCCCAGCCTCAATTCAACAACCATGAAAACTGCTCTTGGGACAAGGTCTCCAAAGTACTCCTTGCCAAATCCGTTGGCCAATTCTTTATGTTCTTCTTGTTCAACCTCTCAGCAGCTTTTAGAACAGTTGACACTGCCCTTCGGAAAACACTCTCTTTTCTTGGCTTTGGAGACACCAAACCCTTCCAGCTTGCCTGGATTCTGGCTTCTCCTCCCTGGCACTCTTCTGTTTTCTTTACCACTCTCCAGCTACACTTGCCTTCTTTCTGTTTCTAAAATATGGCAAGCTTGTTCCTCCAGCCCAGTGCCTTTGCACAAGCTGTTCCCGCTGTCTGGTTGCCACATGGAGGTTCCTTCTCTTCGTTCAGCTCAAGTAACATGACTTCACAAAGTCCCTGAGCTCATAATCTAAAGTTCCCCCTAAGTTCCTCCTTCCCTTTTTGTTTTATGATTTTTCATGCATGTATTTCTATCTTAAATCCCTATTTGTGAAGCTGTTTACCGTTTTTCTTTCACAAGGATGTGAGCTCCTTGTTAGCAGACACAATAAGTGTGGCTACCCAAGATCCACACCATGACAGCCAGCCTCCAGGATGGCTTTCTTGCCTCCTGCCTTCTTGCCCTTGGGTCTAATTTCTTCCTACAGTGAATCAGGACTAACTTCTGTGACCAATACAATACTAAGCGAGTGACAGCATGAGACTTTCTGACTTGGTCTCTTGATTGCTTCCTTTGGGGGAAGCCAGTTGGGAAAAGTTGGGACTTCCAGCTTGGGGGACAAGTTGGGGATTCCTTTGGGGGAAGATAGTTGGAACTCACGAGTGAGATCACTCAAGCAGCCCTCAGTGGGTTAGGGTTAGGGTTAGGGGGAGAAACAAAGACTTTTGCTGACAGCACAACTTTCTGACTCTGTGACTGAGTCATTTTAAAAGCAGATCCTTCAGGCCCATTCAAGCCTTTTGTTGACTTCTGACTGCAACCTCATCAGAGACTCCCAAGCCAAGCCACAACTGCCAACCACTCTGGTTCCAAATTCCTGATCCACAGAAACCATGACAGAGAATAAATGAGTATTGTTGCTTTAAGCCATCAAGTTTTTGGTGGTTTGTTATACAGTATTAGATAATCAATGTAAATACTGGCTGGACATGGTAGTTTATGTCTGTAATCCCATCTCTTTGAGAGGCTGAGGTGGGAGGATTGCTTGAGCCCAGGAGTTTGAGACCAGCCTGGGCAACACAGCCAGACTTGTCTCCACAGAGAAAATCAAAGAATTAGCCTGGCGTGGTGGTGCACGCCTGTATTTCCAGCTACTTGGGAAGCCTGAGCCCAGGATCCTGAAGCTGTAGTTAGCCACGATCATGCCACTGCCCTCTAACCTGGTCAACAGAGTGACACCCTGGCTCAAAAAAGAAGAAAAAGAAAGAAAGAAAAGAATGCTCAATCTAGACCCTGAATTCCTGCTTGTCACTTAACCATATTTGGTTTCAGCATGAATCCACATAATGTCCATCAGCCTATCAGAAGTATTTGTTGAGCATGTGCCATGTGGCAAGCACTTTGCTAAGCTGGAGATGCAGAGCTGGACACTGCTCTCAAGAAGCTCTTGATACTGTTTGTAAGGCAAGACAATAACTATTTGAGTGATTTTTTTAAAAGCATGTGAAAAGTTGGCAACATACAATAGAAATTTAAGGGATGTTGATTTCAGAGGAAAGCAAGAGATCATAGAGTTTGATTCACATGAGGAATTTTCTTTGTAGAGATGGGCATGGACCTACATGTAAGCAGAGCCTAGATCCAGAATATTTGTTGTTCTCAGACTTTAGAATGCCTCAGAATTACCTAGAGATTGTTCAAACTTAAAATTTCTGGACTCTGAGAAATCTCTAGAGTTTCTGATTCAGTTGGCCTGGGATGGAGGTCCAAGAATTTCCATTACTTTTTTTTCTTTTTTTTAAGTCTGGGTCTGGCTCTGTCACCCAGACTAAAGTGCATGGCATGATCGGAGCACATGGCTCACTGCAACCTTGACTTCTTGGGCTCAGGCAATCCTTCTGCCTCAGCCTCCCGAGGAGCTAGGACTACAGGCATACAGGCACGTGTCACCATGCCCTGCTAATTTTTATTATTTTTTGTGGAGATGACGTCTCAGTATGTTGCCCAGGCTAGTCTCAAACTAGCAATTCTCCTATCTTGGCCTCCCCAAATGCTGGGATTGCAGGCGTGAGCCACCACACCCAGCCTAGAATTTGCATTTCTAAACAAGTTTCCAGATGATGCTGAAGGATGTTGGTCCAAGGGCCTCACCTTGAGAGCCATACTCCTCTAGATGCCTGCTACTAGAGTGCGGTCTACGCATCATCATCAGCAGCAGAATCTTCTGAAACCTTGTGAGCAATGTAGGCTCTCAGGTTCCACCCATACCTACTAACGCAGATTCTGCAAGTTAACAAGATACCCAGGTGATTCATGCACACATGAAAGCTTGAGAAGCTCTGCTATTAAGAGGAGAGATGTGTTATGCTCTCTTTAGTAAGCTGAACAGGAGCTGGGTTTACCAGGCTCATCCGAGGTCAGGCACGGCCTGTGTGTATGCGAGAATGCTTCTCTATGGTCAGCCCATTTGGGTTTCATTGATTTTCTCGGGCCGACTTTTTTTTTTTTAACTCATTGATTTTTGCTGCAGCCTGAGCCCTCCTCATCAGTTCTCTGCAGGTAATTTCAATTCGTTTTGATTCATGTCCTCACCAGCCTGGCATTTCTCTACCAGCACCTGGCAGCACAAGTAATTGTGCTTGCCCGGGAGTGACTGGATATGATACAACCGTGGGAAACTGCAAAAGGTCAAGGGGCTACTGCCCTGTGTAAAAATGGAGAGGCCCGGATGCCTTCTGGAAAGCCCGGCAGCCCAGTGATGTTTAGGCTGTTCGCTAAATGAGAAGCGGGTGATGAAATGAGTCTGTAGCAATGCTTTGAACGCAACTGAAAAAGCCTATGCTAACTCGAGGCGAATGGGCTGTTTTCCATGGGTGATTATGAGACAGATATGGTGACATCAGCTGTTCTTATGTTCAGTCCAAGGAATTTTATCTTGTGCCTTTTGTGCTCACACGAAGGCCAAGCCACTCCCATGAAACAGAGGAGGCCATTGTGTCTGCTCTGTTCTGTCAGTACACAGGGAGAGACCCGTTCTTACAATCTTTGTGAAAAGACCCGTTTTACAAACCCATGTAAAATTTGTTCTTCTCTGTTTTGTGGGTCTTCACATTTTATCCCATCTACTGCAATCACACGTTAGCTACACTCTTCTGGTAGACAAGCTTCCTCTTTCCCCCTCTTTCTTCAACAGTTATTTAGCAAACAATATCTGTCTTTGGATAGACACAGATGAAGAAGACAACCCTTTTTCTCAAGGAGAGTAGCCACACTTGTCTTCAAAAACTGCAAAATAGGGTGCTATGTGTTGTATAAACACTCCTGAACTTACATACTCATTCAGTTCCCTTAGTTAGGGGTTCATAGACTTTCTCCGTTCACAGTAACCAGTAATGTTTTCATGGTACTCCAAGCCTAAAGAAATATCTATCAGTTCTGCTTATTAAGCAGTTAGGTCTAAACAACTTAATAATACCCGTGTTCTATAAACTCAATGCACATTTAAATAAATACAGAGTGAAAGGAAAAAAAATTCTCATACAAAAAAATTACAAATGGGATGGGTACACAAGTTGGGAACTTCCCAAGTTCTAAAATTTTGGAAGCAGATGGCATACCACTCTCCCTCACGTTCTGTTTCATGTTGAATTTTGTAACCTAGTGTTAAAACTGTGAACTAGTTGAAGCTAGCAGTTCCTACAATGCCTGGCACTTATGGAGCCCATGGAACCTCTGTAAATTTGCAGGGTACCCCAGGGAACATGAGGTCTTATGCTAATATTGAAAAAATACACAACTTAAAAATTCCCAGAGCCCCATAGACTCAGTCTCCTTATAAACTCAAATTTATCAAATCACTTCCCAATAAACAAATGTAGTTAAAAATGGCATCCTTTTCCCGCCACCGAAGTTACTGAGATTCACTATTTCTATCCAATTCAAGTTTTTACCCATCTTACATGTTCTACTATTCCAGAGTAAACAGTTTTGTTGGTTCAGAATTTTTTTCTGTCATAAATTTATGTATTGTGATATACATATAGTAAAAAGAACAAGAGTTCTTTCTTTCAGCAAGTGTCAATTTGCTGGACTTTTACATAAGTGTATACTGTTGACATTTACACTGGATAAGTTTTTGTCATGGGGAACTGACTTGTGCGATACACGACATTTCGCGGCATCCCTGGCCTCTCCCCTCTGGGTGCCCACAGCAGGCCCACCCAGTCATGACAGCCCAAAATGTCTCCGGCATTACTAAATGTTTCCTGGGGGCAAAATCACCCTCAGTTGGGAAGCACCGGTCTACACCCTTGTAACCACCACCCTAAGGTTGTCAGATGTAGCAAATAAAAATACAAGATAGCCAGTTATATTTCAATTCCAGATAAGCAACAAATAATTTTTTATGTCAGCATGTCCCAAATATTCAACTGGATGTCCTGTGTTTTATCTGGCAAGCCTACACCACCCTGATCCAGATAGAGAACATTTCCAGAACCACGGAAGATTCCTTTGTGTTCCTTCTCCATCAGTCAATACCCACACACCAGGGCAGCCACTGTTTTGAATGTTCTTGTGAAATCCACGGCAACACTTTTTTTTTTTTTTTTTGAGTTGGAGTCTCACTCTGTCACCCAGACTGGAGTCAGTGGCTGCTCCCAGCCGCCGCAGCCTAGACCTGCTGGTCTCTGGCGATCCTTCCGCCTCAGCCTTCCAAGTAGCCAGAATTACAGGCACGTGCTACCACGCCCGGCTGATTTTTTGATTTATTGTAGAGATGAGGTCTCGCTGCCCCGGCGGGTCTCGAACCCACGGGCTCAGGCAATCCACTCACCTCAGCCTCCCAAAGGCGCGGGATTCCAGGCTGAGCCACCGAGCCTGGCTCACGGCAACACTTCTTAACAACCCCATTCTCTGTTGCCCGAGTTTTTTCTCCTCTGAAAAAACTCAAAGCCTCTTCCTTGCTTTGCTTAAAGAATGTCCTAGACCAGCCCCATGTACCTTTTCAGTTTCCCTCCCTGCTTCACTCCCTGAGACTTGAGCCACCTTGTTTTGCTCTTTCTGCCCTGGTGATTGTCTCCACAGAAATGAGGAACTGAGAACGGATCCCTCAAGCAGTTATCATCTCACATTCCTGTTGCCTCTCTCATTCTTTTCCTGCTACACATTTTCTGGATTCTGCATGACCACAAAACTGAGAACTAGGCTGACGAAACCTTCTTGGTCGGGAAGAGAGGGCTCTGGAGGACATCCTTGGGAGACGGTCCTCACCAGTCCATAGTGGCTCTCAGGGTTGGCATCATCTCTGGAATGACGTAGCTTCTCCCCCACCTCAGTCTCTTGAGCCTTTCTTCTTGCTTTGACTTTGGGATGGGCCTAAAGGACAAGCGTCAGTGTCCCTCATTCTGGAACAGGAACAGGCCTCAAGCCTCCTCTCTGTGTTGGGGCCTACCATACACTCTCATTGTATGATATTTACTCACATGCTGAGTTATTTTGTTTTTCTGTTAATGCAAAAAGGTATTTTGCCAGTCACATTTTGAAGATGGCTAATGGAACAATTTGGGTAGGGCTGAATTTGCAGAAATCAAGTGAGGGAGATGTCATGAACTAGCTGATTTTGACACCAAGAGGTAAGTCAGGATCTTTGCTTGGGTGGATGTGAGTCAGGGAAGTTCCCAGAAAATGGGATGCTTGAACCAAGATTCTGACCTCCGTTTTTGCTAAATGGTTGTGACTGAAGAAGTGTGTTCTAAATCGAGTCTAGAAAGTTTAGAGAAAGCCGGGCTCGGTGGCTCAGCCTGTAATCCCAACACTTTGGGAGGCTAAGGTGAGTGAATTGCCTGAGCCCGAGGGTTTGAGACCCGCCTGGGCAACTTGGCGAGACCTCATCTTTACAATAAATCAAAAATTAGCCGGGCGTGGTAGCAGGCCTGTAGTTCCGGCTGCTTGGAAGGCTGAGGCGGAAGGATCGCCAGAGCCCAGCAGGTTGAGGCTGTGGTGGCCGGGAGCGGCCACTGCACTCCAGTCTGGGCGACAGAGTGAGATTCCAACTCAAAAAAAAAAAAAGAAGTTTAGAGGAAAGGTAAATATTTCAGAATGGGTTCTGGGAGAAGAAGAGGGAGGGGCGGGGTTTATATTTGGGCAGAGGAGATGGGTTGATGGGCAAGGTAGGGATACAGGGGTCTAGAAGGTGGGGACTTTAACATTTTCTGTGGTTCACAGGGAACCATCAGAACCTGGTTAGATTTTCATTTTAGACAAGTCACCCTAGTGGCTCTGTGGAGGTGAACTAGAGGGGAGGGCCAGTTAGAAGACTTGTAATTGAGGTCACAAGGGTCAGTCATTCACCTCTCAGTGTGAATTTCTACACACCCTTGCGTCCCTCCAAAGTTCTAGATGGCATGAGCAGTGAGGAGAGAGGAATTTTACTGAGGCAGTGAGAAGACAGTAGAACATTTTGAGGTGGCACAACATTTTGAGGGAACATCTTGAGGGAATTCAGGCTTGGTGGAGTGGTGTGTCTTACTCAGTGTGCCTCACGGCAGGAGGGCTGTCTCCAGCCATTTTCTGCAACTGAACACATGGAAGTCGGGGCAGAGAGACGGGTGGGATTTAAGAAAAGTGGAAGGGACAAAGATGACTTATGTGTTTGTGTGGAGTAGGTATCAGCCACAGGGATGGCTGTGCCAGTAGGGACTGTCCCAGGCTCTCAGAATCCAGGGTTACAAAGGTGTGACATCTCTGGAACATTTGTTCTTGTATTTATCAACGTGTCCAGGAATGAGAGATTAAGAGAACAAATAGTTTGAAGATTAAGTAATCAAGCATTCTGTCGTGGCAGTCCCTGTGGTGCCTCGTTTGATCAGTTTAGTAGAAGCGAGAGACAGTAGTTTACAACTGCAAAGCATAAAAGCTGCTCTCCCAGAAAGGGTCTGAGTTCCTGGTAGAGGAATAGTGAGCTTGCAGGCTGGAAAGGTCACAAAGGGAAGTTAACCCATAGCATGGAAAACTAAAAAATGATTGTTACATCCCTTGTCATGGGTCTAATTTGTTTAAAATCAAATCCATCTGTTCATTTCACACTCTTTGTTCCACTTCCTTGCTGCAATCCACAGTGGATTACTCCGTTACTTTAAAAACTGGCTGCACTTACAATAAACTAATAACTTATTTTGTGGTTAACTGCGTCAAGATATTCTGGAACATGACCAGCATTCTCTCTCTCTCTCTCTCTCTCTCTCTCTCTGTCTTTTTCTCCCTCTGAGACAGTGAACATCTTAGTGCAGCACATTGACCGGGGAAATCCTTTAAGTCTCCCTCACAAAACATACTGTTTACAGCTCTGATGTGACACAGGTAGGGAAAAGGTTCCTGTCACTCCCCAGGCCTTCCTGTCACTACTCAAATAACCTGCTGCAAATGCCATTGCGTCTCCCATGGGCCATACATTACAAAGGACTTCTTGGCTCAATTGATTCCATTTATGATCTCCAAATCTTAATTTCAAATGAAGCTTGCTCCTTTTCAGGAAAGAATTATCTTCTGTGCAATAAACCAGAGTCCCCCGAGGCGTTCATTTGAGATGCATCAATTCCCCTAAGGTTCCTACCCCATTAAAATATGTACAGTATTTCTGGTTAACTGATGGATCATTGGAAAAATGGGATTGCATGCAAGCTATAATTCAAAGAAATGCGCTTGGGACTGTGGGCCAATCCATTCATAGGAACATTTGTTGATTGGGAAAATATTTTATTTTTTTGGCTTAATCCTCTGCCAGACCACACAAACTAGTGAAGGTTGTTATTTTTGATTTGTTGGACCTAATACTGAAGACGGAGCAGCAATGGAATTTGTGATTTTGTCACTGCTTCTGATTAAGAAATGACTGGCTGGCATTTAAACACAGTTGGAGTTGTACAATCTACGGATATTACCATTTTTTTCCCCCTTGTTAAGTGCAAGTTAACAAGGCTAGATGTTATCATGTATTCATTTCTGCCTTGTTCTGAAGGGCCAAACGTTTTGGAAATATTGTATTTATTAAATTAGATATAAAAATGGCAAGCGGTTTAAGCTGAGGAGTGGGTGTTGAAAGATCCCAGCACACACACTTATAGTAATTTTACATTTTTCATTACTGAGGTAATTTAAAAATTCCTTAGGGCTGAATTATAGTAAAATTTTATGTATCCTTATACTAAGCATAAACTAATTTTCTTTCCCACTGGACAGTGCTAATTTAAATAGGAAATATTTTTAATTCTATCTCATTTATTCATATCATGAAAAATTGCAAGCCTTAATAACTGTATTCAATATTATTTCGCTCTAAATAGCCTTAGATTTAGTAATGAATAGGCATTTTTTTTGGTCTCACCAATGGCCTTTATTAGTTCACCCTTAATTCTTTGGTTCCCTCAGAAAAATTATAGGGTCTCTACTTCTTGTATCTAAGTTCATCAAGGTTATGAAAATGTGCCCCTAAATGTTTTTCTTAATTTTGAGATTGAGGAATACTTGAAATACTGTGTAATCTTGGACAAGTCCTTAACTTATCTTTATCTATGAAAGACATTTAATGAGTCAAATTCTCTCCCTTCCAGTTCTTAAAGTATCAAGCAAAACACTCAGTGATGCCCTTTGACTCTTCCGAGCCCAGTGGGTGCCATTTTGTGTATTTTAGTTCCAGGGGTGCTAACTTTAGGGTTCTGTTACTTATGGAAAGGGAAGTGAATTTAGCACGCAAGGAGTGGTACAGAATCTGTTTAAAAAAACCGTTATATCTAGAAATGACACGAAGGAACCGAGTGCATCCACTCGCGGAGCAATCATATTCTGGAATGACTTGAACATTTGGAAGTTATTCCCAAGAAACATGCAGTGACAGAGGAAAGGAAGAGGGATGTTGGACAGCGAATGCTATGCCCAGTGCGAAGCTGGTTCCATGTGATACCTGAGACCTGGCGGAGAGTCTTCATATCTCAGGGAGTGGCTTGGGCAGAGGGAGCAGAGCATCCATTGCTAGCCTGGAAGGAGGCGGAGATGGAGAACGATAGGCACAGACCCCATGCCCGACTGATTTTTTAAATTTGCTGTAGAGATGAGGTCTTGCAATGTTGTCCAGGCTGGTCTTGAACTCCTGGACTCAGGCGGTCCTCTCGCCTCAGCCTCCCAAAGTCCTGGGATTACAGGCGTGAGACACAGGCGCTCGGCTACTAAATTTTCATAGCTTATAAGACTTCGAGTGAAGCTTTGTATTAAAGGTTCATTCCCATGCTTTTTTTTCTCCCCCACAACGTGTCATTGCAGTCCTTAGAGAATCCTTATGGATATGTATTTGGTGTCCAATCTACACCTTTCACCCCACACCTACCCCAGGGGTGTTCAAACCTAGCTATGCAGCAGAATCAGCCATGCTGACTCCTGGGGTCTACTCAGAACTACTCAATTGGAACCTCCTAGGGTGGGAGTGCATGGATAGTGACTGGTTTATACCAGAGAGTATTAGCATTTTAGTTAAGAAACTCTCCTTCTGCTCAAGCGGTGTGTATGGAGGATTCTCAGAGTCCCAGCTCTGGATACTTTGAGATGAAATACACTGTGTCTTCAAAATAAGCCTTCAGGATGAGAATAAATATGGATGATAAAGTTTCAGATCCTGTAACCGGCTAGCAGAAGAGATCGCTTGAGACCTTGCTGGGACCCTTCACTTTTCTATCTCTTGGGCAGACCTCCCCTGCAAACTTTCTCCTCAGAACCAGCAAGCCTGGGTGATCTGCATAAACCAACCCTGCAGATCGCAAGGTTTAAAAATTTCCACGCCAACGCTTGTTCCCTTTTCTCTTTGAGGTGATCTTTTTTGCCTACTGTTACGCATACCTGATATGAAATGAGCTCAAAAATAAAGCATCATAAAACGACTTTTTTAGATGCATCAGAGATATCAGCAAATAAAACAGAGACTTCCCAAAACTTCTGGAGACTAATCTAGCCCAGAGAGGTGGGAGGTGCCTCAATGTTTACTAATCTGTAAAGATTAGGTGCTTCCGAATCTCCAGGAAGTGATCTGTTTAACCTTCCTCCTCTTTTTTCCCCCACAAGTTTTATTTAACAAAATCCTAACCCCTCTTTCCCTTCTTTCTTTCCTTCCTTCCTTCCTTCTTTCTGCCATTTCAGGCTGAAGTTCTTTGAAGACAGATATTACTTAGAAATGAGGCTCACAAGATGAACCAGGAATTCCGCATTTCCCTCCGACACATACTCTGTTCTTAATCCCTTCCCATGGACTCCTGTAACCCCAAGGCTCACTCCAGCCTCCTTATACCAGGCATGAGTGTAAAATTACCCTAATGTTGGAGGAATCATTACAGCATAGATGTGTGTCCAAAGCACGGCTGTCTCTATCTAGTCTCTAGATGCAAATCATCTAGATGCAAATACTGTTTCCACGTTGGTCTGCTCCAGTAGAACTACTTGAGGAAAGCTGAACTGAATCTCGGTTATTTATTTTCCTGGGCTGTTTAACTCTATCTTAGCTGTTCTGTTTCTCACCTCAGTTTACTTGTGGAGGTGGTTTGTTCCCTCTTTCTTTAAAAGCAGCATTCTGGCCACTGTGGCCACAGCATTTTGCAATGTATCTGTTTACATACCTATCTTCTCCACTAGACTGCGAAATCCCCAGCAGGAGGGATCCTATCTTGGTCATCTTTGTAGCCTCAGGACTTTCCTGGCCTGCACAGAGTAGGTCTTTCTTTTCTTTTCTTTTTTTTTTTTTTTGAGTTGGAAGTCTCACTCTGTCACCCAGACTGGAGTGCAGTGGCCGCTCCCGGCCACCGCAGCCTCGACCTGCTGGGCTCCAGCGATCCTTCCGCCTCAGCCTTCCGAGTACTACCACGCCCGGCTGATTTTTTGATTTATTGTAGAGATGAGGTCTCGCTGCCCGGGCGGGTATCGAACCCGCGGGCTCAGGCAATCCACTCACCTCAGCCTCCCAAAGGCGCGGGATTACAGGCTGAGCCACCGAGCCAGGCCTAGGTCTTTAATAAATTAATTTTTAAAGAAAAATCCTTGAGTCGGTATAATGATTAGGTTTTTCTTTAATCAGACTTTTCCCTCCCTTCTCTTGTCTATTCTTTCTAAATCTTTCAGATTGAGTGTGTGTTATTTATGAAATGTGAACAAAGAGTTAGATAAAAATGAATGTTTCCATTTAATTATATGAAAACATTTCTGCTGCTATGTTAAACGGTTAGCTTTTTCAAAACAATGGAGGCAAAGCATAAATCAGTGTGGCAAGCATGTTTTGCAATGTTTATGTTATTTTTTGAAATGCATTTGACTGTCCACATGCACATGAACCTCCTAGATAGCATCTCTATTTGTTAACCAAAGGGCAGCAACCTGTTGCACTGTCTGTCTTCTTCTCTCCTTTTTGTTCCTTCTTCCCAACCTTCCCTTCCCCGCCACTTAAAAATGACTATCTTAGTCCTAACTCTGTAAGCAGAAATTATTGAACGCTAATCATTTCTGGTCAGCAATTTAAGAGACATTTAAGTCACCGATATATATGTGATTCCCCCTTTCACTGCAATTTCCAGAGAAAGTGCTACAAAGTGATATGTGGCAATAACAAATTCAGAAGGAAGGGAATATGAAATTCAGCGAGCAGCGTGAATGATTTGCTGTTAGCATGGGGTCCAATAACACTACAAAGCTATAAACTCTGTCGATCTAGATTGCCCAGTTAGGTGGCAGAGATGCAATTTGTCTTTTCTGAAGCCGCCTGCTGCTTGCTAGCTCCATCTCCTGTCACAGCCTATTAGCTCCCCAAGAAAATTGGTGGGAAATTGCCTGCAGATTGTAGGAAATTGCATCTCCAGGCCCTGGAAAAAATGTAGGATAGCACAACACTGACCCTCCCAGAGCAGCTATTAATACAGCAAAAACTGACCTTTGACTTTCCGGGAAACGACTTTGCTATTTGCTGCATAAAGACTGTATTATATGTAGCTGAAGAAGAGTGCAAATGATTATCCTAGTGAGGCTCACAGCCAACCTGCCTTTGAAAGCTTAAATATTACTTAGATTCCCCCCCACTTCTCTCTTTTTGGTTTATTTGTTTGTTTTAGCTGGAGAGGGTTTGAGTGTTGGGCCTCGGCAGGGAGAAGGCAGTCTGGTTGGCTTGTTTTTGAAAGCACCTTTTCCTTGAGTTAAAAAAGAAACAAAGTAAGTTATCTCAAGGAAATGTTCACGGACCTCGAAAGCAAAAACCCCAAAAGTCAATCTTTCAGAGACGAGATGAAAAAACAAAGATGAGCGCAGTGGAGTAGTGTTTTGCTTCCTCCTCTGTTCTGCTATGCGTACATCTGGGGCTCCCCCATCCCCCAGTTGCGTTTTATAATTCTACAATTCTGTCTGGTTCTACTCACTTCTGAATTATTTCCTTTCTAGACCATCCTCAGAAGTTCAGACATCAAGATAATTCAGTGTTCCGCGGGGGTACATATTGTGCATATGTTAAGCGTCATTAACTTTATGTTACAAAAAAATAAAGATCCTGACATGGTATTTACAGGCTTGCGTTTCTCTCTGGAAGGGTCTGAGCTCCCATTTATGAGCGATGTTTTTGAAAAGGAAGAACACAGCAGCTCTGCTGCTCCTGCACGGGTAGGATACCCCTCACTGCTGCTGTATCCTAAATAGTGTCCCCTTGGCATCAGCTCCATCCCCCTTCCATCACTGGGTCATTTACTTGCGGTGCCTTTGGGAATGAATTTGAAATGAGACTGGAGGGTGCAGATCATCATTGCTACAAAGCAGTAGGCTGCAAACCATGTTGACGAGGGGGCACCCACTCAGGGAAAAATAATTCCAATGGTAGCTCCAGATTTATACATCACAGAGAGCATTGCCCGTTCATTCTTATGCTCATAATTTAGGGTGAAAATTGCTCTCAGTTTTGATATACTGGCTTCTCTTTCCTCATGAAGTGCAATGTCACACCCTATATTATTTGCACAGATGGAAAAATAGCTGAACGAGACTCCTCTCAGCTTTTCCAGAGTCCAGAGGCTTGCTTTTTCTTTTTATCTTTTTCTTTCTCTCTCTCTTTCTTTCTTTTTCTTTTTCTTTCTTTCTTTCTTTCTTTCTTTCTCTTCTCTCTCTCTCTTTCTTTCTTTCTTTTTCCTTCCTTCCTTCTTTTTCCTTCCTTCCTTCCTTCCTTCTTTCCATCCTTCCTTCTTTCCTTTTCTTTTCTTATTTCTTTATTTCTTTTTCTTTTAGAGACAGGTTCTTGCTCTGTCACCCAGGCTGGAGTGCAGGGGCACAGACACAGCTCAGTGAAGCTCCAAACTCCTGAGCTTAAGCAATCCTCCTGCGTCAGCCTCCCGAATAGCTGGGTCCCCAGGTGTGTGTCACCACACCCAGTCAGAGGTTCTCTTTGGATCTGCTGCATTCTTATATTTAGTTCTTGCTTCTAGAAAGAAAAAATACTGGACGCTGTGCTATATTAGAGAGCTCTGAATTTAGCCTGAGAATTTATGAAATTTTATATGGACTCTGATTCTCTAGCTGTGTGATCTTAGATACTTTTTTAAAAACATTTTGGGCCTCAGTTTCATTATCTGAAAAAGGAATGTTAAGAACCCTTCCAGATTTTAAATTCCATGGTAAAGGGTAAGAAACTTAAGGAGGGCTGAAGGTAAGCTGGTGATTCTAAGTCAGGGCCCCTCATCCTGCTGCCTGCCTGTTTCTTGTGCTTGGCCAAAGAATGTATTTTGGAGTCTATGAGCACCCAACATGCAACTTGCTAATTTACAAATTATTACATATCAAGTGAATACTTATAACTATGGAAGAACGCCAAGGAGTTCTCAAGAAATGGCCTGTCAGAGTGAGTGGACTTTGGATAGTAGAAGGCCTGTCACAAGAGGACAGCTGGGGTGTGAAAGTTAGGTGTAGAGTTGGTCTAGATGGCCCCATGTTACAGAATCTAGGAAAGAATATCACAAGAGATCCTGCTCACCTCAAAAACATATATCAAGTGAAAGAAGCCAGGCACGCAAAACAAAACAAAACAACCCCCCCCAACACACACACAAAAACGATATTGTGTGATTCCATCTATATGAAAGACCCAGAAGAGGTAAATCCATAGAGATACAAAACAGGTTAGTGGTCGTCATGGGCTGGGGCTGGGGTCATGGGGAGTGACTACTTAGTGGTACTGTTTTCCTTTTGGAGAAATGACTGTGTCGGAATTAGATAAGATGACAACTGGACATCATTGTGAATGTTTTAAATGCCACTGAATTGTATACTTGGAACTGATTCATTTTATGTTATGTGAATTTTCTTTCTTTTCTTTTCTTTTTTTTTTTTTTTGATTTGGAGTCTCACTCTGTTGTCCAGACTGGGCAGTCCCGACCTGCTGGGCTCCGGCGATCCTTCCACCTCAGCCTTCCCAGTAGCCGGAATTACAGGCATGCACTACCATACCCGGCTGATTTTTTGATTTATCGTAGAGATGAGGTCTTGCCAAGTTGCCCAGGCAGGTCTCGAACCCGTGGGCTCAGGCAATCCACTCACCTCGGCCTCACAAGGCGCAGGATTACAGCCTGAGCCACTGAGCCTGGCTGAATTTTATTTCAATAAAAGCATGAGATCTAGTTAAACTGATAAATGAACAAATGCAAGAAGATATAATTACTTAAAATTTTAGATGGAGACTTTAGCCCAGGCAGTATAGCTCTTGCCATAATACAAACCGTCCGGTATACTTTATTTCCATTTAATCTTTTTTTTTTTTTGAGTTGGAGTCTCACTCTGTCGCCCAGACTGGAGTGCAGTGGCCGTTCCCAGCCACCACAGCCTCGACCTGCTGGGCTCCGGCGATCCTTCCGCCTCAGCCTTTCGAGTAGCCGGAATTACAGGCGCGCGCTACCACGCCCGGCTGATTTTTTGATTTATTGTAGAGATGAGGTCTCGCAGCCTAGGCGGGTCTCGAACCCACGGGCTCAGGCAATCCACTCACCTCAGCCTCCCAAAGGCGCGGGATTCCAGGCTGAGCCACCGAGCCCGGCTTCCATTTAATCTTTGATCATGACGATGATGATGTAAGAAATGAGTGGATATTCTGATTTCACAGAACCCTAAATAACTTCACAGCTTCCAAGGCTAATTCAAAAGCCGATTTTAAGATATTTCGATTTTCAGATGATTTATGAGCACCAGTTTTCCTACAAACTCCTTTAAAACTCAATTTAGGTGCCACATCTTTTCTGAAAAGTTTCCGATCCTTCCAACTCAAAGAGATCTCAGCCTTCTCTGAATGAATGGCATTTATCGACTCTTTTAGGGCTTTACTCATTTTCTACCTTGGGTTAGGGTTGTTTATTTTTTAGGCAGGCCTGATCTCCCCTACTTGAGGCCAGAATCAAATTCTCCTCAACTTTGTATTCCCACCCCCACCCCCACACCAGGGCAGTATGTGCTCAGGAAACATTTGTGCTTTTGCTTTTGTTTTCTTCTCTACCTGAAATGCTCCTTGTAGGAGAGTCCCACAGCAGTCTTTTCCCCTCCTTTCTACTTAGCTGCTGAATTTTCTTTCTTTCCCTTTTTTTAGGAATCCACTCTTTCCCCATTTTCAGTCCCTATGATTCAAGTTAGGCTGAAAGTCTCCCCTGTCTGTACGCTATCCCTGCAACCATCTCCATGGGTGGGCTTATAGACAGATTCCGGATCTGAGACCCTTTCTACAGAGATTGAAGATCTGAGCCTGTTTAAACCCGGAGCTGCAGGTGACCATTTGCCATGGTGTGGGAAAAGCCTGCCTGGGAATTAAGCCAACGTGAAGAAAAGCAGAGCCAAGCCATAGAGAGAGACCGGTTCTGGGAATATTGTTTGAATCCCAAAGTTCTGCCAACCCAGAGCTAAATTTGCCCTTGGGTTTCTTAGTTTCATGAGCCAACCATTTCCTTTCTTTTTCCTAAGCCAGCTTGAGTTGGGTTTCCGCCACTTGTCATTGACAGACTCCTGTCCGACACATTCTTGGTGTCTCTTCACTGTGTCCAAAATATCTTTCAAGGCTTGGTTAAGGGCAAATGTTCTCTGGGAAGCCCTTGTATCTCTTCTTATTTTTAATCTCCTTCACCTTGTTATTCATCATTCCACTTTCAACAAATATTTATTAAGCAATAGAACAGAAATAGACAAATGAAAGAAGATTATTTTCACTTCTAGGGAGTTATAGTTGCTAGGCGTGGTGGCATGTGCCTGTAGTTCCAGCTACTTGGAAGGCTGAGGCGGGAGGATCAGCTGAGCCCGGCAGCTCAAGGCTGCAGTGACTGTGAGCGTGCCACTGCCTTCCAGCCTGGGTGACAGAGAAAGATTCCAACTAAAAAAAAAAAAAAATGATATGGGGTCTCGCTCAGTCACACAGGCTGGTGGAGTGCAGTGGCGTGATCACAGCTCACTGCAACCTTGAACTCCTGGGTTTAAGCTCAAGTGATCCTTCCACTTTAGCCTACTGAGTATGCAGGTCTGCACCACCATGTCTGGCTTGGCATAGTGTTTTAATGATAAGGTTCAATGAGCATTTTTTTGCTGACTTGATAGATGAATGAATCGCAGCTGAGTGAATAATTTGTGTCCTCTGAACTCCAAATTGGAATCCACATCTCCAGATTTCAGGAAACTGGAAATGCCAAAATGCTCCTTCTGAAACTCACAATATTGAATACCTGTACAGCCATCTATTTTCTCTAAGGCATCACCCCCAAGGTGGGGGTAGTGGCGACATCAGGACTCAGAATCAGAAGAGGATTCACCATGAAATGTATGATGGTTAAATTTTAGGGCTACACGCTTGCTAGGTCACATGGTTTTGCAAAAGTTGCCGTCGTAAGACATTTCAGAGATATTGTTTAAGATTGCGGTCTCTTTGCATTCCAACTTCGTTTCCCCGACTCTTTCTCTTCTATAGGATGGCATTGGAATGGCCGTGAGTATTGGGAATCTAGGTAAGAGAATGCCAAGTTGGGAATACATGTGGTTTGAGTTTAGCGGGATGTGTTTACATGGTTCCCAGTCACTTCTGGAGGTACATAGTGAATGTTTTATTTAGAGCGAGAATTTGGCTAGGCATCCTGCCATGGGAATGTCTTCTAGAAGTATCCCTATGGCCTATTGGGCTAATTGAACCAGTGTTGGGCTGTGAAGATGTGGAAAAGAATTTTCTTGCGCTATGAACATGTCTTCCAGAGCCCAGCATTGAGAGTAAGCGAGTCGTGGAGGGAAACCACAGTGTCAGGAACTAGGATGGAAAATGCATTCAATCATTGACTCTAGGTAGAAAATTTGATTGTCATCGAAGCCTACTAAATGGAAGTTCTTTCTTCTCAGGAATACAAACCGATAGCGCAACATGCACAATTACAAAGACCTCATCTTTTGGTGTGTATTGTGGAAACTGAGGAAACTTTCAAGGAATGTGAGTGAAGGACCCTGACGCTGGAGTTCCATGGTGAATCTGCCTCTGAAAATGCTCTTTCAAAATTGTTCTATGAAGCACTGGTCAAGAATGCAGACAAAAGCGGGTAGGGAAAATAATATAGAGGTGTATTAGATAGTTACAAATGTCAGTGACTTTATGTACTTTGTGACATTTGTGATATTTTACACTTAAAAAATTATAATGTCTTGTGACTTTTTTCATTCTTAAGACTTATTTCTTAAGTATTCCTTTTACTAAAGAGCACCCGCCTTTCCCCCACAAAAATATAAAGGCTTCAGGCCTCACAAAATCTAAATATGCTCCTGCTGGGAATAACGATCAAATGACTTTTGTTAGGTCATCTCTCTAAACAATCGTGAAATTCAACTCACGGTTTTCTTTCTGGAGAAGAATTCACTTTGGGTTTTCCTCAGGGGCAGAGACAGACCTGTTTGTGATCTCTATGTTTGCAAATTCCAAAGTGATAAGCTGCCTCTTGCCTTCTAATTGTGTGGCAGTTTCTTTGGGCTCTGTGTAATATAGCCTCAGCCTCGGGATCTGATAAGGCATCGCTTTGTGCCAACGAGCAGTCCACAAGGCAAGGCTTTTTGGCTTTGCATAAAATATTGAAACTGTGTATTGCAGTGGAGTACTATTAACCACAATTTATGCACCAATAGGCCAAGACCCAGGGGAAAAAATTGCTTTACCCAAGTTCATGGGATAATGAATATCAGAGTTGCAATTACAGTTTTCTGACTCCCCAACTGTACATGCAATTTGCAGGTTTACAATCCTGTACAAAAAAACCAACAGAGAACACAGATGGGCTTCTAACCCCTGCTAATGAGAGCATCACTCTTCATTGCTGGGATAATTAAGCAAATATTTAGTGGTCAAAAACCCACCCAGACTTTAAATAAAATCAATCAAATCCCAATCCCTTGGGAGATGTTGATTTTGGAACTTTTAAAAAATCTGAACTATAACTCCTTTGTGTGTCTGTATGTCTCTGTGTGTGTGTGTGTTTCTTATTTTTATGCTTTAAAGTGGAAGTGGGTTACCCAATAGCATCATGCCTATTGAAAAGCCACATTCTCCAGAAAGGTCATGCTTCTGACACTCAAAAGGTTCAAGGTCAGGGAGAGTGTTTTCTCTTTGTTGATTGTGCTTTTTTTCCCACTGAATTTTCTTTCTTCCTTATGGAATTAGACCCCTTAAGTAAATTGCGAACAGTTCCCCCCTGTGTGAAGCAATGTCTAGCCTGCCATATGGCCTGGCACAATCGTTGACATTTCTTGTGTAAATAACAGCAGTGAATTCAGCACTTTCAAGAATGGGAGTTGAAAAAATAATGAAAGACTTTACTTTTCGATATAAAACATCACTATACTCTCCAGAAATTAGAAACGTCTGAGGAATGAAAGAAGCACAAATTAATACATAATTCTTGTGTTGTTTTTATTACGACCTATTTCTCCCACCAACCACTACTAATTTTCCTTACTCAGCCATATTTTTTCCTATAAAACTTATCACCTCTGAACAAACTGTAGATTGCATTTATTTATTGTGACTATAGTTTATTACCTGTCTCTGCTGGTTGGAATATGAGATCTAAGGGGATGGGAATTTTCATCTGAATATATTCCAAGCACCTAAATAGCACCTGGCACACGATAAAAACTCAAGAAATAGTTTTCTGTTTGTTTTGTTTTGTTTTTGAGACTAGGTCTCACTCTGCAGCATCCAGGCTGGAATGCAGTGGTGCCATCCTGGTTCATTGCAGCCTCTACATCCTGGACTAATGTGATCCTTCCATCTCAGCCTCCCACGTAGCTGGGACTACAGGTGTGCGCCCCCATACCCAGCTATTTATTTTTATTCTTATTTTTTAGAAACATGGTTTCTCTATGTTGCCCAGGCTGGTCTTAGACTCCTGGCCTCAAGCAATTCCCCTACCACAGCCTCCCAAAGTGCTGGATTACAGATGCAGGCCACTGAACCCATCCAGGAAATACTTTTTGAATGACTGCACTCGTAAGTCAGCATGTGGAGAGCAAAAAACGAATGTATTACGTTTTCCTCTGAGAAGCTTAATTACTCTATCCATGGATTGAAATTCTGGAGTTCTGGCATTAAATCTTTATTCCATTCTTTCTTATCCTCCTTAAAAGGACCATGATGTGTTCAAGGTAACAGTGTGTCTATTGGAGACAGCCCAGCTTCCAGCCTTCCTTGCAGCTTATCTCTTACTTCTGGCCATCAAGGCAGAAGCTGGATTTTGTTAGGGCTGTCTATGAAAATTTTGCCCTCCTGAAATGGCCATTCTCTTTACTTGTCTTTAACCTTTTTTTTCCTTCTTGCTGCTAGGAATGCGGGAGTGGTGTCTGGAGGAATAGGTGCTACACCGAGACCATGAGGATGACAGCCAAGTGCTAAAGATGGTAGGGTGAAAAGATATTGTCAGAATAGGATGGCTCACTCCTGGACTTGTTGCATGAGAATAATAAAACCCTGTTGGGTTAGGCCTTTTTATAGAGATGATCTGTGTTAAGTTGAACTGAACACAATCCTCAGAAAATACCCATATGAAGTCATGGCTTAGTTAAATATCTTGAATATTTTCCACAAACCCAATTCTTCTGACAGTTAAACCCACTAAATATAACCTACATTTTGGTGCCTTGCTATCATGGACCCTAGGGAGTCTCAGAAATAAAGAAGGAAAGATGACGAGAGTAAAGGGATTTTTTTTTCCTGCATGATCTGCTCTAAGGAATAAACTTCACAAATAAATCTCCATTCATTTAAAATGTAGATGACAGAATTTATCTACCATATCTGCTCTTCAAAAAGCAGCCCTGCTGGACATGATGGCTCATGTCTATAATCCAAGCACTCTGGGAGGCTGAGGCAGGAGGATTGCTTGAGCCCAGGAGTTTGAGACCAGCCTGGGCAACATAGAGAGACCATGTCCGTACAAAAAAAAAAAAAAAAAAAAATCAAAAAATTACACATGTATGCCTGTAGTCCCAGCTACTTGGGAGACTGAAGCAGAAGGATCATCTGAGCCCAGGAGGTGGTTGAGGCTGCAGTGAACAGAGATCCTGACATCGCACTTCAGCCTGGGCAACAGGGTGAGATCCCGACTCAAAAACAAAACAAAACAAAACAAAACGAAACAAAACAAAACAAAGAAGCAGAGATGGAGAATGGAAAAAAAAGCAGTACATTTCTTGCAGAGATTTTTTTCTTGTTTCCCTCCCAAGAAGCACTAGATTTTTTTTTTTTTTTTTTGAGTTGGAGTCTCACTCTGTCGCCCAGACTGGAGTGCAGTGGCCGCTCCCGACCACCGCAGACTCCACCTGCTGGGCTCCGGCGATCCTTCTGCCTCAGCCTTCGGAGTAGCTGGAATTACAGGCGCGCTACCACACCTGGCTAATTTTTTGATTTATGTTAGAGATGAGGTTTCGCCTGCCCAGGCGGGTCTCAAACCCGCAGGCTCAGGCAATCCACTCACCTCAGCCTCCCAAAGGTGAGGGATTACAGGCTGAGCCACCGAGCCCGGCTAGATTTTTTTTTTTTTTTTTTTTTTTGAGTTGGAGTCTCACTCTGTCACCCAGACTGGAGTGCAGTGGCCGCTCCCGGCCACTGCAGCCTCGATCTGCTGGGCTCCGGCGATCCTTCCGCCTCAGCCTTCCAAGTAGCTGGAACTACAGGCACATGCTACCACACCCAGCTAATTTTTTGATTTATTGTAGAGATGAGGTCTCACCAAGTTGCCCAGGTGGGTCTCGAACCCTCGGGCTCAGGCAATCCACTCACCTCAGCCTCCCAAGGCGTAGGATTACAGGCTGAGCCACTGAGCCCAGTGAAGCACTAGATTATAACTGATTTATTCTGTCCATGTGCACAGACAAGTGACTAAGTACAGATCTGAAATCTGAAGTTTCAGATGATAGGGCTGAATCCTTAGGAAATCTCTTGTGCTCAGATAGTGATTACTGTGACTTATACGTGGGCTTGTGTGTGTAGGTACATGTATGAGTGTGCAAGAGTATGTGAGTGTGTGAGAGCAGGTGACAGGAGAAATTTTCTCTTTGAATCCCCATATCATCCCATACTTTAGTCCTCTCTGTGGCTTAGCCAAGAGAATCATTCCCACCAGACACTGTCATTTTGCTATTTGCACAATAGTACATTTAAATTTTTATCATAGATTAACTGGAAACACTGTACAAAAAGTAAGATATCTCCCTTATTTTGGGAAATTGCATATGCCTTTATTGTGGATTTTCTGATTTGGTGCTCTGATTTTTTTATTTTTATTTTTTGTATTGTAAAGGTAATCCTATAAAGAGAAACTTACAATCCCCTTCCACCAAGAACATTTATAGCATTAGCTGGGGATATGTGTTTTATTTATCTTATTATTTTAATACATTTGAATTTTTTAAAAATTTTATTACTGTTGTTTATTTTTAGAGATAGGATCTTGCAATGTTGCCCAGGCTGGTCTCGAATTCCTGGACTCATGCACTTTTCCCACCTCAATCACCCGAGCAGCTGAAACTATAGGCATGTGCCACTGTACCCAGCTTTTGTATTTATTTTTAAAGATGCTACCGTTATCTTATTATAGAAAATATCTCAGCTGGTCGTGGTGACTGATGCCTGTAATCCCAGCACTTTGAGAGAATGAGATGGGAGGATTGCTGAGGCCCAGAGTTCAAGACCAGGCTGAGCAACATTTTGAGTTCCTATCTCTACAAACAACAACAACAACAACAACAAAACAATAAACAAATTCCCTCTTAAATCTTTAAAAATTTTGACACTGCAACTTTCTGTTTTGATCAGACACCTAAAAAAAAAACAACCCAAAAAAGAACAAAAAAATCCCATTCTATTAAAAAGAAACCATTCAGTTATTTCTAGCTTTGTGGGAGGGCTTTGCCACTGTACTCCTTTGAGGAAACTTGTGTTGTGAGGAGCAAAATGAAAGGAAACATAGAAAAAACAATAAGGCAGCTTCAGTTCTGATCAGTTTTGTCTATCTTAGGAACTGGAAATTCCCCTAGCAAAAGAACGTTAATTTACTTGCAGTTTGCTCTTTGACACTTCTTTCCTTTTTTTATTGTTTAAGAAATTGATTCCCAATTTCAAATATGTTTTTTATACTTTTTAAATAAAAAGTTGGTAGCAAAGCCGATTCATTGCGCAGTAAATCCCCCAAATCCTATCCATTACAAACCAGAAAGCTGTCTGGGGGGCAAGTGTGACCTTATTTCTCTCTTTGGGGGTCATCGCAGTGTTTGAAGACCAAGGCAGAGCTTCCTCCCACTCCCCACCAGCAGGCTTCATTCTTCAATTTCTCTTCATTCATAGAGCCCTGGAACTCAGAATAAATAAGTCACATTTCCCAGCATTCTTCATAACTAGGCATGGTCCCAGGACTAAGTTCTTGTCCCAGTTGGTGTGTACAACTTCACAGCATGTGGATTTGACAGCTGGATTCCTTTTTTTTTTGAGTTGGAGTCTCACTCTGTCACCCAGACTGGAGTGCAGTGGCCGCTCCTGGCCACCGCAGCCTCGACCTGCTGGGCTCCTGCGATCCTTCTGCCTCAGTCTTCCGAGTAGCTGGAACTACAGGCGTGAGCTACGGCTAATTTTTTGATTTATTGTAGAGATGAGGTCTTGCCAAGTTGCCCAGGCAGGTCTCGAACCCGCAGGGTCAGGCAATCCACTCACCTCAGCCTCCCAAAGGTGCGGGATTACAGGCTGAGCCACCGAGCCCGGCTTGGATTCCTTAAAGAAAACTATTTTCTACTCTTTGTTTTTTTGGAGCCACTTAGTGAAAATTCTGACATCGAACCTACATCAATGGGGCTTGTGGTGAGAAGTCTTCAAGAAGACAGTTTAATTTTTTTTTTTTTTACTTCACCCAAATCCAAAGCAGTATAAATGCCAAAAATCTTCCCTCTGTAACGTACATATCTGGGAAAATCAGTTTTATCCCAACACTCTTTAATCTGACCTCTTCCTTTGCTAGAGGCCCAAGTTGCAGTAGTGACGGGTCACTTGAGGGTTCTTAGATGTTTTCTCTACGACTTGACTGTCTTTCTAGATTCACACTTTTCATCTGGGTCTCCAATCCTTCCTTATATTTTCCTGCCAGCCAAGTCATTCATTCAAATGACGTTTTAAATATTTTATCCAGCATTTTAGTTATGCCTGGAGGGATTAGTCTTGCCATGTTGCTGGAAATAGAATTCTAAATTCTGTTTTGTCTCATCTTCAAAAAATGGTGCTTTCTTGATCACTTTATATAAATCAACATTACTTATATTGTTATCCCACCATTCCTCATGTTGAACTCAGAGCTCTGAGTGTTCCTATATGTTCTTCTTTCCTTTCCTTTTAAAAAAAATCTATTTCTTTTATTTTCCTCCCTCCTCTCTCATTCTTCCCCCTTCTGCTCCTCCTCCACTCTATCTCACTCTTTCTTTCTTTTTTTTTTAAGGAATCTAGGGTTCCACAGCCCAAGACACCGATGGGTCTTAAGGGAAACTTAAAAGAATCACTGTCTACTCCTCCAGTCAAGAATATATTGCGAAGTCTCGGTTTATGGCCGTTTGTATTATAAGGTGTCTTAGCCAGCTTGGGCTGCTATAAAAAAGTACTGTAGACGAATTGACTTGTAAACAACAGAAATTTATTTCTCACAGTTCCAGGGGCTGGGAGTCCAAGATCAACGTGCCAGCCTGGTCTGGTTCTGATGAGAGCTGTCTTCTGGGATCACGAGAAAGCTGTCGGGGGTCCCCTTTGTAAACGGCACAAATCCCGTTCAGGAGGCTCTACCCCTGTGACCGAATTATCTCTCCAAGTTCCCACCTTGCATTGGGGGTTAGCATTTCAGCTTATGCATTTTGAAGGGACACCTTTAGTCCATTCCATGAGGCATACTATATCTCAGAACTTCTTACAGATTAAAAGATCAGATTTATTTAATACACATCCACTAAGCACCTGCTATAAACCAGGGACAGAGGACCCAGAATAAATAAAGCATGAAGCCCTTACGATTCAGAGAAGCTTCCGCACTAGTTCGGCCACTGAGCACATGCCCCCACAAAGCAGATCTCTCACTCGGCTTCAGGACGGCACCCAAGGATTGGAGAAAAGAACAGAAAGAATGCTTATTGATGAAGGAGGTGAGCCTTTCCATCTCCTGACCATGGACTCTCACCAAACTTAAAATACCATGGCATCGTGCCCTAGACAGCATACGCTTGTAGAGTACAGACTGTGTGTCAGACACCGTAGTAGGCACTGGGACTCCACGGATGAATAAGGTTCTACTCTAAAATATCTGGTCGTGTGCAGTTGTTGAGTGCCATGACACAGGGAAGCACAAGTGCCACGTAAACACGAGGGAGAGGCAGACATGGAAGGCTTCTAGAGGAAGGCTTCATCAAGGTTGACCTGTATGTGGGAATTCCTCTTTAAGGGACCCGACATGAGCTCATCCTGCAGCTCAAGAATGAGTGACAGAAGCAGACAGGTCCCTTGAATTGGAGTTTTGTCTGGGAAAACAAACACCATATAATTATCGCACACATTACATGTGTGTGAGACTGTTTGTAGCCTACAAAAAAATTTCACCAAGCACATTTCTCGTGGCAGTTAAGCTCACATCCAGGACAAACAGGAGGAATGTTCTGCTTTTGAATGAGTGGGTGAAGTGATCAAGGAGCTCCAAATTCAAGAAACGAGTCCTTAGTAAGTCAGACTGCAGACGTCAGCCTCAGAGAATTAAAGTACTGCCGTGGCTGCTTTTCTATCATGGCTTGGTGACCTCAAAGAGCCCTTTGCGAGAGAGTTGGCACAGGCCGTTACCAAAAGTATCATATTGCCCTTCAGTATTTGAACACATCCTAATTGGGATGGATAGCATAATGACCTAGGGATAGGGTTGTTTCTACAGGCTCATTTTCCAATTACCACAATGTAAAGGGGAAAATGATCGCTTTGTTAACATGCAGGCTGTTAGGTTCACGCTTAACGCGGATGTCCCATCTAAATTTTTGTCAGTACAAAAGTGCAAAGGGAGAAAACAGACAATCCATAGTTCTGCAGGATAGTGGACATTTCTCAGTACATACTGCCTTTATTCTTGCTATACCAGTTGACTACAGCAGGGCCCAGCAGATGACGGGCTGCGTGTATTCTTGGTTGTAGATCACAGCTGAACAAACTGCTCTGGCGTGTGAGGGGTCAGCGCCGTGTAAACAGAAATCAGCAGTGACCTATGGAGTTGTCTGAAGACATAATAAATACAGCCTTCATGCTCTCTCCTACCTTCTGCTGATTCAGGTATTCTCCAGCTTCATGGGGCTCATCTCCGGAGCAATATTTCAAATCCAGTAGATTTTCATACTGCGCGTATAATTTTGGCAAAATAGCATTTAGCTCCTTCTGAAAATGTCATCATACGCATGGGGCTTCACTGAGAAAGAATAAAGCACTTTTTAGAACATTCCATTAGCTTTGGCTACCATTGGTTGTGTTATTCTAGAAGAATGTGTCTTAACTTTAGCAGATAAAAACAGAGTTCTTTTCTCAGGTCAGAATAAGATTTGTGGCAGAATCTTTAACTTTCCCCTTCTTGAAATCTTCCAATGATGATTTGGTCCTCCTGTCTTCCTTTATTGAGAGCATTCCTTTTTTGAGGACTGTATGACCTCTTACCACAGTAGGGTTGGTCCCACGTCCATGCTGATCCCTTCCCTGAGACCGCTATAAACCAATCAAGAGCGCCTGCACAAGTCCCTGACCTTGTGCCATTTCTCACACGGGTGTGGTGGCTCATGCCTGTAATCCCAGCACTTTAGGAGGCTGAAGCAGGAGGATCACTTGAGCCTAGGAGTTCAAGACCAGTCTAGGCAACATAGCGAGATCTTGTCTCTATAAAAAAAAAATCAAAAAATTAGACATGACTGTAACAGTCCCAGGTACTTGGGAGGCTGAGGCAGAAGGATCACCTGAGCCCAGGAAGTCAAGGCTGCCGTGAGCCGAGATTGTACCACTGCACTCTAGCCGAGGTAACAGAGTGAGACCCTGACTCAAAACAACAACAGCAACAAAAAAGCAAAAAACGACTGGGTGCGATGGCTCAAGCCTGTAATCCCAGCACTTTGGAAGACCGAGATGAGAGGATAGCCTGAACCCATGGGTTCAAGAACAGCCTGGGCAACTTGGTGAGACCTCGTCTCTACAATAAATCAAAAAGTTAGCTGGATGTGGTAGTGCATGCCTGTAGTTCCGGCTACTTGGAAGGCTGGGGTGGAAGGATTGCCTGAGCCCAGCAGGTGAACACGGGGTGACTGTGAGTGTGCCACTGCACTCCAGCCTGGGCGATGGAGTGAGACTCCAACTCAAAAAACAAACAAACAAACAAAACTCAGATTATGCTCTGCTGTCAGCCAGCTCAAACTCACGTATGAAGGTATTTTAAGACAGAGCTGCTCATCTGGTCCTGAGGTGACTGGATCTGGTGAGAGGGAAATATACGTTCCATGCTTTCTGTGTACCCCAGGGCAGAGGAGCTGTATAAATAGTCCTTGAGAATGCTTCCAATTCTATCACATGCTTAAGGATGACTTGCCTAAGGACCAAAGTCGGTCATAGAGTAGTAATATCTGACACTGTACTGTTAGACATTGTGTAAATGGTTGATAGGAGGAAAAACTTCCCTTCACACCAAACCAAACCAAACCAAAGCAAAGCAAACCAAACTGAAAGCTCAATTCATAACCTAACATAATAACTTAATCCAGATGGTCATGTTTCTTTAGACTGTAAACCACTTCCGACGACTTCACTGTTCCTTCTTTTTTATTCCTATGCTGTAGTTAGCATTTTGACTTGCCACGTTCTAGCTATCCAAGAAAAGGAGAGATCAGATGCTTAAGATTAAGCTGTTCGAAGTCAATGATGTTTGGTTAAGATAAACAAATGAAGTAAAATGGACTGCAGACTCACAGGTCCAAAAGTTAAAACTTGTTGACTGAGACATGTGCTATTAGATAGTTGGTGATACTTGGAAGGCATGCCATCATGAATGATAAAGCTAGTAACAGGGGCACTGAGAAGAAGATGGGGTGTTATGTTGAAGAAATCGTCCAAACCCACCTGTTGTGTGGCATCATTTAAAATCTCAGCAGAATTTCCCCATGAAACAAAACCACACAAGACATTGAAACAGTGTCCTAGAATATGTTGGTCATTATTCTCTTCAATTTGGAGACTTGTGATGAGTTAGGGTAGGAAATTTCCTAAGACAGAAAATTAAAAGTTAAAAAGAACACGCCACAGAAATCTGATCAAAGAATTAGGTGCATCAACTTATATTTTGACAATTCTTCATCTTGCACTAGACACATTTACAAGTGAAAAACAAGGGCTCATATGACTGGCTAAAAATAATTCCAAGACCTTTTCCATCAGTCGTTTTTACCCAACACCTACTTGTTTTCCAAACTCGTCACTTTGCTTGGCAAATAAAGATGTTCTTAGCCTATTTTGAATACTGTTCCTTCTTTGACCTTTGTATCTGTCCTGTACATGTGAAACTTTCCATGCTCATCTCTCTTCACTTCTTCACCACCGTGCTTAAATCCAGCATGTGCCCCAAATTAGAAGACTCCACTTATTCTACAAAAGGAAACACCTCCCTTGGACTTCTATACACCATTCTGCACACGTCCAAGGGCTTTGCTGGCATGTACACTCTGCAAGGCTGAGAACCACGTCTTTTGTAAGCTTGTGTGGTTTCTGCTTCTGAGTCGTGACCCATATGGACGCTCAATAAATGTTGAATCAAAGTGAATTGCTTTCCAGTGCATCTATTGGCACATGTACTCTGGTGGGTCAAGATCCATCCCTTTTTGCAGTGCTCAGTGATTTTCTTTTTGAATGCATTCCCAACCGGGCCAGAGTTGTTGGATGCCTCTAAAAATTGTTCACAGCTTGCTCAACAAGGAAGCTGCGTGATTGCATGATTGCATTGTAGCCATGTCCCAAGTTTACAAATCAAGGAAATTTCACTTATGTTGTACAAATGGTTGTTCTTTCTCCTTTTCTTTTTCTTTTTTTTTTTTTTTTTTGAGTTGGAGTCTCCCTCTGTCGCCCAGACTGGAGTGCAGTGGCCGCTCCCGGCCACCGCAGCCTCGACCTGCTGGGCTCCGGCGATCCTTCCGCCTCAGCCTTCCGAGTAGCCGGAATTACAGGCGCGCGCTACGACGCCCGGCTGATTTTTTGATTTATTGTAGAGATGAGGTCTCGCTGCCCAGGCGGGTCTCGAACCCGCGGGCTCAGGCAATCCACTCACCTCAGCCTCCCAAAGGCGCGGGATGAGCCACCGAGCCCGGCCTTTCTCCTTCTCTCCTCCTCCCTTCCTCTCTCCCTCCTTCCTTCTTCCCGTACTCCTCCCTTTCTTCTCTCTCTCCCTCTCTTCTTGTCTCTCCCTTCCTTCCTTCTCACCTCTCCCCTCCTACTGTTCCTTTCTCTCTTCCTTCCCTCTCACTCTTCTCTCTCATCCCATTCCTCCCTCCTTCCCTCCTTTCCCATTCCTTCTTCTTTCTTCCCCTCTTCCTCCTCTTTCTTTTACTTTGTTTTTAACAAAGCTCTCGTGTGAAGCTCACACACATACAGCGGGATCAACAGCAGTGAAGGGCTGCCTTTTTTTAGTCCAGCAAAGCTAGACAAATGAGCCTCCAGAAGCCTGGTCTCATACCTCAATCGAGGCGGGTGGCAACAGGTATGAGCTGAATCAAGGTTGGTGCTGCTCTCTGCCCTGGGATGGCATTGGCCCCGCCAGCAGGGACACCGTGTTTCCAGCTTCAGGCTTTCAAGTCTCTCTATAGCTTAATGGCTCACAGACCTTTCTGAGACAGCTGGATAACAAAGCGCCTTTATGACAGCCTGACTCTTTTTTCTCCCGTTGAATTCTCACACTGTACTGTATAAAACAATCTGTCTCCCATCATTCCATCAACAAGGCCTGAATAGCCAAGGCAAGTTCTCCTGCAGCACTCATTTATTTCCTAGATTTGTTTTTGTCTACAATAAAAGAATAAGGGGAAAAGACAGTCCAGGGTGTGAAAGGTGGCTGGCAAAGGCCTCTGTGTGAGGTCCTTGGCGAGATAATCTCATTCTAAAGATCTGGGTGACTGGAATTTCCCTTCCTCCCATCACCCGCAGTCATGGCCCTCCCCAACATACTTCTAATACAAATCCTTAAGCATTAAGTCAGGCGGAAAATGAGTCTACTCTACATTTATCTTCCTGAATGGCAGTCAACTCCCGCTTAATCTTTCAACATATATTTGTTCAATGGATCAACAGATTGTGTAAGCAGCATGACGGTTGGGTTTAGAAATGTGTCTGCTCATGTTTGGTTTGTGCTGAACCATTGACCATTTTGTTTGTGAATCCGTCATAAATTATATCTCCGCGTTACCCAGCACTAGGGACGGGGACAGAGGACAGTGCTCATACAGGCGGAAAGACTTCTTTAGTCACTGTCATTTTTCAGCAAGGAGAATGCTGACTTGTTTTATTTTGCGAATCCTTTTTTTTTTTTAACATCTTTCCAAACTAGAAAACTTCAAATTTGATTTCTCTTCTTTTCTCAAAGGTGTCTCTTACATATTCTTTTGTTATTGTTTCACCCTTTAAAATAAAGAAGACTTTCAGGATACAGAGTAAGAAATAAAATAGTGTAAAATATGAATAAGAAGGCTAAGAATTAAAAACCTTATAGGCAACCCCTTCAGGTCCCCTCCCACTGTGGGAGCTTTTCTGTCCTCTCAATAAATCCTGCTTAAAAAAAAAAAAAGGAATTAAAAACCTTATGATTTTCCTAATGTCCTCTATGAACATATTGGCTCAAACTGCTTCTCTTCAAACACGAGGGGAAGAATTTATTTATTTATTTGGGTGTTAAAAGATTGAGGAGTCGGTCAGTCAATTCATAATACAATTGATATGACCTTGTTTAAAAAAAAGTCAGTTTCACTGAATTTTCGACCAATCAGCCACTATTTACGGAGCATCTACTACATTGAAGTCCATGGGGAAAATGCTTTTTAAGAAAGTCAAGCCAGGGCTCGGTGGCTCAGCCTGTAATCCCAGCACTTTGGGAGGCCGAGATGAGTGGATTACCTGAGCCCACGGGTTCAAGATCAGCCCGGGCAACTTGGCGAGACCTCATCTCTACAGTGAATCAATACTTAGCTTGGCATGATAGCGCCCACCTGTAGTTCTGGCTACTTGGAAGGCTGAGGGGGAAGAATCGCTTGGCATGGCCAAGAGGCATGCCACTGCCCTCTATTCTGGGTGACAGAGTGAGACTCCAACTCAAAAAAAAAAAAAATGAATAAAAAAGTCAAATTTTCTGACCTCAATAAATTCAGTCAAACTGGAAGAATGAAATCACATACATATTTTAAAAAGTATTATAAGGATTCCTAACTAAAAGTGAGGGGAAGAGAAAATTTACGTTGCAATAGTGTAGTTAGTGCATAGTTTTCAGGGAAGTTTTACTCATTTACTTGAAAACTGTTCAATAGTATTTATTGAACACTTAGTATTTTTTGAGCACTGAACATTCAATGCAAATTCAGATTTACCTTCTTTCTGCATGATGCTTAAGATTGAAATTGGAAGGGGGGGAAGTGGGGAGTGTGGATAAGGAAGAAAAATTGATGTCAGCCATCATGTCCAAGTCATCTCTAACTCATGTCCGAGTCAGGTCTGAGGTCAGGGACAGCAAGAAGACTGCACTTGCTGGTCCTCATGAGTAGATTTTGCATGTCAAAGTGCAGGCTCTCAGATAAAAGAACATTTCCATATATTTTGAATGTCACATTCTTACATTTCCAAATGAAATCACCAGCACTACTTTGAAATAATCAAGGCAGACTTGTACTTCAACCAGTAAATTATCATTGTTTAAAGCCTATTTTGATGTTGGATTCTAATTTTTTTCTGAGTCAGGGTCTCACTCTGTCACTTAGGCAGCAATGCAGTGGCTTGATCACAGCTCACTGCAGCCTCAAACTCCTGGGCTCAAATGATCCATCCTCCTCCTCAGCCTCCCAAATAGCTGGGACTACAGGCATGTGCCACCAAGCCTGGCTGATTCTAATTGTATTGTATTCTAGGTGTGGCTGACTCCCCGGTAAAGACCCTGTTCACAGCTCAGGTTGTGTTGTTATCCTCAGAAAGGTAAGAAAACTGCAGATACTGGTGGGCAAGTGCCCAAGGTCACAAAGCTAGTTATTGGGAGATCTGGCCTCCTGATTCTTACCTCTGGGCTTTTTCCTCTTCTGTATTCAGCACCTAAGCTCCCCGATGAAGAGCAAGAACTCTGATGTGAAAATCAATCTAATAGCCGGGCTCGGTGGCTCAGCCTGTAATCCTGTGCCCGCCTAGGCAACTTGGTGAAACCTCATCTCTACAATAAATCAAAAAATTAGCCGGGCGTGGTAGCACATGCCTGTAGTTCCAGCTACTTGGAAGTCTGAGGTGGAAGGATCGCTGGAGCCCAGCAGGTGGAGGCTGCAGTGGCCGAGAGCGGCCACTGCACTCCAGTCTGGGCAACAGAGTGAGACTCCAACACATACACACACACACACACACACACACACACACACAAGAAAATCCATCTATTGATTTACTTTTTCTTCTGGGGAACATTAACCAGTGTTTTTCTCTGGCTCAAGATATGTTTTCTTTTGTATAGGTAAATCCATCTGTAGATGCTAAGACAAATTCTTCACCAATGGAAATACCTTGTTATGGTGAATCAGTACTGACAGATGCCTCCACACACTTTAAATGCAGAGTAACAGTAATAGAAGAAGTCAATTAACATCTAGGAAACAGAATACCAACCAATAGTCCTGACACTGGATTGAGGGACATTCAGGCGTTGGAGTGTTTTCCTAGATAGGATGGCATCGAAAAGCACAGAAAAGCCGGACGGTGTCCTAGACTCAAAATTGGTAGTAATGGTTTCCTTGATTGCAGAAAGAGAAACACTCCATCCAGTCCAAGAAAGGAGAAGGCGTCCTTCAAGATTTCAGTGGATCTTTCAGGAAATAGAGCTATTATGAGCCCTGTTTCTGGGAAGACATGAGACCCATGGCCTTACTTTGACTAATGCAGTGTTAGGCAAACTTTGGGTTAGGAATTCACCCTGGGTCCAATTGCATGAGAGCCCTAAGACGCTGTGCATGACTAAGCCCATTCCGAGGAGAGTATGGGCAGAGCTGGCAATGATCCCTATCTTTTGTTAAGAGTCGAATCTTTTTATTCTGCTTTTCTGATAATAAATCTTTTTATTCTGTTTGCCTGACACCACAGCTAATGGACTCTGAAGGTTCCCCCAATTTGATTAGGGGGGATCTGGTTATTTATAATTGCTGAGAGGCATAATATAGTTTTGTTTTCACTATAGTTTATCATGCAATATTTAATTTCCTCTAAAAATAGAGGAAAATTATAATATTCAAAATGACCATATTAGTCAATGACAGGGACAGAAATTAGAATGCTGCAGATTCTGGCCATGTAGACTATGGTTGTCCCAGTGCTTCCTAAGACAAGAGAAGCATAAAAGTATCCGTTATTTAGTTATTGCTGATAAGTAAGACATATAGATTCTTTGCTAATGAGGGGCAGAGAAAGTATTAAGCTAAGTTGCTACCTATCCTTCTTCTCTTCGACACCCCTTCTTTCTCTTCCTCCTCCTTCTTCTCTTTTTCCTTCTCCTCCTCCATGCCAAAGACTTTCCCCAAACAATCTATTTGATCTTCCTTATCTCCTTATTCCCTGTGAACCGTTCAGGGCAGGAAGTCCCATCCTGGATTGTGAAAATGCTGGGTTTCTTGAAACCATTTAATGTAGGTGTTAGGGGCTGAATTGTGTCTCCCCCAAATTCAGATGTTGTATCCCCAACCCCTCAGGTAACTTTATTTGGAGACAGGGCCTTTAAAAAGGCAATTCAGGTCAACCGAAGTCATAAGGGTGGGAGACTGAGTCCAACACGACTGGTGTCCTATAAGAGAGAAAGATACCAAAGAGGTGTGCACACAGTGCCATGTGAGGGCTCATCCAGAGGTGACCATCTGTGAGACCAAGAAGAGGGACCTGTGGAGAACCTTGTCTGCATCTTGACCTTGGACTTCTAATCTCTGGAACTGTAAAAAAAATAAACTTCTGTCTAAGCCTCCTAGCCGATGGCATTTTGTTATGGCAACTCTAGCAGACTAATATAGTGAGAGTGGGTATTTTGAAGTTATTTTTAATCTTTCAAAAACAAAGACTGCTCTTTAGCATATCATTAAACTAGTCAATTGGATATTTGTTTCCGAATATTCCATCACATATTATCAATGTTGTCTTTTTAAATGGGAAAAATAATTAGTAATACATATATATTTTTTAATGTAGACCAAATGTGGCAGCTGTGAACATAATTTTTGACATCCATTTTTTTGGGTCAGAGATCTCAGATTTTTGACATCGAGAGGCATAACGAACTAGAAGCCCCAAACTGCTGTGCATGGAAGTCCCCTCACATCTACACCAAGACCCCACTTCCTCTGGCTGTTCCCTGCCATTGACTGAGTGTGACGGAGGCAAAGATAGACCCATTCCAGAAGACGGGGATTCCTGTGACAGGAAACTCTAGCTCTAAAACTACCCATCAGTCTTGTTGAAGTTTCCCTAGAACTACACAGCAATGCAGGCCCGTCCCTACCCAGACTGGCACTTTCCCTCTCTTTTTCATGGGAGTCAGACCTCCTACACTGGGATTTGACATCTCTCTCAGCTCCCTCCTGTTCCCTCCTGGTTTTCTCTCACAAGTGGTTTACCCAATACACTTTTTTGTACATTCATTCTGTCTTTGTATTTGTTTCTTCTTCAGCTTTTTTTTTAGAGACAGGGTTTTGCTCTGTTGCCCAGGCTGGAGTGCAGTGGTGTGATCATGGTTCACTGCAACCTTGAACTTCTAGACTCAAGCCTCCCAAGTAGCTAAAACTATAGGGGTGTCACCACACCTGGCTAATGAAAAAAATTTTTTTTCTGTAGAGACATCAATTTTTTTTTTTTTTGTAGAGACAGGGTCTATGTTGTGCAGGTTGCTTTCCAACTCCTGGCTTCAAGCAAACTTCCTGCCTTGACCTCCCAAAGTGCTCAGGTTTTAGGCATGAGCCACCAGTATCTGCTTCTTGAGTGACCTAATCATATCATGTTTTTAAACGCATAAGATGGTTGAGGATGGTGACAAAGAAGGCGGGATTGTAATTTTATTTATCATTATCAACTATTATAGATGCCAATATCTATGGAAATGACAAGACTAGACTGTTCTTTGCATCCTTTGATTCTCTTTCAAACCCTCACCCCAAAGATGTTTGGGTTCATCTCTCTTTCCTGTGTTCTCATAATACCTCTATATGTTGTAATTATCTGTTTATTCACCTTTCTTTCCCACTAAATAGTGAGCGCTTTTAGGGCTACAATCTTGACGTTTTTCTTTGAATTTCCTGTCCCTAGCACAGAGTTAGCACATGATCACTACTCATTAAGTGTGAATTAAAGGAATGACTCAACCAGTAAGTTGATTCATCTCTAGTTCACTGTCTCAGGAAGTAACCTGAAAGATTATAGGAGATCATGACGGATAGCCAGGAAAAAGATGGGTTTTCAAACCTTCTGGCAAAATTCTAGTGAGGGAAGCTGTTGAGGTGGAGTGGTTTGGAACTGGGGGAGAGGACTGCTTTGGAGAGAGGCCTTCCTGACAGCTGCAGGTGCTGTCTTAGAAGTAGCACCTTTAAAATGATAATAGTTAGCTATTAATGTCACAGATGTGACCACTGTTCCCCGCCTCACTTCCTGAGCTTCTTGGACACTTAGGGTGAGTGAGAGGTGTGGTGAAAATGGCTCCACTCCTTGCTTCAGTCTTTTTTAGACTTAGAGATAAAATGAGTAAAATTTGTAGTTTTATGTTCAGAACTATCATTCAGTGTCACGGGGCGAGGTGGGGGGGTGCCTGCTATATGTAAATAAGTTTGCTCGAAAGAGGAAGGGAGAGTCATTCAATGAGAGTACCAAGTTCTTGACATCATGCTCTGTACTTTTTATAGGTTGTCTCATTTACCTATTCTACTTCATACAGTTGTTTGAGCTTTTATAGATGAGGAAGCTGGAACGCAGAGAGGTTAAGTGACAGGTCACAAAGGTATGAAGTGGAAAGACTAGAATCTGAAAGCAACTCCTGTATCCTGATGATCTGCCCACTTAATACCCCCAACGCCTTTATTTTGGAAAATCTTACTGTTGTGAAACTTGCAGGCAGATCAGAAAGTTTGGTAAGGACATTGGTAGGCACTGAAATGGTGGGTGAAAATAGAGGCAGAGAAGAAGAATATGAGGGGAGACCCCTAAACCCCGAATTTACTTCTTTAAAAAAGTGTATTTATTCTTACATGTTTAAACTTGAGTGACCTTCAAAGTACTCTCCGTTTGATGCAATCCACCTATGGAGACACTTTTTCCATGACTCAAAATAGTTTTTAAACTTGTCCATTTTGATGCCTTTGAGCACTTCTGCCGTTTTCGTTTCACCTCTCTCACATTGGCAAAACGCTTTCCTTTGAGGATTTTTTTCATCTGGGGAAACAAAGTCGCTTGGAGTGAGATCAGGTGAATAGGGAGGGTGGAATATGGAGGTCATGCCATTTTTGGCCAAGAACTGCGGAACCCTCCGCGCACTGGGAGCAGGTGTGCTGTCATGGTGGAAGAACCAGTCACTTGTCTGCCACAACTCGGGTCGTTTCTTCTACAGTGCAGCCTCCCACAACACCACTAGCTGGTAGACTGATGCCCATGGGTTCCTAGAACACGTACCTAGTCGGGGGGAAGCCTGTACCACAGGGAGCCTCTCCTCCAAAAGATAATTCCTGTTTTTTTTGGGTGTTCCCCCGCCCCCGTAATCCAGAACCTGGGTGATTCTCTCCAGTAATTGCAGGTTAGCCATAATGAAGTAGAAAAGAAACTGCCCTCCAGACAGACACGTGGTGCTGAGTCACACTAAAGAAGGCACTTCCTCCGAGAAGTGGGGGCATTTTAATATCAGTTAGAAACGATATTGGGGAAGATAGGAGGAAGCTACAGCATTCTCAAGCTACTGCCTCCTTGGGTTCAGAACTGTGACCACTGGGAGCAGTCCAAGGAAGGGGATCTCTAGTCGGCGGGTGGGGGGTAAGGCATGAAAAAATTGGCAGCAACATTCACTGTTGAGGAGCTTCTGAAATGCTGCCAGTTGATTTAACAACAGTCTGCCTTAAAAAAAATCACATGGGTTTACATAGCCTTCATTTGTATTTGCTAAGCAAAGCTTATCATCATTCCCCTTAATTTGTTATCTCCCTCATACAATGTCCAATGTTGAATTTCATCAGTATTTTCTTTTTTATCCTTGGATGACGGAGACCTCTCCGTTTTCCCCCCTCCCTTTCCTCTTTACTTTAGACAGAGGAACACAGAATTTGCCCTTGAGATACAACATCTTCCAAATATTAGCTGAGGGAATGGCGAGGCTCTGAGTTGCCGTGTGCTGTTGTTTGCTGGAATAAATAATCATACAAAGGTACTGCTCTTTCCTCTCTCTTTCAGAAGAGTTCACAGCAGGGTTATTGGCAGGTATCCTCTTGAATCCAATTGAAAGACTGAATATCTCAGCATTTCAATCTCGCTTTTGCTTTCTCTTTTCTATCACCTCGTCCCTTTTTATTTCTTTCTAGGCACTTGACCTTTCTTTCGCTCAGACAATCGGAGCTCTTCTGTGCGTGTGAGTGCACGTGGGTGCGCTTGTGTGTGCACGTGGGTGTGCTTGTGTGTGCGTTTTGGGTGTATCTCTCCGTGTGTCTGTGTGTCTGTGTCTTTGTGTGTGGTGTTTCTTTTTTTAAAAACAGCACTCAGCCGGGCTCGGTGGCTCAGCCTGTAATCCCAGCACTTTGGGAGGCTGAGGTGAGTGGATTGCCTGAGCCCAAGGGTTCGAGACCCGCCTGGGCAACTTGGTGAGACCTCATCTCTACAATAAAATAAAAAATTAGCTGGGCGTGGTAGCGCGCACCTGTAGTTCCAGCTACTTGGAAGGCTGAAGCGGAGGGATCGCCGGCGCCCAGCAGGTTGAGGCTGCGGTGACCGGGAGCGGCCACTGCACTCCAGTCTGGGTGACAGAGTGAGACTCCAACTCAAAATCAAAACAAAACAAACAAAAACAGCACTAATGGTACTATTGCTGAATTTCCAAGGCTCCGCCATCAGTAATTATAATTTGCTAAGCATTGATTGACTAAAAGTCAAAGAAATGGATGAACTACCAGATGCATATCGAATATAAATAAAGATCTTAAATAGTCACTCCCCAAATCTATTGCCATTTAGAAAGTTAAATGGATGAAATGCCTCGAGATGCCTTGAGGAGTAGCGGTTACGACATTCTGGGCTCAGTTTTCTCAAATGTGCACGCATGCACCTGCTTTTAAAAACAGGAACTTAGCCGGGCTCGGTGGCTCAGCCTGTAATCCCGCGCCTTTGGGAGGCTGAGGTGAGTGGATTGCCTGAGCCCGTGGGTTCGAGACCCGCCTGGGCAGCGAGACCTCATCTCTACAATAAATCAGAAAATCAGCCGGGCGTGGTAGCACATGCCTGTAATTCCGGCTACTTGGAAGGCTGAGGCGGAAGGATCGCCGGAGCCCAGCAGGTCGAGGCTGCGGTGGCCGGAAGCGGCCACTGCACTCCGGTCTGGGCAACAGAGTGAGACTCCAACTCAAAAAAGCAAAAACAAAAACAAACAAGCAAACAAACAAAAAACAGGAACTTCTCTTTTGAAAAAGTAAGTACCTTACAAACAGAAATCCATCAGAATTCTGCCTTTTTCTATTTAACATACATTACACTTGCCAACCCCAGATTAAGGCACATTATTAACCTACTCAATTACAGTGGAACTCCTATGGAAACGTCTGTTACAACCACATTAATATCTCATTAGTTCGTCATGTTAATGTTATTACAGTGGTTACCAAAGGAATTGGTGCTGATTGGTACCTAATTTTGAAAGGTTGTTGCCCCGAGCATCATTGGAGAGGGAAGCTCAAGAGCAAAGGTGGGAATCTGTTTTTCATCTTCTTCCCTAAAAGGAAAAAAAAAAAAAAAGAAAGAAGGAAAGAAAGAAGTGGTGAATATTCCTGGTGAAAACATGCTGCAGAGACTGTCTGAGACTCAAGCTATAAATCTATTTTGACAGGTGCAGTCATTATTCTTATCAGCTAGGAGAGCATCATTCTTCTGTTTTAATGGCAAAGATAGCAAAGAGACAAAAATTGCCTTCACATGAATGCATTAGAATGCAATAACAATTAGTTGATATAATGAAATTATTCCTAATGATGATAATATCACGTCTGCGTCCTTACGAGGAACATGTGGTTCTGCTTATTTACATGTTTTCCCGAAGGACTTCAATTTGATTTACAGAAGAGTTAAACCACTCCCACTTCCCCATTCATTTGCATACATTACAAGAAATAAAGCATAGAAGTTCATTCATGCCGTTTTATAAGAAAAATAATGTCTCTGCAGTTTCAAGCCTTTCATTAAGTTGGTAATTCTTCTGGTTAGAGCAGTAAAGTTTATGCAGCAGTAAAGTGGGTAGACACAAGCCTGGGGTCCAGATTTCGTTACTTTGGGTATTAATCTTCATATTTGCCGGTGCCCTGACTGGGCAGGGACAGATAGAAAGAAGGTAAAGTCTGTTGCTGATGCTGCCTTGTTTTCTTTAGTTTTCCCACCTGTCTCCTTACTTTTTTTCAGATATTCAGAGTACTCAAGGTTTGTTTTTTTTTTTGAGTTGGAGTCTCACTCTGTCGCCCAGGCTGGAGTGCAGTGGCACGCTCACGGCCGCAGTGGCACGCTCACGGCCACACCAGCGTTGACCTGCTGGGCCCAGGCCATCCTTCCACTTCAGCCTTCCAAGTAGCCAGAATTACAGGCACGCACTACCACACCCGGCTAATTTTTTTGATTTGTTGAGAGACGAGGTCTCGCCAAGTTGCCTGGGCAGGTCTCGAACCCATGAGCTCAGGCAATCTGCTCACCTCAGCCTCCCAAAGTGCTGGGTTTATAGGCTGGGCCACCGAGCCCGGCCTCAAAGTCTTTTCAATGAAATTTTGAGATCTCAGCATTGACCTTTTTCTCTTTTCTTTTCTCTTCTTTTCTTTCTTTTCTTCATGTCTCACTCTGTCACCCAGGCTGGAGTACCATGGCACGATGACAGCTCACCACAGCCTCAACCTCTTGGGCTCAGGTGATCCTTCAACCTCAGCCTCCCAAGTAGCTGGGGCTACGGGCATGTATCACCATACCTGCTAATTGTTTTCTTTTTACTTTGCATGATGAGATCTTGTTGTGTTGCCCAGGTTGGATTGCTTTTATTTTCTTAGCCCCCCCCAAAAAAAAGCTGAAAATGAAAAATTAAAGAAACATGGTGAAGCAGCCCTCTCTCTTCAAGAGTGGGAGAGAATATTGTGTCAGGAAATGTTGAGTCGGGCTTATCTACCAGTGCGGAGACCCCACGTGAAGTTTGCACAGACAAAGCTGTAATGTGTGAGTTGTCAGTGCAGCTGTGTTCAACTGCTTTGTTACAGGCACGTTGTCCCACTGGGATCTTGCTGGGTCTGGAAGATGAGGAGCGATATAAGGGTATAGCAGGTACATGCAAGGGAAACATTATAGTAATGGATTGTGGAATCTATGGAGAGGGAAGAGGCAGATGAAATGGCGACAGTATAACAGACAGTGTAACAGAAGAGGCAGTCAATGGCAGGGTCCAAAGTGGTTAAAGCATGTCAGCTCAGGGTTGTTGGAGGGATGCCAAAGAAAAATAGGAGATGGTAATCTCAGTGAGATTCTTGGTATGGGAATTTTTTTTTTTTTAATCCTTGTCTTACTTTGTTGTCCAGGCTGAGGGCAGTGGCACGATCATGGCTCACTGCAACCTCTACCTCTCGGACTCAGGCAGTCCTTGTGCCTCAGCCTTCTGAGCAGCTGGGGCTATAGGCATGCACCACCACACCTGGCTAATTTGTTTTTATTTTATTTTTGTAGAGACAAGTCTCACTATGTATCCTCGTTTGGTCTTGAGCTCCCGGGCTCAGGCAATTCTCATGTTTTGGCCTCCCAGAATGCTGGGATTATAGGTGTGAGCCGCCTCTCCAGGCCCTGAAATGGAAATTTTCGAGATAGTTTAGCTGCTGAAAATGATATGGTCTAAGCCATCATTATGAATGGGAGGTGGATTATTGCAACACGGGCAAGTTAATCTGGTCATTTAATCGGCAAATACAAATTTCCATTTAGTGGGAATTTCAGAAAGTGGGGAGAAGCAATAGTCGGGGGAACCCAGTCCATCTTCGACCCTTGTTGAATGTTGTGTGTGAGAATAAAAGCAGTCATTGCTTGAAAGGGCTCCTTGAGGTGATACTGAAAGCTCCAGGTGGAACAAGAGGGTAAAGGCAACTTTCAGCGGGAAAGTTGCCAGCATAGGTGACTTTGAGTTCTACAGGGCACAGGGCAAGATGTTAGCGAGTCATAGAGGGGTGGGAAATTGAGTCAGGTTGGAGGAGATACAAGCCCACCTTGGGAAAGAGTCTAAGTGGTGAGATATGAACCGGGGAAGTGGACTCTTCATTGACACTGGTGTGGCAGGGATGTAATACATGATGGATGCCGTCCTAATCATTTTAATAGGACATGGAAATCAGTTCTTTATTTTTCTTTATTTTTTTTTGAGCCAGAGTCTTACTCTGTTACCTAGGCTAGAATGCAGTGACACAGTCATGGTTCACCACAGCTTCAACCTGTTGGGCCCAGGTGATCCTTCCGCCTCAGCCTTTCAAGTAGCTGGGTCGCACCACTAGACCTGGTTACTCTTTTGATTTATTGTTGAGATGAGGTTTCACTATGTTGCCCAGGCATGTCTTGAACTCCTAGGCTCAGGTAATCCTCTTGCCTCAGCCTCCCAGATTGCTGGGATTACAGGTGTGAGCCACTGCGCCCGTCGAAAATCAGTTATTATGACTTCTACCTTGGAATTGGCCTGCTACATGATGTGTAATTCAAGGCTGGAGATGAGTCATCATGAGATGGAAGGAGCTTGCCAGGAACACAAAGGACACTATGGGTTTTCCTGAAATTGTGTTGTGGGCAATGGTAAAATAGGAAATGTTTCCCAAGGATGAAAAGTTCTGTTTGGAAGTGTTGAAGTAATTATTTAAAGAAAAATTATAGCCGGACTTGGTGGCTCAGCCTGTAATCCTAACGCTCTGGGAGGCTGAGGTGAGTGGATTGCCTGAACCCGTGGGTTTGAGACCCACCTGGGCAACTTGGTGAGACCTCATCTCTACAATAAATCAAAAATGAGCCGGGCGGGGTAGCGCGTGCCTGTAGTTCCAGCTACTTGGAAGGCTGAGGGGAAAGGATCGCCGGAGCCCAGCAGGTCAAGGCTATAATGGCCGGGAGCAGCAACTGCACTCCAGTCTGGGTGACAGTGAAACTCCAACTTAAAAAAAAAAAAAAAAAATTATAAGAATTAGCTGAAAGTGTTATTTTTACATTTTTTTTGATAAGGCTTTAAGACTGTTTAACTAAAAAAATGTGTATTTATTATTCTGGTAAGAATAAATAATTAAACAAATGACAAAATGAAGAGCTTCTAGAGAGGATGGAAATTACTTTAAAAGAAAATTTGATAAAAATGATATAAAGGCTGGACACGGTGGTTCACACCTGTAATGCCAGCAGTTTGGGAGGTGGAGTTGAGAGGATTGTCTGACCCAGGGGTTCGAGACCAGCCCGGGCAACTTTGAGAGACCTCGTCTCTACAATCAAATAAAAAAAAATTAGCCAGGCATGGTGGCACGTGCCTGTAGTTTCAGCTACTTGGAAGGCTGAAGCGGAAAGATCGCCTGAGCCCAGGGGGTCAAGGCTATGGTAGCCATGAGTATGCCACTGCACTCCAGCCTGAGTGAAAGGTTGACTGAGACTTTGATTCCAAAAAAAAAAAAAAAGATATAAAGTATATATGGCAAAGACTGCTAATCGCTGATCCCAATGTCCACTTATTTCTTCCTCCTTAATAACAGACCCTCAATATTTAGCAGGGCACATTGCTTTACATATTTCTCCAATCTTCCTTGAAGCTAGCTCTTGGATAATAAGATACAGTGAAAGCAGGATTACCAATGATAGATTAAAAATGGCCACAAATTCTTTGGCATTCCTATTATTGAGAGTTGAAATCTAAACCCCCTCGCCTTGAATCTGGTCAGGTTCTGGGACTGCTTTCTACCTACTTGCCCAACTTACATGTGAGAGTCATGTGTAGGTGCTCTGGTTAAGAGTCCCAGCTGAGGTCTCAGCTCTCAGCCAGCATCACTTGCCAGCCATGTGAATGAAACATCATATATATTCATCCCAGTTGAGACTTCAGATAACATAACTCCATCTGGTTGTAGCTACCCACAAGTGACAACTGCTCAGTTGAACCCAGCCAATCCACAGAACTATGAGAGATAACAGTACATCAAAGCTACTATGCTTTGGTACGGTTTCTACACAGTAATAGATAATCAGAACGGTGTCTTTGTGGTAGATGGTATTATTGTTTTCATTTTTGCTGTCCCTTTGTGAGAGGATTATATGTCCATTGCTGTCCCCATGTGACTTGAAATGCCTCTCTCTAAGAGAAGTATACCCTGCTTCTCAATTAACGTACAGTTTGGTCATATGACTCTCTTTGGCCAATGTAGTATGAGCATAAGTGACAAATGTCACATCCAAGCAGGGGCTTTAAGAGAAATTGTAAAGATCAGCCGATTCCCATCTCTCCTTGCTGTGATATTGAAGACTGCTTTTTCAGCTTGGATTCGTGTATTATTTTGCTAAGGCTGATAGACTAACACAGGCTGACTTAAACCACAGAAACTTATTTCTCACAGTTTTGAAGGATATGAGTCGGGGATCAAGGAGTCTTCAGGGCTGGTTCCTTCTGAGGGTCGTGAGGGAAGGATCTGTCTTAGGTCTTTCTCCTTGGCTGGTAGATGGCTGTCTTCTCCCTGTCTTCACAATGTACACATCTGCGTACTAATTTCCTCTTCTTTTAAGGACACCAGTTATGTTGAATTAGGACTCATCCTATTTACCTCATTTTAAAACCAGTGACCTCTCTAGAGATCCCATCTCCAGTCATGATGACATTCTGAGGTACCTGGTTTTGGGACTTCAACAGATGAATTTTTGCAGTGACAGATTCAGCCTATAACAATCCTCAAATGGGAGGAAATATAGGGTAGAGCTTTGGCCAACCCATAGGCAACCTGTGAAGAGAATGAGAAAAAAAATTAAGCCTTTGATATTTTGGAGTTTGTTGCCTCAGCATAACAGAGCATAAGACAACCAAGCAGATCCCTGGAGAGCAGGGCACATTTTCTGTCCCTCCTTCACCTTTGTGCTACTTGGAATATGGACAAGAAGGTTGGCACTCTTAGTCAGTTGGTCCGTGAAGCTTATGCTAAAGCGTGCTGACTGTGATGGCTATGAAGCCGCCACATCTGCCATGGGTTCGCTACCTCTGGACTTCGTTTCTAGGACAGAGAAACTTCTGTCTAACTTAACTCAGGAAAAAAAACAATGACAATACTTCCTCAATTAGAATTGAGCTTCAAAGAGCTCTGACTGGATGAAGAACAAGCCAGAAAGGGTAAAGAGATCATAAAGCGAGGGTAAAATGCCCACTCCCTTGCTGTAAATGCATATTTTTCTGTAAATTATATTTCCACATCTTTAAAAAAAATTGTAAAATAAGGCTGTTGAAGATTTCCAGCAAACATGAGGTATGATCTTTTGGATCAGATATGGGCAATGCCATTTTGCCACTTCAGTTTTCAAAAAGAGGAAAAGAGTCTGCAAATTATTGACTTATGAGCTTTATTTCCTGGAGTTCCAAGAAGAGGAAGTGGTTGGGTCATCATTACAGTAACCTCATTTCCTTCTTTGACAGATATATTGGACTGTAGTGCCAGGGGAAATGTGGCAGTGTGTACTTTTGAACTAAAGTGAGATATTTGAAAGGGCTTTCAAAAATGTCTTCATAGACCAGTTAGTGGAATATCAATTGGTTAGAAGATCAAAAGAGTGTATGAAGTGTAGTTTCTGCCCAACAAACAGCACGTGGTTTTTATCTCGACTCCCTGTCATGGTGTCAGCTTCATCGTAAGGGTTGGCTCCCTCTTGTGGTTAAGAGATGGCTTCATTGACAGTGTCATGAATATAGAGGGAGGTTCCGTTTGGACCTTCCGTCTGGGTGGTTAAAAGCTTTTGCCCCAGATTGTGACAACAAAATTTTCCTCATATTTTATTGACTTCTAGTTGGATCAGAAGTCTATCCCCGAACCAATCATTCTGCCCCCAAAAGGGAATAGTCTGCTTAGCTTAGTTAACTAGTTAGGGGTGAAGTTTGGCTTCCTGCGAGACACATTGACTTCATAGGCTGGGAGGGAGTGATCTTGTGCAAATATGTTTATCTAAAGAGAGCTGAGTGGCAGGGATTTTTTTAGTAGCCAAACACAATATTCACCGTTCTTGGAAGATTTTGGGGGTGAGATTCTTTCATTCTACCATATAAAAGAGTTTACATTTTGATGAGAGAAGCATTCTGATAGATTTATCAGGATTATCTTAACCACAAAATACTCTCCAGTTAATCAAATGAATGAACCCAGGGAACAGAATTTTTGAGCATCATTCAGCTTGTGGCAGAGACATGCTGGCCAAAAATTATATTGGTTTAATTATAATCGAAGTTAACACTCTACTTGATTATAGTTGACCAGTTGACCAATATGTTTATCTTTAGAATATTAGAGGAGGATTATGTTAGAATGAATGACAATGACAGCCATTTAAAAAAAATTACAGTAGGATTCATATCTAGCTTATCTGAAGAATTGTATCCAATTGTGGTGATACAAATTTAAAAGAAAGTTGCTAGAATGTAATCCTTTTTAAAAAATTTTATAGATGTGGGGTACAATTCAGGATTAGGTATACAAATGTTCATTATGCAGGTACACTTGTTCATGAGGTGTGCCCCCCTCCTCTGGCAGTTTCCTACTACTGCCAATCGTGCAGTCCTTTTATAATGCTGCTTTAAATAGTAGCTTGGAATACTTAAGCTTCACTGTTATCCTCAAGGTAAGATGCCAAAAAAAGTCTCCCAAAGATCTTTAAGTGTCTTGGATCATTAATTTTAGGTATACAAATCAGAGGTTAAATAGAGGCAGATTCTATTAAAAAATGCATAGTGTTGTCCAATAGTTACTGGTATTTTTAACCAGTTCCTCTGTTAAGTGAAGCTGATTGTACTAAGGGTCAATGGTGAAGAGTTCATCTTATTCCTTATGCTGAATATTTAACTGAGAAATCAATGTGTGCAAAGTATTGAATAAGTGAGAACAGAGTTTTGGTGGATATTTGGTGAAATGATAGATTTGTAATTTGGGGGAAGTTGAGAGAAACCCTTCTTGTATATAAGGCATCCTTTAGGTTGTGTTCTGCAGGACCTAAGAACTTAAAAAATTAGTTTGTAAACCCTAAAATTCACAGGGCTTAATGAGTTTCATCAGTAGATAATGATCCCTGGGGCTACAACTCCTTGTTACTCAAAGTGTGATACATGGACTAGCAAGATTATTATCACAGGGAGTTTCTTAGACCAGCAGAATCTCACCTTCATCTTCTGTTCTCGTTTATTCATGATCTGAATTTGCCTTTTCACAAAATTCCCAAGGGATTAATGGACCCATTAACATTTGAACCTAGATTACTACATCTCAGTTAGGGAGATCTTCATAGTTTGCAGAGTATTGTGGGGTATGGGCGCAACAAAAAAAAAGTTGATGTTTCTACAGATTCTCACAACAAAAGCCATTCAGCTTGACTGTGACGGCTACACATGATGCTGACTACTAAAATCTGTGTTACCTTTTTTTTTTTAGATTAGTTATCTCTAGAACAAAGACTTTGAAGTTAAGAAACCCATGTTTGAAATCTGGACCTGCCGCTTCCCAGCAGTGAGACTTTGGGCAAGTTACTTCAACAGCTGGAGTCTAGTTTTCTCATCTCTAGAATGTGGATAGGGTTGATCTACTGTTGAGAGAATAAATGGAGATAGTGTGGGATAAAACATGTAGCCAAGTGCCCGCCTTATATAAGAAACTCACTTAGTTCCTTTCCTCCTTGCTAGAGCATGCAGTCAATTGAAACAGCGTTATCTACCATAAATGATGCAGAGACTACACAAAGCTTTCCCCTACTTAGCAAACCCACAATGTGGCTCCTATAAAACAGATTTTAAGCAACTCTACTTGCCGAGTAAGTGATTCACAAAATGATATTTAAATAATTAAGTAGAATTGAATTGTTTAGTGTGGTCCATCTGGATGCCAAATTGCACCCGCCAAAATGATAATTTGGATTCTAACATAATTGATACTTCACTGTTCTTCCTGAGTCTGATTTGTCAACAAGATCTGCTACTTCTCTGCTACTTAACTTTTATTCAGTGGCTGCTTCTGAGCCTCGCGAAAAAGTTCTCATCTTGCTAAGTCTCCTTGACTTCTTTGCAATCCTCGTCCAGTGAGGAGACAGAGTGGCCCATTTCCTGGTTCTCAGATGTGTGGCTGATTGGGCCCTGATGAGTCAGTGAATGATTGGCTGAGAAACTACACCTGAAAGACAGCTTCGGCTGACACCTGCAAGCTCCTTGGACCATCATTAGTTCTTTCCAGTCCAACTGTTACTCTATCTTAAACTCCATGATCACACCATCCCAGAATAAGGTGATTGTGAAATGATAGCTAGACTGCATGTCAGTGTTGAGATATGGAGGGATTTGAGGGTGACGCACAGGCTATGTGACTGAGGACATGGTGGCCATTGATGATCCTTTCTCCATGTGAGTTGCAAGTCTCCATGAATCCCTCCTACCCAGAGAAATTCATAAAGTAGGTTCTCAATATAATGTTATTAATTATAAGTGATTTTTAAAATTAAAAAATTTAGCCAAGTAGGAAAGAGATCATCATAAGCACCTGTATTCTCACCACCCAGAATTAACTGCTAATATCCCATTTAACCCTCATTTCCAGTCCCATTTTCATTCCCAATCCCTTTACAGGCAAACACTATTAATAGTTTGGTGTGTGCCATTGTATACCTTTATGAAAACTCTGTTCTGTCTGTCTTTCTCTCTCTCCATACTCATAATCCATATGCGGTATTATTTTGTGGGTGCTTTCTGAAATGTACACAAATGGTACCAAAGTGCCTCATTTTTTTGAGCATGATTTCCCTTCTTTTAACATTATGCTTTTGAGATCCAGCCACATTGACAGACCCAGCTAATTTCTTCTAGTGTAGACTTAATCAACTTTTCATTTAACAGCAGAACTTAGTTTTAGACCATATTTTACGCTTCTCTTTTTTAGCACTTATGGGTTGTGGCTAATATCAAGAAGCCATCAATAGAACTGTGAATGCACTGGCATTTATGTTCCTACCCTAATGGTTTACTTATTTAACGACTGTCTGCTGTCTTCGTTAAAGATCAGCACATTAATTAAAATAGTACTTATTCCTCCTGGTAAAGTGATGACTTGTATATTTCATTATTTTGTTCTTAAAGCTTAGAGGTGATGTTTGTACCCTTTGGTGAGCTCAAAAACTCTAGATAAAGGCCAGCACATTAAACAACTCATTTGGTAACAATAGGCATGGTCCACTTAAGCCTTCCCTTCTACTTTGTTGGCTGTTGTTAGACCTAGACCAATGAAAAGATTACTTTCATATTTAGGCAGGTCTAGATTTAATCCATCATTCATATCTTGCTTCTGTCTTTGACGGCTAGGGAGAGAAGTATCTGTAGCTTCTGCCTATCAAAGAAAACATGTTTATTCTTATTAGCAAAGTCAACAGAGTAATGACACCAAGGTCTTTGAGGTCGTCTTCATGCCACCCTGAGTGGAACAGTTATTTTAGTGGGAATGTTATCCTCCATATAAACTATATTTTCTAGTTGCCTCAAGACTCTTATCTTCTGACACCCTTTATTAGGAAAGTATTACAAATTTTCAAATAAAAATGAAGCTGTGTGAAGCTGTGCATTGAAGTGAAACACACTATTAATACAAAGCACTTAATGGCCCTAAAAGTTGTCTTAGGTTCTAACTTCAGGGAGAATGAGCCTGGAAGCAGGACTAAGGGGTGTGTGTGTGTGTGTGTGTGTGTGTGTGTGTGTGTGTGTGTGTGTGTGTGTGTACTTGCATGGTCTCATAGGGGCCATATTTGGCTGGTGGAATAGACAAGCACATTTTAAAGGAGCTATGTTCTGACTACCTTCTCTGATCATTTTTCTCTGATGTTTCACTCTCCATTCCAGTCAGATTTTTCTCCCTACTGCTGCTCCACTGTAATCTTTCTGGTTAAACCCACTGTATTGCCAAACTTTGTAGTTCATTCTCAATCTTCATTCTACTCTAGTCCTTAGAATATTTGACACAGTTGGTCTCTCCCTTTTAATTACTTTTTTTTTTTTTGGTGAAATGGGATCTAACTATGTTGCCCAGGCTGGAGTACAGTTGCTATTCATGGGCACAATCATAGGTGCTTTGAACTCCTGAATTCAAGTGATTATCCAGCCTCTGCTTTCCAAGTAGCTGGGACTACAAGTGCATGCCACCAGGGCTGGCTTGGTCACTCTGTCTTTAAAATGCTTTTTCCCGTCAGATTTCCAGGGACATTTTTTCCCCTCTTGATTATGTTACCAAAACACCAGGGGCTCTGTCAAGGACCTGTTGCTCACGAAACGGAATATCAATTGCTGAGACAAGTTGCTAGGGAAGGAGGCTTTTAATTGGGTGATACAAGCCAAGAAGAATGGGACAACCGTCTTAAATTTGTCCTGCCAGCCAACTGAAATTGGGAGTTTATACAGTGGGGGAAGGAAAGTAAAACAGCAGTCAGGGAGGGGTAAGGAAGTGGTCATGTTGAGTGGGGGGAGTCTGGCATCTCGTTGTCTGGATATAACGATCTGATGACCTTCCAGGTCCTTTCCTGAGGTTCGTTATCTTGAGGAAGGAAGAATAAGGCAGATATAAATTATTAGTTCTATGGGGAAATTGAATTGGTATCAATTATCCACTCTTGTTCCATTTCTTTTGTGAGATACCCTTCATCTTCCAGATGTCTTAATGTCAGTGTATGCAAGGGTTCAGGCCTCCAATTTTTTTACTTTTTAAAAAATATACTGCTGGATGTGGTCACATCTAGTCTATTCCCTTAGTACCATGTATGAGGCAATGATCCTCAAATTTGGATTTGCAGTCCAGATCTCCTCCTTGACCTTTCAACTCTTATGTCCAATTTGCCCCCTGGGCAACTCTGGAAGACAAATTGGCAGCTCTACCTTAAGAAGTATAAAAAATGGACATCTTGAGTTTCATGCTCCGCTGAAATGGGCACTATTGTAACCCCGATATATGCCATTTCAGTAAATGGAATCTCCATTTATCCAATTGCTCAGGCTACAAACCATGACTCCTTTGCCCACTTTCAAATCTATCTAAAACCTTAAAAATATAGACCGTGGCCCTTTCTTTCTTTCTTTCTTTCTTTCTTTCTTTCTTTCTTTCTTTCTTTTTTCTTTCTTTCTTTCTTTCCTTTCCTTTCCTTTCCTTTCCTTTCTTCCTTCCTTCCTTCCTTCCTTCCTTCCTTCCTTCCTTCCTTCCTTCCTTCCTTCCTTCCTTCCTTTCTTTCTTTCTTTCTTTCTTTCTTTCTTTCTTTCTTTCGAGTTGGGGTCTCACTCTGTCGCCCAGGCTGGAGTGCAGTGGCTTGCTCACAGCTACCGCGGCCTCGACCTGTTGGACTCAGGAGATCCTTCCGCCTCAGCCTTCCAAGTAGCTGGAACTACAGGCACGCGCCACCACGCTCAGCTACTGTGACCATTTCTTACCATGTCCAGCGCTACCATGCTGGTCCAAGGTGCCATAGTCTCTGCATGGACTTTTCCAGTTGCTTCAGCTAATCTCTCTTTTCCCACTCTTATCACATCATAGACTGGTAACTCTGCACAGTAGCTAGAATGATTCTTTCAAAATATAAATATGATCATGTCATTCTGTTACTTTAACCCTTGGGTAACGTCTCCTCATACTTTAAATGAACTAGAAATTCCTTATAGTTGTCACTCAACCCCTATATGGTCTGGCCTTTATTTATTTATTTATTTTTGAAGCAGGGTTCTACTCTGTTGCTCAGGCTGGAGTGCAGTCACAGGATCACGGCTCACCACAGCCTCTAGCTCCATAGCTCAAGTGATTCTTCTATGTCAGCCTCCTGAGTAGCCGGGGCCACAAGGCATGTGCCACCGTGTCTGGCTAATTATTTTTGATTTTTTTGTGTTTGTGATTATTTTGGTTATTATTTTTTCGCTGTGTTGCCCAGGTTGGTCTCAAACTCCTGGGATCAAGTGAACCTCCTGACTTGGCCTCCCAAAGTGCTGGGATGACAAGCACAAGCCACCACGAACAACTTAGATCTGGCTTTTCTCGGAAACTTTATCCTTGCTATTTCTCAGCCTGGAGTATTCGTTGAAGACACTTTTGTGGTTTATTCTCTCAGTTGACTGCACAAATGCTTCTTCATTCATGAAGGCTTTCCTGACCACCTTATCTAAATCCTTCCTCTGTTCTTTCCCCTGTGGACCTGCTTCCTTTTCTTCCTGTTTATTTTTTGTCGTGTCTATTAAAGTCCAATTGGGCAGGTCCCATTTAACTCACTGATGTTGTACCCAGACCTAGAACAGTGTCTGGCACATGCATTTGTTGAATTGATGATTGACAGGTTCTGTGTCTGTTAGGGTACGGAGAGGGTGAGGGGGGATGGATGGATGGGGAGGTGCAGCACCGTCAGAGCTGGTGTGCTGGAGGTGACTGCTGGTAACCAGAGATCTGAGGAATGCAAAGAATTGCAACACACAAAGAGGTGAAAGAAGAAAAGATTTGTTTAAGAAAGGTTCACTTCCACAGACAGGAAGTGGGTCTACACTCTAGATGAGTGTGGCACTGTAGCTCCCTGAGCTCTAGCTTAAATCCTCTCCCCTGGAGATGTTGCAATCAGGTAGACGTGACTGCCATGACTTCCGTCTTGACCACTTGTGGATGTCTTGGAGACCCTGAGGGGGAGTCCTGGTCACCAGGCACTGAATATACAATGGGTTGATACTGGTCATACTTGAGAAGTCTGGGTTTCTCAAAAAGACAGATTACAATAGGCCGGTACCGGTCATGCTTAAGGAGTCTGTGTTTCTGAAAAGACAAAGTTGGCAAAGTTAATCTTTACCTAGAGTATGCATTTCTCCAAAACATAGCTTCTACTTTCTCATCATTGTACTAAGGTTTAGGAACAAGATAAAAAATGGATTTCTTCAGGACATATCCTCCACTTTTCCATCATTGTGTTAGGATTTAAGAACAAGATAAAAAATGGCTTCCGACTCTCAGAATATCCTTTCACTGTCATTCTTCCTCGCCTCTATATTTTCATTGTAGCTGTAGTTATTGAAAAGTATCCTTTTAGAGACTTTTGTCAGGAGGACTTCTGAGTACCTTGCTCTTATTCCCAGTGTATCCCTGATCTGTACATGTTTTCATAGTTATTAAGAAATTTGCCCAAGAAGCATTAATATTTCTGCAGATATTTTGGAAGCCATGATACCTCATGTACTTCTCAGTCTTTCTTTTAAATGCTCTGTTCAGCTTTAATGAATTGAGTGGGAAAAATATAAAATCAGCAGAAATGTTATATGTAGGATACCTTTGCTTGTTTAGAATAATAAAAGACAAGAAGAGAAAGCCTAAATTAATTAAAATTAAAGTAATTAAAAATTCTTAATTTTGCATGTTGTAAGTATGTAGTTCTTGGTGTAAATAACTACCAAAGTTTTCCAAATAAAGATTTCCTTGAATTTGCTTAATAATTGTATGTGAAACATTTACAATTATATATCTGTATGCAAACGAGCACCCAAGTAACTCTTAGCGTCACTGAAGACAGGTGAATTTCTTTAGTAAATGATAGTTTGTTTTTCTTCTACTTGGTGGGTAGAAAAGGGGCAAACATTAGCTTTGTATGTTTAAATCATTGCAAATGTTGAATTAAAATTTTCCAAATAGAGGTGTTACAGCAATTTTTACAGTTAAAAAAATAAAAGGAGCCAATACTCTGTTTTCCTTGGTTCCGATGTGAAAAGGTCTTTCGGTGATGTCATGTTGACCCTTGTGAGGATTTCCATTTCCTCACAGAACCACAGAAACCAAAGTAATCTCCTAAATCAGGAAGGTCGTTACTCACTTTTGGCACTTTAGGTATGTCCAGAGTGACCTTTTTCTTGCTCACCCTGATTGGTTCTAGAAACCATGGGAGAGAAAGATGGCCTAGTGAGAGATCAGTTGGGCTAATTTGAAGTTGAAAAGGACTCCATCCCCTTTCTAAACTATCTTGTGTCTTACTGAATTACCCCTTCAAGGCAAAGGAAGAATGGTATAATGTTAAATTCCTTAATCATGCAAACAAAAATATCAGTCCTGATAAACTCTGATGGTGCATCACCCAAGAGCACCCCAAGAGACTAGGATAATAGTTCTCTGTCATAACCATTGGCGAGGATGATTTAAGTGGATTTGGATGCTTCTTCTGATTCTGGCTGGTAATCTACCCCCCGGGTGTCACCTCTTAAATCCTTCTCCTCTCTTACAACTATCTAGTGTCTTTAGTTCTCTTCCAACAAGAGCAGCTAGGTATGGTGTCAAAATAACTAGCATGTCAAAATGGTGTCATGTTTATTTTCTGGGGTAGCTTTCATCTAGGCCTTCAATTATTAAAGGTTGGGACCTGGGACTGGGGTCTGGTGATGGTGGTAGAGGGCTGGTGATTTAATGGGTAAAAATTTAAGCCCATAAAAAAACGAATCTTTGGATCATGTGTAAAACAGAAAAATTCTTGCTTTCATAACTTTTATGGTAAGCCAATTTTGTCACGCTAACACATTACCTTAAAAATAGTTGAAAAGACCTATTTTGCACTACCTCCTCAGAGGCCTCTGTCTCTACCCCAGTCCATCCAGTATAAAATTTATTTCTCTCTGTTCACTGTTTACAATGTTATTATCATTATATTTTCTTTTCTCCCGGATTCTGCTGTTAGGGTCAGGGAGAGTATAGGGAAATGGAAAAGGCTGTGAGGTCTGGGTTGCCAGTGAATACTGAATAACAAAAACCATCAGGCATCTTGTACTCTGGTTTATGTACCACTAGGATGTCTCCTGAACCTTGTTATGGTATAAATGTCTGTCTCCTTCTTAGTCTTGAGTGACGTTACTGAAAACCTTTCTTATTATCATGTACTTACTTAGAAATGCCTGTACCCAACCAGGCAGTTAGTAGTGATAGGGTGAGAAAGATACCCAGTCATATTGAAGAAAAAAGAAGATGAGTAGTGACATTAAATTCTAGCCTCCTTCAACAAGAAAGGCAGAAGAGAGGATGGATTTATCAAAGGGCAAAAATATTCATGTTCAGGAACAAAGTGACATTTTTGCGTAGATAAATCCACTCAGATGCTGAGAACAGAAGTGTCCAACTCTATGAGTTTCAGGAAATCACATGGGTTCCTGATTTCATTATCATATACCTACATTTCTTTGTTCCATACACACTCTTCTGAAACTGGCTTTTAAACTTACCAGTATATTCTAGAGATTGTTTCATAATAGAACATAGAAAGCTATCTTAGTCTTCTTAATGGTGCCATAATATTTCCTTATTTTGATGTACGATAAGTCCCCTCCAAAAGAACCTATAAACTATGAACTTTCAAAGATGCGAATGTGCATTGGCATGTCCAATCATGTAAGTTAGTTCACATGACTAGTATACATTGTCGCGTGTGTGCAACCTCTGCAAGTTGTGCTTTTGTGTACTTTACTGTACAGTACTGCATTGAGTACAGTAGTACAGTATCTTTATTTCAAACCCAGGATGTCCAGAAGCAAGCGTAAAGGCATCGGTGGTGGTACTGCTAATAAGCACCAAGCAAAAACAATGGAAAGAAAAATGAAAACAATTCAGAGAGTGGAGTGAGGCAAATAGATGGTAGATGTCGCTCATTTTTAGAACGTGACTCATTCAACCATCAGCATGATCCTAAAGAACAGGGACAAGGTCACGGAACATGTGAAGTCTGCTGTGCTGAGGATGTCGGCAATATTATTGAAGAAGCATGGAAAAGTGATGGAGGAGATGGAGAAACTTCTCAGTGTGTGGATGTAAGATTAGAATCAGCATCAGCATCGGATCCTGCTCAGATTAATGCTAATTTAAGAGAAAGCTAAAAGCCTTTATGAAGACTTGAAGAAGAAACACGGTGAAGAATCAGAGGGTGCGTCTTCTAATGCCAGCCATGGCTGATTTCATCGGTTTAACGCTAGAGCCGACCTTTACGACATAAAAGTGAGTGGTGAGGCAACAAGTGCAGAGTGGGTAGCTGGTTAGAAATTTCCTGAAATGCTTTGAGAAATTATTGATGAATGTGAGTATTTACTTGAGCAGGTTTTTTAAAAAAATTATAGAGATGTGGAGTACAAGTGAGGATTAACTACATAAGTAGGCTGCATGTAGATGAAGTTTTGGCTTCTAACTGGGACTCTCCCAGTTAGTGAGGACTCTCCCTAGTAGTGCACCAGGTACCCTTTTGTGTTGTCATGTCTCCCCCACCCACTTCCCTCCTTCCCTCTCCTAGCAGTGCCTAGAACTGCTGATCCCTCCCTTGTGCTAATCTGACTAGTGTTCAGGGCTCACGTATGAGTGAGAATACTACGTGGTATTCAGTTCTTTGTTTCTGTGATAGTTTGCTTAGTTTTATGATCTCCAATTCCATCCAATTTGCTGCAAAGTCCGTGATTTCTTTCTTCTTTACGAGTGAGTAATACTCCATCATGTAAATGTCTCACATTTTCTTTATCCAGTCCACTTACAGTGGGCAATAGGATTGGCCTATGCTTTTGCAATTGTGAATAGTGCAGCAATCAACACGGATGTGCAGGTGTCTTTTTTGGAGAATGATTTACGTTCTTCCAGGTATATATTCCCAGGAGAGGGATCATACGCAAGGTCAATTTTAGTTCTTTTAGGAATTGCCACACTGTTTTCCCTAGAGGTCGAACTAGCTTGCACTCTGACCAAACAGTGCAGAAGTGTTTCCTTTTCTCTGCACCTGCATCAGACCTGTTGATTTTTGACTTGTTAATGATAGCCATCCTTACCAGAGTTAGGTGGTATCTCACTGTAGTTTTCATTTGCATTTCTCAGATGATTAGTGAGGCAGAGCAGGTTTTCATGTCTGTTGGCTGCTTGCATGTCTTCTTTTGGGAAGTGTCTGTTCATGTCCTTTGCCTGCTTTTTATGAGGTTGTTTGTTTTTTCCTTTCACTTGTTTGAGTTTCTTGTAGATCCTGAATGCTAGGCCTTTGCCAGATGCATAATTTGCAAATACTTTTTTTTTCCATTCTGTGGGTTGTCTCTTTACTTTTTTGATGGTTCCTTTTGCTGTGCAAAAGCTTTTTAGTTTGATGAGGCTCCACTTTTCTATATTACTTTTTATGGTATTCACATTTGGGGACTTGGTCAAGAATTCGTTGCCTACTTTGATGTGCATAAGAGTGTTTCCTTACACTTTCTTCTATGATTCTTATAGTTTGAAGTTTTATGTGTGGATCTTTGATCCGTTTTGAGTTGATTTTTGTATAGTGCTAGATAGGGGTCCAGCTTCATTATTCTGCTGTAGTCAGCCAGTTTTCCCAGCACTGTTTGTTAAATATGGTTTCCTTTCCTTGTGCTTGTTATTGGTGGCTTTGTTGAAGATGAATGGTTAAGAGTCTGTTCTTGCTTCTGTTCCATTGGTCTATGTGTCTATTCCAGGCTGTTTTGGTTACTGTAGACTTGCAATAAAGTTTAAAGTCTGGAAGTATGATACCTTCCACTTTGTTCCTTTTGCTGAGGATTGTTTTGTCTATTTGTGCTCTTTTTTGTTTTCATACGAATTTCTGTATTGTCGTTTCCAGGTCTGAGAAAAATGATGTTGGTAATTTGATGGGTATTGCGTTGAATCTGGAGATTGCCTTGGGTAGGATGGATATCTTGACAATATTGATTCTTCCATTCCATGAGTATGGAATTTTTTTTGTTTGTGTCATCCTTGACTTCTTTGAACAACGTTTTGTAGTTCTTATTGTAAAGGTCTTTCACTTCTTTTTTTAGGTGGATACCAAGGTATTTCATTTTTGGGGGATATGGTTATTGTAAATGGAATTGTACTTTTTATTTGGTTCTCTGCCTGCTTATTGCTGGTGTATAGCAACTGTCTTTTTCACAATGAGTTTGTAGCTCGAGACTTTACCAAAGTTGTTTATCAGTGCAAGAAGGATTTTTGACAGACTCCCTCGGGTTTTCAAGGAATAGAATCATATCATTCACAAAGAGGGAGAGCTTAACTTCCTGTTTTCCTGTTTGGATCACTCTGATTTCCTTCTCTTGCCTGATAGCTTTGGCTAGGACTTCCAGCACTATGTTGAACAGGAGGGGTGAGAGTGGGCACCCTTGCGTTGTTTCTGTTCTTAGGGAGAACGCTTCCAGCTTTTGCCTATTGAGCAAAATGCTGGCTGTGGATTTATCATAGATACCTCTTACTGTTTTGAGGAATATTCCTTTTATGCCTAGATTCTCAAGGGTTTTTATTGGGAAGGGATGCTGAATTTTGTTGAACGCTTTTCCTGCATCTAGCGATATAATCATGTGACTCTTGGTGAATATGCTGAATTATGTTTATGGTCTTGAAAATCTTGAACCAGTTCTGCCTCCCAGGAATGAAACCCACCTGGTCATGGTGGATGATCCTCGAGGTGTGTTGCTGAATCTGATTTACTAGTATCTTGTTGAGAATTTGTGTGTCTATGTTTGTCAAGGAGATTGGCTTATAATTCTTTTTCCTTGTTGGGTCTTTGCCAGGTTTGGCTATCAGTATGATGTTAGCTTCATAAAATGAGTTGAGGAGAATTCTATCAGTCTTGATTGCCTGAAATACTTTCAATAGGATTGATATCAGCTCCTTCTTGTGTGTCTTGTAGAATTCAACTGGGAAACCATCTGAAATGGTGAGAAGATTTCTTTTTTTTAATTTTAAAGATGTAGGGCACAATTCAGGGTTAGGTACTTAAGTGGTCATTATACAGGTGAGGTTTAGGCCTCCTATCTGTCCTTACTTCGCCTGGTTTGGGGTCAGGTACACTTATTTTTTTTATTTTTATTTTTTGAGTTGGAGTCTCACTCTGTCACCCAGACTGGAGTGCAGTGGCTGCTCCCGGCCACCGCAGCCTCAACCTGCTGGGCTCCGGCGATCCTTCCGCTTCAGCCTTCCGAGTAGCCGGAATTACAGGTGCACGCTACCACGCCCGGCTAATTTTTTGATTTATTGTAAAGATGATGTCTCGCCTGCCAGGCGGGTCTCGAACCCGCGGGCTCAGGCAATCCACTCACCTCAGCCTCCCAAAGGCCCGGGATTACAGGCTGAACCATTAAGCCCGGCTAGGTACCATTATTAATGTTATGTACCCTCTTTACCTCCCCTGGAAGTGATCCACTACTGCCAATCTCTTTCATGTAGTATTATGATAAATGTCCAAAGTGGTGGGGAGATTTCTTACGACTGAGTTGATTTCCTGGATTGTTATTGGTCTGTTTAGAGTTTCATTTTCTTCTTGTTTCAACCATGGGAGGTTGTGTGATGTCAGAAAGTCTTTTATTTTCTTTAGGTTTTCTAGTTTATTTGTATACAGGTGTTCATAATAATCTCTGGCAATCTTTTGCATTTATTCAGGGTCAGTTGTGACTTTTCCTTTTGTATTTCGAATTGTTTTCATTTGGACTTTATCTCTTTTTTTTAGTCTGTGACCAGGGATCTATCCATCTTATTTATCCTTTCAAAGAATCAGCTTTTTGTCTTATTGATTCTTTCTGTGACATCTTCAATTGTTATTTAATCTTGGTGATCTGGATTCTTCTGCTGAGGTTAGAATTTTGATGATCTTGCCTTTCCAGCTCCTTTAGGTATGACTTTAGGCTGTTTACTTGTGATCTTTCTGGTTTTCTTGATGTGTATGTGTGCAGTGTTATGAATTTTCTTCTCAGCACTGTTTTCATGACACCCCAGAGGTTCTGATAAGATGTGTCTTTGTTTTTGTTTGTTTCCAGGAATCTTTTTATTTCCTGTCTTAATTTCTGTGTTGGCCCAGAAATCATGTTGACTCAGCAGCATGTTGTTTAGTGTCCAAAGACTTGGTGGCAATATTTATTTTTGTTCCATTGTGATCTGAGAACATGCATGGTACTATTTCAATCTTTTGAAATTTGTTCATGCTTGATTTATGTCAAGAATGTGATTGATCTTGGAGTATATTCCATGTACTGATGAGTAGAATGTATATGCTATAGATGTTGGGTGGAGTGTTCTGTAGATGTCTATTAAATTCATTTGATTGGGCATCAAGTTGAGGTTCTGGATCTTGTTGGGTTTTTGCCTTAATGATCTATGTAAGTCTGTTAGTGGGGTATTTAGGTCTCCAACTATGATTATGTGAGAGTCAACATCCTCTCCTACTTTACTAGTAATTATTTTATAAAACCCGGTGCCTGTGTTGGGTGAATGTATGTTATTTTTGAGTTGGAGTCTCTGTCGCCCAGACTGGAGTGCAGTGGCCACTCCCGGCCACCGCAGCCTCGACCCACTGGGGTCCGGCGATCCTTCTGCCTCAGCCTTCCAAGTAGCTAGAACTACAGGGGTGCATTACCACGCTCAGCTAATTTTTTGATTTATTGTAGAGATGAGGTCTCACCAAGTTGCCCAGGTGGGTCTCGAACCCGTGGGCTCAGGCAATCCACTCACCTCAGCCTCCCAAAGCACGAGATTACAAGCTGAGCCACCGAGCCCGGCTAGAATGTATGTTTAAGATGGATATTTCTTGCTGGTAGATTGAGTTTTTATCACTATGTATGTCTTTCTATGCCCTTTTTAACTTTTCTAGGTTGAAGTCTACTTTGTCTGATATCAGAATAGTTACTCCTGCTCTCTTCAGTTTTCCATTTGCCAGAAAGACCATTTTCCAGCCCCCAACTCTGACCCTGTGAGTGTCCTTTGCAGTGAGATGAGTTTTCTGGAGGCAGAATTCTGTTGAATCATGCTTTTTTATCCAGTTTGTTACTCTGTGTCTCTTCTGTGGTGCATTTAGTTGATTTCACATTTTAATTGATTATTGAAAGTGAGAGTTTATCCCTGTCATAGGGCTCCTGAGAGTTGCTTTGTAGCTGGGCTCAGTGGCTCAGCCTGTAATTTCATGCTTTGGGAGGCTGAGGTGGATTGCCTGAGTCCGCGGGTTCGAGACCTACCTGGGCAACTTGGTGAGACCTCATCTCTACAATAAATCAAAAAATTAGCCAGGCGTGGTAGCACGTACCTGTAGTTCCAGCTACTTGGAAGGCTGAGGTGGAAGGATTGCCGGAGCCCAGCAGGTCAAGGCTGCAGTGGCCAGGAGCAGTCACTGCACTCCAGTCTTGGCGACAGAGTGAGACTCCAACTCAAAATAAAACAAACAAACAAGCAAATAAAGAAAGTTGCTTTGTTTTGTTTTTAGTATTGTATTTATACATATACATGTTTGTATATTTTTATTTTTGTGAGTGCTCTGAATGTTAACTCTGTGCTTTCCTGTGCTTTTGTGATGGGTATGACTCTTTCTTTCTTTCTTTCTTTCCTTCCTTCCTTCCTTCCTTCCTTCCTTCCTTCCTTCCTTCCTTCCTTCCCTCCCTCCCTCCCTCCCTCCGTCCCTCTTTCTTTCTTTCTTTCTTTCTTTCTTTCTTTCTTTCTTTCTTTCTTTCTTTTCTTTCTTTCTTTCTTTCTTTTCTTTCTATCTTCTTATGAATCTCCTGAACAGCTGATCCAGAAGTGGCATATTCTCTTGGCTGGAATGGCTTATCTATAAGAATGTTAAAAAATTGACCTCCAGTTCCTTCTGCTTCTGTAGATAAGTCTGGAGTGATTCTGATGGGTTTTTCCCAGAAAGTAGTCTGACCTTTCTCTTTTGCTGCCTTTAGGATGTTTTATTTCATGCTTACTTTGTGGAGGTAGATTACTATGTATCGTGGGGATGGTGTTCTCCTGTGTTACCTTTGTGAGGGCTCTCTGAATCTCTTTTGCTTGAATGGTCACCTCACTAGTGAGATGTGTGAGGTTTTCTTGAATGATCTCATGGAATACTTGTTGTATGGTATACTCAGTTTCTCTTTCTGCTTCAGGGATACCATTCAGGCATAGATTTGGCTTCTTGACATAGTGCCACATCTCTTAGAGACTTTGATCCTTCTTTTGAGCTTTTATTCTGTTTTTGACAGACTGAGTTAATTCCATATTTTGATCTTCAAGTTCTGAGATTCTTTCCTCTGTCTGGTTGATCCCACTCCCTATGCTTATTACTATGTTTTTCATTTCCAGGATGAAGTTCTTCATTTCCATTATCTCAGAATGGGCTTTTCTGAAACTGATCAACTCTGCTTTTATTTTCTGTATGACTTTGTTGAGCTTTGTTTCCAGTTTCTCTTGGTTCTTGCTGTTCATTTTGGCCCTCCACTCTTTGATTTCTGTGACTGTCATCTAGGGCAGGTCATTCTGGGGGGGTTCCCATTGTTTGTGCTCTGATAGCTGCTTTCTTGGGCACTATCTCTTTAGGACTCTGAGGGTTGCCTATATTTTTCCATTGATTTTTCCTCATTTGTGACAGGCCACTCTTCCCTCTCTCTGATTCCACTTTGGTTTCTTTGCTCTGAAGCTAGTCAACAACCCTTTGTTCTAGGGCCCTGTCTATAGTTCAATATAGGTCACTCAGTGAGAGAGGGAAGGGCATTTCTGCTTCTTGCTCCACCCTCTGGCAGGTTTCTCTACTATAGATTTTCTCGTATACTGCTATTCTTGTCAGATTAGTCTTCAGCCCTGGCTGCTAGCACTCTGTGGAGAGCAGATGAGGGCATGAGCTCCCCATCTGCAGTCTGCAGTTTGCAGCCCAGAAGACTTCCCACTGAAAAAGCCTTCTGGTGTCTTGTGAAACTCCCTCCATGTTCAAGTCTGCATTCTGCTGTTGAAGAAGAGTGAGTTCCCTGCCATGGGGGAAGTTGGATCCACCCTGCAGGCACACAGGGTTGGGAGGCATTTTTTTTTTTTTATCTGACTGGGAAGATGGTCACTAGCTATTGGCAGTAGGCACTGGAAGGTTCACTCTGCAAGTTGGCATTCCCTGCTTCGGAGCTGGATGCCACGCTGCACTGGTGGAAGCCATGTTCGCAGCATCTGACTGAGCATGAATTTTATTCCCTGTTCCACTAGGGCTCCAGTTGCCCACTGCTGTGTCCTGACCAGGACTCCTCCCACATGGGACCAGTGACTCCTGCATAGCTTGGAGGGGGTGAGCTGACCATAGCTTCTCAAGATCACTCACCCACTCTTGTTTGCCAGGCAGGGCTTTGCTTCCTGTGTGAGCCTGGTAAATGACAGGGGACGGGATTCCCATATTCCTGCATTTTTTGTTGCTTTCTGGTCTCTATGTGTTCAAAGAGACATTTGGTGGGTGCAGGGTACTTCACCCACCCAAAAGTGTTCATCTAAAAGTGTCCATCTATCAGTGACTGGGTCTCTACTCTCTGCTTTGCTTGGCAAGAGAAGCACCAGTTGGCTGCTTCACAGTGGCCATCTTGGATCCCACCACCTGAGCAGGCTTTTAATGTGAATGAGACAGGTCTGTACTGGAAGCACATTCCAGATCAAAGTTACATAAGTAAGGAGGAAAAGTTAATGCTTGGCTATAAAGTAGCAAATGATAGGCAAACTCTGTTGTTTGGTGGCAATGCTTTCAGTGATAAGAAGCTGAAGTCTCTCTTTATCATTCAGATAACCAAAGAACCCTTAAAAACATACTCATGTGTTCTTTCCCTGTTGTGTGGAAGAGTAACCCTAAAAACCTGGGTTTCACAGGCCATTTGCCAGGGCTAGTTTTTCCCCACTTTATCCTAGAGATGGAGAAATATTGCTTGGAGAAGGACATCACATCCAACATTCTTTTGCTATTAGACAGTGCTCCAGGCCACCTCCATTCATGGATGACTTTCATCTCTATGTCAAAGTAGTTCATCTGCCTCCAAATACTATGTTGCTCATATAATCCACGGACCAGGAAGTTACAGCAACTTCTTAAGAAATATTATTTATGTTGCACTTTTCATCAGGCAGTACAGACAAGTGACAAATCAGGAACAACCTTGTGACAATTTTGGAAGGACTATCACATCTGCAAAACCATTAAAAAATATTGATTTTGCTTGGCATGACTTTGCATGGCAGTCACTGTGAATGGGGTTTGGAAGAACTTTTGCCTGCAGTTGGTTTACAATTTTTGTGGATTTGAGAAGGCTATTAGGAGTCCATAGAGGTCTTTAACAACTTAGAGACCCTCAACAAGAAGCTGAAGTTAAATCCGCAATCGGCCGACTTCACTGAACTCCTTGCTGTGCAACACGAGGCGCTTGCTAAAGAAAACCTGATGAAATTAAAGGCCCAGCGAAGGGACAAAGAGAGACAAAGGGAAGAAGTAACGGGAGAACCAAAGAGATTCATAACACAGTAATTGGCAGGGGGATTTTCTTTATTCGAGGAGGCAGTGTTAGTTTTTGATTCACAAGACCCAAACACAGAACCGCACATGAAGGTTGTAGCAGCCATTCAGAAGGCAATCCAGTGCTACCATGTCATCTATGATGAGAAAAGAAGAGCTACTACCCAGACCTCAATGAATCATTTTTTTCCCCAAGTGGGTAGATAGAACTGAATCCAGCAAGGAACTAGAACCTGTGCCATCAACGTCAGGCATGAGTGAAATTGTGGCTGGCTCTCCCTTTCCTATTGTTAACAATCCTTCAACTCTACCATCTCCCACCTTCTCTCCCTCCTCCAGTCAGTGACTCTCCTTGCTTGTTCACTCGATGCCAGCCCCTGTGTGCCAACTGTTATACTGTACTACTGTACTCTTCAAGGGACTGTACTGTAAGATGAAAAAGATTTTCTTTATTTTTTGTGTTTGTTTGTCATAAATTATTTGTGCAAAAAGTATTATAAACCCATTACAGTACTATTCAGTTGATTGTGTTAGTTGGGTACTTAGGCTAGCTTTGTTGGACTTATGAACAAATTGAACTTATGAATGTGCTCTTAGGACTGAACTCATTTGTATGTAGGACACTTACTGTAATGTTTTAAAGCAATCCTCTATTATTAAATATTCAAATTATTTCCAATATGCAAATATGGCTTTTGTGGAAATACTTTAAATAAATTTATTATGCACACATCTTTGTATATATCTGTAGGTGTACTCATAACATGATTCCCTGGAATTGCAATTGCTAGATCAAAAGTATGTAAATATTTTAATTTGGAATTATATTGCCAAACCCTCTTTCATTAAGAACATACCAGTTTATACTTCCATCGACAATACACAAGAGTGATTTTTTTCCTCCCTCTCTTAGTCAACACTAGACGTTTACAAGTGTGTTGAAATTTGCCAAAATGCTTGCTGAATCACGAAATCTTGTTATCATATTTACTCGTATTTCTCTTATTAATGTTATTTAATATCTTTTCAAATGTTTAAAGATCATTTTATTTCCTTTTCTTTGAACTATCTTTTAATATATTTTGTCAATCTGTGCTTTTTCTCTTTAAAAAATTAGATCAGTTAATGGTTTATCTATATAATTTGTTTTTTTCAAAAAACCAGATCTTGAATTTAATTATTAGTGGTGCTATTTTTTTCTGACTTCCAAGTCATTGGTTTCTGTCTTCATCTGCATTTTCTTCTTCCTTCTGTGTGTATGTGTGCTTTTAATATTAAATGAAACAAGACTGGCAAAATAGTGAAAATAGCTGATGGTAAATGATTAGTACATGAGAATTTATTAAAACATCTGTTATACTTTTATGTTTATTAGAAAAATTGTGGAATAAATGAACATCCTCCTCATGTTCTGTACAAATTAATTTGAAAGCTTTACGAAGTAAATGATTTTCTTGAAAAATTATAAGCTAACAAAATAACTGTTGTATTTCTTTTTCTGTCCTATTTTGCCCTTTAAAGAAAAGTATGTATTTACTGTCATTTACAAAGAATAAAGTTTTAATTCAAAATTTTACGTTTACAGAAAACTTGCAAAGATAGTACACAGAGTTTCTTACCCACTTAAGCCGTTATACCCCTTATCTACTTCCTCCACTGTGAACATCTTACATAACCATGGTACATTTGTAAAAATTAGGAAACCCACATTAGCAAATTGCCATTAATTAAAAGCAGACTTTATTTGTATTTCACCAGTGTTTCCATTAATGTCCTCCTTCTGTTCCAGGACTCAATCCAGGGGGTCACATTGCATAAAATTTTCATACCTCCCCTGATTTGTGACAATTTCTCAGTCTTTCCTTGTTTTTCATGACTTTGACAGTCTTGAGGAGTACTGGACTGCTATTCTGTAGGATGTTTCCTAATCTGGGTTTGTTTGGTGTTTTTCTAAAGATTAGACTGGAGTTATGGGATTTTGGAAAGAAGACCGCAAAGGTGTTTCTTATCATATTTTATCAAGGCATACATAATAGTTTCATGGCATCATGGAGGATATTAATTTTTAATTTTCATTACCTGATTAAGGTCAGGTTTACCATGTTTCCCCGCTGTACATGTTCCTATTCCCCTATTCTGGTCTTTGGCATTGAGTCACTAAGTATAGCCTACCCTTAAAGGATGGTGGTGGAAATTAAGCTGCACAGGCTAGTTTTGTATACTCCCTCTGTAAGGAAAAGTATCTACATGTTTGGAATTCTTCTGTAAGAAAGATATGCTCTCTATCTATCTATCTATCTATCTGTCTGTCTACCTACCTATCACATCTTTTCAGTCATTTATTTACTTTAGTGTGAACTCATGGATATTTATTCATTTTATTTTATTTATTTATTTATTTTTTTGAGTTGGAGTCTCACTCTGTCTCCCAGACTGGAGTGCAGCAGCCGCTCCCGGCCACCACAGCCTCGACCTGCTGGGCTCTGGCGATCCTTCCGCCTCAGCCTTCCCAGTAGCCGGAATTACAGGCATGCGCTACCATGCCCGGCTGATTTTTGATTTATTGTAGAGATGAGGTCTCGCTGCCCCGGCGGGTCTCGAACCCGCGGGCTCAGGCAATCCACTCACCTCAGCCTCCCAAAGGCGTGGGATTACAGGCTGAGCCACCGAGCCCGGCATTTATTCATTTTATACTTTGAGTTATAATAATTGAACACTGCTTTATTAATTGTGTTGTCCAAATTGTTCCAGCTCTGGTCATTGGAAGATCTTTCAGGTTTGGTTCCTGTGTCCTTTGGACATGGCCCCATGCCTTAGTTTTTTGACTATTTTTTACTTTCTGGCACTACAATATGCTCCAGGCCCTTTTATTATTCCATTTTCTTCTCAATTTGTTTGGAATTAAATACTATCTGTCTTTTCTCAGTGACTAGACTAGAAATGGCAATATGTATCTTTGACTTGCCAAAGCCTAATGTCTTTAATGGTTTCAGTTTTGTTTCTTTTTCCATTTAAAAAAATTTTTAGTTTTAGAATTTAGGGGATAGCCTTTCTAATACCTAAAGCTCCCACTTCTGTTGTATCATGTATCTGTTCGGACAGACTTGCTTGGCTCTGTTCCCTCCCCTGCTCCCCTACTTGATTAGCTCTAAGGTCGTGTCCCACTGATGTTTGATTCCATTTTCATAAAATCCTTCTCAGGACAGGACCCTTTCCTGGAAGGGAGCTTGCCTGGTTGTTTCCAGGGTTCATGTGGCCCAGGCTGCTCTGCCACCTTGAATCCTCGAATGGGCCCTTGCACTCACCTGCTATTTGCTTGGGCTAAACTTCTCCCGGTTTTAGTTGCTCATCTCAGACTGGACCACTACCTTCTTCTGTTCTCAGGTCTTTAGATGATCTTTGCTTAGGCAGGTTTTGTGGCTCCTGGTCATATTTTCTTTTCTTGTTTTTTTAAGTGTAATCAAACAAGTTTAATTTAACTGTCATGTTAAACAAAACACCTTCAATTCTTGGGATTTTCTGTTTCCATTTTCTAGTTTCAGTATTTTCAAAACACCTGTTTAAAACAAAACAAAAGAAGTAACATCTTAGAGTAGAAAGAAAAGTTATTTCAAAAGATAGTTTGGGATCCTAAAATATAACTTTCAAACAATTCTAACAGTGTTTACGATATCCATTAAAAAATTGTACAAGAATGATGCCAATTTTTATTCTTACAGTTACATATACATTTTTACCTTAAATAGCATACTAAATTATTCACATTCCAGTGGAGAATAATGGGTCATATGTCTATTTTAAATAGTATTTTAAGTGATATCTCTTTAAGATAATCTTAAATTCCAATTAGCAATACATACATACGGACTTAATTTCAGCCTTCACTAAGCAAATAAACTTTAACGTGCTCAAAAGAGACTGCCAAACCGCTACCTTACTGGGAATTGGGTCACACTGAGGATTCCAGTGTACAGGGAGACAGACCTATTCTTGAAGGTCTATTGATTTTTACGATTCTAGTAGCCCTTACCCAGATATTTTTCCTTATAAAATATCTTAATATCTGGTAATTGTTGTCCTTGAGTGTTTGGCTTATCATCTGTTTCTTTGGTTTTTACATGGAGATTCTGAGAGATCTAAAAACGATACTGTCCTATCTTCTTTATCTCTTTAGTCTATGTTTTATTTAGAATGTGTTACTTTGCGTAGGTATTCTGCCTCATGGATCTTTACTTTTTTGTTTGTTTGTTTTTGAGTTGGAGTCTCACTCGGTCGCCCAGACTGGAGTGCAGTGGCTGCTCCCGGCTACCGCAGCCTCGACCTGCTGGGCTCCGGCGATCCCTCCGCCTCAGCCTTCCGAGTGGCCGGAATCACAGGCATGTGCTACCACGCCCAGATGATTTTTTGATTTATTGTAGAGATGAGGTCTCGCTGCCCAGGCAGGTCTCGAACCCGCGGGCTCAGGCAATCCACTCACCTCAGCCTCCCAAAGGCGCGGGATTACAGGCTGAGCCACCAAGTCCGGCTGGATCTTTACTTTTTAATGCTATGAATTTGTCTTTTAAAAAATACTGAGATACTACCTCTTCTTTCCCTCCTTCCTCCTCGCTTTTTCCTCTCACCTCCCTCTTTTTCTTCCTTCCTCCTGTCCTTCCTTTCTCCTTCCAGTCTTTCCTTCCCTCCCTCCCTTCTTCTCTCCCTCCTTCTCTCCCTTCCTCCACCTCTCTTTCTTTTTCATTTTTGAGGATTGCTTTTGTCACTGTGAAATCACTCTGTGTTAGAGACAGGCCTTACATGAAGTTAATAGTTGAGTTTTGTCTTGTTATCTGAGTATCTGAGAATATTTTGACTATATGAGATCATTCCATTCAGTTTTTAATGACAGATGTTTGAGCTTATTCCTGTGCCGTATTATATGTTATGAGATGTTACAGTTTTCTTTGTAGATTTGCTTCTCATTTATTCTCTAGTCTGTTTAATTTTTTTCTTTTTACTTGGTATATGTTTATCTGATAGCTTGGAAGTATTGTATTGTTTCTGTATATTGTAATTAGTCTTATGTTTACAATTTTACATATATACTTAATCCTCACTACTATAAACACTGATAAATACGTATTCCTGCAATTTTTCGACTCCCTTTTTCTCTCTGCCTCACCTTATTTTAGCTAATTATATTGTCTTTTTCTGTTTTTTCTAGTGTTTGCTTTAAACTTTTAAATACACTTATACTTCTATTACTGGAGTCATCAGAATTAAATGGTACATTTAATTTCAGCCTATGTAATTGCATTACATTCACATGTCCTGTCAGCTTTTCCCCAAACTTTTGTTATTAGGTGGAAACCGAAGATATTGCTATTTTTAAATAGGTTAAAATGAGAGTATATTGCCAGTTTCATATTATTGTTGGATGGCTACCCAAAGAACTATTTCATTAACCTTAAATTTAATTACTTTCCTGAGGTATGTCTTGATGTTTATCTCTTTGATTCATTATTTCTTGGCATGTTGTATAAGCTTCAATCTGTAGTTTTAAATATGCTTTTGTTCAAGATAGCTATCTTAAATTCTATCTTTGATTTTTTTTTTCTTCTGTTCAATTCTTTTTTTAAGAACAAAAATTATTGAATTTAGGATCACTTTTGTTTCACAATTCTACCTTCTATCTCCCCTATCACCCTGTAAAACTCACTGTTTATATTTATTTTATTCTTTTTTTCTCAGTCCTGTGTTTTCTGTGATGCCTGTTTTTCTTTTTGATGTTTTCATACTGGCCTTAATGTCTGTGATGAATTCATCCTTCTCTTCCACTTCTTTCCTGAGGTCTGGCCACATGGTAACTAATCTTCTGATGTGTCATTATTATTTTCCCCTTGAATGTTTGTGTCTTTTCTTTGTGCTCTTGTTTAAAAAATGACTCGTGTTTATTTAATTCTCTGAGATCTTGGGTAAGCGTTTACGACTTCATTGTCATATCTTTTATGATACGTATTTTTGGTCATTGTTTTCTCTTTTGTATTTTACTAGTATCTTTGACTAGATCGTTTGCTAATTCCTTTATATAATCACTCCTCTTGAGTGACATACCGGATATTTGGAAGCGTTTTATGTTGGCAGTGTTCTGGAATAGCAGGAAGCCTTGATTGTACACAGTGAAACTCCTTAGATTTAGGGCTTTGAGTGTCAGCCAGCTAACTTTAACATCTCTGAGGTTGACAGAGTTCAACGTCTCGTCACACTTCAGAATCTCTCTCCCCCGCTTCAGCAACATATTATATTAAGAAATGATGGCAAGTCTATGTGTTTCTTTTTCTGTCCTGGCCTTTCTTATTCGTTGCTGCTGAAAAGAAACCAAGGAAACTCCCACCATCACTCCACGATCTTTCTCTGTTGCTGCAGACGAAGGATTGTTGCTTCTATCTTTGACCTCCAGGTACAGTTGTTCCTTCAGCATGGTTCTGTATTCTGGGCTGATATTTGCTAAATTTGAGAACTCTCTCTCTTATAAGTTGCTTCTCAACTACAGGTGTACCCAGGTGTCATTCAAGTTGAGAATTGCCTTTCAAATGTCTTGTTGTTTTTAGGTAATTTCTTCTTCTCCTCCTTCTCCTTTTTCTTTTCTTTCTTTTCTTTTTTTTTTTTTTGAGTTGGAGTCTTACTCTGTCGCCCAGACTAGAGTGCGGTGGCCGCTCCCGGCCACCACAGCCTCAACCTGCTGGGCTCCAGCGATCCTTCTGCCTCAGCCTTCCAAGTAGCTGGAACTACAGGCACACGCTACCACGCCCGGCTTATTTTTTGATTTATTGTAGAGATGAGGTCTCGCCAAGTTGTCCAGGTGGGTCTTGAACCCGCCGGCTCAGGCAATCCCCCTTTTTCTTTTTATTTAGAGACAGGGTATTCACCCAGGCTGGAGGGTAATGGTGCGATCATAGCTCACTGCAGTCTCAAAACTCCTGAGCTCAAGTGATCTTCTTGCCTCAGTCTCCTGAGTAGCTGGGACTATAGGCATGTGCCACCATGCCCAATTAATATTTTTTATTATTTTTTGTAGAGGTGGGGCGAGGGGGATCTTACTATATTTCCCAGGCTAGTCTGGAACTCTTGGCCTCAAGCAATTCTCCCACCTTGGCCTCCCATAGCGCTGAGATTATAGGTGCAAACCATTGCACCCAGCAGTTTTTAGGCAATTTCAGAAAGGAATAGAGGGGGTATACATCTTTGTTTCACCCTTGTTAAATTGGAAGCTTCTGCATCATTCATTTTTGAAGTCTCTAACATAAGCTTAAAATGGGATTGGAAAAAAATTTCAGAGTCATTCTCCTAAACTACTTCATTCAGGCAGCCATTCAGGAATAGAGGTACTTAGTAAAGTAGCTCGAATAATTTTTAGCCTATGACTTGTTGGCTAATTCTAGGATGGGATAGCACACGGGCATTAATGAAGAGTGTAGGAAAATCTTAGGTATTTTTCTCTCAGAGTAATCTCATTTGGGGAAGTCAAATGGTTTAATTATATTCATAGTCAAGTTAAACCTAAAAGACTTGGAAAAGATTTTAATTTCTTGAAACTGTATCATGTTGTGATACCTAAGAGACTTTTAAAAGATTTTTTTTTATGAACAGCTTTTAACAGTGAAGCTTCACTAGCGTGATGAGAGATATTAAGAATGTCTAACTGAACTTCTATATTTTATAGTTGAGGAAACTCAGGCTTGGGAGCTAAGTTTTCACATCTAGTGAATATCAAAGTGAGTTCAAGACTAGAAATTCCTAAAGTCAGTTTTAAGCATTAGCTTCATGACTTTTGCTATATCTGCCTACTATTTTATGTAACTTTTTTTTAACATAACACTTTAATCAGGCTCATCTGTTTTATTAAAATATGTTTTTTTTTAAATGAAGACGTTTTGTGTAGTTACTCTGGTGTTAGTCTAGGTAAAACTTCTGAGCATGGAATTAGTATCATATAGGAACTAGTTAAAAATGCAAATATATGGGCCCCATCCTGACCAGAACCAGAATCTCGGGAGATGAGGTCTAGGAAACTGTTGTAATAACTCTCCATTGATTTTTATGCACATTTGAGTTTGAGAACCATGTGTTACTGTCAACAGAAAGCCGACTTGCTGTTGATAGAAGGAGCTACAGCAAATGAAAATGGATCAACAGAATCACATTTTATAAAGATACTGTTGCATGGAGTGGCTCTGAGTTTGACTGTCTCTCTCTTTGTTAAACGGGAAATCAGCAAATGTTACAAAGTTGTTAAATGAGTACAAATGGAGACCTTCTTGAAAAATGAAAACAATTTTTTCATAATTCACTTTTGTACCTTGTTCTATACCATGTAAGATAACTTCTCTTACTACCAGTGACACATGTTCTGTTTTTAGTAAATATCGGTACAGACCCCAAGTCCGTGGTAATCTTTGACTTCCAAAACTATACTGTTTCTTTCACATCTGGCTCTCTGAGAATATGTTCTCTAATTTTGAGACTGGCTACTATAGCATTTGGTCACCCTTGACTTTTCAGTTCTTGTAAGTACAAAGATGTTTCTTGGCAGAAAGTCTTTATATCCTTTTCATGAAGCTGGATTATTTTTAGTGTTCTAATGAGGCACATAAGAAAAGTATTAGCTTCATGATTTTTGCTATATCTGCATACTATTTTACTATTTTATGTAACTTTTTTCGTTTTTGTTGCATAATACTTCATCCCTTCAATGGTATCCAATCCTGTCATTGTAGGGCTAGAAGCCAAACTGGAGTTCAACTCTCTTCATTTTACTGGTGGGAAAACATATCAGAAATTTGTTTGGAAATAGAGGCCTCTACAGCCTTGAACTAAAACTTGGGTTTAAATCTCATCCTCTTGCTAGTCTGAGACCTTACAGAATTTACTTAACCTCTCTGTAAGTCTTAGTTAACTTTTTCACCTGTAATACAAAGATAATAATATCTATTTTAGAGGCTTTAGTGAGGATTAAATAAATTGATGAATATAAAAACATTCATCATGATGCTTGGTAAATGATAATTGATCAACATGGTGCTCTTACAACTCTTGTGATTTTTGCTGTTATTATGATTAATATCATTATCTGTTTTTCTAGTACAAGTGCCACTACTGCGATGACTAAAGTTCTCAAAGTTCACGTGAACCATGTAAGATAAGCAATACTCAGCTTTACTTACCATTGAAGAGGCGTGTGCTCTCTACTTGACAATGGGTTCTAGGCTTAAAAGTACCAAAAGTGACAAAAAATATCTACCTATTTACCCAATCTGAAGCACACTGAGACCAGTAGTACATAGGGGAATAATGTATATCTGCCAATGGTGTGGTTGGGAGTGTCATTGGAAGTATCCACAAATATATTCTCCATGTACTCTATACCATCTTGAAAAATGTCATAGGCCCCAGAGAGCCAAGTGTAACAGTCAAGACATAGAGTCTGAAGCTAGACGGCATGAGTTAAAATCTTGACTAATCCACTTAACTAGTTGGGTTACTATGGGCAAATTATGTGAATCCTCTGTGTCCTAGTTTCTGCTTCCTTGTTGGGGATGGCACTCACTTCATTAGGTTTGAGGGATAAAGTGAGCTATTATACGTAAAGCACCTAGACTGGTACTGGTGCATTGTGTATGCTGTCTTTGTGTTAGGTCTCATTATTTTAGTGATTGTACTTTTCAAATTAGGTTAACACAGTATTCTCGGGTTAGTCACTAAGATCTTAGTTTGAGTTGGTTGATCAGTCTAAGTTAGAAAATCAAGGTGTAGGAGAATAGGACACAGAAAAAAATGAGTATTTTGAAGATTTAATTGAATATTTAAGCAAAAGAATTTTAAATACTCATACACATAAACACATGCACGCGCGTGCACACACACACACTGCTGACTTAATAAAATTTCTCTGATTAAAAAAATTTTAAATCAGTGGTCAGGAATGGTATATTTTCATGGGGTGTCAGGGGTTCAGGAAAGGCCAGAGCAGGAAGGCTCAGGTATCTCAGGGAAAGCCCCAGAGGCCAGGCAGTAGTTTCAACCAACCAATTAGGATAGGGTGGGGAGACAACATAATAAAAAAAGAAGAATGAGAATGGGTTACCAAAGTGATAATAAAATGAATAATTCCTTACATTTGCAGAGAAGGTTATCATTTTCCCACCACTTTATAGTTATTTATATCTTGCAGTAACTCTAGGAGGTAGGGGAGATGGGACAAAGAAAAATGAGGAGGAGGGGGGAAATGGGCATGGGAGGAAATCCTCGTCTCTCTCACCATTTCATTTCATAGACTCCAACATGTCTGCTGGTAAAGTCAAGGACTTTTGGATCTGAGAGTTTTGGGCTTTTCTTCAACATTTAACGCAAATGAAAATATCCCATGGGATCTTGAGAAAGGAAAATATAATCATCTCTTAAGCATTTCATAGTTTGCTTTCTACCTATGCCCCTCACCTTGCCGTTTTTAAAGAGTAGGTCACTTTCTTTGAATTTCTGCCTGAGTATCACACGAATATCCAGACTGTACGTTCCCCAGTTGCATGAATAGGTGAAAATAGCCCTTGTCCAACCGAAGCCCATCGAGACCCACTGCCTGCATTATTGCTGGCTCATCCAAAGGTCACGCCATAACATACACAAGAAGGGCAAATACTTAGGGAAAACTGAGGTTGAGTTCTGTTGCACAGTTGTGTTGTTGACTGTATCTCCACCTTGATCTTTTCAGCCAGGGGACATTGCAGAGTTATGGAATGAAATAGCATGGCTCTGGGCCAATTAAATCATTCTCTGAATCTTAAAGGTGTTGGTGGCCTGACTGAGGGAGGCCTCACCTGAACAAGGAGTAAATAACTGAATCTTCTGTTTTAACGAAAAGCTACTTTAAGAATGTTTTGATGGAAAAATCATATCTACCTTGGTGTTTGTAAGGCATTGTGCGAACATAGGCTCTGTTCCCTTCTTTCTTCTTCCTCCTTCAGAGAGCAGCCTTTGGCCAAGGCTGGTCTCTGAACAGTAAGCATATTCCCAGTAATGAGTCATGGCTGTAGGTGTTCAAGCAATGCTGAAAGCAGTGTAGGTGTCACTCTTAATCAATGCAATTGTAAACACCCTATAACAATTTGAATAATTAGCTTGCTTGATTATAAAATGGCTTGCCGTACTGTCCTGAAGTGCGGATTTTTTCACCAACCAGCTGCATCAGTGCATACATTCTAGTAAACCAATGTCTTTCCCTGTTGGACCTCTGGATGACTTCTTTGGAACAGGTCAACATTACACGCAAGCCCTCTCAGATTTGGGGCTACCGGGTTACAGTGGTCATTAAGCTTCTCCTCTCTCTCTTCTCACCCTCTTCTTCAGACCCAGTGCCTTCTTTTGGCATGGGATTATAGAAATATTCTCAAACTTTCGCACACTTCAGAAACATGCTGTACCCTGAGTAAGTTTCACAAAGAGAATGTTGATAGACTTTACATCAGGCTCATAAAATTCAAGCCTAAAAAAAAATGATGGGCCTGGGTCAAAAGGAATATTTCCAAAAAAACATTTGGACTCTGTGCAAAGGATTTTTGACACAGAACATACTCTTCTTTTAGACCATCAGTGGGAGACTAGCTGGTCCCCAGCCATGCATAAATCTGCCCATGTGCAATCGGTAGCAGTTCCTAATTGGGGAAAAGGAGGGTGGGAACGGACTGGGGTAGAGGAAGCTGAGACTGGCAGGCAGGGTAGAGCCAAGAGGGAGAAACCCAGCACTCGCTGCTGCCCTTCCAGAAAGCCTCCACCACGAGGCTGCACCAAGCAGAAATCACCACCTTTTCTGGAGCTCGGGAAAATGAGTCCATAAATAGCAAACAGGCTCACCCGATTGCATTGTGGAATGGCTGGCTATTGAGTGAAAAACAGGAAGAACATGTCCCGGCTGCAAGTAGTGCAGCTAAATATGGTGAAAAGCTGAGTGGCCCAATTAATTTTTATGAATACGTCTCCCTGTACCCCAGTTATCCAGTCTGTGCTCTCCAATGGGGAAGAAAATTAATACTCTTGACTCTTGATGGGTAATAAATTGTAAATAATCTTGGATAGGGGCATTTGTGAATGTCTGAAAGGCTAATTTCCAGGGGCTCAGTTTACTTTCCAAACTTCTCCCCATGAATTGCCTTTCTCTGGGTTGGAACACTTAGTGCCACCATTGGAAAGCCTCTTTTGTAAATTTTTACTCCATTATGTTGCAATTTTAACATCTCATGTGTTTGGCACTTAAAGCATTTTTATAATGGTCTTTGGTTTATTTTTGGCTCGGTTTTAGGGCTTTCTGCCAGCCTCCAACTTCTGCTGTGTAGCTGACCCAAAATAGTTTCAAAGGCGTAGATGCAACTTGATATCAAAAATTTTCTCCACACGTATTAAAGTTAGCCTTGTAAATGCTGAAGGCCCTGAAAAAATTTTCTCAAGTAGCTATGAGACCTGCAGGACGTGGTGTACTTTCGGTTCACAAGATGGGTTTCCATGCCACTTGTAGGTAAATCTAAATAAAAGATGCCTCTGTGGTGAGATGCTTTCTGCAAGTCAGAAAAAGTTCCAGATGTATAGAAATTGGGTTGACATTTAGAGGGTTCTAAATATGCAACTTAGCCAGTTAGGCTGATGAGAGCCCACATGAATCTTTGTCACCTGATTCCTCATGACTGTATATTACGACTTCCACCACCACCAACTAACAACGGTAACTTATTCTCTGATTACTTATACCATCTAGACATTGTTGAAGTATCTCATTAACCATTTATAACTGAAGCTATTTTCACCACTGTTTTATAGATAAGAGAATTTGTGGTTTAGAACAATGGTTTCCAAACTGGCCTGCGGAATCCTCTGGGGAGTTTTCAAAAATCCCAGTGCCTAGACAGCAACCTGTACCCATTACATCAGAATGACTGGGGGTGGAAATCAGGCATGAGTATTTTTAAAAAATGCTAATGTAATAGAAAGGATGACTCCGACGTGCAGCCATGTGTGGGAACCACTGCCTTAAACAGATTTAAGAGATTAGCTGAGAGCTACCCAGCTACCAAACGGTAAAATGACAGGGCCATTTGAGTTCAAGCCGCGTACTTTTTCTAATATGCCAGGCTGTCTTTTTTCCTCCAGTAGGGAAAATGACCAACTATGTACAAAACGGAGTCTGTGGATTCTGCTGTCAATGAACTTATGATCTGAGCGGGGAAAGAATGACGCAAGTGAAGACCAAATCAGCATTAAACTATGTGGTGTTGGTTATGAACTCAGTAAAAGTTTGGGAGCTATCGAACTATTCGAAGACATGGGTCTATTTGGATTTGGTGCCTTATTTAAAAGAAACACTTGAAAAACCCCATCTTAATCGACACAAGCTGAGAAGGTAGGTTAAAATCAGAAGTAGAGACTGAAGAACACTGAGACTGATGATCTAAGCACCAGGAAAACTGGATCCTTTCAAAAAGTACATCATATGATTATTTATCAAACAATAATTTAAGTATTGTGACATGCAGGTTTTTTTTTTTTTTTTGAGTTGGAGTCTCACTCTGTTGCCCAGACTGGAGTGCAGTGGCCGCTCCCGGCCACCGCAGCCTCGACCTGCTGGGCTCCGGCGATCCTTCCGCCTCAGCCTTCCGAGTAGCTAGAACTACAGGCGTGTGCCGCCATGCCTGGCTAGTTTTTGATTTATTGTAGAGATGAGGTCTCGCCAAGTTGCCCAGGTGGGTCTCAAACCCGCGGGCTCAGGCAATCCACTCACCTCAGCCTCCCAAAGGTGTGGGATTACAGGCTGAGCCACTGAGCCCGGCTAACATGCAGGTTTCTTTAGACATATTTAGTAGCCATGGGAACACATAGAAGTGTTATCATCCCTACTTTACAGATTAAAACATGGAAACTGAGTGAAGGTAGCTTGAGCACACATAACAAATTATTGTTCCCAGTACCCAATTCTCAGACCTGGAATTCAGATGCAGATTTACCTAGCAAATATTAATAAAAGCCCTACTATGTGCCAAGATGTGAGATAGTTGCTGGGGATATAATGGTGAGTAAACACATAATCCTTGGCTGCAGTGACATTCCAGTCTAGTGGGGAAGACAGACATTAACCAAACTTGCATACAAAATATGACATAAAAATGCAAATGTGTTCTAGCGTATAAGGCAAAATATACAGTAGGTGCTAATTAGGCAATTAAGGGACGGAAACAGACCAAGTGAACAGCACATGACTTTTTTTTTTATGATAAGCGGGAACACGGAAATCAGAAGGAGCTGAAAGATGACCCACAAAGCTGGAGCATAGAAAAAGAGGGTGAAGGGAAGGTGATCAAGATGGGGTTATGGCTGGAGAGGTGGCCAGCGTTGGTTGATGGTGGTGGGAAGAACTGTGGGAAGTGACATCAGATTTGTGTATTGAGAATCACTCTGGATGTTTGTGTGTGTGTGTGTGTGTGTGTGTGTGTGTGTGTGTGTGTGTGTGTGTGTGTTGGGGTCTCACTCACCCAGACTGGAGTACAGTAGCACGACCATGGTTCACCACAGCCTTCACCTCCTGGGCTCAGGCAATCCTTCCGCCTCAGCCTCCCAAGTAACCACTCTGATTGTCTTGTAGAGAATATTTTGCAAGAAGGCCAGACTGCTGGCCGGGCTCGGTGGCTCAGCCTGTAATCCCAGTGCTTTGGGAGGCCGAGGTGAGTGGATTGCCTGAACCCGCGGGTTCGAGACCTTGAGACCTCAACTTGGTGAGACCTCATCTCTACCATAAATCAAAAATTAGCTGGGCATGGTAGTGCATGCCTGTAGTTCCAGCTGCTTGGAAGGCTGAGGTGGAAGGATCACTGGAGCCCAGCAGGTCGAAGCTGCAGTGACCGGGAGCGGCCGCTGCACTTCGGTTTGAGTGATAGAGTGAGACTCCAACTCAAAAAAAAAAAAAAAAAAAAAAAGGAGGCCAGACTGTTTTGAGTCAGTGGCTATCAAACTTTTTTTTAAAAAAGTGATCCCTTGTAAGAAATACATTTTACATTATGATTCATCATACACACACACACATACTCAGACACACATCAGAAGTTAAAGTGTCAAGAGAAGACTTAGCCTTTCTTACGGGTGATGCACTTTCATATTTTCTTTTCTGTTTTATCTGGACTAATCTATTTTATTAAAATAAAGAACTGGTTGCTATCCACTCCATTTATTTCACAGTCTACAAATGATTTGTTGTTTTAAGAATACTGATTGAGATATAACAGCTCTAAGTCTACAAAAATAGGCTTAATAAGAGGGTAGTAGAAAAAGAAAGAGAAACTGATAGGTTAGAAAAACAAGAGATAAATAGGATAAGGAAGATAAAGTGATATCTATCAAGGATGACTTAGTTTTCTGGCTTGAGAAATTGTGTAGATGGTGGTTTCATAAATGACACCATGGAGGAAGACCCTGCTTGTTGGGAGCAGATTGTGGATTCAGTTTTGGACATTTTGGGTTTATAGTGCCATGCAGGCACCTATCAGGAGTTGTCTGTAGGAAGGGTCAGGACTGGAGATGCACATTTTTGTGCCATTGGCAGGCCATTTCGGAAGAGTTGTGGATGAGACCGTCAGAAGACAAGGAATACAGAGTGAGAAGAGGAGAAGACCCAGGACCAAGTTTTGAGAAGCTTTAGAATTTAATTATCAGATAGAAGAGGATGAACCTGTGAAGAGAATGAAAAGAAGGGGTCGGTAGGAAAAAAACCCCATGCATTTTGTGTCACTTGAAACCTTGAAAAGAGTGTTTTAGAAAGGAAGCAGAAATCAACAGTGCCAAATGCTGCTGCCCATGGCCAAGCCAGAGGAGGATTAAAAATTCTGTTGCCTTTTGCAGACATGTGTGTCAGTGGTGGCCCTCCAGAGAGCTTTTCTGATGGACTTATATGGTTAGAAACCACACCGCAGTAGTTGAAGGAGATAGAGAGGGAGAATCGACATCAGCTTCTCAGAAAATCATCCTGCCACCTCAGTGACAGGCAAGAAATCAGATGTACTGTTCAGAAAAGGCAGCCTTAGACAGGCTTTTTGTAGTAACAAGAGAATTTCTCATTTTCTGAAACGGTGCCAGGGCCCTGGGCTGCTCCATCCCTTTTGGAGTCTCAGTTTCTCTCGTCACCACCAGGCTGAGTGAATAAATTCTCTAATCTTAAGCATACATCTCATGTACTATCACTATGAATGCATTTGTGGAGATGGGAAGTTTAATGTAGTGAATAGATGCAAAAATCAGCGATACTGAATAATTGTGTCTGTTGACATTGCTAGGCCCTGAAAGAAAAACCTTTGAGCATCTCCTGTGTGCCAGGCCACAGCCCGTTCACCCTTGAATAAAAGGTGCAGAGAGGTAAGGAATTTGTCTTATGTGGTAAGAGTCACGGCTGGGATTTCAGCTCTCGTGCTCTTCTCTAAGACTTTTTGTCTTTACCCTTTGTCCTTTGTATGTCTGTGGAAAAGAACTTGACATCCATGGGCCATTTCCAATAATCAGCCTAAGCATCTGTTTCCACCACTGGGACATTCCTCCTCTACCCTTACATTATTGAACATGTTAACTATTATCTATTGCACCTTAAGGGATGGATATTTTCACTTGAGCGACGAAAACTCTATACGGCCAATAACACGGTGAACAAATCAACAGGAAACAATAGAACAGAGAAATTTATAATACATCTTGGCTATATCTTGACAACCCTGGTACATTTTGTTCTCTCATTCATTTCATATTAGGGAGTTTTAGATGTTCTCTTATTTAAACAAACTGTCTCATTAATAAAGGCCGCTGTTTACAAGGCCCACTAAAGTGTCAGATATTTTGCATCCATTGTATCTAATCCTCAAAACAGTCATGTGAAATTGGGTATTTTTGGTCTTTATTTCACAAGTGAGAAAACTGCGTCCGCGGCGGATTGAAAGTGTGTGCAGTTTCTTTGCCACCGTTCCATCAAGAAGTAGAGGGTTTTTTCCCTTTCATTGAATCAGTGTCGGCCCTTGTGACTGACTTGACTGGCAGCACGTGGTAGAAGGGGCACTGGTTGTTATTGATCTAATGTTTAAGAGGCCTGGTAGCTTATGCTTTTGTTCCACCTGCCATGTTAGAAGCTTCAACTGTGAATAGTCCCTGGCACTGTTACGCTTTGAGGAAGCTCAAGCTACCTATGTGGAGAGGTGACCTGGGGAGTGGCGAGAGGGAGAGAGACAGAGAGAGAGAGAGAGACAGACAGACAGACATACCTGGCCAGCACTAGCTCTTCTAGCTACCTTTGCCTGGAAGACATCTAGGATATATTCCAGTCCCATTAGGCACTGTTTGGAGAAGAACCTAAATAAACAAATAAATACCAAGTCCCAAATACATGATCAGACTTGGGTCATCTCAACCATTTCTAGCTCTCTGTGCTATTCTATCTGAGGCCACGGACATTGTGGAGCAGTGATAATCTGTCCCTGTTGTGCACTGCCCTAATTCTAGACCCCAAAATTGTGACTATGGTAAGAAGGTTGTTGTTTTAAACCACTGCGTTTTGAGGTGGTTTGTTATGCAGCAATAAGTAACTTAAACAACGTTTCATTAAACAATTTTGCCAGATGACAGAGGAAGGAGCAGAGTCTGGATTCAAACCCACATCTGTCTGATTACAGAGTTGGCCAGTTTCTGCTACTTTGTGTGGTCTCTTCTGGGGCTTCTAGACTGATGTTTAATTTTCCACTAAGTCTCTGCTGAATTTCTGTTAGTTTTAACCCTGAACACATAGAAAAGGGAAATAAATGTTTATTCTTCTTAAACACAACAATAAAAAGTTAAATTATAGGCCCTCAAGTTCTGAAGATAAATCTGTGCCAGCCTGTTGTGAATTCTTTTTCCTAGACCTTGAGAGAAAACTTGATAGAAAGATCAGAGGAAGGTCCAGAAGACCAACCCTAGCCAGATCTTCATCCCTGCCCCCTCCTAGTTTTCAGCTGTTAAAGTAAGACAGTATTTTCGTTTTGTGGGATTTTTGGGAAATGGCAGGAATTCAGCTTACAGGATGAATAGGAGATGATCCTGTGGAGGAGGTTCCGTGTGTCTGTGGTAGTAAACATACCACGTGATGTTAGCCCTGTGAATAGCTGTGTTTATCAGATTCCAAAGCAAATACTCAAGTGAAGCTCCACATGAAAGACCTGGCCACAAGCTGAAGGTTCCCCATGGCACTGCCAAGTTTGCAAAAATGTCTGTGGTTTGCTCGTGCGTGTGTGTGTGTGTGTGTGTTTAAATTACACATCATTTATACATGCATCTGTTTTAGTGACTGTTACATTCAACTAGCAGAAAGGCTTATCTCTAACCCAATGCTCTAATATCTCTTTGTTATCTCATATCTCTTACCTAAGGCTGATTAGACAATGGTGGGCAGAAGTCATACAGGTTTTGCTACATAGACAACCTCCCTACGCATAGAAGTATCGTGTTATCTAACTTCTAACTCTGGGAGTATCTGGCAAGGAAGACATAAATGTTGAGATGCCGGGAAACGTTGAGTGTCTAAAGAATAACTAGCTGGCATGTATATAGGTGTTGTAGATTAGATCATTGTTCTGCAAATATTTACTCTGTCTCCCTTCGCTACCTCCACAGGAAGGGTGTATTTCGCCATCCTCCTGATGTGGGGGCTGGGGTTGTGACACGTAAGAAATTACAGTGTATGAGTTCTGATCTTTGTGTGTGTCCACATGAACCTCTGGGAGCCTCTTACTTCTTCCTCTGATAGGGGCTGCTGTCTTCCCAGCCAGTGGCCCAGAATGAGCACTCGTGGATAGAGTTGTCCCAGCTGACTTGCAGTTTGAAGCAGAGCCTTGTGGTGTGGTCACTGAGTTCTGGCTTGGTGTGTGACTCGGTATTACAATGGCAGTGCTGACTGAAAAGAAATAAGTGTGTTTCAACTTTTGTGCATCTACTCCCCTTGAGCTTGTACTTACGAGTTGAGGTTGCTTTTGGGATTACAAGTTGGGTGAAACTGTAGGGAAATCATTAAAATTAAGCCTTTGGTTTATTCAGAGTGGTGGGTTTGTGATTAGAAAGAACAACTGTTAGTAAGGGCAGGACAGGGGATTGCGTGTAAGGTGACAGAGTAGCTATAGACTAGGTCACTGGGCAACTGGGCATTGGTCACAAGGGATATGGGGTGATTCTTCCCTTGCTAGGAATTTATGCCTGCTATTTGAATTAGATAAGTGGCTTGATTGAGCATGTGTGGTTGAGGAAGAATCCTATCATAGATACTCGTGAAAGGGGAGGACAAAAGTATGGATTTGCTGCTACCATGTAAAGTTGAAGCTGTTCTAAAATGTCTTGTGTGAAGGAAGGGAACTGAGTTTCCTTTAGGTGGTTGCAGTTCACCTGCTTGAGGAGGCACCGCATGGCTGACTCTCTCTATAGGCTTGAACCGACAGAATAAAATGTTTTTTGTGATGCTGACATTTTCCCTGGACCGCAAGAGACCATCAGAGGAAGAGTGTTCTGGGCAGACAGTCAACTCTGACCGCGTAACAACTCTGCCTTTTTTCTTCAGAGCCTATGTTCTGGAGGGAAACTGGCAAACATTTTCACCTTTTAGTGTGGACACATCAGCATCCCAGAAAACACATCCAGGGTTCAGTCACAGACAAGAAACACACCTTTACAAACTTTCTGGCTGACGCCGGTCTCCTTGCTTTAGCTGAGTGACTCTGATAGATTGCCAAGTGAGTACTTCTTTGTGAGAAAGAAGTGGTACTTCTTTGTGAGGTCAAATTAAAATGTGAAAAAAAAGTCCAACTGATATTTACTGTATGACTCACATGTCCTGTGGTAGATGTTTAAGTGGCTTACTTCATTTGCTCCTGATGCAGTAGCTCTATGAGGTAAGTATTGTAACTATTTTACAGATGAAGAGACTGAAACTCACAGAGTTAATCAACCTACTTCCGGTCACACAGTTAATCGGAAGAACTGTTTCGTTGACCCAGGTCTTTCGGGTTTCAATCTAGTTTTCTTTCCATTATGCCTATAGCTTTGCTGAAACTTAATTTCTGCCTTAGAAAATATAATTTAGGCCGGGCTCGGTGGCTCTACCTGTAATCCCAGCACTTTGGGAAGCCATGGCGAGTGGATTGCCTGAGCCCGCGGGTTCGAGACCAACCCAGGCAACTTGGTGAGACCTCGTCTCTACAATAAACAGAAAATTAGCCAGGCATGGTAGCGTGTGCCTGTAGCTTTGGCTACTTGGAAGGTTGAGGTGGAAGGATCGCCAGAGCCCGGCAGGTCGAGGCTGCGGTGGCTGTGCGTGTGCCACTGTACTCCAGTCTGGGCGACAGTGAGATGCCAACTCAAAAAAAAAAATAAAAGAAAATAGAATTTAATCAAGAGATGGTGGTTGACTCTATTAGAGACAGATTGAGGGAAGGCAGTTCAGATTGTCTCATGAAGTGGGAGCAAGACATCTTTGAAGCCCTTATCGGGAGGTCAGGTGAAGACAAAGTCGGGGACTTTCTCTCTGCTTCAGTCTTTCTTCAGGACCTCAAACCTGAATTAGAGTAGATATTTTCAGCAGGCAGAAAGAGGGCAGGAGTCCCCTCTAGCCTGCAAGACTTTCTCCGCCACCTTGTTTTTGCCACTGAGGAGACTCCTAGCATCTGGCTGGCGGTGATGTTGATTTGATGCTGAGAACCCAATAACACTGCAGAGACTGATCTAGCCCTGTGTGTGTATCTGTTTTCTGTTGGCACCTTTGTGAGTCTTTCAGCTGAGAAGGAAGGACTGGACTGGGAATCAGAAAAACGAGGTTTCGGATCAGCTCTGCTATGTGATCCTTGGGAAGTTAGTTAGGTTTTTCAGCGCTGTCTTTCTGTACCATGAGAGGGTTAGATGATGTCAATCCTTTTCCCCCTTCTATTTAGCACCAGAAATTTTTAAAAAATAGTATCTGACATGGAATCTTAGTATGTAATACAGACTAAACTTTTCTGGGTGAAGCAGGGAGTAGATTAGAAGACTGATATGGTAGAATGTTTGTGTGTCTGCCTAAAATTCTTATGTTGAAGCCTAATCATCATAGTGAGTGTAGGAGGTACATCCTTTGGGAGGTGATTAGGTCTTGAGATTGGGATTAGTGCCCTTATAAAAGAAACCCCACAGAGCTCTCCTGACCCTTCCACCATGTGAAGACATAGTAAGTAGGTGCCATCTATGAGCAAGAAAGCAGCACCTCACATGACACCAGATCTGCTGGTGTCTTGATCTTGGATTTCCCAACCTCCAGAACTGTGAGAAGTAAATTTCTGTTGTCTATGAGCCACCCTGTCTATGGTATTTTATTATGGCAGCTTGAAGGGACTAAATCAGATCTAAATCCATGTCCCTTCAAAGTCACTGAACCATGTATGGGAAACCAGGGCCTTTGTGATCCAGGTTTAAAACTGCTTCTCTGGGTGTTCTCTGGGGTCGTTAAAAAAATTGGTAGCGTAGGATTATAGGATATGGTGGTCTAAGTTGCCTTCTAACTGGCCTCACATGTTAGCTTCTTAAATATTCCCAAGTCTTCCAGCTCTGGGGAGTCATCCTTCATTATGTATTTATATTATGTATTTATATTTTTCTTTTTAGGTATTGCCAAATGAACTGGCTCGATCTTCTCTCTACCCTCCGCTCATATCTGAGGATTCTTTCTTTTTTTTTTTTTTTGAGTTGGAGTCTCACTCTGTCGCCCACACTGGAGTGCAGTGGCTGCTCCTAGCTACTGAAGCCTCGACCTGCTGGACTCCGGCGATCCTTCCTCCTCAGCCTTCCGAGTAGCCGGAATTACAGGCATGCGCTACCACGCCCGGGGTGATTTTTTGATTTATTGTAGAGATGAGGTCTCGCCTGCCCAGGCGGGTCTCGAACCCGCGGCTCAGGCAATCCACTCACCTCAGCCTCCCAAAGGCGCGGGATTACAGGCTGAGCCACCGAGCCCGGCTATCTGAGGATTCTTGAAGCGCATCCATATCATCCAGTCATATGTTACCTCAGTTTCTGCTTCTAATGAATGCACTTCCTTTATTTTGTCTCTTTATTTTGTCCATATCAGTTGTCTCTTTATTTTGTCCATATCAACTCTACATGAATAGCAGCTGCCTTGCCTTTGGTTCAGATCCAAGAACTGCTCATATACGGCTGCCTGGGCCATTGCTTTTACCGAAGGCTTGGCAATAATGAAGGGTTGAGGGGTAACATCACCTTACAGCACAACAGATACCTTAAAATTGAAGTTTAGCCATCTCTGTTTTAAACAGCCCCATAGCCACAGCTAGCACTGAGAATTTCCTTATGGACAGTTTTTTCTTCTTGAAAAGATTTTCCTCCAGATTGCTGGGACCCCTTCACTGTGTATTTCCTTACATTCTCTCTTCGCCCCTTCTTCTGAGGCCACTAACCTCTCAGCTCTGGGTGCATATTCAAATTCTTCTCATTTTTTAAAAATATAAAAGGCGTTTATTCCTCTTTTTTCTGCTACTTTCTTCTAGACTACCACCAGTGTTCTACTTAAATGGTTCATCAAGGTATTTTGCTGAACAGAAGACGATTCTGTTCCTATGAGAAATTCTGCCAAGATTCTTTATAATAACATTTCTCCACTTTTTGAACTCTTGGTTATGAAATTCCATGGATATTGGTGTTAAGAGGTAGAAAGCTGAAACAGGAAAAACTTTACAACACTGCCCTAGGTTGATCAGAAAAGTAATGTGAGAACTTACTCTGGAAAAACCAGGCTTTTAAACACCTGGGCTGCAATTTAAGTTCCAGTGACCTATCTAGCATTGCCACACTTGGCCTGACCAACCTGTCCCCAACTCTACACTGTTTCCTGATTCAGCTATAAAATAGTCAGGTGTTTTTCCCAAGCCATAATATTCAGCCAGAGAAATAAGATACATTTAAAGGATAGGTGGATAAGATGGGGATATTGGGAGATGTTCTAAAATTTTAAACTTGTTGTTATCTTTATACATAAGGAGAAAACAACAGAAAAGAACACCCATATATCCATCACCTGTTGAACAATTTTCAACTCATGACGAATCCTGTTTTATCTAACTCCCTGCTACCACCCACAGATGAATCATCTTGAAGCAAATCCAAGACATTGAATCATTCTATTCATAATATTTTTAGTATATATTTCTAAAAGGTAAGGATTCTCTTAAGAAAAAATAATCACATTGTCATCATCATACCTAAAAGATTAATAATAGTTCCTTAATGTCAGACAGCTAGTCAGTGGTCAAATTTCTCAGATTATTTAAAAAGCTTTTTTTAAATAAAAAAAATTGTTAAATCAATTATAAGGTTTGTACATTGCAATTGGTTGATATGTCTCTTAATTCTCTTATAGACTCAAACCTGGGTCAAGTTTTTTACATTCTTGATTTTGATCTTCAAATTCATTTAATGAGATCCTTGTTCCCCTGTATTTATATGAGAAACTGAAAGTTTGGTCCACATACTTCTCTTTATAGATGGTGGCTATCTACTTCTGGTAGGAGGCGTGTGTCTGGTTATCTTTTTTTGGTGACATTAGGAACCAATAATGATCATTTTCTGCATTCATTATTTCATCAGGGCTTGCAAAATGATGACGAAATAAATGGATAATTTCTTCCTAATTTATAAACTGAAGGTTTCTGTAGAGAAATACTTTCCCTCATCAACTATTTGCTTATCCTCAAGTATAGTTAGTAAAGGAAAAGCAAGGTAAAATTATTGATATTTTCTTTTTGTTTATCAGTTTTCAGAACATTGAATTAATTCTCTCACACTTTCCAAAGGTAGCCAATGAGCATTTATCTTAGCATCAAAACAACCTAATGCATTTAAACATATATGATGTGTTTTAATCCACTGCAGTTATTATTATTAACATTCAAATTGCTCCATCTTTGGCATTAGAATGCTTTCCAAGTTGGTCCTCTGGCCCTTTTGTTAATTGTGGTAGTCTGCAATAGGTTTCTTGCTGTCTAGTTTGACAAAATGTTTCAGGTTCCTCTGGCATATTTTATGCTGCAGACCTGGAATAAGTCATTTCTCCAAGCATAGTTGGTTCCTTTCGGTGGGAGAAGGTTTTTATTTTTAATTTGTTTTTTTCTCCCCCAGAGTTTCATCTTTCTATTGAAACTTACATTTCACTAGACTTTTGGTCCCAAATGAAAAAAACAAAAACAAAAAAACCAGACAAACAAAAAACACAAATTCATAAAACAAAAACAAACAGAAAACATTGGCAGACAAGTGAGGGTTCTAAGCTATGGAGGTCAGTAGCCTGGTCAGAGATGCCCAGGAAGCAGACTGTCCGAGCTCCCTGAGCAGGGCTAGCCCCTTGTAGCAGCTACAAATTAACACACAATGACTTGTGAGTGTGGATGTGGTAGAATCCAAGCCACTGGTTCTGTGGGCAAATCCTTTTCATACTTGGTCAGATTTTACTTTGGAGAAAACGAGCCCATCTGACAAGACAACCTGGGTGAAAGACAACCTGGGTGAAAGCCACAGGCCAATGAACTTTACCACTGGAATCAGGGCAAAGGGGAAACTAGAGACAAGAGCTCAGCTGACCAGACATTAACTCTTACAAGATAATATCTCTTGCTCCTGGAGCAAGCCTGTGCCATTCAAATGCTCAGGGCATTCAACCTCCAGTCCTCTCCTAGGTCAGGCTCCTACCTGTGTGGCCTCAGCCCAGGTCTTTACTATTTGGTGACCATGATGCAGGACTCCCAACCCTCTTTGGGAACAATGCTGAAGCAACCAAGGGAGAATCTATCTAGAGGCACAGGAAAGGAAGAGAGACCCACAGTCTTCTCCTACTCTAAGGAAGCAGGAAATATCCCTGGTTCAAAGATCCCTACTCCACTCTGTAAAGATGGGCTTGATGATAATATTCAAGAAGCTGTCATGGTGATATAATCCTCAAAGCTGACTCGAATGTTGCTCTGTACGGCTGTGTCTTTCTCCCTGTAGGCCTGACAGCACCTGCAGCTGGGTACACACCTGCATGAAGTGGTCGAACTACATGATGGACTTGGCAGAGTGTACGCAGTATTAGTAGACCAGGGACTGAGAGAACTAGGGACTTATGTTGTAGCCCATTTGATGTACCTTCCTGTCATTCATGGAGCCCTAGTGGTCCCAGTCCTACCGTCATACTGCTGAAAAAGCTTCTAGATGCTGCTGGATGAATTTCCACAGGGCTGAGAAACCCGAACTTGGTCTTGTCAAACATGTTTATCACCATGAGGTACGTCTCATCATTGAATGGGGACAAGCTGGAGTTGAGAGCCTGCTTCAGCTCTTTGATGGAGATGTCACCATTGTGATTGGGGTCCATTGACTGAAACAAGGATTAGGCCTCAGGATCCATACTGAGAGCGGTGCCACCCTGTCCTGAAGACCTGGGCTTTTGGGCTCCATAGGAATTTAGAGGTGGCTGATCCTGGAGGCCCCTTGGAGCCACATTATTTATTATCCCCAGAGTTCCAGAGGGGAGTGCTTCGGGGCTGGGCGTCAATAAGGTGCTCCACCAACTGGTGGCCCATAAGAACCTCCAGGGGCAGGATGCCCATAACGACTACCGGGGATAGCCCACTGCCATAATGACCTCCACTGTGGAAGGGGTCCAGGATAGTAGCTAACCAGAGGGGCAGCTGGAACTATTCCCGAATCTCCTCAGCAGCTCTGCCCATACAAATAGCTGGTCATGGTGACTCTGATGGGAAAAATATTTAATATAAATTTTAAAAAATCCAGAAGCTTTTGCAATTGGAAGAATTAAGGGTCTTCTATGTAGAAAACCGTCAAGTGTCAATGTCTAGCGTTGAGTCATTTATGAGGAGAGGACACCCAGATTTTCTTTGCTGACTTTTTTACCTGCTTGTCTTTTCTTTTATAGACAGTCCATAGAGGTCTTTCTATATCACCTCTGAGTGAAGACTGGTGGTTTAAAAATATTTTTTATTTAGTTTTGCCAGGTGCAGTGGCTCATGCCTGTAATCCCAGTACTTTGGGAAGCCGAAGCGGGAGGATTGCTTGAGCTCAAGAGTTCAAGACAAGCCTGGGAAACAAAGAGAGACTTCATTGCTACAAAAAAATTAAATAGCTGGATATGGTGGCATGTGCTTGTAGTTCCAGCTACTTGATCAGCCAAGGCAGAAGGATTGCCTGAGCCCACGGGGACTGAGGCTGTGGTGAGCCGTGATTGTGCCACCGCACTGCAGCCTGAGTGACAGAGTGAGAACGTGACTCAAAAAAATTTTTTTTTCTTGGTGTTATTGTGAATTGAGATTGTTAAATCGTTACACTGAACTTGACTTTGTTACATGTTTTCAGGGATACTGCTTTTATTGATTTGGGATCTGGATACTTAGTATATCCATGTGTTTATCCATCTAGTCATCCCTCCATCCATCTATTCGTCTGCCCATTATAGCTATTGCCAAAATGAATTGAGGTGGTTTATAAGAAAAGTACGAGTAAAACAAGATTTTAAAAAAGAGAGTATTAGGGTAATGGGTTAAAAATGTGGTAAAGGGGGGAGGAAAATAAGGGGAGAATTAAATCATGAAATTCTATTCTGAAAGTGCCACAAATGTTAAGCTCTGTTTTTCTAAAAACAGGCTTAGAGTGAAATATTATAGATTATAAAATTCTCATTGTATAATAGTAACAATCACTCTGGATCATTAGAAAGAAATGCAAGATTCTCTTTAAAAGAAAAGTTTGGTTGGGGGTTCTGTTCCTGAACAATGGCTAACTGGCTTGTTACAGTCAATTTTCATGTGCACACATACATACGTGTTGCATATGTATGTATATACCTGTTTGTATGTGTGTGTTCGTCTGTTTGATGTTTTAAGACATTGTAGAGCTACAAAAAAAAAAAAGAAAAAGAAAAGAAAGGAAGAAAAAGCAGTGAGGATTCACAGGGCCAAGATTCCTAGAAAGAAAGGAAGGACAGAGAGGACATTTGGTCCCATGTGACTTTTCCACCAGAGGCATTTGCTGATTTGCAATTAACAGTGAAGGGGCTGAGAAGCTGAGCAGAGATTTCAGCACTTTTATAAGGCTGGGATAAAATAATTGGAATTAAGAACCTGCCAAGGAGAAAGGGTCTTAGTAGTCACCCCAGGCTTTCGTTTAAGATCGTGTAGGGCCAAATCTTAAAAATAAACAACCTGAAAATAGACCATCCACCATAGGGACTACATTCCAGTTCCAATTATTCTATTCATGATGCATTAAGAAGATCTGCCCTGTGCCCTGGCAGAAGCATATGCCTGGAAGAGAGAATATTTATATAATACATATCTCTGTTAAAAGACTTGTATCCAGAATTTATAAAAAAAAAAACCTCAAAAACAGCACTTATAAATGAATACGAAGAAATACAGACAATCCAATAGAAAAGTGGGCAAAATACTTGAATAGGCACTTCATGAAGGAGGATCACTAAATAGCCAGCAACGTATGAAAAGGTTCACCATCTCATAATTCCTCATAAAAATGCAAATTAAAATGATATAGTACTACCTACCTAATTAAATGACCAAAATTAAAAAGTTGAAAGATACCAACTAACGGTAAGAGTGTAGAGCAACTGGAACTCTCTTAAAGCACCAGGGAGAATGTAAATCGATATATACTACTTTGGAATATTGTTTGGTAATATCTACTTAGTCTACAAATCCAGACACCCTATGAACCAATAATTTATGATACTACTGCTCCACACAATACAGATGGACTTGACAAACATACTGTTGTTTGAAAAAAGAGAGACACACAAAAATGCATATTGATTCACTTGTATAAAGCTTAAAACAATGGACAAAGTTGGGCTGTAGTGTTAGCCATTAGAGAGACGGGGGTTAACTTTGGAGAGGAGGGTGGGGCTGGGAATGGAAGCCGACATATAGTAGATCTTTGGGTGTTGGACGTGACCTATTTCATTACTTAACTGGGTGGCAGTTACTTAGGTGTGTCACTTTGTGATTTAGCTGTATATTTAGGATAGTTGTACACTTCTCTAAGTATATTAAGAAGCTTATTTAAAAGAAGATTCTAAGGATTTCACTCATTTCCAAATTGCTGTGTTTTAGAGTTAAGTACTACTCTATTGACCTCCAGTACCTTCCAGAAAAAACTCTGGTAGTTATCAAAGCTATAAAGTAGAAAAAGGTGTAGAAAGTTAATAAGCCACCATTGAGACTCCACTAGCCTGAAAGAGGTGGTGAGTCAATTGGAAACATGTGAAAATTATAAGAAAATAGAATAATAACAATAGCAATTTATTTGAGTTCCGTGGACATATACTTAGATCAGGCTAAAAACAATACTGTACATTTTTATTTATTATTATTAAAAATAACAAATGTTTTTACTGCAGAAAATACAGAAACACATAAGAAAAGGAAAAGTAGCCACATATAACCAATAATACTGTCACTCTAAAACAATCTTTGTAAATACGTTGTTGAATAACTATTCATTCAACATTCTCTCTGTCGCTCTCGAGCTCTCATAGAGATAGTGTCTTGCTATGTTGCCCAGTCTGGTCTTGAACTCCTGGCTTCAAGTGATCTTCCTACCTTGGTTCCCAGAACGGTGGGATTACAGGCAGAAGCCACTGTGCCCAGCCTTCATTCAACACTCTCTTAAAATTCATCTACAAAACTTGAATTCTACTTCCAGATTTTCTAATATTTCCTTTTCCTTATATCCAATCACATGTGTATTCTGCTTATCTATGTCATCTAAACTAAGAATGGGGCAATCAGCTGTGAGAAGCAATGAATCGAAGACCTGGCTGCTATAAACCCAGAGAAAGCAGCCAGAGAAATGGAATGAGGGACTGTCTGTATCTATAATCAGGAAAAAAACTCCCCTCAGGAAAGCATATTTTTGCCACCGTTCAGGTCTCATAGATGTTTTGAAGGCCAGTAATTAGGTAGTTAGGGAATTCTCTGAATTCCCCCAAAAATAGCTTCAGTTTTTTCCACATTTCTGCATTGTAGCTGACAAATAAGACTGAGCTGGGTGGCATAAAGGAGAAATGGACACTTTGTTTCCTTGCTGACTCTATAAGGACACAGTGCCTGCTCGGAGGGCAATTTTCTTTGGCATTTTGTCTGCTTTGGAATCCTCCTTTCTGTTGAGTTGGGTTTAAATTGCAGGGTGCACGCTGCAGCCATTGCCTGCCAATCCGCGAAGTTTCCAGAGCGTGGAGGAGGTTTAGTCACGTAAAGCCCAGTGACATTTAGGGAGCCACCCTGTTCCGACGTTCTTATCACTTTCCTTCACCATCTACCCATCCAGGGCACAGGGTAACTTGAGATGCGGCACTTGGGCAGTCCCTCCTGTTCACACCCCCTCAGCACTGTCTGGGAACGCAACACAGAAGGGAGGGCTGGTGGTAGAGACTCCTGCAGGCCCATGTGAAGCTCCTGTGTGAGTGCATTTCTTCAGAGTTTCTGGAGGATGGAGTGGCGTTTGAATTTTTTTTAAAAAAGCATACTTTAAAGCACTTTAAACACCGTGGTAATCTTACCATGAAATTTGCCATTTTAACTATTTTAAAGTGCTCAGTTCAGTGACATTAAGTACTTTCATGATGCCTTGAACCGATCACCACTATCTCATTCTGGAATTTTGTCGTTGTCTCAAAATAAACCCCAGACCCGTCAATGTCACTTCCTGTTTTCTTGTGGCTCCCACCCTCCACCGCCTCCGGAAACCCCTAACATGCTTTCTGTGTCTATGGATTTGATTATAAAGGCTATTTTATATAAATGGAACCATGCAATATGTGGCCTTTTGTATCTGGCTTCTTTCACTTAGCATGATGTTTTTAGGGTTCATCCACATTGCAGCATGTATCAGTATTTCTTGCCTGTAATGTCTGAATAATATTCCATTGTAGGGATATACCACATTTCATTCTATCCCTCAGCTGATGGGTGTGTCTGTTGTTTCTGCCCCTTGGCTATTGTGGATAGTACTGCTGTGAATATTCATGTGCAGGTATTTGTTTGAACACCTGCTCTCACTTCTTTTAGGCATATATCTAGGAATGGAATTGGTGGATCATTTGATGATTCTATCTTTAACTTTTTGAGGAACTGTCAACTACTTTTCACAATTATAAATAACTTTTAAGGCTGGAAGTTTTCAGTGCTAGTGTCCACCTCAGGATAAATTAGTAGGCGCTTTCAAAACTTTTCTTCTGCCTATTCAAGTCCCCCTCACTCCTCCAAGTGTTCAATTTCTTCATGTTGTCCTCAAGACTGCAGAGTTTTCCCTGAAGCAACCCATTCTGGCCTACTTTTTTTTTTCTTTCCTGGCTACCATCTCATCATCAAACTTTCCTTTTTCTTGTCCTCTTCTTTCATGACACTTAAAGACGGTGAATCCACTCTGTTGTGCTTGGATCCCTCACGAGGGATTTTACAGCAGTGGCTCTGAAGGTAGGATGAACATCAGGACTAGAATGATTTTCCAAAACACACTTTTCCTGGTTTCACCGTCTGAATCACATGTTCTGGAGGGGGAGGCTCAGTATGTGTATTTTGATGATTCTTTTGCACACTTCTACTTAATAATCAATGGATTAGCGTGTTGCTTTCATAATTCACAACATAATAGGGGTGTTCAGGGTATAATGCTCCATTCTAAAATTTAGGACTACTGATGATATTTCTGGCACTAAGGCAGATGGATAAAAAAGACACATTGATATTTTGGAGCAGGAAAGCATCTTGAGATACCTTAATTCACACTGAATAAGGAGTTGGTGGATTATAGGACTGATTCATCATGATTCTAGGGGCATATTGTTGGTTGTGGTTGAAAATCAGCTGCCCTCGTTAGAAAAGCAGATTCCTGAGTCATGCAGAGTTGGTAGAAAAGGACAGAGTGGGTAGATGGGAAGCTGGTGTAATTTGTTTAGTATAAAACAGATTAGAGATCCAGAAAGAACAGTTACATGAGTATGCTTCCTGAAGAGAGAATAAGGCTAAGTAAAAATAGGCTGCTTTGAGAAACAGGAAAAAGTATGTATTCAAGACTTCACTATGTTATCGCTCTTTTACTTGTAGACCGGTGGACATGACATGTAAGCGTGGGAATTGGCTGAGAGGTAAACAGGACACTGTTAGCCATCAAAAGACAAGATGCAGGTAGGGCACGGTAGCTCACACCTGTCATCCCCGCACTTTGGGAGGCCAAGGTGGGAGAATTGATTGAGACTAGGAGTTTGAGACCAGCCTACAAAGCTTAGCAAGATCTCATCTCTACAAAATGATAAAAAAAATTAACTGGGCATTGTGGCACATGCCTGTAGTCTCAGCTACTTAGGAGGGTGAGGCCAGAGGATCACCTGAGCCCAGTAAGTCAAGGCAGCTGTGATCGTAACACTGTACTCCAGTCTGGGCAACAGTTTGAGACCCCAATTAAAAAAAAAAAAAAGGGATAGAGACGGGCAATCTTTTACCTTAGAAATTTGTGATTATTTGGCATTACTTGGATTCTGTACTTGTGCTAGAAAAGTACTTTTAATAACTTACTGTATTTTAAACATTTATCTTTATATAAACACGAGTCTAACATTTTCCATTGACTTTTCCTGTTCTAAAACTGGTCATTCTTAAATCGTCACGCACATTCCACCACTTGCTAGAAGCATTTATTTTGAGGCTTTATTCGCAAGGAGGAAACTTTAAGAATGTGATAAGCTGTAGCGTCTTAAAGCTTAAGACATCACATCCTGACCCTTGTTCCCATTGTGCCTCCATCTCCATCCCCAAATCTCTACAATGGAGATAACGGGATGAATATATCATGGGGATAGTTTAAAGATGACCTAGTTACTAATCTGTGAAGCTCAAGGGAAATTACATATTTCTTATGATGGTTATAAGCATAAGAAAAAAATCTCAATACTGCCTCCTTTGAACACATGTCTGAAATACTTCTAAATATATTTAATATGATTCAGGATATCAGTCAGTTGTTGCTCAGTTGTTCTCCTAGGCTGGGAAAACAGGTGTGTTGTGCTGACAGGGCTGCCAAATTCACACATGGGCTGAGATATGAATAGTGGTGCTAATTACACTTCGCAGAACTGGTAGCCAATTAATGTAATAGAGAGTCCCACTAAACTTCACGTCAGCCATGCTAAAAATAAGATAATCCCAGTGGTGACCGGTATGCTGATTTTATTTGCCTGTTTAGCGGCTGTAAGGATATATTATGTTATCTTATGTTCCCTGATTCTACCTGTTATTGAAATAAGAATGGAATAAAAACAAAATGGAAAAATAATGAAGAATTTTTTCTAAAATACTTCATGTCAAAATCTAGGTTTTGTAGCATTATCTCATACCCTGTAAAGGAGAGGTTAAATCTGGTTAAATCACACAGTAAATAAACTAGTTCAATGCCACAAATGAATAGTTACTAAATACAATGTTTTTTTTTTTTTTTGAGTTGGAGTCTCACTCTGTTGCCCAGACTGGAGTGCAGTGGCCGCTGCAGTGTTTTTATTCCATATATTAACTTAGAAGTTTACAGCTTGGAAAATGAGCAGGTGGAACCCTTAGAATGTGAAATATACATATGTCCTCTTCGTCTTGACAGTTTAGGCAAATAGTCAGCATATCTCCACCTATAAAAGCAAATCATGAGCCAAATGTATGCTGCAGGGCTATGTTTTCCAAATATAAGTAATACATGGGCCCATTTTAATGAAAATAATTTTCACTTATTCTGTCCCCATGGAATGAACAGATCCCATTTGAAGATAATGTTTCTTACATTTGTGCAAATGTAGCTATGAGGAAGCTCATTATGTTTACAGAGAGTAAACAATTATGAAATCAAAGCTGATTTACAAAATCAATACATAAAAGTATTAAGCCAATGAAATCCAAGTTCTGCACTGATTGAAGAAAACTTAGATGCGGATCACAATATGATTCCAGGTCTTCAGTTCTGCGGAGTTTTGGTATCATGGACTCGCTCGCCCTGTTTATTTAGTAGGGCCATCAAGAAATCATTGTTCAACTCATTCACCAGATTTCACTTGACCTTCAGTTGGCACTTACATGTCATTTCTGTATTAATCCCTCCTAGGCTTTATCCACATTAGCCTATGTAAATTAAATTGTACCAGTTGGTTCTGATGCAAAAAAAATAGACACATAGGTCCTAACATAGTGGGTAAGTACTCACTTAAAAGGTGGTTAGCCACGTACCCCTAGAAGGCGTTCATAAATTTTTTAGGTTGTTATTGGAAAAAACATGCAATTAAAAAATTTTATTCTAAGGAATCTGACAGGGCTCTCCTTCCATCCTCAAATTTCTCAACTGACTTTGATTTCTACTTTTCTTTACTTTTCTTGTCCTAGAAATGTAACTCTGCAACTTGACTTCGCCATTCACCTTTTGCCCCATTATGTTATGTAGTTATCTAGATAACTTATAACTTCGTCTTTTTTTTTTCTTTTTTTTTTGAGTCAAAGTTTCACTTGGTAGACCAGGCTGGAGTATAATGGCACAATCACGGTTCACTGAACCTTTGAACTCCCAGGCTCAAGCGAGCCTATCTCTTCAGACTCCCAAGTAGCTAGGACTACAAGAGTACACCACCACACTCGGTTAATTTTTTAATACTTTTGTAGCGATGAGGTCTTGCTATGTTGCCCAGGATGATCTCCAACTTCTGAGCTCAAGCGATCCTCTCACCTTGGCCACCACAAGTGCTGGGATTACAGGCGTGAGCCACCACACTAGGCTACATCTAGCATTTTGGACTGATGAGTTTCTTCATGACCTTTGGTTTTTCGGACTCCTGTTGCCAGAAAAGGAATAGAGACTAGATTGAGTAAGAAATGACACACAGAAAGATCCCTACCCCCATTCAGACGTCCCCCTGCCCATTTCAGCCCACCAGAAAGCCCACTGATCACCTCATGGATGGAAAACATCACCTGTCATTCTCCCGCCTTCCTCGTCTTCCCTCTATGTCACCTTGGGCTCAACGGCCTGGCCCATCGCTCTAAGATGCATTTTGGTAAAGACGTTCACTTATTTCCAGTTGCTCACCAAAAAGCTTAAACTTTTAAAAACCATTCAAAATCCTTCACAATTTCACCTCAACTCACCTTTACCTCCCAAGCACCACCCCTCCCCCCGCTCCCGGTACACTACGGTCCAGCCAAATTGGATCACTGTTTGTTCCCTGTGCTTTTCTACGTCTGTCCTTGCTCATGCCATTCCGTCTGCTGGTAACGAATGTCTCATCCCCCATCTGTGCTTTCTGAAATCTGACTCGTGGCTTAGTGCCCAACTCAGATGCCTCTTCCTCTGTGGCGGAGGCATTGCCTGACCATCCCTGTTGGAAGCAAGGCTCCCTTTGAATTTCTAGAGTACGTGGTTGTTCTCTTGACACCAATGTCATGCCACCTTGCATGCTAGCCATTGCGTTCATGCCTCTCCTGTTGTTCCTTGTACAATGTTGAATTCCTGGAGACTCGAGACCGGGCCGAACTCATTTTTCATTTCCCCCACTGTCTAGCCTAGTGTTTTTGGCCTGGAAGAAACTACATATTATTTTCTGTATTAACAGAAAACTGAAAATCACAATTCTAGAGGAGGTGTGAGTAAACAGTTTAATACAGCTATAAGTAATGGATGGTATTTTACCTTCAAAAATAACAAATCAACTAAAAAAGTCTGAAAAAATTTTCCAGGTTTTGGGTCAGATAGTTATTTTCATGCATGATCAATTAAAAAAATAGCAATTTGTTCAAAGGTAAAAAATGATCATTATAAGGAATAGGCAGCCAATTCTCACTAACTAAAGCGAGAAGAGGCATTTTATGCACATGCAGAAGATCGAATGGCAAAAGAGAGCAATGTCCCAAGAATCTGGTTCAGGGACATGCTATTAACCATTTAGAAATTATGTTTACAGAAAACAGCTGACTTTGGGGGGATTTATGAGCTCCTGTACTTTCTGGCAATCATTTTTAGCTGCCAACTTTAACACATGAATAACTAATTCACATAAGTTCACTGACTTAGTTTTTACTTATTTATTTTCTCTTGGAGTAGCATATATTAATGGGAAAATGAAAATACATAGAGATACATTTTTCTACTAAACTCTGACATCAAACTGAGGTCAAACTTATCATTCAGAGAAATGTTTTGGGGTTTTAAATAAATAACTTTCTTCAACCAGGCCCTATTAGTATAAACATCTTTATGAATGGGCACATTTTTCCCCAGGTGGTGTTTATTTTCAGTCGAGTCTAAATACATCGCTTTCTCCTTATTACATCATTACTGGTTGCCAAAGTTATAATAATAAATTTATCAAAAGAAGGTGCCTGCTATGCAGACATTCTCAGCTATGAGAAGGGCGACATGTTAAGAATGTCTTAGTCAAGGGGGAGGCCACCTCTTGAAGCTGTCACGTGACTAACCTTAGTTGAATAGGAACTCTATAAGTGTGCAATGGTTGCCCATTTCTTGGGAATCTGACTACTGTGAGTCAAAGGTTATTGCCATTTAGAGGCAGTGTGAGTAGCACATTGTTTTGGTGAATAACGTGTTGTTTTTGGTACAGTGTGGCACTCTCCAAGAAGCTGCAAAAAGTTGGAGAATTCTTTCCCCCAAAAGTTAAACTTTAAGTTCAAGGGACAGTAGGTGTGATACATATGACTATCCCTCCAGGATTGATTGAAGCCTAACTTTAGTGTCATAGCATACGCAAGGAAAAAAAAATGGCTACCAGTAAGAGAGGATGTTTTATCATCATCTAGGGATGTAAAAAGGAGTATCAGTGAGACACGCAGTGGCGATACCTTTCCAAGTGCTGTGGAAAGAGGACATTCTAGTCAGTGGGTGTTTGGTTTAGTATGCTGGTCGCACTGGCAAATTCCATGGAGAGATTGTCCCCGATATGGAGACGGATCCAAAGAGTTGTAGCTAGGGCACTTTGGGTGCTATTGGTAAAACCATCTCTATTGTCAACTGCAGACATCTGGCTGTCATTACCTGATGTCACTGGTTTTCGATTCACTTGATGGATGCCTTCCTTCTGGTTATAACTTGGTTTCCATAGAACCTTGCTTAATATCAGGAGATGCACTCATTGTGCAAGCCCAGAGAATTCTGGTTTCTGTGGCAAATATTTCTTGAGTCAAAATAACAAATCTGATAACCTGTGACTGAGTTAAAGTAAATAGATCTGTCCCCAGTGATGACAAAATCTCCTGTCTTGAGATGTAAAGCTGGGAGCCAGACTCTGGATGGTGATCAAGCAAATCCACAAAGGAACTGCCATCTTGCGAGGCTGCCCAGAAGTGTAGCCAGATGGAAGTGATTGTTCTGAGCACATTCTCTGAAAGTGGAACACGCAGAGCCCACGCGTTTGGATGTTTGTGCGTGCACGGTGAACGAGGCTGCAATCTGGACCCTGCTCAGTTCTCAAAGCTGCACTCTCCAAGCAGGTCCATCCAGAAAAAAGGACTTTTGTTTTCTTTTTTAATTTGCAGCAAGGCACAGTTTGGTCCTGGATTAGAGCCCTTGAAATGGTTGTGATACTCATGAAAACTGTTTTAGGGTGGCCTACTTTATATATGTATTTAAAACCTCACTGGTCAAACCCCAAGACTGAGCAAGGGCCACCAGATATGCAGATCATTCACCATTACCAGGAAAAAGTTATAAGTGCATAAATATACTGTCTATATGCTTTTATTTCTAAATTAGAGGTAAGGTAAAACTGTTGTGATGTACTATGTTTATCCTTACATATATACAATAATAAAAAGGAGGAAATAAAAATACATGCAGACAGAAGATCTTGTGTACTTTGCTCTGGAGATAGATCACTAAAGTAAGAAAGATGGTAAAAATGGGGATCAGTTAGCCTGGTTATTACTCCAGAAGGTCTGTTCAAAGAGACAAAGCCCTGTACAAATAGAATTAACCCCCTAGAAGTGACTGGAAATTCAATGCTCACTTTGCATCTTACTGGAAGGATGTTCTTCAAAGGCCAAAGGAACCTCTATACACAGGAACCTCTAACAGGAAAATACTTTTTGTTTCTATTTGGAGAAAATCATTTCTTGGGTTAGTGTGATAAAGAAAGTGAAATACAGGAAAAGCATCTTTCTGTAGACTTTTGCTATCTATTGAAGGAAGCCCTATCTTTTGAATACTTAATATTTACTGACATTTGACATGCTCTGGTAAACTCTGACAATTTTGGTTGCACTCTTTCTTTCAATGCTCAGCACTAATCTTATATACATCTCTTATACTTTGTTAGAAATATCAGGTATTGGGTGGGAAGAGACACATTTAGAGTCGTTCATGCTCAGTGATCGATCACAGAAACAAAGAACAAAGTACCATATGTTCTCATAAGTGGAACTTGAACAATTATAATACTATAAGAAAGGGATTGGCAGTAGTGGGAAACTGTCAGGGGAGGGGGGTGGAATTGGCAGTTGAGGGAAACTGCTAGGGGAGGGAGGGGCACACCTCATCAACAAGGATACCTGCATAATCATCGTTTGTATACCTAACCCTGAATTGTACTCCACATCTTTATAATAAAAAAAAGAAAAGTAGAAAATATAATTAAAAAAAGAAAATAATACTCCAGAGCCAATTGCATATCATGACTCATGAAGGAAGAATTCTCATAGATTTAACTGTTAAGAGCTGATAAAATGAACACAATCTAAGACAACTATGTGTGAAGATAGCTGGTGGAGATTCAAGTGTAAAGAATTGGTTGTCATGTTTTCTGTTGAAATGCTGAATATTATTCATACATATATACTCATGCATTTAATGTGTGTGTTTCCAAAGTGCTTATTTATGCATTATATTATTTTGATCCCTGTAACAATTCCACAGGGAAAAGATGGTAGATACTATCTTCATTTATGAAGATATTGAGTCTCTGAGATGTTAAGTGGCTTGCCTATAATGATGATAATGATTATGGTTATGATAGAGAGAAAAATATCTTTCCACTGATCTCTAGATGTATACACTTAACTGCTTAATTGATATGTCTTCTTGGATGTCTCTTAACTTAATTTGTGCAAAATGAATTCTTGATTTTATCCCAAAGCTTTTCTTACCCATCCAATAGTCTTTAAAAATGAATGACATCACCATAATTTTGTTATGTACGTTAGAAATCCAAGCATTATTTTTTTAATATTCTTTTTTTTTTTTCCAGTATAAAGATGTGGGGTACAATTCAGGGTTAGGTATACAAACGCTGATTATGCAGGTACCATTGTTGATGAGGTATGCCCCTCCCTCCCCTAGCAGTTTCCCTCAACTGCCAATCCCACTCTCCCCAACAGTTTCCCACTACTGCCAATCCCTTTCAATTGTATTATAACAATTGTTTAAGGTCTGCTTGTGAGTGGGAACATATGGAATTCAGTTCTTTGTTTCTGTGATAGAACACTGAGTATGATCTACTCTAAATTCACCCAAGTTGCTGCAAAGTCCATATTTTTGTCCTTCTTTATGGCTGCATAATATTCCATTGTGTATATGTACCACATTTTTTAAAATCCAGTCCAGCTTCGATGGGCAACATGGTTAATTCCATGTTTTTGCTACTGTGAATAGAGCTGCAACAAACATACATGTGCGGGTATCTTTTTTGCAGAATGATTTGAGTTCCTCTGGGTATGTTCCCAATAGGGGAATTCCAAGCATCATTTTTAATTTTTGTTTTTAACAATCTCCTACATCCAAGCTGTAAGTAATACGTCAGATATATGGCATCAGTTCCAAAATACATCTCCTCTACATTCATCTCCGTTGTCACTGCCAGTACCTAAACTGGGCTGCTATCATCTCCTCTGAGCCACAATCATCCCTGATAGGGTCTCCTACACTTTACTCTTACCTCTGGTTGATTCTCCATACAGCAGCCAGTATAATTCCACATGTAAAGTGATATAATGTTCTGTTATTGTTTAATGAAGGCATGGTAGAAATGACTCCATTACTCTCAGGATGAAATCTATGTTTTCCAGATCTAATAGACACAATCTGGTTCTGTCCAGCCTTGTTTGTGACTGTGCCCTTTGCTCATTTTACCTCATGCACCCTAATCTTTCTTTCAGCTTCTTTTTTTTTTTTTTTACTGAAACATATTTTTTATTTTAAAATTGTGGGATACAGTTAAGGGTTAGGTATACAAATATGCATCGTTCAGGCACCCTTGTTGATAAGGGATATTCTTTCAGCTTCTTAAACATGCTAAGTTTACTCCCACTTCAGAAACTTTGCACAGTCTAGTCCCTCTGTCTAGAATGTTCTTGACATGATTATCTCCTTGTCATCTTTAGGTCTCAGCTTCAATATTACTTTTATTCAGAGGACTTCTGTAAAACTACCATCCAAAATAGATCCTTGTCATTCTTCTTGATTTCATCACCTTTGTTTCCTTCATAGCATGTATTACATTTATTGCAATTAAAATTTCAAACTTGTTTGTGCTGGTTCTCTTCCTTACTTGATCATGAGCTTTCCCAGCGAGTGGCTGTGTGCCATTCTATCACGGACTCTTAGCACACTGTCTTGTACATAGTAGGTACTCAACAGGTATTTGTTGAATAAGTGAACTACTTAATTTCAATACTTAATATAAAAAATGGGAAATTAAGGTACAAGAGAGGTGAAGCGTTTTGCTCCATGCAACATGAGGACTTAGTGACCGGATGCATCCCTTTCTATATCTGGCATTGGATTTAGTTGGACAGTGATATAAAGGTATTAGATTAGTTCCCTGAGCCTATCATTCAGGTATTGTGTGAAAGACTAGTTCCATTTTAAGTTAAGCGTTTGATTTAGGTAGGTAAAATGTTATTATTCTGCAGTTGAAATTTAATCAAACTCTCTTCGCCTATTCCTGAATGTGAGATCTCTGGCTTCCCTACAATCACACATTCCTGCTGACTCAACTCACAAGAATAATATAAACAAGAAGGAGCTTAATTACTAAAGATCATCATTTTTTTTAAAGTAGAAAGAAGTAAAGTTTATTATTCACATTTCACAGATTGAAAAGGAGGCTGACACTCAGAGGCAAGTGTGGCTCAAGATCATAATTTTTAAAAGGACCATTCATGATGGTCAATTTGTAAGAGAATAATTTGTGAAAAAATGACTGAGTGAGCAGTGCCTTTCTTTTCCATTTTTCTGTTTGGATCCTCCTCTTTTAGGGCCAGCAGGGCAAGAAATTCAGATTGTTCTCAAGAGATATCCTGTGACAGAAACAAATCCAATGGTGGGCCTGGAACAGTCATGGAAATAGAGAAGGTCACTGAGGCAGTGCTTGCTGTGATCCAGTCTTGAATGTGTATTTCTAACTCATATTGCACCTTGGCACATGATATTCCTGTTGGATCCCCTCCCAGATTCTTCTTATGGGACCAGTGTGCTTATCTGCCTCTGCTATGAGCACTGGCTGCTAACAGTTCCATCTCCTACCTGTTGCTTGCCTAGGCAGCTGAATCATCCAGAAATGCTTGGGAGGTACGCTTTCTACCATGCCCTCGTCTCACTGAGGACAGCCTTCAGTCAATGACTGACAGATATGTGGACAAAAACATCTGGCCTTTTTGCTCGAGGTGGGACAACTGTGGTGCTACTTATGCTCCAAAGTTCCCTGTGGGAACAGACACAGGGTAGACTTTGACTGACAGTGCACCTTCCCCACGCTTCTTCTGTCTTATCTTCCCATTAATCTCTCACAGATCTTGCCTGCAAGCATGCCCTTGATAAATCACTTGCACAATATTCCCTTTCTCAGTCTCTGCCTCTAGGAAATCTGACCTAGAACACTTAGGGTTATAAGCAGTTGAAAATGAGACAGTTGAGGAATTCTCTCGTTGGTTCAGTACTTGTTATCGTATTCCACGGTACCGATGAGAGTGTCAAGAATAAGGTGCTATGAAGTTCCTACCTTAAATTTCAGCCTGATCCATTCCAGCTATTAAGGGAATTGGTGCTATGCACAATACATCAATCTCCAGGGTTGAAGTAAAAACAGAGTGGTCTTTTAAGTATTAAAAGATACTTGTGCCCACCTAAGTATGCTTGACATTCCTATATCATTCATCCCCAAAGAAACTTAAAACCAGTATAAAAAAATGTGTTAGGTGTTCATTTGCATACCACTGCTTCATTTCTTCTGGTCTTCCTACCTTCTTGGGACATTAGACCCATTTCTTCCTATCTTTTGTTATATTATTCTAGGAAAATTTAGTTCTAGAAGTCCCGATTTAACCCAGAATACCTCGAAGAGGTAGGTATTCTCTTAGGAAGTATCACTGTCATCACAGGTTGAATCACCCAGGAAGCAGACTCTGAGTGCAAATGTATATCACAAGGTTTAGGAAGTGCTGTGGGGATTGACAACTGTGGAAGGAAAGAGAAGAGAGTTAAATTGGGCAGAGGGAGAATTGAACTGCAATGCAGTCTTGAGGGAAGCCTCAGCCACCTCAATCTGGAAGGACCCCTCATGATCATCCTGGTTTGGGCAAAAGAGCAGGGCTTGCATACCACCCCATGAATTGTTCATCAGATGTGGGCTGTCCATGGATGCGGTGATCTTGAGAATGGTGGCGCTCTTTGGCAGAAGCAATACTTGCAGGGGGCAGACAGCTGAGTGTTAACCGGGCGCAGTATACCCAGCAGCAGCAGACTAGGTCCTTGGTTTCCAAAGCAGAATATAGGTGGCACAGGGGTACAGAGTCACTTCTGTGCTTAGGAAGTCCTAGGGCAGACAGAGGCCTGGTCTGCTGCTCTGAGATTCACTTTATGTGGCTTTACCTTCTTGGGACACACCTGACCCAAAGGCCTGTCTTCCAGAATGTAATTGGAAAACTTACGCAGATGGGTTAGTTTCTGTCTCTGTTGACTTCTAGGTTACCATAGTTGTGTGAGACTGAATTTGAGCATTGGCTTATTTCTATGGTGCCTCCTAGCTGTTGGTCCAAGAAAAAAATAGAGTTGTTTGAGGTCCTGGGAGCTCTATGAGAGGATGGTGTTTTCGTAACATAAGATTAGGCATTCTATTCCTGGTATCGTATGATTTATATTTAGATGGAAGCTGGGTTGGCTATGTGTCTTTGACCACATATCTATTAAAAGAAAGCCCTGGGCTACACAAGAAAGGCTTATCACAGCTTCTCCCAGTGTTTTGGAAACCTTGAAAGAAGGAAGAATATTTGAGAAGTGAGAAACTTAATAGAAATTTGAGTAGACACGGGACAACTAGACTCAGGAAAGTGTCAATAAAGTTAAACATGTCAACTAATTGATTTGATCAAATTTAAGAATTTCAGCACTTAGTATTTTCATTTCCATTTAAAAATGCTTATTTCCTTATAGACCTTATATTCTGATAAATGTACGTCTTCAGTGAGTACTATCTCTTTCTGTAAAATGGAAATGATAGATGATCAGCTATGATATTTTAAAATTATGGGTCATAAGGCATTTTAAAAATTACGACTACACAGCCTACTTGGATAAATGGGTACATGTTTGAGTAGCTCCTGAAATTGCAGCAGATTTAGTCTGATTTCCAGACTTTCTTTAACCCTCTAACTAAATATCTGATAGACCAGAACAGATATGAAAATGGTCTAGTATGTAGCCAAAACTCAAAAGAGAGTGTCTGTTTGGTGAAATTGGGTAGTACATTTAGCCTTAAGGATTCCACAAGCTTCTCAGTGGTCAGTTCAGGAGACATGAAGCCTCTTCATTTTAATTTAGACAGTACCTCTAACAGTAAATGACGCTGGTAGAACTTTAACTTTACTGTGTCTATATCCCTGCCACTGAAACATGGTAACAAGTCCTCAGGCACAAGAGCAGAGTTCCAAAGGGGACTTGGAAAATTCCATATAGCTCTAGGGTGCCTGGGAGAGGAATAGACCCTGCTTTTAGGTGGTGGTCTTCTATCAAAACTCTAAATACGGGGTTATTTCTTTCTTGGTTGCTTTTTTCTTGTCAGTTGGAAAATGTGGTGGAGGGAAGATGGTTTTGTCCTTCTGCAATCCTTACTGGAGAACCAAATAAAATACTGAAGACCTAATAAGATTTAGCTTTCCAGCAATATAAATAATTTAATCAGATTAATGACATTGTTCTACCTGAGGGGTTCCGTAATTAGTGGATTATTGCAGCCACGTGAAAGTTATCTGCCATTAGCACCTGGAGGAATTCCTGTTGTCTTAGACTGTGGGAAGGAATGATATGAATATTCCTGTCATGCAAACTGTAAAGATAATAAGCCCCTGGCATTTTGTAAGCTATATAAATCCACAGATTTCATACTAAATATTTAAGGCACAGGAGGTGTTATTTGTTAGGATATAGATAAAGGGAGTTCAACTGCTTCAGCCCTTATTTTTCCTTTCGGGAAGCCTCTTTCTTTGTTAAAGTTACTTTTAAGTTTTTATTATTGAGTTTCCCCCACCCACTTAAGTTTGTGTATTGCTTTGGTTCCTCTGGAGATATTCTTTGAATTTTGGATGAGAAATACTCACAATATTTTTTACAGAAAGTTTGTCCTTTCCATATAAAAGGGAAATTCATGCCAGGGGTGCAAACTGATATGATACTGCAAGCAGTATCACAATACATGATAAATACTGGAAATCTGTAAAAAGAACTTCTCATTACTCTGTTGCTAAAGTATTGGAAATACTAAGTTTTTTTTTTAAGCTTGTGTTATTTAGCTATGGGGGGAAAAAAGACCAGTTTTATATGTGGACCTATGCTTTAGTTTTTTATATCTTTGTCAAACCCTTCATATAAACCCAAACCATAGATCAGACATTAAAAATACTGCTTGAGACTGTGTGTCTACACAGTTGGTGTAGAAAATACTGCCATCATAGTTTATATTGAGAGATGACATGGCTGATTTGGTTGAAGCATTTGCTGAGATGAGAATTTTCCAGATTAGAGCAATTCTTTTTGGGTAAAGGTGCTGCTTCCTTACTTGAGTTCCATTCACTTAAGATAATTGATCAGTTGGGTTTTGTCATGAGGACAGCAGATTCAAATGGGTATGCTGAGAAAAGGTGAATGAAGTGACTGTTTGTAGGGACAGTGACAGGCAGGGTTAAAGGAACCAGCAAGCAATAGTGAAGTGCCCCAGGCTAGCAAAAGGGGAGCGCCCTTACCACACGCAGCCTGAAGGAGCTAGAGGAGCAGATGGTTACCAGTCTCCTACAGCTGAAGAAAAGCACTGCCCAGTGAAAATTAACATGAATTATCACCATCAGTAGAGAAGCAAATCTGCTGCCAACCCAAGGCCTGGCAGGAAAATCACTGGTGGAATAAATACCCCCAAGCTTCTTTCCTCTCACCCTTGACCCTGTTCCCTTCCGCTGATTGGCCCTAATTGAAAGCCTGCTGTCACTAACCATGCAAGTCAGTCTCCTAGGCCACAACAGGGTTGGCATGGGTGAAGTCTCATGATCTGTGTGGCAAACAAGAATGTCTGACTAAGTCATACATAAAGCTATTTAGGATAAGTACAAAAGCTGACACTGAGAATCCCAGCACTTCGGGAGGCCGAGACAGGAGGACTGCTTGAGGCCAGGAGTTTGAGACCAGCCCGTGCAACATAGTGAGACTCTGTTTCTAAATAAGTATATGATTGAATATATTTGCACATTTCTTCCGATCTGAAGTTTTATGTAGACATGTAAATCATATGAGGAGTGATAGAATTTCAATAATGATATGCGTTGTATGAATTTACAGCATTGTTAATTTAAGTGTGAGTGTGTGCGTGTGTGTGTGTGTGTGTGTATATAATTTGCATATACCACAAAATACCACCACATTTCCCTAGGGAATTTATAAAATTATTGACCAGTTAGTGGTAAGGGAGTACCTCAGTCATAATCACATTCAGATTCTTGCTTCCTTAGATGGGTTCAGTATTATCTGCCAATCTGGTGTGATGTGTTGGAAACTATTTCATGACAGCCTGTGTTGGAGTGAACATGACCTTGTATCAGGGCTTTTATATTAATTAACAAAAATTCACTGTCCCCATTTCTGCAATTGTCCAAAGTTCACAGATCAAATACAGAGTTTTTATAAATATTTCTATAGCATGGCTATCTTTGTTTTTAGTGTTACTGTACATCTCAGCGCAATATTAATGCTCTGTGCAATTGACTCGCCCACATAAGCCTTGAAGTTTTAATCAGTTGATTAGCAGTATCTCTTCCTATGTTCTCTAGTCTCTTTATATAACATCTTAGCTCTTTTGGAAGGGAAAGTATTAAATTCTCTTAGGCTAAGTATTACCATAAATTTTTTCTCTGTTTTGCTGAAGCAATTGACTCCATATTTCCATATACATCTTTGCACATTTTTCTTTATACCTCTTAAATACTTCGCCACAATTTTACTCTAGGTGTGATATCTTTCAGTTTGCTTTCTATTTCATGCCCGTATCCCCATTGATTGTGCATTGATACAGATTTTTTTTCTTGAAAGAGAAGGAAGAAGGTACATTTTTGCTCAGTGGTAAAAGATTGCTCTTAATTTATATTATCTTTTTCGTGTGGAGAAGTATATGAATACATAAAGCTGAGACTTGGCATCTGGGCTATAGTTTTTTCTTTGCAATGACATTCATACCGTTGATATCACTTGCAAATTGTTCTGTGGAGTTAACCTGTACAGTAAACATGGAAAAACAAAATGTCTATGGAGAATTAGTACACTCTGAATAGTTCACAGCAGCAGAGTTTTAGAAATTCCTAAAGTTGTTGAGACTTTTAAACTGAAAAACTTTAAGGCTGCCACATCATGTTTAAAGTTTAGTGAAGATAACTAGTGACCTTGGCATACTTAGGATGGGTTGTGGTTTGTGAGCTCAAGAGGACAGTGCAATTAAAAATTTTTATGCCATTGCTCTTTAGAGAGCCCTAGACATTATGAGGTTGTAAATTACCATAACTCTCACAAAAGCAGGAAAGGTGTAAGATCTCAATGAAGTGGGACCAGAATTTGTCTACATAATTGCTGCATTTTTGTCAAGTATGACGTCACCATGAGGACATACCAGGCAACTGAGAAGTTACTGGTGGGCTGATGAAGCAATTGAGTTATAATGTGGATCTAATTCTTCTCTGCACAGCAATGGTAAGACACACATCAAAAATTTATCACTTCCTCTTTCGAGAGTCCTCCAACTAAATAACTAGCCAATGCTGTCTTTTATCTTCCTGGCATCTGTGGTGGTCTAAATAAATAATATATAAACAAATATGCTTTAAACCTTTTACTTCAATAAAAATGAATAATGACTAAGTAAGTCCTTATCAAATTATGGCATTGCCTTCTGCCCTGTCTCTGTCTCCATTAGAAATCCCTCCTTTTAGAGAATTGTAAACCATCGAATTTCCTTGAAGGAGGAAATTTGGCATTCAAATTAGTGTGAGAGAATGATGGTTATTCATTGATGTTACTTTCTCCTTTGTGAAAAAGTGCCTTATTTCCAAACTGAATGATAGAAAAGCAAACAAAAGCCTGAACTATGTTGAGGATTGCTTGGTTTTCACCAGTACCATGAGCTTTAATGACATAACTGAAGGATCAAAATTATATACTGCTGAGAAAAATGGGAATATTTTTAGACCCTTTCTACTTGTAATCTGCCAAATTTCTCTCCTTTCTCTCTCTCTCCCTCTCTCTTTCACAAGGTCTGAAGTCCTGTTTGACTTAAATCCTTCCCTAGTTCCCTCTGTTATCTTTTTTGTACTCTTTTGCTACTCTTTAATATCATGGGAAAAATAATGTTTCTTTTAAAAACATTTCTGAAAGTTTATAGCAAATAGTCATTCTGACTTAAGCATTGAATTGTTTGAATACTGTAATTTGGAAACTGTGCATAAAAGTTTATCTCCTATCCCCTGGACTGGGATACATGGGGGGGTCATCTAATGGAACCAGGAGGAATTTTATCGATGGGGTGATTCTTATCTAAGATCTGGAAATTGGGCCAGAAGAAAAATGCCAGAGGTTTTGTATTGAGAAAGGTATTGGTGTCAAAGTGGATCCAAGGTTGAGAAACTGGAGTCAAGACACTGACTCAAATGGGTGATGTTGAGGGTAGAGACGGCTTGAGAAGGAAGGACAGTATGGGAAGAGGGAGACGCAGGCCAATGTTTTGACTTCTTTTCATGTTTTAGTGTGTGTTTGCATATAAGTGAGCTGGATTCATTTACAGTCACGAATCCAGGGGTTGGACACTCTTTAATTGATCCCAAACTTAAAATTTCTGGCTTTATTGGTATCACCACTTTCTTTTGATAGTGAGTTACTATGTTATAATGTGGCTTGTCAGGGTGTGTGTATTTTTTCTATGGGTGTGTGAAAAAAGAAACCTGTAATATATCGTCAATTTTGGGTGGAAGCCTGCCTAATAGTGTTACAGATTTGTGTCAGGATCTGTAACATCAAGAGAGTGATTTGGGAGGGAGTCACAAATACAAGGTTTGGAACAAAGCTGACTTATTGAGCCAATTCTTCCAATCAGGACGAATGTAAAAGTGGGACAGAATATTTAAAAACGTCTACTTGTAGGCAAGGGGAAAAAGAAGAATGAAGAATAACTGGGTTAGGATCTGGAGAAGTTTAGAGACCCAAGGATAAACTTTTGGCTGCTTTATCTCTGGGGCTATTTGCCCATTCTAGAGGGAATAGCCAAACGACTTGACAGTGTTTTGACAGTGTCAAATGGCGGGGGCAGGAATCGGTGTCCAGGGTCACTGAGGGATGGGGTGAGGGACTGGTGAGTTAAGAATTTAAAGCGTTGAGACCTCAGAATAAAGGGAAGTGAGAGAACACATGTCTTCTTGGGACTGCAGCTCAAATGTAAGTAATTTCAACTTCTGAAATTAGAAGAAATCCACATTGCTATTATAATTTCCCTAGATGCATGCCAAAATTAAGTTTAAATTCTCTCTGGTGGAAGATATCATCCTCATATACTTTAAATTATTTATACAAACAATTTTGCAAATAAAACGCTTGGCAAGCAAAAAGAGTAACCAGATACCTAAAGATGCAAGAAAACATTAGCAAAAACAGCAAAAACAAACAAACAACCCCAAACAAAACAGGCAATATAAACAAACCCACAGAGGCTCCAGATACTGAAATTGACAGATATTTAAAAAGAACTATGCTTGTTATGTTTAAGAAGGAAAAAACAAGATTGAGAATTTTGACATAAAACAAGAAGCTATTTAAAAGAAAGAATCAAATAGAAGTTTCTTAAACTTGAAAGTATAAAACCAAACTTGTGATTTCAGTATAGGGTACTGAATATATTAGGCCTAAATAAAGAAATAATTCACAAACTAGAAAGCAGATCAGAGGGAAATACTCAGATGGAACTACTGAGTGACAAAAGGATAGAAAATACAGAAAACAGATAAAGGATATAGAAGATATGGTGATGGTCTAATATACCTATAATTGAACTTTTGAAGGAAAAGAGGTAAAAAAATGGAAAAAAGTAATATTTGCTGAGATAATGATTGGCAAACTTCCAAACCCAATGAAAGATATGAAGTTGCATATTCAAGAAATACCATTTTAGCAGGATAAAATAAAAAAAGTCTATCTCTAGGAACAGAGAATAATGTTACAAATAGGCAGAAAACAAAAGATTAAAGTGAAAAGAGCAATAGTGAAAGTGATAGCTGATTTCTCAGCAAAATCAGCTATAGAATCAGGAAAAAATTGTAAGAGTAAATTTAATATCCAGGGACCTGAAACCAGTGGGGTAGCAAAAGTAATAGATGAGGACAGACACAAGTACTGTGGGGACAGGATAAAAAGCCTAAAGTGCAATAACTATTTATAAGTTGGAGCGCATATATGTGCAAGTGACCACATTTGTGGAATCTTCCTAATACCTTCAATGATTGAGCATGTTTCTGTTCGTCACAGATTTTTGTGAACTGGGTTTTTATCCTGGTCACTTGTGCTTTTTGTTACTTAAGGAAAAAGAGAGATGTTGCATAGCATTGTTACTGACCCTTTCACGTAATATATTGGTTTATGTAGATATTTTAATAGTTTGTGATGGAGAAAGTAACACGAACCTAGGCCATGGCTTGCTTGATGCAAAAGAACATTCAAGATAGTACCTGCACGCATCAGGCACTATCTGATACAGCGCTGGTCCAAAACTGTCACTATCATGCTATTCAAAACTCCAAGATTGTAACATATGCCTTATGCTTTAGAAGAAAGGAAACTCATCCCCCAAAATCTGGGTCAAAAAATATTTAGTATGAACAAGTAGTTGAAGAATATTGTGATTTGTACATTACTACCAAGAAACATATCTTTGAGTTTTGCAATTGTTGAAATAAAGGATTGATCCTGTGCTAATATTTGCCTATCAAAATAAAAATGTTCTCCTCTCTCTTAATAAAACCAATGACTTGTAACCACATTCTAAATAAAGTCCTATATCAAAGTACTAAAAACAATCCCACAAGATTTCCAATAACAATCATAAGGATCAACAATTCAACATTTGTAAGAAGTAGTAAAGTATATTTTTAAAAGCATCTCAAATAATATTGTGGCCGTTTCAAATCTTCTACAACTTCCAATTGCATCTACTCTCATCATATTGTCTGCACAGTCTATGTGGTTTGATCCTGTCTACTTAATATCAGAATGCAGAACACAAGTCAAATAAAATATTTTGGCAGACTAGAGGCTGTAATTAATGAAGGTGTGTATGATGAGACTTTAGACAATACAACTGCCAAAAGTTGTACCTGAAATTTAAGATGCCCTGAAATAAAGGTAGACTTTTTGAGCATTTTCTAAATAAATCCAATAAGGACAAGTGACAAGTAATACCTAAACCAGCTGAAGAAAAAAGATAAAGAATTAGCAGGACTGTATGCCACTGACCCAATCAAGAAGAAATGTGTAATTGTACTGAACAGATTCAGGACCTGAAGCCTTTCTTTGGACCCTGCTTTCCAAGCCCATACATATGACCTGAAAGGAAGACTTTTCTATTCCTTTGAAGAGCGCTGCAGCTTTGCATGGAAATACTTGGCCGGAAATAAAGATGGACACATAAGAGTGTCTTAATTCTATTATGTAGCTGGTTAATTGAGAAAAAATGAGAAATTATTGAAGCAGATGACCATTTAATCTAGCATTCCGTGATCAATGTTTTCTTTTTGTAAATTCTTAATGCTAAAGAGATCAATGTTAGAAACTGTTCTATGTTGATTGTTAAACTGAGTGATAATCTTTATAATCCCTTGGAATATAAATTCTGTGAGATGTAGGGTGATGGGAAGTAGAGAGGAGAAAAAAATTCAAGTACTCTTTGAAGGCCTTGGCTTTTTACCATCTGCTTGTTGATTCATTGGTCTCATTTCTTCCTCATCTGTTTATTTGCATAGCAGCACCAGCTGCCCCCTCAAATTTGAATTGCCTGACTTAATCAGACAGGCCCCTGATTGAGAACCGAGTTACAAATTGGCAGATGAATACCAAATTGTTTTTAATAAGACACAGAGTTCTGGGTGCTTTGTGCCCATGCTATAACTGTTTGTTGGCAGCTACAATAACCAGCAGCGTTCCTTTCATCTTGAAGAGAAAGGCAAAAGACATTCAAAAGAAGCCTTTGAATTTCGTACTCATAAATTCCACTCATCTGCCTAATGTTCTTTTTTTTTAATTAGAAGGATACACATATGACTTAATTAATCAAGCCTGTCTTAGGGAATTATGCATTTATTAATGGTTTCTGCACTCAAGCACATTATTAAGGGATTTGTGCTAAGCACCTGACATAAAGCAGACTAATTTTGCTTGCTTTGCTTAATGTATTGAGAAATGGCATGTTGATCAGATTTCAAAACATTCAAGCTATGAACTAATGTCCTATTTAGAGGGTTTAAAAATTCAGTGCTTGGGCAATCCAGCCTTATAATGCTTTCTTTACAAGGCACTCTGCAACTGGAAAGGAAGACTAACCTGATGGGGGGAAAAAGCACTAAAAAGGAAAGGAAAGTCGGGGCGGTGGGGGGCGGCGGGGGTGGGTGGGTGGGGGGTTGGCTTCCTTCTCTGGGCAGAGCGGACAGGGCAGGATGGGCCATGACCTTTGAAAATTGAATCTGTTGTCCTTTGCTTTGGTCTTCCCATAGCTTTTGATGAACACATCTGAACGGATCCTGCAAAGACCCCCACTGGATATATGAATGGCTGAAATGACTGGATTGCACTCACCATGTCACAAAGACCTGTCAGGGTTATCTGATCTAATCGTACTGTGAATTTCTTGGATTCCTTATTATTTTATAGTTTTTATTCATGACAATGATTAAAGAGATATTATCTGGCATGGTCAATAGCACTATGGAAAAGATACTCCGTGTTGAACTAAGAATAACTCCACATAGACTGCAGACATTTAATGAGCCAAAGTGGTCCTTATCATGACTTCAATAACCAAAATATAGCACAAGTGAAAAGTAACCTGGTTTGACCAAATGGAGAACAAGTTTCCCAAATTTAGGGAATTTCTCAAGTGTTTCATGGTAACTCCCCATGAACTGCAAATATTAAAGTCTTGCCAATCAGCATTGTCCTAGGAAAGGAAAGAACACACCGGCCCTGACTTCTGTGCACTGCGGTTGTTAAGAGAAAGACCTCTTGAGTCTAAAGGCTGGTTGAGATTGAAATCCTGGTTCTACCGTTTAGCAGTTTAGCAACCATGCACTGCTCAGGTAGCCTCTCTAAACATCAACTCTAAAATGGTGATACTTGTGTCTACTGTCTAGACTTGTTGTAGTGATTGAATTAAATGAGTCATGTAGGCATTGTGTGTATTCACTTTGCTGTTTTTAATCAGTTTCTAGCCATGTGCTGGGAGAAATACATCTTGGTGTGCTTGTATGAAAATTTAATTTTGTCATTGGTGATGCTTTCCTCTCTGTGTTGGCTGGTAGACACCTTGGTTGAGAATTTGTAGCTCACCTCTGGCAATTCTATAGTATTTTGCTGCATATATTTTCTGTATTACAAAGTTGGCTTCATTTTTATCTTTTTATCCTTATTCTTGTTAACATTTTACCCTAATTCTCTTTCTTATTAAAAAAAAAATCTAGATATGTTGCTTTCTTTCCCTCAAATGCTCTCCTCTCTTCTGTTGATGGTTAATGACTTTTTCTTCAGCTCACCCAGGAGATTCTTTTCACACTCATTGGATTAGGTCACATACTAATCTCATAGTAGTTCATGTTTTTTTTTTTTCTTCTTATCTCTTGTCACTGTTTAAAGTGTATCACTCTGTCATAAGGTGGAAAAGATCTTGTCACTTTCACAGGTTCCTTGTTGCTTTTCGGCAGTAATGTTCCCCTTAGGAAAAACATTGTTAGGAAAATACTTCAAGGTACATTTGGAGTTAAAGCAAGCTCCTAGAGGGAATGGAGTTGGTTGGTCCTATACATCCAGCAGAGGGGAAAATCTGTCCCATGAGACAGAGGGAGAAGACTCTGGAACTCTTGCTGAGTTATCATATTTTCAGTTCCATAATCTGTAAATTCGACTCCATAACAGAGTTGAAACAGGAGGAAAATAAGGGACAATGGACAAGGTAGTATGATGGGAGGAAGGTTATATACTATGCCTAGGGACCTGTTCTTGGCATCTAATGGAAAACTTCAGTAATGATCACCAATCCTACAAATGTTTGGGTTAAATGATTTTATTTTGGGAACTGTATAGGGAGTGCCCAGTTTAATGCAGGGATCAAAGTGGTGCATGAACAAGGCACATGAAAAACAAAACAAAACAAAAAATACAGTGCCCAAGAAGCCAGGAGACCATACATTCCCTTTCTCACATAGAATTGGCAGAAATCTTGGGGAAGGCTTCTGTCTGTCAAGATCATGGCCTGAGTGTGGGGAGGGACAGGTCAGGACCTCAGAGAGACAGAAAACTCCAGTGGCCACATGGATTGCATCTATTCATGTGATTATTATGCAATATTTGTCTCCTTCCCATGAATGAGATTGTGTCTATTTTGCTCATTTTTATTTTCCTGGCAACTTCTTCAGTTCCTGGCACATAGCAAGTTTTCAGTAATTGTTTGCTGCATGAATAATTGTACATCTCCTTAGGTTCTCTTGGGAACACGGTTCAGAAGAAGGAAAGTTGAAAAGAAGAAATGAAAAGAGAGAGTGCAAATAAATTGCCCACTGTCACGCAGCAGGTTAATTGTGGAGTTGCTATTTGAAAATAGACTATTTCTTTTTTCTTTAAAGACCTTTCTCTTTTTATGTTGGATTTGTGGGGTACGACTGGGGATTCACTACATGAGTAGGTTGCATGCAGGTGAAGTTTGGGCTTCTAACTGGCCCTCTCTCCCCTGATAGTGGACCAGGTAAATGCAGACTATTTTTAGACTGTTCTTTTATACAGTGATAAAGTAGTATTAGACCTATGTTTACAGACAAGGATTGTGAGATTCAAGAGTGTTAGAAATACGATTAGTCAAGGACATACAGTTAGAAAGTTAGGGAGGTAAGAAATGAATCTTAATTTGTATGACTCCAAATTTTATTTTGTTCCGCTGCTTTACTTTATTAGAAACATTTCAGTTGTAAGTGACAGAAAATTAAGTTAAATTGGCTTAAACACAATAGGAAATTAACTGGCTCTTGTAAGTCTTGAGAAAGATAGTCTCAGGCATGGCTTGATCCAGAAGTTCTAAATTCTGTTGTAAGGGCTCTGTTTGCTTTTCACAGATAGGCTTTCTCTGCAGGGCTGACAGTTCAAGAGCCAAATACTGCTGTCTTAGCAACCTCAAGGGAAAGAAAATATTTTTCCTTGGTACTCTGGCTGGGTGATCCTTGGTGTCGTCTGATTGGCTCAGCTTGAGTAATATTCCACTCTGCATAGAGGAAAAGGGTTGGATAGCTCTGATTGGCCAGCCTCTGTCGTGTGCCTTAAACTTTGGTAGAGAAAATAAGGCCCACGTAGGCAATCCCACAATAATCAGACACACTTGGGGAAGGCTTCCACAAAGAAAGAATATGAGGCAAATGAATACATTACAGATGTCCACTCCCACTTGTTTCTGCTGCTATATGGAAAAATGCATAAGAGTGTGGGCTTTTGGATTATATACTTGCAACCGATTTTCAGTTACTTTGCTTTCCCCACGTGTCTCTTGAACAAGTTACTCTTATGCATCTCGGTTATTTTCTTCTAGAAATCATCTTTCATACAGTGTTGTTGTAGTGAGAAGATGAGTCAATGCCTGCAATGCACTTAGCACAGTATCTTGTTTATGAATTACAGTTTTACTATGACTATTAGAAGCATGAGAGAATAAATTAAGGGTACTCTCAAATCCTTAGTGGTTTTGAGTAGTTGTGCACACCATGGGATTACAATTTTGAGATTTCATTAAATTGAGGAAATAGTCTTTGTGGAATCTACTCAATACATTTTTTATATTGGCTTTATTGACTGCTAATAGTAATTACCATTTCTTTCCATCATCAATATAGTGTATGCTTGTAAGCTTATATCCCTTTGAGACCTTGCTTAATCAATTGCTCCATCATTTTTTGAGACTTTGAGATAATTTTGGTTCTTTCCCTTCAGTTTGTAATAATTTACCTTAAACTACCTTCCTCTTAAGAACAAAGTGTCAACAGCAGCCACCACCCTTGCCTTTACCATATCTTCCAAGGTATCATGCTTTATCCCCAAAATACTTCTTGAAAGAATAATTTGCTTTTGCTGTCTCTTCTCAGTTGTTCCTTAGGCAACTCAGTTTTGCTTCTACAGACATCACTGCATCATTTAAGCAGTTCTCAGAAGGGCTATTGGTACCTGGTCTGGTGGATGGGGACTTTTTTAGAAATTGTAAGGGGATAAGTCAGGGGACTCTTTTTGAATTTTTTTAACTTGATTTTCAAATCTGTGTCTCTGAACAGACAGATCTTTCCCCTCACTCCAGATTGGTATATCTGAATGTCTGAGACTTGTGTCCTCATGAGAGAGGCACAGTGGGGAGGACAACTAGCCAGACATGGAATTTGGACATCCCCATCTTACCCAAGGTGAGTTCAAGGGCATTAGATAACACTTCCTTTCTGCTAAAATCTTCTGTAAGCTGCCTCAGGACCTTAGGTTCCCATCATAGTCTTTATTTTGGGTTCTGTTAAGAAAAAAGCTGCCCTGTGAAGGAAATCAATTTCTATGACATTATCAGCTGTTATTAGCTCTGGAAAGAGCTGAGTGATGGTCCCAAGAGAGCAGAACATAGAAAAGACACATTTTGAATAATTAAGCATAAAGGAGTGTTGGAATGATTGGAGCAAGATGTCAATGCAAAATGGATACTGGGAAGCACAGCGAGGAAGTAAACTATATTTCATACATTTTATCCTGCCATCCAACAATAACAAAAAACCCCCAGAACCCATCACATTGACATCACTGCTTACTGGAATCATTGTATACATCAAGAAACTTTCCAAATGTATTGCACGCACAATCTAAGTTAATCCTCACAACAACCCAGTAGAGTTAACAAACATAACCCCCTTACAAAGGAAACTGAAGTTACTGAGAGATTAAGCAATTTTCTAAGCAATTGTCTGAAGTTCATGGAACAGGTCAATTGCTAAGCTCAGGTCTGATCCATTCATTTATTCATCCAGTCAACAAATATTTTTTCAGTAATGATTATATGAATGGCACTGTTCTTGCTTTGAAATTTAACAGTGAACCAAGACTTGTTCTCAATGGGCTTATATTTTAGAGGTAAAAATAAAAAATAATTTTCACGACACTGAGAAAAGACTGATTATTCATAGCCTCAGACCAATTTTCAACTATTTCAACTGATCAACAACTTGTATTAGTAAACACAATTTTACAAGTCAACCTGTGACAGCCTCTTACTTCTAAAAATCAATCACAAGTAGATTCACTCTATTAAACCCACCCTGAGTCTCTGAGTGTCAACTAAACACCAGTCTCACCTGAGTATCTATGCTTTTATAGATTATGTCAACTCCTTTAAGCATTTGTAAATCTGTCAGTCCTTGAACAAGTAAAGCATGGATGCTTTACTCAAAGACTCAGAACTCAAAAACTCTAAGATCATTTGTATGATATACTCAGGGAGATGGGGCCCAGCCAATACAGCTCTTTTATTTTCAGAAAGGGATTAATTGCATTGTTGGACAAGTCAAGAGATACGTAGAAGTTGAACTTAACTACTGATTTAGAGTTGCATTAAGATACATGAGAGAATATTTTAAAAAATTAATGTATTGGCTATATTTTCTGTATTCTTGGTGCTTTGGTATTTGGTACCTACATCAAGGAGAGACTGCCCCTCCCAGGGCTAGCTAGTTCCTACAAATAGCAAATGATTCTTCTTCCAGCATGGCTTTCCAGTGTGTCAACTAATCTAGAGCTCTTCCCCCAACCATCTACTTTATCAAATTCTCATCCACCAAACCGATATCACCCTGCCATAAATTACCCTAGGGCCAGGTACTGGACAACTGAGGACAAACCCTACAGTTCAGAGTGTACCGAAGTTATTCTAATTATCCAATCCTAAAGTACTCAGGATATCTGTCTCGCTCCATTCTTTCTTCCCCTGAAAATCCCAATAAAGCTCTGGGCCAGCATCTTGTGTCCTTTGTCTCCTGACCTAGCTGTTTCCCCATGATGTGGCCTGTGTCCCTGCTGAGCCTTCTGTTTCTGGGGATCTATGAGTCTAAACTTCTTTCTTCATGACAATCATTTTTGTATGCATATCTTATCATGCCTGATTAAAATAAATCCCACATACATTTTTGATACAATCAGGAATACAGACAAGTATTTAATAAAAAATTCAGGATTAAAACAAGTATACTTATCTTAGGGTAAAAGATTTGTACCAACTAGTTCATTTCTTGTTAACCCCTCAATCGGGGAGAAAAGAGGCTAAAAGAAGCAAAAAGAGGCCAGGCTTGGTGGTTCAGCGTGTAATCCCAGCGCTTTGGGAGGCTGAGGTGAGTGGATTGCCTGAGCCCACCGGTTCAAGACCCGCCCGGGCAACTTGGCGAGACCTCATCTCTACAATAAATCAAAAATTAGCCGGGCGTGGTAGCGCACGTCTGTAGTTTCAGCTACTTGGAAGACTGAGTGGAAGGATTGGCAGAGCCCAACAAGTCGAGGCCGCAGTGGCCGGGAGCAACCCCTGCACTGCAGTCTGGGTAACAGAGTGAGACTCCAACTCAAAAAAAAAGGGAAGCAAAAAGAGAAAGTCCGGAAGAGGATTTAAATGACCAAACAGTGCATAATACAAAAATTGAAGTTGAGAGGGAAAGAATACAGAAAATGTAGTGTGACACATAAGGCCATGTAGAAGAAATCTTTTTCTCAAGCAATGATCGAACACAGATTATAAATAAAATAAAGACAAATCAATAGTTCAGTTTAAAATGGACTTCAGAAATTTTTCTAATAAAATTTTGGGTCGATTGTACAGCTGAAGAAAAAACAAAAACCAAAAAACCTTGTCCTCTCTTTTTGTAAATGGACTCAGAGCGGAAAACATAGATTGGAATGGGAAATTGCCAATTTAGAAGATTTCTAACATGTGGTAAACATTTTCAAAGAATAGCAATAAAGCAAACAAACTAGAAATAAAAATAAACTTCTGGCTCTTAAGATAAAACCACTAGCCCCTGAAATAAAAATAACAACAAAAGGTCTTCTATTTTCTAAGAATAAGGAGCTCATAAATAAGAACACCTGTAGAAATGACAAGGAAAGGGGTCACTGGAAGAGCCAATGTCTAACATTATCTAAGAAACAAAAGGTCCGCTTGCCAAAATATATCAAATGATGTTACTTCAAGGGAAACATTAGTGCCTTTCCTCTGAACTTACAAGGAGTATGATCTAGAATTATGAACAAAGGACACTCCAGTTTCTTGATGATTTGGTACCATTCTAGTTATCATTAATCCCATTACCAAGTAGTGGAAATTTACAGCAACCCTGAGCCTTTCCCATGCCCAAACTTTTACATGTTACTTAGGGACCGTTATTAAAAGAATATCTCCCTTTCTTCTCTGCGACCCACCCTGAGCATTTAACAGAGATTTACTTTGCAAATGGAGCTGTCAGATATCATGCACTGCAGAAAGACTTTTGTGAAAGTCCCAAAAAAGTCCTCCACATACAATCAAATTTTAGCTGATCTAGATATGCAGATAATACACTTATGTATTACTCAAGAAATAGCAAAACTAACTAGATACTATAATTACTACGGGTAAAAGACTTTACGGGCATAGGAAAAATAATTGGAGCAAAATTCATAAGAGTTGAATCTTCTAAACTTTTACTTGAAATTCTCCAATATTCTTTTAAAACTGAAGCCAAGGAAGAAGTTAGGTCAATTATGAACAGCTAAGTAGAGAAAGGACTAATTACTTTTTGTATCAGTTCTTACCACCCTCAATCCTGTAGAAAAGTGGAAAGGACAAATGGAATATTAAAACAATGTTATTGAAACTATCAGATACCCTTGAACTCCTGTGGTCTAAAATATTATCTTTAACTCTTAAGGATAGATTATCTTCCTTTTAACTAGTTACTGGCAGGTTCATGTAACTAGGAATATCTGTATCTATTACCACGATAAAAACATGGCAAAATTTACATAGCATGATCTTTACCCCTTTAACCATTTTAGATACGTAATTTGTGGCAATAATTATAATCATAATGTTATGTAACCATCTGACTATTTATTTCCAAAACATTTTTTTTATCACCTAAAACAGAAACTTTGTAGCCATGAAGCAATAACTCCCCATTTCCACCATTCTCCCGACCCCTGTAACCTCTGTTCTACTTTCTGTCTCTATGAATTGACTCCCTCCAGATATCTCGTATAAGTGGAATCATACAATATATGTCCTTTTGTGTCTGGCTTCTTTCGTTTAGCATAATGTTTTCAGGGTTCATCCATGTTGTAGCATGTGCCAGATCTTCATCCTTTTTTATGAGGAAATCATAATTCATTTTATGTATATGCCACATTTTGTTTACCATTCATTTAATGGACAATTGGGGTTGTTTCCACCTTTTGAATATTGTAAATAATGCTGCCATCAATTTTGGCTTACCAATATATGCTTGGGTGCTCATTTTCAATTATTTGAGGTGTATACCTAAGAATAAATTTGCTGGGTTGTATGATAATACTGTTTAACTTTTGTGAGAAATTGTCAAGGTATTTTACACAGTAGCTGCACCATTTTACTATCCTATCCTTCGATATTTTTTACCATTCATCTATATTTGATAAAAGTATTTTACAAGCGGATCTAGCTAAGTATTGTGAAAGGACTAACCCATCATATTCAGTCCTATTACCAACAGGTACAGCCTGTCTTTCCCCATCTACCATCAAATCAGCCCTCCTTTATTTTAAACTAGATGATCTAGAGCATTAGAAAAGACATTAAAGAAATGCTGCCTTTGAATCTCATCAGAGAGCTCCTTTTCAAGTACTAACCACCAGTACAGCAATTGAATTGCTAGGGGATACCCTTGAATATGTGTTTCCAACTAAAACAATAGCACCAGCCCAGCAAGATTTGGAAAGTTACACCTGTTAAAGATCTTAAAATAACATTCTCTAGAGAACTTGCAGAAGCAGACAAATCCAGAAATTGGCTTTTAATCTAAAAGCATCTGAATAAGTCAATGATGATATGAAATAGCTTCTTTCAAGTACATTAGAAAAAGATCTTCTTATATGCCACACTCTCTTTTACATACTCTTATTTATTATGTTCTTGGTTGTATTTCTCTTTTTACTTGCTTAAAGTTATATACTTATCATGCTTCCCTAGTAATGATTATGACTTGACTAGGTTTTGCTAAAGATTTTCATCATTGTGTCTCTGTCATCATAAAGCTCTTGCAAGTTACTGACAATTTGAAAGACTATTGGATAGACAATTCCTGGAAAAAAATATCTGAAATCCCACAATTAAAGCCATTTTTGTCCAGACTATTCTAGCCAGCAAATAGCCTTAAGAGATGTTAGACTTACATATGTCAATGAACATGTAGAAAAAATTTTCCAAACTATTTTTATGAGAAGACCATGACTCAGTCAGATTATATCAATTGTTTCAACTCCCAAACATGTTCGTGGTGCTTCCACTGTAGTACCACTCCAAATCAAATTCCCCAAAAGACTCAATTATCTATAATTATGAATTATTGTTATAAATGACTAAACATTCAAAATATTCAACATAGAAATAACAGAGGATCATTTATAAACATATTACACTAATTTTACCATTAAAGATACTCATTATAGAAAACGTGCAAATAAAAAAATTCTTATGTAAAAAGATAGATATATGTGTGTAAAAAGATACACACATGCACACGTGCGCGCGTGCGCCACACACACACACACATACACACACACGAGGTCTGACAATTAAGTTTGTGAGTTCATCCTAGAAAAAGTGCTACATAGCTCATTGCTGAATATCACTATGGTCACCTTCAAAGGACTCCCCTTAGAGGGGGTAGGATTGGCAGTTGAGGGAAACTGCCAGGGGAGGAAGGGGCACACTTCATCAACAAGGGTACCTGCATAATGAACATTTGTATGCCTAATCCTGAATTGTACCCTACATCTTTAAAATAAAATGAAAAAAAAGGAAGATGAGGAGAGAAAACCTGAAAATAAAACAAAGCAAAACAAACAAAGGACTCCCCTTGGGAAGCTATGCACTGACACCAGTGCTTAGACACCCATCAAAGCAATTTTTGAACACTTTCTGGAATGGTCATCAGAATTGTCAATATATTCAGGACTCTTGATGTCCGGAATGTTATCAAAATGTCTTCCTTTCAATATTTCCTTTATCTTTGGGTAAAGACAAAAGTCTTTTAGGGACAGATCAGGTGAGCAGGGTGGATATTCCAATGCAGTTATTTGTTGACTGGCTAAAAATTCCCTAACAGACAGTGCTGTGTGAGTTGGTGCATTGTCATGATGCAAGAGCTACTTTAGGACCGTTTTTGTACACACCTTTCTCATGTCAAGATTTTCAGTTAAGATTTTCTTAATTGTTTCTCTATCGATGTTTATTTGGTCTGCTATGCTTCTTACAGTCAGCTAATGATTGTAATGCACAACTTGATGAATTTTTGCAATGTTTTCATCAGTTCTGTTCATTACTGGCTGTTCATCAGTGATGTTTTCTCTTCCCTCAGAAAAACATTTAATGTGTATACTAGCGTTTTCTTCATGGCATTATCCCTATCAACTTGGACTATCACATCCCTGATTTCACTTCCACTTTTCCCAAATTTAACAAGAAATTTAACATTTGTTCTTTGCTCTAATTCAAGCTCTAACATTCTTGAGACGGCACACAAAACATGCAACAACAATAATGAAAGCCATTCAGCAAGACACTGCCACACATTGACACAAACACAACTGTGAGCAACTGATATACCACAGATATGAAACTGTACCAAGCTGTTTGTATAGCGCTGCCAATGTAAGCGCATGGTGGCAGGTGCACAAATTTAATTGTCAGACCTCGTATGTACACGCATACACACATGTATATGTTTAGACCCCTCCCCATCTACCCAGGGATAGTATATGTAATAGTAACTGTCCTGACTACACTCAAAGGCAATACACCTAACTCACTAAAGTTAGTCCTATCTCCTGGAAGTTTCTGGATTTTTATTCTTTTGTTGGAATCAGGATTTTTGGAATCATATGTTGGAATCCTGATTTCAGATCATGGCTTATTGTACTTGGAACTATCACTTAGAACATTTGAATGTTCTAAATTTTCAGTGTCCTTAGTAGGTGTTATATCCCTGTAAAGAGTCTGAAGAGATAACACTATTCCTAGGGGTATGAACAAAAACCGTTGGAACAGACTTCTAAGGTATCATTTTTTTAGAGAGAAGTCACAAAATTTGAGGAAGTCATCAAAATTTTGTCCCTCACTTTGACTAAAGTAGTAGTAATACAGCTTGAGCCCTGAAGGCACAGCAGTTTAAATTTTTTAGTATAAGTAAATATCAATAAAATAGCATTACATTTCCTTTAGGCCAACCATAGGGAAGTTTGGGCTATTGCTGCATTTGATCTTACCTGGATTAGCACTGGATGTCAAATGTAACAATTTATGTCTATATTAAAAATAAAGACAAAAAGAGAAAAATTCCCCTCTCAGGATTTAAGGGTCTTTGACAACCTACTTTTCCACAAAGGCAACAAGAACAATGGCCAAATAAACTTTTTCAGAACTCTGAAAATTGACTAAATAATTGCAATATTCTGAATGTGTATTCAGGAAAAATGACTGAAAATTGGTGTGAATATCAAACTTTGTGATATTTTAACTTGTCCTATTACCATTAAAGATTTTACTTTCTCCAGCTCCTTTGTCGCCTGGAAAACCAACAACTTTGCAAGTATAGCGGCAGTGAAAACCAGCAGTTTTCTAGCTCCCAAAGAGTAGGATGGGTGTCCTAAAAACTCAGTTCTCCAAGAATTGTAATTATTTGACTCTCTTGAAGCTCCCTGAGAATTCTCACTTGCAGAATCATTAGAACTGACTCAAACTTTACAACGACTACTTGTATACCCAATCCTGTATTGTACCCACATCTTTAAAAAATAAATAGAATAAAAGAACTTACTCAGAGTTCACTCACTGCAGACAGCCTTTTCTTCAGGTATTTGTAAAAAAACAATCAGCAGTGATTATTTAGCATCGCAGCTGCCTGAGGCAGGGCTAACTGGAACAAACAAGAGGCTGTTGAGGAAATTTGAAAAGAAAAATTGGGGTACAAAATTTCCATAAATGCTTTTGAGAAGCTCTGACATATCTCTGGGAGTCAAGAAGGCTGAGGGCATGTGCAACACTGCGCACATACCCAAGAAAGACCTGAGAAGGCCCTAATCTCTCACGTCTGGTTTCCGTGAGAGTCTACACAGCAGAAGGTAAAGGCCATAGCCAAGTTGTAAACAACTAGAGTGTTGAACTCAAGACACACGCCCCCCCACACCCACAGAGCTCCTCAGCAAAGGTTGGGAGACATATTGGTACCAGATTAAGGAAATCTCCATCCAATCATTAACTAACCACTAAGAAAATCAAGATACATTTTAATAGCTAGACTTTGGTAGCTACACATGACGAAGAATACAGACTTTACAGAATTAGTTTAGAGAAGTCTCTAAATAAACATACTGCAGTAATAGCAACAACAGTCAAGTCTGGGGTAAGAAATTTGATTTCTGGAGTTACAACAGTCCATAATTTAAAACATCCATTTTAAATACAAAATCACGAGGCAAGTAAATAAGGAGGAATCAGTGACCTATATATGGGGGGAATCAGTCAGTAGAAACTGTCTATGAGGGAGCTAAAACACTGGGCTTACTGGACAAATATTTTAAATCAGTTATTATAAATACATCCAAAGAGCTAAAGGGAATCCATGCTTAAATAACTGAAGGAAAGTATGAGAATGATTTCTCCCCAAATAGAGACTAAAAAGAGATATAAATGATTTTTAAAGAAATTCTGGAGCACAAAAATACAAAAACTGAAATAAAGACTTCGCTAGAGACATTCGAGAGGCCACTTGACCAGGCAAAAGAAAAATCAAGATACTTGAAGGTAGGTCAATTTAGATTATCCAGTTTATGGGGCGGAAAGCAAAGGAAAAAAGAAGAAAACTAAATAAAGCCTCAGAGGCCCACGGGACACCATCAAGTATATCAATATACACATAATGGAAGGGTGGGTTAGAAAGAATTTTTGAAGAAGTAATGATGGAAAACTTCCCAAATTTAATAAAAATCATTAATTTAAATATTCAAGAAGCTCAGTGAACTCCAAGTAAGGTAAACTTAGAGATCCACACTAGACAGATCATAATCAAATTGTTGAAAGACAAAGACATAGAGAAAATCTTGAAAGCAGTAAGAGAAAATGACTCATCACATACAAGAGAGACTAAATAAGATTAGCAGCTAATTTCTTATCAGAAGTCATAGAAGCTATAAGTCAGTGGGATGACATATTCATAGTACAGAGAGAAGAGAGGCAATCAAGACTTATTTATTTTTTGTTTGTTTGAGTCGGAGTATCACTCTGTCACCCAGGTTGGAGTGTGCAGTGGCACGCTCAAAGCCACCACAGCCTGACCTGCTGGGTTCAGGTGATCCTTCCGCTTCAGCCTTCCGGTAAAGACTTCTGTATCCAGAAAAATCATCCTTTAATAATGAAGATGAAATTAAGCATTCCCAGATAAACAAAAGCTGAGAAATTTTATTACTATCAGGCCCGTCTTATAAAAAACACGATAAAGGATCCTTTGAGCGGACATGAATGAACACTAAACAGTAACTCATTCCACACAAGTAAAAAGTACTGGTAGTTGCACAGGTAAAAACAAAAGTCAGCATAAATGTATTTCTCTTAATTGTGATGGAAGGCACATGAAATAAGTCCTACACTCTTAACGAATTTTTAAGTGTGTAGTACAGCATGGTTAGCTAAAAGAACTTGTTGTGTGGGAAATCTCTAAAACATTTTTTATCTTGCATGACTGAAACATTATATCAATTGAACAGCAACTCCCCAATTTCTCCTTCCCCAGCCCCTGGCAACCACCATTCTACTTTCTGATTCAATGAGTTTGACTACTTTGGATGCCTCATGTAATTGGAATCAGCAGTGTTTATCCTTCTGTGACTGACTTATTTCACTTAACAAAATGTCCTCAAAGTTCATACATGTTGTAGCAAATGACAGAATGTCTTTTTTGTGACTGAATTGGATTCCCTTGTATGTATATAACACATTTTCTTCATCATCTCTTCCACTGGTGGACATTTAGGTTGTTTCCCCCTCTTGGATCTCATGAAAAATGTGGCGTGGGATTGCAAACATCTCTTTGAGATCCTAATTTCAATTATTTCAGATAAATACCCTGATATAAGATTGCTGAATGATATGATAGCTCTAGTTTTAATTTTTTGAGAATATCTTCCCACAGGTTTCCATCGTGGCTGCATAATTATACATTCTCATCAACAGTGTACAACTGTTCTAATTTCTCTACATCCTCACCAACACATGTTATTTTCGGTTTTGTTTGCTTTTCTTCGATTCTTTAGGCTGCCTCTTCACTCTGTTATTTCTTTTGCCGACAGAAGATTTTTGGTTTGTTGCAAAACCAAAATTTTTGCAAAATTTTTGGTTTATTCTTATTGCCTATGCTTTTGGTGTCATATCTAAGAAATTGCCCAGACTAATATTGTAAAGTTTCTCCTACATTTTCCTCTAGGATTTTTGTGGTTTTAGGTCTTACATTTAAGTTTTTAATTCACTTTGGTTGATTTTTGTGTTTGGTGTAAGATAAGGATCCAATTTCACTATTTTTGCATACAAGTGTCTAGTTTTCCCATCACCATTTATTAAAAAGACTGCTCTTTACCCATTGTGCATTCATTCTTGGCACCCTTGTAGAAGATTAGTTGAAAATATATGTGTGGTTTTATTTCTCATTTCTCTATTCTGTTCCATTGGTCGATGTGATTGTCTTTATGCCAATATTACACTGTTTTGATTTCTGTTGCTTTGTAATATGTTTTGAAATAAGAAATTGTGAAGTCTTCAGATTTACTTTTCTTCCTCAAGATTCTTTTGGCTATTTGGAGTGTTTTGTAGTTCCATATGAATTTTAGGATTTTTTTATTTGCTGTTTTTGTAAGAAAACGCCATTGGAATTTTGGTAGTGGTTGCATTGAATATGTAGATTACTTTGGGAAGTATGGACATTTTAACAATATCAGGTTTTCCAACACATGAACACAAGATGTCTTTCCATTTACTTGTGTCATCTTTAATTTCTTTCAGCAAGTTTTGTAGTGTTTGTTGTACAAGTCTTTTGCCTTCTTGGTTAAGTTTATTCCTAAGTATTTTATTCTTTTTAATCCTATTTTAAATGGGATTTTTAAAAATTTTCAGATTGTTCAGTATTTATATATAGAAATGCCATTATTTTTTGTATCCTGCAACTTTACTGACTTTATTAGTTCTAACAGATTTTTTCGATTTGGTATTGTAACGGTTTTTTTACATATAAAATTATGCCAGCTTCAAATAAAAATAACTTTCTTTCTTTTCAGTTTGGATGACTTTTACTTTTTTTCTTGCATAATTTCCCTGGCTATGACTTCTCAGTACTATGTTGACTTCAAGTGGTATCAGGGCATCTTTGCTTTGTTCTTGATCTTAATGGAAAAGCTTTCAGTTTGTCAGCACTGAGTATGTTAACTGTGGGCTTCTCATATAGGGTCTTTATTATGTTGAGGCAATTGACTTCTATTTCTGGTTTGCTGGGTGTTTATTTCATAAAAGTTTGTTAAATTTCATCAAATGCTTTTTTTGGTATCTATTTAGATGGTTACATGATTTTTATCCTTCATTTAATGTGATATATCAAATTAATTGATTTTTGTTGTTGTTGAACCTCCTTTGCATTCCACAATAAATCCCACTTGGTCATGATATATGATTCTTTTAATGTGTTACTGAATTTGATTTGCTTATATTTTGGTGAGGATTTCCACATCTATATTTGTCAAGAATATTAGCCTGCAGTTTTCTTTTTTGTGATATCTTTGGCTCTGATATCAGAGCAGTGCTGGCTTCATAAAATACATTTGTAAGTGTTCTGTCTTCTTTTATATTTTGGAAGAGTAGAAGTGGGATTGGCATTAATTCTTTAAATGCTTGACAGAATTCACAGTGAAATTCTCTGATCCTGGCCTTTTTTTTGTTGGGAGATTTTTGATTAACAATATAATTTCCTTGCTAGCTAGAAGCCTAGTTATGGATCTGTTCAGATTTTCTATTCTTTCATAATTCAGTCTTTTAGGTTGCACATTTCTAGGAATTTATTCATTTCTTCTGGCATTCAGTCCGAAATAAATTAGAGGTTCAAATTATCAGAATTTAAATGTAGATCCTTTTAGTTCTAAAGCACAGTCTGATAACCACTTTTGCTAAGAAAAATAATAAAGGACAAATTTTCTAAATCTTGTATCTAATAAAAATATTATTTATATTATTCTTTAATTTGCCTGACTACACTCTTAACTTCCTCTAAAATAATAATATCACAATATCAGCTAACCAACACTAAGCTCTATATTGTTATAGGTTTCAGTTTGTCAGTGATGCTTTTGCATTTGACAGCATGTATATTTTATTTTTTAACACGAAGATTAGAAAATTTGATCTATTTTTCCTAAAGGCAAAATGTAATTTCTGAAACATTAAATATAAAATACTTGTCAATTGCTTATAATGATAAAAGATAAACTTCATTTATAAGATTTTATAATCCCATCTGTTTTTTGAAACAATCTCTGTTTAAAGAAACAATTTACTTTTAATATCTAAGGTTCAGAATTAGGGATAAATAAAGACCTGCATGGTTTGGCTAAAAGTATTTAAATAATTGGTATTTGACTTTTTAAATCAAAAACATATACTCTTATCAAGGAGTAACAGAAAAAAAAAAGTCCATTGACGACAAGCAAATATTTTACATTATTCTACCATTTGCAAAAAAGTGTGTTCAGTTGGTAGTGATTTCAAGAGCTGCTTTTCATTTTGTGATTATCAACCATTTTATGGACAGTAGACATGGCACTTAAATTTTTATTCAAGTTCAGAATTACTATGTCAAAAACAACCAGAACTAGGGCTTTAATTCCTCTAGGTTGAATCATTTAAAATCTCTTCCAAGACATATGCTCATAAAATGATTAGAAATTTGAATTATGACACAAAATTGATGATTCATAAATTACACGTGTCTGAATTGGAAAAAAGAAAAAAGTGTTGCACTTTCTGTGTACTTAATGTACTCTCAATGACTGTAACACACATTTTATTTTAAAAAGAAGTCAAAAGTTTTAAAAAGAAACCAAGTGTACATTGTCTTCATAGAAAGTTCATATGTATCCATTTATTTCTGCAGTAAAGGAGGTGTTGAAAAATGAAAATGAATAGATAAAGAAAGCCATTGTCTTCTTATTTCTTTCAGGTTCCATGTATTTACCCAGATAAGGACTTTGCATAGCAGCAAGAATTGAATCCAATGGGACTATGTACCATAAAATTTAGGCCAGAAAAAAATTTAGGAACACATCTGCTTTCAAGAGAGTCTCCTCCCTTTACTATCCTGAACAGAGAGCTTATTTTGGTTGGTATGTTTACCAGGTAAGTGGCATTGTATGGACAGCTTCCCAGCCACAATATTGCTTTGTGGTTTGAGTGAGGAGGACTCGTGTTGGACTGAGTAGAAATTTTCAAAATAAGAAAATTGTCCTATGAAGATGTCACAATAGTTAAAGGCTTGGTAAACATCCCATTGATTATTGTTTTTCTTTTCCACTTAACCCATCCCTTAACTCATTTTAGAAAGCCTTTCTGAGTGTGAAGAACAGAGTGAGAACCTTAGATTAACTTTTCTTTTTAGGGTATTTGATATAGTATTTGGCTGTTATGAATACTTCACGAATATCTGTTTAGAAGGATAGAAAAAAAAAGAAATCTTACACAGTTATAAAGTTTTTAAAATCTATGTAAAAAGTATACCACAAAAGCTTTACATACAACCTGATAGCGTAGCTGGTAAAAATGAAATAATGGTTTCACTGTAGGAATTATAAGCTAATGAAATATTATAGTAAAGTTTTCAAGATAAAGATATTATATGATCCCAGTACTAAACTAGAAAATACTTTTAAATGTTAGAATAATAAGAATAATTTTTCTTTTCATTACCCGAACTATCACTGAAAATCAAATAATCTTCTATTATTTTGGGCTATCAATAGTACTGTCAGGCTTTCTGGGGGAAGACAATTTAAGATTCAGAAAGTGGCATGTTTAATCAGAGGTAATGTATTTTATGTAGGATTGAGTGAGAATGTAGAAAAATGGAAATATGCTAGCTACTGACTGTCTTAGTCCGTTTGTATTGCTATAACAGAATACCTAAGGCTGGGTAATTTATAAAGAAAAGAGGTTTATTTGGCTCCTGATTCTGGTGGCTGAAATGTTCAAGATTGAACACTTGCACATGGTGAGGGTCTCAGGCTGCTTCCACTTATAACAGAAAGCTAAAGGGGAGCAGGCCTGTGCAAAGAGCTTGCATGGTGAGAGAGGAAACTAGAGACTGAAATTTAGGAAGTCAGACTTTTTAACCACCTGCTCTCACCAGAACTAACACATTATGGCAAGTGCTAAAATTCAGCCCCACAGGAAGGCATTTGTCTATTTGTAAGGAATATGTCCCTATCATCCAAATACCCTCCACTAGGGTCCAACGTAGCCACACTGGATGTCAAATTTCAACATGAGTTTGGAGGGGACAAGCAACATCCAAACCATAGCACTGACACACACTGAAATTTGAATTATTTTTAAAAAGAGACATATGTGACTCAATGACACAAGTGCACTACATACATTTCAAGAAGGAAACACTGTCAAATGTAAAACCTTAGTGATCATGAGACAATGAGAGATAACGAGTTTAGTCCAAGAAAAGGAATTGCTAAAGTTTATGAAACAGAATGTGGTAGATTGATTGTATCAATAACCCCAGTTAATGCCTTCCTTATGTCATGCTGTTTGCCCTGTATCTCTGTGGTCCCCTTGCACTCTGACCCTGGGCTTAAATGATTTGCTTTGTCAATGGGAAACTTGCGTGTCTGGGCTTTGCTGAATCAGTCCAATTGCCTCAGCCGAGATTCCAGACATATGAGAGATCCCAGTCAAATTCAACAAAGCTGCCTGGTCAACCCCAAACTGACCACTGATCAAAAGTGGCCCTGTCAACAACAGCTCAGTTGAACAGAATGCTCAACCAGTTAAGAGTCATGAGCAAATATAAATATTTATTTTTGTTTTGTGGTTCTTTGATATACAGTACTATTGTGGCAAGATAACTGATGTACAAAGAAAGGATAAGCATGCTATGGTTTATCTGCAAGATGTTACACTTTGCCCTTTGCTTTAGTTACTGTTCATAAATGATATATTTATATAAATGCAATAAATTCAGGGTGAGTAAAACGCCACTTTAGCATTTTAGCGCGAAAAATAAAGAAGAACACGGAGCATGATAAAAGTAGGAAAGAGCTTCAATGCACACATAGAAAAGATGGCTACTGTCAATAATACCTCAGGCTTCAACATTGCTTACATTCATGTTGAGATATACTTCCTGTATGAGGAAATCTCACAACAGTGTTATTTCTAACATACTTGACATACATGTATGCTAAAAGAGTCCATTTATGAGTCCAAGGGGTCTAATTTATAATAAAATTGTTTGGTATTTAATGTTACTGATGAGAAATTGTACCCTAATGCTGATACAATGAAAACTAGAATAGCTAACACAACAATATTTATTATATGCCAGTTACTATTCTTAGTTTCTTATATATGTCACTCAAATCATTCTGATAGAGGTCTAATGTGGTATCTACAAGTGTTTTTTTTTTTGAGTTGGAGTCTCACTCTGTCACCCAGACTGGAATGCAGTGGCCGCTCCCAGCCATCCTTCCACCTCAGCCTTCCAAGTAGCCAGAATTACAGGCGCGCGCTACCGCCCCCGGCTGATTTTTTAATTTATTGTAGAGATGAGGTCTTGCTGCCCAGGCGGGTCTCGAACCCGCGGGCTCAGGCAATCCACTCACCTCAGCCTCCCAAAGGCGCGGGATTACAGGCTGAGCCACCGAGCCCGGCTACAAGTATTTTTTATAATTTATAAGGAGACTGGGGCACAGAGAGTTGGAATGACTGCTCACGTTCATGCAGGATAACTGCTGGTGGGGCTGAGATTTGAATCCAAGTAGTCTAGCTGCAGATTCTCCCACACTGAACATACCACCTTTCAAATTTGTATTAAGCAGGGCTATCTTTTCATTTACTAAAAGGCATATCCGAGTGCAGAGAGCGCTAAAGTGGAGAAAGAGTAGTGTCTATCATACTCAAAATAAGACGGATGTTTTCCATTCCTCCAAAGTAATTTAACGTAGAAATGAGAAAATTTCAAATGCATTTTGTAAAAGAGGGCACCAATCAGGTTTCTTTAGGGCAACGCGTCTTTTTTGTCTGTTTGTCTCATTACCACAGTCAGATGTGCTAGTTCATATGGTTCAGTTGTAATGTGTGACATATCAAATTGGATGAGAATAGTAGGCAGAAATGCAAGGGGAAAATCAAAAGGTATAAAGCACTTAGGATGATAACCTTTAACCCACGATGACACTGTACTAAGGATCTCATTCTCTAAACCCAGTGTGGTTCTTCATATCTAGTACACATGTGACTCATTCTGCAGAAGTCTGGATTTCGGCTTCAGAGAGACTCTAGTTCATCGTGTCCAGAGAGAAAAAGAAATCTACGTTTCCAAAAACATCAAGAAATTCTCATTCATGTAGACTCTGAAGCAGCACTGTTCGACAACTTTCTGTGTCAATGGAAAGGTTCTATGTGGTGTCCATGTGTCACATGGTCAACTGAAGAACTGGAGTTTTAATTTTACTCAATTCAATTTTAATTTTAAATGATTTGAATTTCAATTTCAATACCCACATGTGGCTAGTGACTTTTGTATTCGCTGATCTAGAGTAGGGGCAGCAAAAGATAGCCTCGCCTGGGCAGCGAGACCTCATCTCTACAATAAATCAAAAAAGCAGCCGGGCGTGGTAGCGCATGCCTGTAATTCCGGCTACTTGGAAGGCAGAGGCGGAAGGATCACCGGAGTCCAGCAGGTCGAGGCTGCGATGGCCGGGAGCAGCCACTGCTCTCCAGTCTGGGTGACAGAGTGAGTCTCCAACTCAAAAAAAAAAAAAAAAGATAGCCTGATGGCCAAATCCAGCCTTACGCATTTGTTTACATGTTGCCTCTGGCAACTTTCCCTTTACAAAGGCACTGTTGAGTAGTTGCAACAGATAGCATGTGTCCTGTAAAGTAACATGTTTACTATTTGAACTTTACAGAAGAAGTTTGCTGACCCTTGTTCTAGAGCATTTCGATGGAAGTGATGCCCTATAATTTGGGCTTTCTTTTGAAGGCAAAGGAAAGTTGTTACAGGAGAACGTGAATGAATTGAATGATAATATCCAGTTTACAAGACTATCACAGACATATTTGGCATATCATATTAGAATCACAATTAAGACACCAAATAACTGGTATTTATTTCAGATATGGCTTTTTCATTTTTGTATCTTGACATCCTTGGGCATATTTATAAGATTTTAAAAGTCATTGTTAAAGATTTTGTCTGCCAATTCTGTTATCTCTATCATGTCTGGGTCTGTTACTATTAATTGATTTGTCTCCTGGATAAGGGTGTCTTTTCCTGTCTTTTTGCAAGCCTAGTAATTTTTCACTCTGTGCTGACCTTTGTGATTTTTATCTTGCTGAGTACTAGCTTTTGTTGGATTCCTTTAAAGAGCGGTTGACTGTGTTCTGGCACAAACTCGGGATATGACTCTATCTTATGCCCCACATATTATGAAGTCTCTCCACTCTAACGAATGAGATGCAAACTACTTCCACTTTGTTTTAGCTCTGGGAATGTTTTGCCCAGTGGTTCTTCCTTTGGCCTCATGAAGTTTTACCCCAAACCTACATGGATTAGAAATCCAGCAACTAGAAGGAACTTCTCTTCAGGTCTCCAGAGCTTTCTCTCTACGAAGCTTCCTCCTCTCCAGGACTCTGCTTAGCAAACACTAGCTGCTTCAACCTCCCTGAACTTCCTGATCTCTGTTTCTGTAACACTGAAAGAGCTGATGTGCTCACGAAGTTGGCAAGGCAGTCTGGAGGATGCTTCCAGGCAGTAAACTAGGGGCAATCATGGAACTTACTTAATTAGTTTCCTTTCACTCAGAAATTAATTTCCTGTGCTACCTGTTGTCAGTATCTGAAAAGAATTGTTTTAAGTATTTTGTGCATGTTTCTAAATGTTTATGGTGGGACAGCAATTCTTACAACAGTTAATTCTTTTTTTTTTTTTTTTTTTTTTGAGTTGGAGTCTCACTCTGTCACCCAGACTAGAGTGCAGTGGCACACTCACGGCCACCACAGCCTCGACCTGCTGGGCTCAGGTGATCCTTCTGCTTCAGCCTTCCAAGTTGTCAGAACTATAGGTGCACCCTACCACGCCAGGCTTGTTTTTGATTTTTACTGTAGAGAAGAGATCTTACCATGTTGTCCGGGCAGGTCTCGAACCCAGGGGCTCAGGCAATCCACTCACCTTTGCCTCCCAAAGTGCTGGGATTACAGGCTGAGCCAACAGTTAATTCCTTATGGGTAGAAAGATAAGTAAAATAATTTATATTTGAGAAATTAATTTAAAACATTTTATTTTAAAGATGTGGGGTACAATTCAGAATTAAGTATACAAGTGGTCATTGTATAGGTGATTTTGGGTCTCCCTTTGGCTCAAAAGATCGTCTCTTTAGTGACCCAGAGAGGTCTTCAGATGAGGATCTTGGGTTTAACTCTGAGAAAGACCTGGAAAGTCACATGTTAGGAAATAACTTAAGGGTCTCAGGGGTGAGCCCCCATCAGAAAAACTTAAGGGTCTCAGGGGTGAGCCCCCATCAGAAAAACTTAAAAATGCCCTGACAGTACACTTGAGTAAGAAATCTGAGGCGATCAGTCAGGGTCAGATCCCTGGGACTGTGCATAGCTCGTTTCATTCTATCAAGCAGACATAGCACAGAAAGGCTTCAGGGCAAAAGAACAGTGGAGAAGAATTCAGAACATTTTTGCATCTCCAACAAATCCAGGGAGTTATTCAAGGCAGAGGGGCTCTATGCTTTTCAGTCACAATCTAGTAAAACCCTGACAACGAGGGAGCCAGGAAGCCCCCCAATGATCAATGCGAATCCCAGTAAAATAGAAATTACTCTGACCCCTGGAAGTTCCCCACCAAGTCTATGTCCTGAGAAATCCCACAGTCAGATGAAACACAGAAACTTGACACCTCTGGTGAATGAAGACCATTGCCTTGATACGTCCCAAGAGGTTGTCTTCCTTAGTTCCAGCAAACAGAGGTTGTTGGGAGACCATATTCAATGCTTTCTGTTGTAGGGCCTTCCCTCCAGGGTCACTGAATCCATAAAAATCTTTAAACTTGAAAGAGACCTCATCCTGGTCCTTTTCCCATTCCAGCTTTCCCTCCTCAGCCAACTTTGTTTCTGGGGTGGATTCCAAAGATGGAATCTCCAAACCTCTTAGAAGAAGCTCTAAAGCTCTTCAAGGAGGAAAGATAAGAATAACAAACTTGGTTCCCAGCCTGGATTCCTCACCCTCTCACCCTGTCAATTCATCGGTGAGCAAAGAAAGACAGAGAATCCTGAGACAATCACCCTCTGGTACTGACCAAAGCTAACAAAGAATGTCCAGACGCTTGAGGATGGCAGACAGACTTTTCTGTCCCACACACACAGCATCATAGACAAAGTGAGTCAGAAACAGACTGTAGTAGCCAAGAGACACAGCCTAGGGCTGCCCAGAAAGCAAGCTTGGGCTGAACGTAATTCAAAGGATAAGAGAGAGAGTTCCAGCAATAGCGCAGAAAGGCTTCAGGGCAAAAGAACAGTGGAGAAGAATTTAGAACATTTTTCCATCTCCAACAAATCCAGGGAGTTATTCAAGGCAGAGGGGCTCTATGCTCTTCAACCAAAATCTAGTAAAACCTTGACAACGAGGGAGCCAGAAAGCTCCCCAGTGATCAACGTGAATCCCAGTAAAATAGAAATTACTCCGACCCCTGAAAGTTCCCCACCAAGTATATCAGTTCTCCATGAACTGAAATTCTCAGAACTTAAACACCAGGTTTTGAGTGAGTTAATGTTTCAATTGGAGAACAGGGAGCATAACCAGGCTCAAAGTCATCCCACGGCCATGTCCCTTGCCCCAGATAACTTGACTCCCAAGACCTTACTGATTCATGCACCAGTGGGGAACAGTTGAACATCTGTCCATGAAGGGACATCTGTCAATGAAGGGACAGCCTCCTTCTGAAAACGTTTTCAATAAACTGATGAGGCACTCTTGGCAATGACTTTCTAATCCTAGCATAACACATAAAGTGCAAGAAAGTTCCTTGAAAAGACAGCTCCCTGTTATCTGTGCAGAGCAGAGGCCTATTTTATTTTATTTTTTAGAAAACAAAATTTTTATTATTTTTAACATTTGTTTATTATAGAGTTGTGGTGTACAAGTGAGGATTAACTACATAAGTAGGCTGCATGCAGATGAAGTTTGGGCTTCTAACTGGCCCTGACTTTCCCTGGTAATGGATCAGGGACCCTTTGTGTTGTCATATGCCCACCCCCTTTCCTTAGCAGTGCCCAGCAACTGCCAATCACACCCTTGTGCTAATGTGACTACACTTCTGAGTGAGAGCATCAGTTCTTTGTTTTGTGATAGGTCACTTCGTATGATGGTCTCCAACTCTATCTAAGTTGCCGTGAAGTTCATGATTTTGTTCTTCTTTATAGCATAATATTCCATCCTGTATATTCACCACATTTTCTTTATCCAGTCCACTTTCAATGGGCAGCAGGGTTGGTTCCTTGTTCTTGCTATTGCGAATAGTGTGGCAGTAAACATGTGTGTGCAGGTATCTTTGTGGTAGAGTGATTTAAGTTCCTCTGGGAATATTCCCAGGAGAGAGATTGCTGGGCCGTATGGAGGATCAATTTTTAGTTCTTTTAGGAATCACCATGCTATTTTCCATATAGGTTGAATGAGCTTGCACTCCCACCAACAGTATAGAAGCTTTCCTTTTTCTCCACGTCTGTACCAGCACCTGTTGTTTTTGACTGATTAATGATAGCCCTCCTTACTGGAGTGAGATGGTATCTAATTGTAGTTTGACTTGCATTTCAGAGGCCTATTTTAAAGTAGAGCTGCTTTTACTGGGACGACTGAAGCTCGGAAACATTGTAACAGATATTGGGAAGTTTCTAGAGGAGAAGCTGAGACACAGGCATGCAGTAGATGTCACCTGCCCCCAAGAAACCCTGTCGTCTCCAGTGAAGTCTGGGAAAACTCAGCATAAGGCAGGACTGCAGGTCCAGGCAGAGCCATCCCTGCCACTACAGAGCCTCTGCCTGTAAAGTGACATGTTCCAAGTCTTGCAGCCAAGAAGCTGCCTTTGTTGGCCAGAGTATCCTAAAGGGTTAGACAGATCAGAGACAAAGGCAGACAGCCCCAGAAAGTTGTGGTATTGAAGGACCAGAAAATGTGTCTGAGGCACCCCCCATCCATGCACCACAGGAAGCTCATGCCCCATTCAAACCCCACCTGCAGGCATCAGGTCAGCCTGGTGCCTTCCGGAGGCCCCTACCACTGCTGATAGCTCTGGTTCAGAGTTTTGTCTTTTTTTTTTTTTTTTTTTTTGAGTTGGAGTCTCACTCTGTCGCCCAGACTGGAGTGCAGTGGCCGCTCCCGGCCACCGCAGCCTCGACCCGCTGGGCTCCGGCGATCCTTTCACCTCAGCCTTCCAAGTAGCTGGAACTACAGGTGCACACTACCACGCCCGGCTAGTTTTTGATTTATTGTAGAGACGAGATCTCGCCAAGTTGCCCAGGTGGGTCGCGAGCCCGCGGGCTCAGGCAATTCACTCACCTCAGCCTCCCAAAGCGTGGGATTACAGGCTGAACCACCGAGCCTGGCAAGTTTTGTCTTTGAATGGTGCCTCCCAAGCATTTTCAGGAAGGAAAATTCCTGTCCCACAAAATAATTCATTCCTAGATGTGGGTATTGCTTCTCCCCAATGAATGTTGGAATAAAAGTGGTGTCTCTTCTGTGTACTGTGTTGGGGGCCTAGGGTTTGGGTAACCCAGAGATTGGACTTAGGGAAATGTAGGGATTAGTTCAACTCTTGCAGGTTGCCTCTTCTTTTAACTTCTAAAAGGTGGCCAGTTCCCTGGAGCTTTTGTTGAGGAATGGATATCATGTCCACCTTGGAAGAAGTCTGAGGAGATGGACTCTGTGTCCTGCCTCTTAGCTTCACCTTAATGACATTGCATGGCAGCCTGCACTTTAGTCTTCATTGACTGCCTCACATCCTTTAGAACAGTAAGGGAGATTGGTCCTCTAAATCTGAAAAAAAGATCAGAAACACATTTTTCAGAAAATAGTGGCTTAATCATTTTTTAGAGACAGGCAACAGTGATCAGAAGCCCACATGTGGGTGGGAATCTTTGGGGGTATTGCTGCAGTAGATACTGGACTGAAGTAGGGTCTTAGGAACAGGTTAAACGTTGCTTAACTATCTGTCATGCAGGACATGCTCATGTGTTGGGAAAGCATATTTTTGTCCTTGACCTAGAGGTTTTCCTCCCGGAAAGTCTCCTTGGGTATTTCTTCTTTTCTCCTGGGTATTTCTTCAGGCTGCCTGGATTGATGACATCTTTGCAAACGGAGCACTAGGTTTTCAGTGGCAAGTAGGTTGACTAGGCAGCCACCTATCTCCGAGGGTAAAATAAAGTTGAAAGCAAGCGAAGATATTTTAGAGTGGGAAAGCAAGGAAACAAAAAACAACAAAAAAAGGAAAAGATGTGAAAGAATGACCCTGCTGGTAGAACAAAGGTCTATGCTCATCATCTCGATATCATGACCCCTTTACCCAATCTGATCTAAACACCTCTTTCTTGAAGCTGATGAGAACACTTCAGAGCTGACTGGTGTCATTCCGGTAGAAGTGTACATTGGGCTGGTCTTTGATTACTAAGCCAGGCATGGCTTCCCTCTCTTTAGGGAAGGTAACCTTGGTGTCTTCCTCTCATACATGCCTGATGACAATGTGGAAGATCTTGCCCTTAATGTGTCCAGTTCACTTATCAGGATGGAGGTGCCACCTATGATCTTCATGGGCTTGGTGGAACATGATAGAGATCTCCCAAAACACCTGCAACTCATGATCCAGAGGTGAGCCCTGGACTATGCCCTAGAGTTACAGATATTTGGGCTCAATATGGGCTTTTTTTTTAAGTTAAGGTGTCTTTCTGGCACCCAGGCTGGAGTGCAATGGTAGGATCACGACTCACTGCACCCTTGCGCTCCTGGGCTCAGGTGATCTTCCCACCTCAGCTTCCCAAATAGTTGGGATTACAGGTGAGCACCACCATGACCAGCTTATTTTATTGATTTTTTTTCTTTTTTGGTAGAGATGAGTTCTCACCTAGTTGCCCAGATTGGTCTCAAATCTCTGGACTCAAGCAATCCTCTCACCTCTGCCTCCCAAATTACTGGGATTACAGGCATGAGCCACCATGCCTGGATGATATTTATTGAATAAAAACTTGGCTGCGGCTGCATATCAAAGAGAAAAGGAAGTGGCACCTCTTGGCAGATTTTATCCTCAAGGCAGGTTACCTGCTCCTGCGTAATTGAAAGGAGACCCTACCTGTCTTGAAGCCTATCTTACCCCTTCACAAGAGATCAAGTAACCGTGTTGGCCCGCGGGTGTCAAATAAAGGGCTTCACAGTTTAAGAAAGACATGAGAAATTAGAAGACAGTCCAGAGGACAGCTGTCATGTTGATAAAGACTCTAGAAAAGATGTGGGAAGGAGTTGGGGGGAGGGGATGAGGACCACTGGGATTATTTAAACCCTACGTAAGGAGCCGGAATTGAGTGTGACAGGTAGTTGAGATTTGGGCACTTGCAGGGATGATTATCTAGAAAGGATCTTCTCAAGCTTTTGTTTTCAGGTGCCAAGGCATTCTTGGGAAAAAACCACATTTACATGGCCCACGGGGTAACTAGGTGAGGCTGCCCAAGACTAGATTCTACTCTAAACCTTTGGTATACCTAGGTCCCACCTTGCCACTAAGGACTGAGGGGATCAACAGTATGGTCCAAAAGACCACCAGGATGGCTTCATAGTAGAAAGGAGAACTTTACTGGAGACATCGGTTCGCCAGCCAGGAAGGGAAAGTCTACAGCATGGACTGAAGGTGTTCCCTCTTTTAGGAGGGAAATGACAAGCTGAGTTTTATCATACACAGTGAGCAGGTGTGGGGGAAAAAGCTCTGTGTATTTATGAGAAGCTGAACACGCAATGAGTAAACATATATGTGACATACAACCCGTGTTTCATGTTAGGGTGGGGTTTTGGCATTAGAACGAGGTGGAATTTGGCTCTTTATGTCAATAGGTGAAATATGAGAGAACTCAAAATGGTTTGTGCACGGCATCTGCAGTTGAAACTGGCTTAATGTCTGCAGAAGGTTATCTGAAAAGAATATGTGTAAGTGCGGTCCTCTGTCCAGTCAGAGGAGTGGTGGTTCTGGGTTGTAAGTCAGAGCCGATATCTTCTATTGTTAGGGAGTGTAGACACAGGAATTTAAAAATTTGTTATGCCTGCTGGGCCCTGAACTCTCTGCCTGTGGATATCTTTGTTTCCTTAAAGTTTGGGACCACCTTACTTATAAAGGAGTGTTTGTTTTTAAAAATAATTTTTTTTTTTTTTTTTTTAGTTGGAGTCTCACTCTATTGCCCAGACTGGAGTGCAGTGGCCGCTCCCGGCCACCACAGCCTCGACCTGCTGGGCTCCGGCGATCCTTCCGCCTCAGCCTTCCGAGTAGCCGGAATTACAGGCATGTGCTACCACGCCTGGCTGATTTTTTGATTTATTGTAGAGATGAGGTCTCGCTGCCCAGGCGGGTCTCGAACCCACGGGCTCAGGCAATCCACTCACCTCAGCCTCCCAAAGGCGTGGGATTACAGGCTGAGCCACCGATCCCGGCTTAAAAATAATTTTTAAAAACAAAGACAAGGTCTCACTATTGTTGCCCAGGCTGGTCTCCAGCTCCTGGGCTCAAGCAGTCCTCCGGCCTCAGCCTCCCAAAGTGCTGGCATTGCAGACATGTGCCACCATGCCCAGCCAAGAGTCTGCTTTGGTCTCTCAGATCATAATAGCTTAGCATACTGTAACCTATCTCTGGTTTGGTAAAGTCACATACCTGTAACAAAAGTGATGTAGAGGCCTGGGACTGTTTGTATTTTAGGTAGAGTTAGAAAAAGTAGGGTCAAAATAACAAATGAAAGATTGAAATAATGAGAGGAAATGACTGATTCTAAGATTTGAAAATACTGAAGCGATTTGTCAAAAGAGAGGTGGGTTTGCTATAAGTGTGAGAAAAGAAAAGAACTTTTATCTGAGGCATGTTGAGTCCTTTTAAATTATCAGGCCCAGAGAGACATTAAAATGAGACAGCCATCATGGTCTTCTTCCCGCTTGAACTATGTGTTCATCTCTTGAAACTGCTTGCTATTGTCACAAATAGTGATACATTAACCTAATAAATACTACATCAAATATAACCTAATAAGCCCACACCCTACAGGTTAACGATGTACAGCCAATCACTAATCAATATTATTTCTTTAACACAGTGAGAATTCCTGAGAACAACTTTGCATCAGCCCACATTTCTGTCCCATTTTTTTGTCTTTATAAACTCACTTGTTGCCGGGCTCAGTGGCTCAGCCTGTAATCCCGTGCCTTTGGGAGGCTGAGGTGAGTGGATTGCCTGAGCCCGTGGGTTCGAGATCCGCCTGGGCAGGCAAGACCTCATCTCTACAATAAAATCAAAAAATTAGCCGGGCGTGGTAGCGCATGCCTGTAATTCCAGCTACTTGGAAGGCTGAGGTGGAAGGATCGCCGGAGCCCAGCAGGTCGAGGCTTACGGTGGCCGGGAGCGGCCACTGCACTCCAGTCTGGGCGACAGAGTGAGACTCCAACTCAAAAAAAAAAAACAAAAAAACAAAAAAACTCACTTGTAACTGCTGCTAATTGGAATGTGCATTCAGGGCAACTTGAGTGTATGCTCCAGGGTTGTAATCCTCAAGTTTGTCCCAAATAAACTCTCCACTAACATACATGTTATCTCAGCTTCTTCCTTTTTGATTCATATGTATGTACAGATTATATCCTAAAAGTCATTTTATAATTTAAACTTCACTACCTTCTGGAAAATAAGTGTTATAGTTTATCTCTAAGATTCCTCGAAGTTTTAAGTATTTACATTTGTTTTGCATATATTTTAGTTTTGGGAATGTTGAATAGGGAATTATTAGTGAAACCGTGCCCCAAACAGTTAAAGAACCAATGACTGACTAACCAGGAGCAGTGGCTGCTGCCTGTAATCCCAGCACTTTGGAAGGTCGAGGAGGGAGGACTGCCTGTGCCTAGGAATTCATGATCTGTCTAGGCAACTTAGTGAGATCCTTTCTTGCTTAAAAATCAAAACATTAGCTGGGTGTCATGGCGTGTGCTTGTAGTCCCAGCTACTTGGGAGGCTGAGGGAGAAGAATCACTTGAGCTCGGGATGGAGGTTGTAGTGAGTCAAAATTGTGCCACTGCACTACAGCCTGAGTAACAAAGTGAGACCCTGACTCAAAAAAAAAAAAAAAAAAATGAAGGAAGAAAGAGACAGAGAGAGAGAGGAAGGAAGGAAAAAATAAAGAAAAAAGAAGAAGCAGTCTATGTATGACTAACAAAAATTAAATTTTTATTTTTATATTTATTTTTATTTTTTTGAGTTGAAGTCTCACTCTGTTGTCCAGACTGGAGCGCAGTGGCACGCTCCCAGCCACCCGCAGCCTCGACCTGCTGGGCTCCGGCGATCCTTCGCCTCAGCCTTTCAAGTAGCTGGAACTACAGGCGCGCGCTACCATGCCCAGCTAATTTTTTGATTTATTGTAGAGATGAGGTCTCACCAAGTTGCCCAGGTGGGTCTCGAACCCAGGGGTCAGGCAATCCACTCACCTCAGCCTCCCAAAGCATGTGATTATAGGCTGAGCTACCGAGCCCGGCTATTAATTTAGTTTTAAATATACCATCAACCATTCTTTTTCAGGGTTTTGGCCTGACATCTCTTCCTGATCTGCACACTTTCCTTTTCATGTCTCTAACAATACTATGTTTGCTGACTATATACTATATGCTGACCAAGCTGGATGTCTCTGAACTCCTACTTTGTATATCAATTCACTTCTACGTTAATTTTGGATGTCAAATAAGAAACTTAAACTTAATATGTACAAACCAAAACCCTTGTTTCTGTTTCTTACTTTCTTTTCTTTATTATGTATTTATTTTTTAGTTGAGGTTTCACTCTGTCACCATAGTTGGAGTGCGGTGGCATAATCACGGCTCACCACAACCTCTGCCTCCTGGACTCAGGCGATCCTCCTGCCTTGGCTTCCTGAATAGCTGGGACTACAAGCCTGGCTGATTTTTTGTAGAGACGAGTTCTCACTATGTTGCCCAGGCTGGTCTCAAACTCCTGGGCTCAAGCAATCCTCTCACCTGGACCTCCCAAAGTGCTAGATTAGAAGCATGAGTCACCATGCCCTGCCCCTGTTTCTTTTTTGAAAGTCACACTTTATCCTCTCACATTTTCCCCTAATTCAGTAAACGGCAGTATCCTTTTTTGAGTTTCTCAGGCTACAAACCTTGTAGTCAGCTTGGACTTCTGTCTCACCCTTATACCCCATAACTGGTCCACCATCAAATCCTTTCAGCATAGTCAGAATTTGTCCTCTTGTATCTTCGTTTCTTCTGGCCAAAGAATCAAGCCCCCATCACCTCTTGTCTGATCTTGTAATAGTCTCCCAGTTGTCTTCCTGCTTCCATGCTTGCCTTTAGGTCTGTTCACTTTGGAGGCAGGGGGATCTTTTAAAAACACATTATATCATGCCACTTCTCTGCTCAGAACTTTCAGAAGTTTTTCCTTTTAACTCAGAAAAAAGTCTAGTAGCTTCTAGCCACCTACCATAGGATCTAACGCTCCTCTGCTTCTGTAGCTCCATCTCCAGCATTCTTTCTTTTGCTTATTCTACTCGGTCCACACTACTGGCCTTCTTGCTAGTCTTTGAAAGCACCAAGCATCTGCCTACCTCAGGGCCTTTGCAATTCTTATCCCCTCAGACTTGAATGCTGTTTACACTGACGTCTGCCTGGCTAAATTTTTCCTTTTTTATTTTCAGGTCTCTACTCAAGTATCACTTTATCAGAGAAAGCTTTCCTGACAGCCCTAAGTAAACTAGCACCTACCTCATCATGCTCCCTGACTCTCTTATCATGACAAATTTGTCTCCATAGGACGTGTCACTGTCAAATATATTACATATTTATGTAAATACACACTCACTCATATATACACACTACATATAGTCTGTTTACTTACAGCTTCTCCTAGACGCTAGACTCCATGAAATCAGGAACTTCTTTTTTTTTTTGGTTATGTGTCCCATGTGTTTATAACAGCGCCTAGATAGTAGTTGGTGTTTCATTAATATCTGTGGAATAAACAAATACATAAAACCCTTTCTTAGGGAAAGAACCTATTTTGATCAGATACCAGTAGTACCAATCAAGTGAAGATATTTCCTGACACTTCCTTCTCCTCCCTTTGCCTAATTCCATCCCTGAGGAAAGCAGAGGCCACCCTGCGTGTGGAGATGGAGTTAGACGGTAAGAGATTGCATGATGGCCAATTATAATAATGAATTATTCATTAAACCATGCCCTGAACAGTTAAAGAGATCAATGACTGACTGGGTGAGGTGTGGCACAAAACTCGTGGATTCTTTGGCTCATTTCAAAAATAAATTTTAGAATGGCCAGAAAAGTTTTCAAACAAAGTTTATGAGAGAAAGAAGGGGGAAAAGGAAGAGTGACGTGCCAGAGCTGGAATGGGCAAAAGAAGCCACACTTGCTCTTTACCTGATATACTTTACAATGACCAATATACTAAAGAGAGTGGAGCTCAGGTATCCATCACTCTGAAGATTGACATCTCTGGGCTCCTGATGGGAGGAGACAAGGGAAGGGATGGTCTTTTCCCAACCTCACTGTCTTTTGCAGGACACCTGCCAGATGTTTCCAGTTCACAAGTCCTTTAGCTAAAAGGTGGTCTCGCGATCATTTCTGTGGCTTTGGTCAGCTAAGAGGTGGTCTTTGGCCTTCTGCATTAGACAGGGAACCTGAAAGTTTCTTAGTGATGTTATGCTAAGCCATGAATTGAAAGATTGGGCTGTCCTAGTCTTACATCTGATGGAGTTTTCTTTTGATTTGCTAAGGGAGTGGCATAGGCTGCCAGCTTGGCCTGCAGTAAAATGTAATTTTAAAAATGTCTGAATGCATCCTACAACTCCCTATGGGAATTTTATCTATCTGTGTCTAACCTGTACTAACTGCCTTGCCTCAGGTTTGTTGTGAATGGAAGAAAAGAAAAACTTTAATCTGAGGATTGTTGAGTCCTTTCAAATGATCAGGTCCAGAGAGACATTAAAATGAGACAGCCATCGTGGCCCACTTCCTCCTTGAATAATGTACTCATCTCTTGAAACTGCTTGCAATTGTCACAAATAGCTATACGTTCACTTAATAATACTACACCAGACACATAGCAAAGTAAGTAACAAAGTGAGATCCTGACTCAGAAAAAAAAAGAAAGAGAGAGTGGCGGGGAGGGGGGGGAGAGAGAGAGAGAGAGAGAGAGAGAGAAGAAGGAAGGAAGGAAGGAAGGAAAAAAGAAAGAAAAAAGCAGCCCATGACTAACAAAAATTAAATTTTTATTTTAAAGCTGCGGGACACAATTCAGAGTTAGGCACAAATTCTTTAGTTTACAGGATAGCAGATAAAATACAGCAGCAACAACTTACTAAAATACTAAAATTCCCCTCTGCTTGAGAGATCATAAAAACTGACTAAAACAGGTTAAAACCAATATGGCCAAAGGGAGCTCGCGGATGTCACAAAACAAGCTTGCTGACATCACAGCCCACATTTCTTTTCTTTTTTTTGACTTTAAGTTAGACTATGTATTGGCAATAAACAAGGTCGCTAGACAATGATAATAATTTGATTTCACCAAAGAAAGTACAAAAGTTTAAAATTTATACGCACCCAATATAAATTTAGAGTGGTAGAGGGCAATTCTTTCTGGTAATTGATAGATTAAACAGACAAAACATCAGTAAGGAGACAGCACATGTGAAAAGTACACTGAGCAACCTTGAGATAATGAAGACACCCAGATTTCTAAAGGAAACGAATAGAAAACACTTTTTTCTTTGAAGCACATATTTCAGACATTTGTGAAAACTCACAGCAAGTTATATAAACAAACTTTAACTTCATTTCAGATAATCAAATCTTCTCTAAAGATGCCTATTTTTATCAGAACTTCCATCTGGGAGCTTAGTGAATGGACTCTTATCGGCCCTATGCAGGATGTTTTCTCTATGGACAGGGAGAGTGGAACCCACCATTGGATTCCACCCATGGTTGAAGATAGAGGGAGCTGTCAGTGTCGGCTCACAGAACTGGAGGTTGGAGTCTTCCGATTTGGGGTTCCTGCCATAGGCCTTACTTGAAAGTCACCACTCATGTGACAGAAGCAAGGTCCCGGAATGAGAGCACAGGAGTTTCAAATTGCCACCCTAATTGGAGTCATATTGCAAATCTCCTACCACACAGTGAAGAGCAAATACTCAGTGAACCAATGTGAACATATTGGTTGACTTCAAGTTGGTTGTTTTTCAAAGTGGGATAGGATCCCTTGTACAATCCACATTTCTGTTGCATGTTCCATATTAGGGTCCCCTGAATTTGCCCATGTGATCCATTAGTTAACATAAAAAAATAACTCCTTTGCCCAAGGACTTATTAGGCCTCCTTTTTGCTTCCACCAATCACCTACTACCTCCAAAATTCACGCCCTAAATCTCTTCTAATAAAACAACTGTCTTAAAGCCACCACAGGGAGACAGATTTCAACTGAAATCCTATGTCCTTGTCCACTTGCAATAAAAGCTTTTCTTTTCTCAAAAATCTGGTTTCGTCATTTTGGCCTCTAGCCCATTGGGTAGCAACCCCCTTTTCCTTAGTACTGTTAATTTCAATTACATGAGTCATTCCCTATGACTGAAAGTTGTAGAGGCTGACTCTATTTTTTATTCATTTATTTTATTTTTTATTTTCTGAGTTGGACTCTCACTTTGTCACCCAGGCCAGAGTGCAGTGACACACTCACAGCTACTGCCGCCTTGACAAGCCGGGCTCAGGAGATTCTTCTGCCTTAGCCTTCTAAGTAGCTGGAACTAGAGGCACAGACCACCAAGCCTGGCCTATTATTTATTTATTTATTTATTTATTTATTTATTTTAGTAGAGATGACGTCTTGCTATGCTGCTCAGGCTGGTTTCAAACTCCCGGGCTCAAGCAATCCTCCTGCATTTGCCTACCAAAGTGCTGGGATTACACTGAGGTTGTCCACTCTGAACCTTTTTACGCTCTTTTTGGCCAAGACTGAGTGCATACTCACCTTTCAAACAAAGGTCTGTAGAAAAGGCAACTCCACTCACTTGTACAGACTGGGACTCAAAAGTGAGGTGAGTGTTTTAGAGGACACTTAAAGTAGTTTTTTCCAGAAAAATTTGTGAATGTCTGGTGGTCAAACACAAAAACAAAACCGATGCCCATTATAGCCCCCTCACTCTTCTACACTCTTATTTTCTTATGCAGAGTTATGTCATTGACCCTACAGCGTCTGAAGTTTGGAGTTACAGAAAGAATGCAGATTCTGTACAGGCCCGGAGAAGGACAAAATGTGGGCTGGGTACCAGGGAAAGAACTTGTGGAGGTGGAGAATCTGTAAAGGACCCCAACATCCTGACCTCCCAATTCCTCTGTTGTCACATGTTAGCATCCTTTACCTTCACTGGAGTTCAGTTACTGCCACACTCAGAACTTATCATCAGGAACACCTCTACACCTGTAATAATATAGCCTGACTTTGCACTCTTGACCTTATCCTCCTATCCTTCCTACATATGCCTTCAATTCATCCCCTTTTCATCTCTAGTTCATTAATTTTTCTACTTACATGTCTATCCACCAAGCTTTTTCTTTATTTTTTTCTCCTTCAAAGCCAACTTCATGGTCTATCCCACAAACAATATTTTAAGGCTCCACTTCAAATGGTCCTCATCCAATACCCTTGAATCCTTCCTAACTGACAAAGTCCCATCTCTTTGACCTTTCCAGAAATGCCTTCCAATAAGTGACTGATCACTATTGGATTAAATATCACAATCAAGTTACTGACACTATGATAAATGCATGGTCAGCCCTAGCACTACCTGGTAATAATTCACTCATTCACTCCAAAAATAATTTTCCTGTGCTTACAAACAGTAAACAAAACAAATGGAGCACTGGTCACTTTTCCTTCGTCTATTCTCTCTCCTATGCTCTTCAAATCCATTTCAAACCTTCCGCACATTTCTTAAACTGAGACTATATCCTCTTTTGTTCAGTAAATTTGATGGACTCACCAGTCACAGAGAAACTAAAAGTCAGTCATTAGATGGGAACTTTTCATCAAACTACATTTAAAAACTATACCCTGTCCCTCCTTTACTTCTTTCTTCCTGTTATATGGAAAGAGGTTTCCTTCTAAGAGTTCTGTCTTCAAAGGAATTATACCCCCTGAAATATCTTTATTGAGAGGTAGCTACACTTTAGTCTCGAGGGGGACTTATCCACCCTTACCTTGTAAAGTGCACACAGTATACCCCGTATATGGGTTACTTATATGATATGTGAACTGTACTTCAATACAACTGTTAAACTAGTAAAGCATTTAAAATAATTTCTTAAGGATGGCAAGGACACAAGAGGATACAACAAAAGCGATCAACACATGTTTGGAAGATAGAGTCGGGTAGAGGTAACTGACTTAGCAGAGCAGATAAAGACACCATCCTTATTGCCCCTCCCTCTTCTTGTGAGGCACTCAACATCTTTTATTTTTTAAAGCTTTATATTACAAAAATGTTTATAAACGAATACAAAGATAGAACCTAACTCCTCATGTACTCACCACCCAACTTTTTCACAATTATCATCCTTTGCCATGTGTGATGCAACCCATATTTTACACTATGATTAAAGAGCAAAAGTCAATTTCAGTATCTTGCTATCCATCTCTTGGAAGATACACTAAGTGCCCTATGGCAATGCTCTTACATTCCTTTGCTATTTATCACGTGAGGACTACATTTATCTGCAACTGATGTATAAAGCATGGGTGACTAAAACACTTCGAGCTTTGCTGGCTGTGGCAATCAGTTCTGCTTTGCCTTTTACTCAGCCCCAAGGAGTTGTTTGATCCTACCCTCAAACTATACAAGGAATAATCTTATAAGGTCAGTGCACGATATTGCAGTTCCCTAATCACACAGTAACTATAACATGAAAAAGTCTAGAGGTAGAAAACCGTACATGCTGATACAACCTGAGATTGATATGTAAACTTTTTCAAATATTTAAAAGATTTTTTTTCCTGGTACACATTTTAAAATGAGTTACTGGGTTTCCAGTTAAATACAGTAAATCAAATCACTTGTTTATCTCCTCTCCATCTCCAAATACTACTAAAAAGTAAAGGATTATATGAAAAGATGCTTAAAATCACCAACAGGAAAATTCAAATCAAAATCAATATGAGATATCACTTGACACACACTAGGATGGCTAGAATCAAAAAGTCAGATAAGCGTTTGAAAGAATTTGGAGACATTGCAAGTCTCACACACAGCTGGTAGGAATGTAAAATGGTGTATATGCTTTGAAAAACAGCCTGGCAGTTCCTCAAAATGTTAAACAGAGTTGGCTTATAATCCAATAATTCCACTCCTAGGTATATATCCAAGAGAAATGAAAGCATATGCAAAACTTGCACACAATGGTTCCTAGCATTATTCTTAATAGCCAAAAGGTGAAAACAACCCAAATGTACATTAACGGATGAATGTATGAACAAAATGTAGTTTATCCATACAATGTAATATTATTCAGCCATAAAAAGGAATAAAGTATTGATACATGGTACAACATGGATGAACCTTGAAGACACAAATGCTAAGTGAAAAGTCATTTGCAAATGATCACATATGCTTTCGTTCTTATGACATATTTAAAATGAAGAAATCTATATAGAGAGAAAGTAGATCAGTGTTTGCTTAGGACTAGGGGAATGAGAGGCAAGAAACCGACAGCTAAAAGGTACAGGTTTCTTTCTGAAGTCATGAAAGTGTTTTAAGATTGACTTTGGTGATGGATGCACAACTCTGTGAATATAATAAAAAGCATTGAATTATATACTATAAATGGGTGGCATATGGTATGTGAGCTATATTTCAATAAAGCTGTTAAAAATGTGAAGGATTTAAAAAGAACGAGAGCTCGAGTATGACAAGAACAGAAGAGGATACATCGAAACAGGTCAGCATGTGTTTGAAAGATGGAATCTGGCGGAGGAGGCAACTGACTTGGTAGAGCAGACGAAGCACTTGCAAACTGATTCACACCACACACCCCAGAAGACAGATGACATGGCGGCACCAAATGAGAAATGAGGGGTTACGTGCTGTAAACAGGGTTCATTGAGGTTTGGGTTCTTTTTTTGTTTTGCAATGTGGACAATTAAAACAAAATTTGGGGTGTAGTCTTTTCCAGTTTGTAAAACCCTGTTGAAATGTTAAGCATGCTTCAGACGTGGAAAGAGGATCCCTGGTTCTTGCCTGGAACGGAACTTGTTTTAAATTTGGTATTGCATACCGCTTTGATGTATTAATATACAGTGCCAAATCTGCGACACTACCAGGTCTTGATATGGTGTGGCAACTGTGGGAATCAAAGCCAAAAATCTCATAGTTTATGAGAAACTCACGAAAACATCATCAATGGTCCATTTAAAAAAATGTATTCAGCTGATAATAAACTTGCAGAAGAGCTGCCTGGATGGTTAACAACAGTACACCCTTCATCCATATTTACCTATTACTAACATTTTGACACATTTGTGATCTCTCTTGTTTCTCTCTTCCTTCTCTCTCCTTCTCTACACATGTGCACACAAACATACACACACATAAAATACGCATACATTGCTGGATATTTGAGAATACATTTCATACATCACACACTTTCTCTTTGAAAATTTCATTGTGTATTCCTTAAAAAAATAATATTCTCTTACATACCCAATTACCTTCGTCAGTAAATTGAGCACTGGTATAAAACTTTAATCTATTTTCCATATTCCATTTTGGTCAATTTATCCAGTAATATCCTTTGTGGCTTTTAAAAAAATCTTTATTATAGGATCCAGTCTAGAATCATATATTGCATTTAGTTGTCATGTGTCTTTAGCCTTTAATCTGAAGCAAGTTCTCAGTCTTTTTTTTTTTTAAGGCATGGCCATTTTTGAAGAGTATATTCAATGTGCCATTTTTATAATCCCTTCTTACATGGAAAGTTTTTGGTGAAACTTACCATCCTCGGACTTTAAAGGATGTTTTCTTTTTTTTTTGGAGTTGGAGTCTCACTCTGTCACCCAGACTGGAGTGCAGTGGTCGCTGCCGGCCACCGCAGCCTCGCCTGCTGGGCTCGGGCGATCCTTCCACCTCAGCCTTCCGAGTAGCCGGAATTACAGGCATGCGCTACCACGCCCGGCTGATTTTTTGATTTATTGTAGAGATGAGGTCTCGCTGCCCAGGCGGGTCTCGAACCCGCGGGCTCAGGCAATCCACTCACCTCAGCCTCCCAAAGGCGCGGGATTACACGCTGAGCCACCGAGCCCGGCTAAAGGATGTTTTCTATTTGTAAATTCTAGGGACCTCAGAGGCTGTTGGGACCAGATTTGTTATAAGCAAGCAAACAAACATACAAAATAACAAAAAAATACCAGAGATGCAAGCTATATAAGAGATGATTCTGTAGAGAGGCCTCAAGGGAGGGTAAATAAGAAGGGGCAGGGTTGAAGTATACCTCCTTTTGGGTAGAGACAACAGAGAAACAGTGGATGTAGAATTTAGGCAAAGAAAGAATCTCTCATTACTGGTCAACCATCATCAGATGGAAAGGAAAGGCTCTGTTGTCCGGGACCCAGGCAGATTCACCTGACTCAAGAGGGAACACAGACAAACAGTATAAAGCAATGATGCAGGGCTTAACCTCAGCAGTCTATAATCTAAATAAGGAAGATTTAAACAACTGGCTAACATGAGGAGATGAAACAATGCCTATATATCATCAACAGAAATGACACTGTTTCTAAAAGTATAGAGAGCCAATAGGAATTTTGGTGAAAGGTTAGAAAGTAGATGGAAAAAAGATCATAAAACCTTTTATGGAAGAAGTAACCATAGGTATAATTCAAAACCAAAGGACCCAAGGGAAGTGCAAACTTTACCTGTACGACAACTACTTATGTGTCAAATGCTGAATTGTACTCCACATCTTTAAAAACAAACAAACAAACAAATAAATAAATACTTTGCTTAACAAAAAACAAGACAAAACAAAAGGCATTACTAAATATAATTACAATTTTGCTCATTAGAGATTATATTACACTAAGGAGAAGCCTGTTCCTTCACCAGGATGGGTTTGGTTGTGTAGTCTGTGGTTCAGCACAATTGCTCTATAAACTTAAGGTAGAATTTTTCAATGTTGGGAAGGAGAGAAGGGGTTTGGTAGAAAAAAAAAAGGGAGTGTGTTGGGGGTCACTGTGTGGGTTGAGGGAGCAAGACATGAGAGCACCTTTTGGGCAGAAGTGCCTAAAGGGATTTGCGGAAAAAGAATTACTAAAAGATTTTCAAGTTGTAGTCCATAGGCGTGCCATGCTCTTGTCTCCCTCTTTATCATACAGTCTACTCTGCTCGCTAATGGTTTGTAGTAAGCATGGAACCTTTTTGAGGAAAATATAAAGGAAATGAGCTGTAGCTGAGTATCTCTCTGGTTTTGTACAATTAAAAAAAACACATTGTGTGTGTGTGGCGGAGCGGCAGTTGGGGAGAGTAGATTTTGAGAGTGTAAACCCCTGGGCACGTCAGACTTTCAAAGATTATGTGGAGTCCAAAGGGAGATTACAAAGCAGTAAAAGGGACTCAGTAGTAACTAGATACCAGATGGAATAAATAGAAGATTTCACTAAAGTAAATCTATGGCATAGTGAAAAGCTGGAGTCGGGGTGGTGGTGGAAGTAACTGAAGATCCCCCGTGGCAAGAACACATCAGATGGGCTGGGTAGTTGGGAGAAAGACTGTCCAAATGCTATCCCCTCCCCCACCCTCAAGAACTGGTGTCTAAAAGTTAAAGCTCTGTGATGTGGGTCTGGAACTCTGGTTTAGAATGTGCCCTCAGTGCTCAGCTTCTGATACTAAAGACCACCTTCTTTGTCTGAGGAGCCTCACTACATCATTGCTGACATCCAGTCTGACTTTCTGGGTATTCCTATTCCTGCCTTCCTGGGTGGGGTGAGGTTCCTCCTTCTGTCTTTGTGGTATCTAGAGAGGAATCTGTGTTTCTCAATATTTTGGAAACAGAGACATCAATCAGGTAAGTAAACCACAGCTGCTCAGAAACTTTAGAACTTTCTTCTTTTCAGATATTTACACTTAATACTATACATTTCCCTCTAAATGTTGCCTTTGCTGCATCCCACAAATTTTGACAAGTTGTATTTGCATCTGCATTTAGTTTAAAATATTTAAAAATTTCTCCTGACACTTTTTCTTTGATCCATGTATTAATAGTGTGTTGTCTAATCTCCCAGTATTTTGAAAATTTTCAGCGTTTTATGGCCCAGAATGTGATCTGTATTGGTTACAATTCCACGTGGCTTGAACAGAATGTGTATTCTGCTGTTCTTGGATGAAGTATTTGATACATGTCAATTAGATCAAATTGATTAATAGTAGTGTTCTGGTCAACTATATCCTTACTGATTTTCCATCTGCTTGATGTATCCATTGCTCATAGAGACATGTTGAAGTCTCCAACAATAAGAGTCGATTCATATATTTCTTTTTGAAGTTCTACCAGTTTTTGCCTCATATATTTTGACACTATTATTGGTAAAAACGTGAGGGATTGTTACAGCTTCTGGAGTATTGACTTCTTTGTTATTATGCAATTCTCCTCTCTCATTCCTGATGGGTTTCCTCATTCTGTAGTCTGTTTTGTCTTAAATTAATATAGCTACTCCCATTTTCTTTTGACTAGTGTTGGCATGGTACACTTTTCCCCATGCTTTTACTTTCAATCTGTGCCTTTATCTTTAAACGGGTATCTTGTAGACAGCATATACTTGGGTCTTGTTTTTTAATTTACTCTGACAGTCTTTCAATCGGTGAATTTAGGCCATTCACATTCAAAGTGAGCTTTTGTACAGCTGTGTTAATATTTATCATTTTTGGGAATGCTTACTATTCATTGCAACTGTTCTTCCTTTTTTTTTGTTTTTTAATTTTAGAGTTGTAGGGTACATGTGAGAATTTCCTACATAAGTAAATTGCATGCAGGTGAGGTTTGGGCTTCCCCTGGTAGTGGACATGGTGCCCAGTGGGTGGTTATGTGCCGCTTATTTTCCATCCCTCCCTGCCCCTATTAGCAGTGCCCAGTATCAATTGTTCCCACCTTTGTGCTCACGTGCCCAGTGTTTAAAGCCCACTTATGAGTAAGCAGTAATCAGTTTTTTGTTTCTGCGACTATTCACTTAGAATAATAGTGGCTAGCTGCATCCATGTTGCTGCAAAGGACATGATTTTGTTCTTCTTTATGGTTGTGTAGTATTCCATTATGTATATGTGCCACGTTTTCTTTATCCTGTTCACTTTTGATGGGCATCTGGATTGGTTCCATACTTTTGCTATTGTGAATAGTGCTGCAATGGACATGTATGTGCAGGTATCTTTTTGGTAGAGCGATTTATGTTCCTCTTAGTATACTCCCAGAAATGAGATTGCTGGATCATATGGTAGCTCAATTTTTAGTTCTTTGAGAAAACGCCACACTGCTTTCCACAAAGGCTGAACTAGTTTACATTCCTACTGACAGTGTAGAAGTATTTCCTTTTCTCCACAGCCTTGCCTTGTTGTTTTTTGACTTTTTAACGACAGCCATCCTGACATGTGTGAGGTGGTATCTCATTGTAGTTTTGATTTACGTTTCTCTGATGATTAGTGAAACTGAGCATTTATTCATTTGTTTGTTGGCTGCTTGAATGTCTTCCTTTGAGAAATGACTATTCATGTCCTTTGCCCACTTTTTAACGGGGTTATTTATTATTTTCCTGTCAATTTGTTTGAGTTCCTTGTAGATCCTTGATGTTAGGTCTTTATCAGCTGCATGGCCTGCAAATATCTCTTCCCTGTTCTGTGGATTTTCATGTACTCTCTTGATTTCTTTTGCTATGCAAAACCTTTTTGGTCCCACCTATTAATTTTAGCTTTTTCTACATTGACTTTTGAAGACTTGGCTATGAATTTACTGCCAACTCTGATGTTCAGGAGGCTGCTCCCTAAGTTTTTTTCTAAAATTCTTATAGTTTGAGGTTTCACATTCAAGTCCTTGATCCACTTTGAATTAATTTTTGTATATTCATTGCACCTGTTCTTTTTCTTCCCCACTTTTTTGCATTTTGTGGTTTTAAACAAGAATTTTATTTTTGATTTAGATGATAATTTATTTTTAAAATTGTTTATATTTAAAGTGTATAACATGATGTTTTGATGTACTTAGTGAAATGGTTACTGCAGTCAAGCCAACGAAATAGCCACTGTCTCACATAATAACCATTTTCATGGTAAAAGCATCTAAAATGTTTTTTTAGCAAGATTCTGTTATATATTATTGACTCTAGTCCTCATGCTATATATTATTAGATTTCTAGACTTATTCATCTTATATAACTACAACTTTGTACCTACATCTTCTCTGTTTTCTTTCCTCTCCCCCCACCCTCGCCCCTGGTAACAACTGTTCTACTCTCTGTTTTTATGTTTTCAACATTATTTAAGATTCTACCTATAAGTGAAAACTTGCAGTATTTTTCTTTCTATGTCTGATTCATTTTACTTTGCATAACACCCTTTAGGCTCATTGATGTTATCACAAATGACAGGATCTCCTTTATTTTAAGGCCAATACATATATTACAATTACTTTATCCATTCATACATCGATGAACACTTAGATTGTTTCTATGTCTTGGTTATTGTCACTAATACTGCAGCAAACAAGGAGGTGAAGATATCTCTGTGAGGTACTGATTTTGTTTCCTTTGGGTATACATAAAGTCTGTTTTGTCTGAAATTCGTATAGCCATCCCTGTTCTCTTCTGCTTACCATTTTCATGGAATATCTTTTTCCATCCTTTTTCACTTTCAATCTAGCATGACCTTAAAAAGTTAAAGTGAATACCTTGTAAGCAGCATACAGTTGGATATTATTTTTTAACCCACTCTGCATTTATTGCAGGGTAGATCTGCTGGTGATGAAGTTCCTGTGTTTTATTTTTAATCAGAGACAGTTTTAATTTCTCCTTCACTTTTGAAGGATAAGTTTCCTGAATATAGAATTCTAGGTTGGTGTTTTTTTTCTATTAATATTTTAAATATTTTACTCCACTCTTCTTGCTTGCATTGTGTATAATGAGGAGTCCATAACTCTTATTTTTGTTCTTCTATATACTTAACCTGTTTGTGTTATCTGAGCTTCCATGACTTATGGTCCTCAATTTTGAAGACTTCTTAGTCATTATTACTTCAAATATTTGTTCCGCTTCCTTCTCTCTTTTCTTTTTGCCATTTCAATTACATGTATGTTATACATTTTGAAATTCACAATTCTTGGATAATTTGAGTTTAAAATTTTTAAAATTCTTTTTCTCTTTGCATTTCGGTTGGAGAAGTTTCTATTGTCATATATTAAAACTCACTTATTCTTTCCTTAGCCATGTGTAGTCCTCTGATAAGCCCATCAAAAGCATTTTTCATTTCTTTTGTGATTTTTAATTTCTAACATTTCCTTTTAATCCTCTACTAGAGTTTTCATCTCTCTTTTTATATTTTTCATTTATTTTTCCAGGCTGCCTACTTTTCCCATTAAAATCCTTAACATATTAATCTTAGTTTAAAAAATTACATGTATGATAATTCCAAAATTGGTGTCACATTTGAATGCATATCTGATGCTTACTTTGTCTATTCAGACTTTTTCTCTTACCTTTTGGCATGCCTCGTTATTTTTTTGTCAGAAGCCAGACGTAATGTATTGGGTGATGGGAACTAGGTAAATAGGCCACTAGTATTAGAATTTGTGTTCATCCGGTTAGGAGTTAGGTTGTGTTTCATGTTTACTGTAGCTTACACAGCAGAGTTTTGAATTTCTCTGTTGTTTTCGTTTTTGTCTTCCCTGGTATCATTACCTTTCCCTAAGATCACCTCTTTAAACAGAGTTTATATCTTGCAGCTCTTTTAGTCATCATCCTCTGTTATTATACTGGAACCTTGTTAATGTGGCGCTAAGGTGTGAAGAAGGTGATGAGGTCAAATATCCATTGTTTTAGTTGGTTGTGTTTCTGGGCTGTAATGTTCACAAGTATTTCTAATCCTTTTCACCACTTCTTAAATAAGACAGAAGGGCTAAAGGGGACTGGAGTTGGGTAACTTCCTGGCCCCATATGCAATAAGGCTCTGATAGTCTTTTTTCCTGCTGTGCAGGCTTCTGTTACAAAAAACACTCAAATTATATTTCAAAATGGTTACCTCTTCACTTTCCCTGCCAGAAGCATGAAAGTTTTCTCTGTCTCTTTGCTGTAAGAACTTGATGAGGTTTCTTAAGGTAAAGCCCATAAAAATGTGGGGGACCCCTAAGACTGTAACCCCAGGAATTTTCTCACCCCCCTGTTACTGTTAGCTCACATTCATTCTCTAGCAATTTGTCAAATGCCACTTAAGTGTTCCTACCAGTTTATGGCTCCGGAGGCTTCTGCTCCTGTTAAGTTGATCTTGACTACCATTCTCTTTATTTACCTTTTCTGAAGATTTGGGATGGTTTGCTCAATTCTCTGGTAACTCTAGGAAAAATCATTTTCAGTTTGTTCAATTTTTTGGCTTTATCTGAAGATGGGGTAGTGACTTCCAAGCTCTTTAAATGTCCAAACTGGAAGACGTCTGCTCTCAGCTAATAATTCTTATTTGAGTGTGGCAGGCTTGGAGAGAAACCAGAGATAGAAAGTCTGAGGATAGGATAGAAGAAGAGGTTGAGCAGAACCAGAAGTTCAGGGGCACTAAGGTTTCCTCCTGAAGCTCACAGGCTATGTGTGGTGGAGGGTTCCAGGATAAAATCTCAAACACAGTGATATCAGTCTATACTGACATGACCACGAGTCATATTCCCATGTCAGGTGTCACACAATCAAGCCTCTTTCCATGTTGGGCTAATCAGGAAAACAGTATCCAGAGCCTCTGAGCAGTGGCTGGAGCCTGAGCCCTGTCACCAGCCTACAGGGTCCTCTAAGGTAGCACATATCTGAGTGTGGGCCTCTGATTCTGTGTTTAAAAGGACTGCTAACTGAGAACATCGTGTGGATCTCACAGACAAAATCCTCTTTTGAATGTTCAAAGAAGAAAAAATTGCAGATATTTTATCAATTACAAAAATTAATGAAAGGGACCCATTTTCTATTAATTAAAATGGAAAGTCATATTATTGTTGAATAATAATTGTCTGAGTGTCCTAGAGAGATGGATGACAGAAGCGAGTTCCAGCCTCTCGCGGTCTTCTTTTTGTTCTCAACATCAGGATAGAGCAAAGAGGAAAAGAGAAAGTATAACGTTAAAGGTAAGTTTCAGCCTATTTGAACTGAGTACTCTAAGGGTGACAAATCCTCTTCCTTCCACGAGGTCTCAGGTCCATGAGTTCTGAGAATGTCGGTTGCTAGACACAGTCTCTCTGATAAAACAGAACCCTCAGTGGATTTGCTCTAGAAAAAAGCAATCAGACTTGAGACATTTCTTAGAGACCCTGCTCTGCCCATCCATGGGCGTGAAGGAGTGATGGTCCTGGGCAAAGGGTGCTGCTCAATAAGTGATCATGTGAGATGTGGAGGAAGGACTACTGTTTGTCTGTCTCCCAACTTTGTATAAGTCCTTTGTATTCCTGGGTGCTCAGATTTCTCTTTGAGGAAAGCCCTGGTGTCTGTGCTTCACATGGTAGTTTTGAGCATCCCATGGATACTCTGTGTGAAAGCACTTTATAAATGATGCCACATACACATGTGAACCTCATTAATATTATCATTGATCATTTAACCTTTTCTACGGATTCTTGGGGCTCGCCAAGACCAATTTACCAAGGGGACCACTAAGAGACATTCTACCCAGCCTCCTATGAGATCTCTTTGCTTCTAACTTCATCATTGTCCTATAACCCCTCGTCTGGCTCCCCAGGTTGGAGATCTTGACAGAATGAAGTGAAGGAGACAAGGAGGCTGCTTTTTCTTCTGCAAAGGTGACTCAACATTACTCTTCTTTCCTGATCCCTCTTTTTAGCAGGGTCTGTGCAATTCTAGGGCCTCACTGGAGCCTGGGTTTGACACGGGAGGGGAAATCCCTCAAGGATACAACCTTGGGGAGAGGGACCAAAGGTATATCGAGATCAGGGAAGGAGGAGCATATGAAAGGACAGTATGCCCTGGGTGGCCCAAGTTTTGCTGGAGCTGCCGAGGTGACATATATTTGTGTGAGTCCTGGCTACAGCTTTTTATTTCCTGTCTCCTGCCGCCCCCTGGGCCAGCATTATGATAACACCCGCTTTTGTGTCCAGACTCCTTCTGTGAGGGCTGTGAGAGAGCAACTGCTGAGGTCAAGCGAGTGCTGTTCCAGGCTTCTCCAGACGATAATGTTCTCTCTGTGTCCTCTTTGGCTTCCACAGGTTCTGTGGCTGAGGCCTCCTTTCACTCTGACCTCTGCCCACTCAGCAACCTCTCCAGAAGACTGAACACCAGCTCCTGAGCCCAAGCCTTCTCTACCTCCCTCCGCTAATCTCTCACCTAACCCTAAAGACCACCTCAGGTGATTTACTCTCACCCCCACTACCGGGTGACTCTCTGCCACCAGAGTGTGTTCCTCCCTCGGATTCCAAAGTCCCCATGGACCAACTCCCACCCCAACCATTCGACTTCCCTGCTCTCCGATCACAGCACAGTCAGAGAGAATATTCTGATCTTCAGTCAAAGGCTACTTTGTCTTTAAAAAACATCTTTTCACTTGACCCTCCATTTTCCCAAGATATCAACTCGTTACCAGATGTTTCTCAGACAACAAATCCCCCTGATTCACGTGCTATTCATCACACACCACTAGCCTCATCTGCTTTACCACTGCCAGACTGCTGTGCGACTCAACCAAAATTGAGTCCCATCTTATTGAAGCCTGTGTCAGAGAAGTCCTCACCAGAGAGCCCTCATGTGTCTTCCACTTATGTCCCCACAGTCAGACGCACTGACCACTCAATTTCCGAATTCTCAAGGTGGCAGGGTCATGACAGGTACATGTTCCTCCCCAGGATACCACATCCTGATTTTCAGCAAGAGCATGTTTCTTTCCATTTACCGGAGACCCGTCTTTGGGGAGACTCTGAAACCAAGCACAAGGGGGCCAGCAGCCTTCCTTTTTTGGGACTTAATGCACAGGAGCCCCTGAAAAGACAAATAAAAAAGGGAACGCCTTTCCAGATTTTGGAGAAGAAAGAAAAGGAGGAGAAATCATTTTCAAAACAAATGTGGTCCGAATACCAACTGACGTCTTCAGATAGTTCACTGCAGTCACTTGTTGTCGAGCAGGACGATACAGCCACCCAATCCGGCTGGAACACCAGAGGCACACCAGAGCAGCTGCACATTTGTCAACAACTCCTATATGCCAAGACTTTGGGTGGAAACTTGCAGCCGAAATACAGCCAGCTCTTCTGGGGGCTTCCTTCTCTGCACAGCGAGTCCTTGGTGGCTACTCTTCTGGTCTCTAGGAGCAGTTCCCCACTACAGCCTTGTCTTGTTTTATTCAATGGAATCTGTAACGCTCCTGCAGTCCAAATGCAAGATCAGCAATCTCTACCACTTCCTCACTCCAATCCTCTTCCTCTCACCCATGTGCTTCCCCATCCCTTTCCTCAAACCATTCCCCAGCCCGAGTTTCTTCTTCCCACTCAGATCCATTCCCAGACCCACTGCCCTTCCTCCTTCCCTCTCCTACCATCTTCTCTACCACAGGTTACGAACTGCGGGGCATCTTTCCACAGACTCCAGTATGAAACTGGCTCTCACTTCACAAAGGAAAATCATCTGGAATGGCACGTGATGCAGAAACAACCGGAAGACTTGTGGGATTTTGTGCCGTTGCAGCGAGAATCTCAACAAGCCTTTTGTCCTCCAGCTGCCAGTGCTTCATTGGCCCGCCAGCCTTCTAAGGTCTATGTTCCAGTCTCCATGTTTCCTGGGCATTTTCATCTCATTTATGAACCCCAGAATCAACTGGAGCTTCATGTTACAAACAGGCTAATCCCATGCTGGTGCCCTCATGCTTGTAGGAATCCAGGATCTCTGTGCAAATCAGTACAAATGCTGCAGCATAATTGCAGGCATGTTCACTTACAGCCCTCTGAGCTTCAGGACCACAGAAGGGAAGATCCAAGGAAGACAGAATTAAGTCTCTCAGGAAGTTTCCATGAGTGGAATCCAGCAAAATTTCAGCTAAGGAAGGACATGGCAAGAAATCTTGGGCATATCCTGGGGAAGTGCCCATTAGACAATCCACCAACAGTCTCAAAATGCTACCTGGTGAATGGTCAGGGGGTTTCCTCTGAGACAAAAAGTGACTGGGTGTGTCACTCAAGGAATGACTCAGGAAATGAATCAATAAGTATATTAAGGAAGAGTTTAGACCCAAATCAAATGAAAGCCATACTTCGATTACATGTGAGCAGGAAGGTTTGGCAAATTACTTCAAATAGGATCCCTATAAGTGTGTGTTGCTCATGGCTGGCTAACAGTACATTGCCTCCTTCTCATAACAATATGGAAAATAAAACTTTCCATACCAATATGGAAAATAAAACGCTGGTACCATTGGTAGATAGGGTCTACTGCAAGATCACCACTCTGGAGTTTTCCTTTCTTAATCCTAAAACCCGTCAGGTGCTAGAAGCCCATATTATAAGATTTAGGGCAAGTCAGCAGTGGGGCCTACCTCTCCAAGTTCTTAAATCCATAAAATTCTATATGTTAAGAGAAGCTAAAACATGGCCTCTTCCCCAACTTGACATTCCTTTGTCTGCCACCTGTATTTCTAGGGTGGTTTCCAAAGGTGTGGCTTCTAGATCCCTAGAGGGAAGCTCTCAAGCTTTTCAGGGAGACAAGTTAGGAAGCTCTAAATCTTTTCAGGGAGACAATTTAGTTCCCAGCCTGGATTTTCCTTTCTCTGCCACCTCGCCTGTGATCACAGAAGGAGGGGAGGCCCTGACACAACCACCCTCTGATGCTGACCATACATTCACAAAGAATGTCCAGACACCTGGGACTGAGACTCTTCTGACTCCCCCACATAGCATCATAGACAAAGAGAGTCAGAAACAGACTGTAGAAGCCGAGAGATACAGCCCAGAGCTGCCCACGAAGCAAACTGGGGCTGAGCACGAGACAAGGGATAAGAGCGTGAGTTCCGGGGATAGGGTAGAAAAGTCTCAGGACAAAAGAATGGCGGAGAAGAACTTGGAACATTTTTTCATCTCCGACAGGTCCAGGGAGATTTTCAAGACAAAGGAGCTCTGTGCTCTTCCACCCCAATCTGGTAAAAACTTGACAATCAGGGAGTTGGAAAGCTCCGCAATGATAAACACAAATACCAGGAAAGTAGAAACTACCCTGACTACCAAATGCTCTCCACCAAGAATATCGGTTCCTGAAGATTCTAAATCATCAGACCTTAAAGATCAGCCAGTTAGTGAGCTAAAGTTTAAACTGGAGCGTGCGGCTCATAGTCAGGTCCAAGAGTGGACCAGTGACACGTCCTTTACTTCAGACAGCTTGACTCCTGATTCCTCACTGACTTATTTCCAGAGTGTCTCCAGTGTGGACACTTCAGCTTCTCAGAGGCTGCACGTCCCCTTGGATGATAGAGGGATCAGCATGGAACTGTGGCAGGAGCCCAGGGACCCTAAGGATACCCGACGGAAAGGCCAGGATGAAAATCTCCCTCCAGCTGTAAAGAGAGTGAGTTTTCTGAGAGCCAAAGCAGAAGGATGGGAAAGTGAGGACTCAGGTTCAGGAACATTCAAAGCCACGAGGAAGAGCCATCCAGCCAAGGATAGGAAAATAGAGGAGACTTCCAAGTCTCTGCCACAGAAAGAAACATTTCCTCGTGAAAGCTACTTCAGAAAAAAGATGAGGAAAATTTTTCAGTGGATCAGTTCCAAGAGAAAAAGCCCAGACCAGGGGAGTGCCTCGCAAGAAGACAAGTTCCTGCGGACCTTTGCACAGCACCAAGACCCAGGGGAGGGTAGAGCTGTCTTTATGAGTAGCAGGCCTCTTAAAGCTCTGGAGCTCAAGGCAGTCATTGGGAAGATCCTGGAGGAGAAACTAGCATGTCGACAAAACCCTGAGACCTTGGAACTAGGTCAGCTGAAGGAGGTGCAGGCTCAGGCAGAGGCTGACAAGGGAAAACCCTCCAACGGTGGGGGTCCCTCTGACTTGCCACACGGGAAAGGGTCAAGGACCAACCCCTGCAACCAAGAAGCTGTCTCTGCTGGTCCAAGTACTGGATGGACCAGGGGTAGAATCAGTCATCCCAAGAAACTTGTGCCAATCAAAGACCAGCTATTGTTCCAGAGTTATTCTTCTTCTCTGCCCTCTAGTGAGGCTGTGTCCCATCCACACCCCACCTGCATGCCAGTACACCAGGGACCTCTGGCTTCCCTCACTCCGGCTGAAGGCACTGTGTTCAGAGATTTGACTCTTCTGTGCAAACAAAAAATGCTTCTCCAGCACTTACAGGAAGGAAAAATCCCCCCCAAGAAATAATCTAGTTCTTGTTGAAACAGCCTCTCGGTTTTGATGATAGTTCATCTTCGATGAGAACAATCTCTTTTTAGTGCCACCAAGATTATTAATCCTCCCCAGTAAATGTTTCTTCTACTACAGAGTGGTGTTCTCCATGTACTGCACTGGAATTGGGTTTTGGGTATCCCAAAGCATGTGCTTAGAGGAAGGAAGGAGTTAGTTTAGTTCTTACTACTGTTTGCCTCTTTGGTTTCTAAAAGATGATCCATCCTTAGTAGGGAGCCTTACAATGGTCTTCTCAATCTTATCCTGGGAGTCTTTATTTGACTGTTCTCAGATGTCCTATAACGAACACGCTGTATCATTTCATAAAAAGTGTACTTAAAAACCCTTCTGGCCTTTCAAAGTGAGAAAAACCCTTAAAGTCCAGAACTTTGCTTGAAGCATCTTTTCACCTGCTCCCTGACTATTTTAAACTATATATAGCTGCAGAGAGGGGTGAGTTACTCTGGCATAATAAAGTCAGAAAATCCCTTTGCTGCCTCCAGGAAGTTTAGAATTGGAAGTGTAGGGGGTATGAGATCAGGGCTAGGGAAGAATCTTCCTCTTGGTGCTCTTGAGGAGGAATAAACTTTACCCGCTTCCAGGAACCAGCCCTTCTCTCCCTAATGCAGTTTGGGGCAAGGTGCCATGTTCCCCACCTCTTACTTTAATGAAAATGGAAAGTGGGTAGCAGTTCACCCTTTCTCCTTTCTCTACCCTTTTTGGAGCAGTAGAAAGGACAGAATATGTGGCTCTGAAAGGGATCAGGGATAAGAATATTTTCCTGATTGCTTACTTTCATTAAAATAGTTGCTCATTGTGAATGGTCATAGTGTGAGACATAACCACATGGGTTTTGCTAGGGGCTAGTTTGGGTAGGGTCCAGGAGTCTTGTGTGAGTCTTGCTGAAAAATCTGTCATGTGTGGTGTGTTACTCTATGTGCAAAACACATTTTGAGCTTGTGAGGGCAACTTGAGAAAAGGAAGACCCCTTTCCTGGGGGAGCATCCTGCAGGATGCCTGGCGTGATAGCATGATCGCAAGATCAGCCGATTCCCTGGAAATCACCAGTAGGAAATGGTAAGGCAGTTATTCAGAATTTGAGGGAAATGCACTGGGAGAGTGAGTGGACAAGAAGAAAAAAAGTGAAAGGGAAACGAATGACCCCGTCATCTCTAGTCATGACCCTATCCTGGCATCCATTCCACCCAGCACTCTTTTACCTAGGTCTCACCTCTCACCTCCTGGAGTCTAATAAGGGCTTTGCAGAGCACAATTATGCCATTTCAGTACAAGAGTAGGAGGGGTTGTCTTTGAGCATGAAGATAATTTTTGCAAGGATATTGTCAGGCATCCTATTTGGGAAAGGTGATCTAGGTCCCTGCCTTCCAGCCATACTGCATCTTAAGGTTACAGTAAATAGGGGTGTATTAGTTATCTCTTTCTATATCATGGATACCCCCCAATTTAGTTGCTTAAAAATATATTATCTTACTATTTTTGTGGGTCAGCAATCCAGGAAAAGCTTAGCTGAGTTCTCTGCTCGAGGCCTCTCACAAGGTTGTCATCAAGATGCCAGCTGGGTCCCGCGTCTCATCTGGAGGCTTGACTGGGGAAAGATACACTTCTAGGCTCACTTATATAGTCGTTGGCATGATTCAGTTCCTCTGAATTCCTTTCATGGCTCTATGTCCAGGATTTGGTAATTAACATCTTGCAGAGCTCAGAGACTTCTGGAGGAATAAATGAGCAATAGGAAGATTTCAGAGGGGAGCCCACCCAACGTCCCTGGGGGGCGTGGCTATGTCTAGGGGCAGGGTCATACTTAGGGGTGGGGTTTTGTACCGGGACTGGGCCTGAGAGGTGGTGGTGCCAAACTTTTTCCCAGGTGGCGTCACTCTTACCCCAAGTTCTTGGATTCTGTCTCCATCGTTTTCTGAAGACAAGAGTTGATATTTGCCCCAAAGATGTGGTTCTGGCAAGTTTCCTGTCACCCGCATGACTTTCCTCTCAACGCTGCTTAACGGATTCTTCCTTCGTCCGTTATTCCCATCCTAACGGGCTTCGCAGCCCTGCAACTCCCATGCCGCGAGGCCTCGGAAACCGTTGAGCCCTGGGCATGGGCCTGCGCCTTCCAGAGATGCTCAGTGGAACTCGATGGAGATGATATTAGTAATACTTAGCGTAACAATATTGACAACTCTTAAGGCTTCACTTTGCATTGGCTGCCTGGCTTTGCACAAATAACTTAACCTAAATCTCATCTCTCATTGATTGCCCAGGAAGATACTGGGATCCACCAATCGGGTTGGCCCTGAGCATTGGAATTTGTTCATAAAGAGCTTTGTTCCATTAAGGTCTGAAGCCAGAGAACGGGCCAAGGACCCTTATGCAGTTGCAACATGGGCTTTGCCAGACCCCAGAGAATCCAGTGCCTTGGAAATGCCTGCACTGTACAGGACAGTCTAAGAAGTCAAAACGCCAGCCCATCCACTAAATTAACAAGCCATCATACCTAACTCTCCCCACAATTAAAACATTCTCTTGGTTAAAAAAAAAAAGTTTAATCATTATGTTTCAGCCACTCTGATTTATTTTCTCCTTGGCATTTTACAGAAGCAGCATCAAATGAGATAAATCCTAAAACAAATCTTGATTCTATTGTTTGATGAGGGATCAACAGTTTAAGGCCTGTGCCTTAGCCAGTGAAAAAGAATGGAACTTTTTGTAAAAGGGCTACTGTGTGATCTCTAAAATGGATCAATGAATTGGAGACTAATACTTCAATAAAGATACTGAAGTCTGGGATTGGAATAGATTATAGGAGCAAGGAGGTGGGGGTAAGAGAAGAGGAAAATGAGATATTGCACAGTCAGAGAATATATCATGGAGTGGTCGTAAAGAATGTGTTAAGGAACAAGATGAATGACAGAAACCAGGTAAAGGCTCAGCTTACCTGAAATGACTATTTACCCATTTAAGACAATGCATTTTTAAGAGGATGGACATTTCATGGGATGGACATCTGTACATGGCTCTGCTGGATGTCACTTGTAAAATCAATATTTATAGTACAAAGCAGTATACACTTTTGTAATTCGATGTCTGCCAATCATCATCTATTTATCAGGAAACCTGTGTTAGGGTAAAATTTTCTATCCATTAAAAATTCTCCTTCTACTCACAACGCTTTACCTATCTGAAAAATACTGTGGAAACATTACTTAAGTCTGCTCTGATATGTGAAAACTCTAAAGAAGTGATTTATTTTTATATTAGAGTATATACATATATGTAGATATATTAGGTTGAATTTATGATTGTTGAGATTATATCAGTTTTGACCTACAGAGACAGCAATTTCATAGGCTTCAACCTAATATTAGGTTCACATCTGAAAATGCTTACTAACAATGGCATTTACCAAAATGGTAACCCTATTTGAGTCTGGGATGATGCTATATCTAGATAGAGGGCTAGTACTTAGCACTTAGGTCTTGCTTTACACCTTGGATTTAATTGAAGGGTTAAAAAACTCAATCATTCCTCCTAAGAATGCAGCAGTTTAAGAAACCAGTTTCACTTTGAAATTTCTGGCGGAGCATCTCTGTTTGCTTTCTAAAAAGCTGCTCATGTGTTCATCTAAAAAAATTCTTTTTTTCTAGCCAAGAGTCATATTTTTAAAAAGGTCACAGATTCCTACCCCTCCCCTGTAATTTTTCTGTTTCACTGATTTGGGATAGATTTGTGAGGAAAAAAATTATTTTAAAACATTAAGTTATAATTATATTTTTTCCTGTGTTCTATCAATGTATACTTTACATGTACTTAAGTTATGTTATTAGGTATACATATATTTAGTTATTATTGAATTAATTCTTTTATCACTATCATTCCCTTTCTCTCTGGCTATACTTCTTCCTGTAAATTTATATTTGGTTGGTTTTATGTCTACTATGCTCTTTTTTTAAAAATTTGAAGCATCAGTCTTTTTGTCCTTTTCTTCCAATTTTTTTTTATTTGAGTAGAAGTCTTACTCTGTCACCAAGACTAGAGTGCAGTGCAGGATCATGGCCACTGCAGCCTCAAGCAGATGCTTCTTTCACCTCAGTCTTCCAAGTAGCTGGAACCACAGGCACATGCCATCATGCCTGACTCATTTTTTTATTTATTTATTGCAGAGACATGGTTTTATCAAGTTGCCCAGGCTGGTCTTGAACACCTGAGCTCAGGCAATCCTGTTGCTTCCACCTTCCAAAGTGCTGGGATTATAGGTGTGAACCAGTGTGCCTGGCTTTGTCCTAATTTTTGACCTTTTTTTGAACAAATCAATAACTGTATTATTCAATTTAATCCCTCTATTGGCTTTTTATTTATATTTTTTAATATTTGCATTTAGAGGTTATAACTTACATATCTTGTATTTATTATAATTGACTTTGAGTTAGTACCTTATCACTTCACACACACATATAGAATGTTAGAACCTTACCATAGCATAATTCCATTTAGTCCTCATTTTTACTATTTGTCACACATTTTACTTCTATATATATTTTAAGCATCTAAATAAATTGTTAATATTATTGTTTTAAATAGTAAACAACCTTTTCAAATATCTAAAATAGCTTTTTCAAATTTCTCCATATATTTACAAGTGTGCTCATTCATATTTCTTGGGTATCAGTGTATACATATGGAATGATACGTATTTATTATGGAAAAGTTTTTATAATGCTGACTATTGGTGGTGAATATTTCTGTATTTTGTTGTAAGAAAAGAGCTTATTTCACCTTTATTTTTGCTGTATATTTTTTGCTGGGTATACATTTTTAGGTTGACAGTTTATTTTTCTTTCAGTGCTTTAAATATATTATCCCATTACACTTAGTGTCCCATACTTTTTTGTTAAAAGTCAGCTGTATTTCCTGTTCTTTTCCCTTGAATCTAGTGTGTCTTCCCCTACCACCCCATCTCTGGCTGATTTCAAGGTTTTTACATTTTTCTTTGCTTTGCAACAGTTTGACTATAATGTATTGCTGTGTGGCTTTTTTTGTATTTATCCTGTTTGGATTTGTTGAACTTTTTGATTTTGTGCATTGATAATTCTTTTCAATTTTGGAAAAATTTTGGCCATGATTTCTTAAACTATCTTGTCTATCTCCTCTCTTCTCTCCTTTGGGAACTTTTCATTCACATATTCTAGTTGTTAACCATTGAGTTGTTTCCCTTCACTCCCTCCAAACAAAGATATGTTTAAGCTCTAACCCAGTACCTGTGAATGTGACCTTATTTGAAAATAGAACCATCACAGACGTAATTAATTGAGATCCTACTGGAGTAGGATAGGTCCCAGTTCAATATATTGCCCTCATAAGTAGATGGTCATATAAAAACAAGGGCATACACATGGGGAAACATCATGTAAAGATGGAGGAAGTGAAACGCAGCTCCTCACCCAATAGTACCAGAAGGAATATTAACATGGGGGAGACAGATAGGGAAAAGAGACATACTGTCTGCATTGTCATTTTAAAACCAGTTTATGTAGTTCACTTGAGGAGTACAGTGAAGTAGCACAAGCAGGAAAGTACTAGCATTTATCAAGGACTAGCTTTGCTCTAAACCCTTTACTTGTGATGTCTCATTTCATCTTTATACAATATCAGGTAGGTTTTATTTCCCACTGTAGTGGTGAGGTAAGATCCAGGATGTTAATTATTAGTAACTGGTCTAGGGTTATAGAGTTAAAGTGACTGACTTGAATTTCAATATCAGTTTTATCTGATTTCATTATTTTTTCTTTTAAAAAAAATTTTAGTCTTGCTACTGGGATTAAAATACTGGGGTGAATAAAAAATGAATTTTATGTGTCTTTCTGATGATGGAAACTTTATTATTGTTGATAAGCATTTTTGACCCAGCATTCTCAAATCCTTACAAATGGAACATAGACTCCCTGATAGTCTATGTAAAATCTGTTATGTGTGACATATTTAGGAGTATAACACATAGGTTTCATTGGATTATCAAAGGCAAGGACGATGTATTGTACATTGTAATCTATGCAAATGAGTTCCACTCTAATTGTATCACTCCAGCTCAAAGCGGTCTGGAAAAAGTGAAGAGTTAATGACATAGATAAGAAATAATGTAAGAATATAATGATACATTCCCACACTTGACAGGGCAGGCCATTTATTCAGATTAAGATATGATTGTTGCCTGCAGGAAGCTCACTGTTTAGTAGAAAAACTGACATTTAAACAGATCATTGGTTGCTGCATAAGTGTCTTAGTAGAAGAATGAACATGACTCATAAGAACACAAAAGGGAAAATAATTAATTCTGTCTGGTCATTGTATGAAAGTTTCAAGGATTTTTCACAGATGAAAAGGCAATGAAATAATAGTAGGAATTTGTCTAGTGAATATTGTAGGGAGAAGGAACTACTTAAGTACAAGTTTCAGAAGTAGGAAACGTTTTGTGTGTTTAGAACCCAAGGTGATAGGCAGTGTGTCTGGGAAGGTAAGCAGCTCATGGGTGATTTTGTATGTAAAGCTGAAGAGTTTGGATTTGATATATGGACTCTCAGTCTTTAGCTTTACAGCTTAAAGGTCCATTTGACAATCTGATGAGAGTTATGTTCCTTCATCCAGAAAACTTACATGTGAACCAAAATTCGCATGTGATTACAGGGGTTTCACAAATGAGGAACTTTGTAGTATATGATGGGAAACCTTTAGAGAGTTCAAAGAGGTTATTTTTATGTGATCATATCTGTGTAAAGATCATGTAGCACTTTGGAGGGAGTTGGTATTTGGACAGTGTGGGCAGTTAACAGTCCGTGACAGGGAAATAATGGCGGCTCGAATGAAGGCATTGATAGTAGGAATGGAAAGTAGGGAACAAGTTTGAGACATAATTTAGAAGGAAGATCTACAGGACTTGGGTATTGACTATAGATAAAGACTGAAAGGGAAGTAGTTGAGGATTTTTTTCTCTCTCTTCCTTGTTCTTCATGTCTAGTGGTGTCAACATGGATATATTGGGGGGTTTTCAACATTTCAGTTGGATCTTATACAGTAGTGCAAAGGCCCCTCCCCCTGCAACAATTGGCATCTGCTCCACTCTCATAACCAAACTGTTGATCCTGGAAGTGATCCTTCTTTCCTCATAGAGCTACCATAATTAGAAGACTGTTTCTGAGCTACCTCCAATGCCTTCCTCTTTAACTGTAAACAGCCGTGCTGAGGATACAGACTGTCCCAATGTTTTTGACAATGAAATTAACTTTCTTAAAAAGATTTCTCCCCCAGGATTTATTAATCAAAGTATCAAAGTACTGAAGTATTGGATAAAAGGTGCTTTAATGCAACAACTCCCAGTTGCATCAAGCAAAAGACATTGGAATTCAGTGCATAAGTCTGCATGTTCCCAGCTTGTTTCCCAAGTTGATAAGAGCCTAATCAGTCAGGAGTAACCACACATTCCTTGGTCCCAGAGACCTGCATAACTCCAATGGCTGCTTTTGGGCAGGCCTTCTGCTTTTATAAGAATTCCTGAGGGGAGTTTAAATATAGTTGCTGTCTTGAAAACATTAATAAATTGTTGAGTAAGACTGGAGCTCAAAACCCCACTTACTTTATTTTATTTGGAGTTCTATTTTAAATTCTTCTTTTCATTTCTAAGAGCTCACTGCCTCAGTAGATACTATTTGTTTTTACACTAATGGTATAATTTCTAATTTTTATTTAAAGGAATGTCTGTGGAGTTTTGATCTATGAAGACACTTGGATAATTTTGTATGTGGACTAAACATTGTTGCCAAGTGGCTACTGTTTTGAATAATGTGCATACAATTCCAAAGAAATTGGTAAGTCCCCAAGGGAAATGAGTGATGGAATGAGCCCATCTCTGCACATGAGAATGCTACAGACTTTTGCTTTCAGAACAGCAAAGGTGTTGATTAGGGGAAATAAGAATCAAATGTACGTGCAACAACTTGAGGGGATATAGCCTTTTTTGTCTGTTTTGGTGTTATGCAGGCAAAGGATCTGCTACTTCAGCATGAGAAAGAAAAGAATAACTTGTTAAACCCAAAATTCAAAATCCGAGAGACCACCAAAGAGCTAGCTCTGATGCAAACACACAAGGGTCTTTATTCAGGCTCGAGTCTGGGCTCACGTTTGAAGCCGCAGCAGCTTCAGGGACGACAGAGCCCCGATCCAGTATGGCAAACAGTTTTTATGCACAATTACAGAGGGAGGGAAAAGAACTTTAAACTTGTTTTTACATGATTGGGTAATTTCTCCTAATGGGTACGGGGGCACTTGGGATTGGTCTGGTCTGCTCAGCTACCTGTGATTGACGGGGAGTTGCTAAATGGGCAGGGTGGAATGTCAGATAAACTAGGTTTAGCAAGCAGATAGGAGGTTAAACAATGCAGAACCTACGGGGGGGGGGGGTGGCTGGTGCCACCAGTCTACTGTTTTCTAAGCAAAGGAATGTCCGGGAGGGGCTTATTGCTTAACATCCACACATTGCTAGCAGCAGTTGCAGAAGCAATCGGTTATTTTATGAGACAAACAAAAATTAAACTTAAAGTTCTAAGTACAAACACTGCAAACAAATAGTGAACGTGGGGTAGGAATTCATATAGTAATAGAAGTTAGAGTTTTTTTTAATCTCTTGGGTTCTCAAACTCAAGTTTTGAATTACTCTTCATTGCAAGGAACAGAAATTTCCTACCTACATTTGCCCGAGTAATAGATGGACTTATCTGTAAGGATAAAGGGCATCTTCATGTTAATCAAAGAGCAGGAATCATAGTTTAATTGGGGTGGGGCTTCCTGGACTGGAGTTGCATTCTTGGAGGCTCTGGAGCACTGCTACTGCAGTGTGTGGTATTTCATGCTGATGCCTGGCTGTTAATCTGACTTCATATCTTCTCTCTCTATGTGTACTTTTACTTCACTTAGACCACGTCCAATCACATATGGAGGTAGCAGAAGCAAAAAAGTTATGGACAAGAACTGAACTGGAAGACAGCTAAGGGTAGAACAATCTAGGAAGGACTGTATTATTGGTTCTAATTTAGGTATATATTTTTAAAGAAAATACTTTTATAATAATCACAGATGACAGCACCTACTATGAAAGTGAAGCCATGTTGCACACTTTAACTGTTTTAAAAATTTAATTCTTAGACAACTATTTAAAATTGAAAGGACTCTACCTAATTTTCAGATGAGAAAATGAGCTCAGAAAACAAAAAAATGACTGACCCAAGATCACATTTCAAGTAAATGATGGAACCAAGATTAAAATTCATATCTAGCTGGGCTCGGTGGCTCAGCCTGTAATCCCCGCCTTTGGGAGGCTGAGGTGAGTGGTTTTGCCTGAGCCGCGGGTTCGAGACCCGCCTAGGCAACTTGGCAAGACCTCATCTCTACAATAAATCAAAAATCAGCCGGGCATGGTAGCGCATGCCTGTAGTTTCGGCTGAGGCGGAAGGATCGCCAGAGCCCAGCAGGTCGAGGTTGTGGTGGCCAGGAGCGGCCAGTGCACTCCAGTCTGGGTGACAGAGTGAGACTCCAACTCAAAAAAAAAAAAAAAATCATATCTAACCCCAAAGACTAAATTTCTTAACTTCTATGCAACATAGCGAACTCATCCTAATTAAAAATTTACTTCTCTAGTTTTTGAGGAAAACTCACCCTGTAGACTCAATGAGAGAAAGGAGAAGTAATACAAAAGTTTTCAATTATAATCTTATGAAGTCTGTCCCAACAGTATTGAGATGGTCAGGAAAACAGAATAAGTTGTATTAGCTGCTATAACAAACAACTCAAAAGTCTCAGTGGGTTATAACAATAAATATTTATTTTTTCATGCTCTTAGTGTCCATTGTTGTTATTCCTGGTTGGTGGCTCTCTCAGGTAGCTATCCTGCAATAAGTGACTCAAGAATTTAGGCTTCTTCCATCTTTAATATATTGTCTTCAAAGTCACTGAAGAAAAAAGAAAAGTGAATGTGTGAAGGAGCCCAATTGGTCATAATTGCTTTGGACTGGAAACGACATATTTCATTCATTCACAATCTGTGGGTAAGAGCTAGGCATATGGCTCTACCTAGAATGGATATGATAAGTGTCTGACCAGTCTTATGTGTTATTTAGCAGTGTATTTCTTAATTTCTAAATGTATACTTTTAAAAATCATATTTTTGTTATTAATTTCTAACTTAATTGAATAACATGCATAAAATTTGTAAAAATGATAATCTTTTGAAGTTTATCAACACTGCTTTTATGACCCTGTATGTAATAATTTTTCATAAATATTTCACATATGTTAGAACAGTATGTGTAGTTCACCATTTTTGGCACTAATGTTTTGTTATGTTTATTAGTTCAAGCTCATTAGTTGTGTTGGTAATATTATCAGCATCTTTATTAATTGTTTTTGCATACTAGAGAGAGTTGTGTAAAAATCTCCCATCTTGAAGAGATTTCTCTTTGTTGTTTTACCATTTATTATTATTTTTAAATTGTGAGTTTACGTTATTAGTTATTAGGTATATACATTTTCTGGCATCTAAAAAATATTTTACAACTGTATTATATAAGTTAGAATCGAGTGATCAAAATTAAATACGTAGGGTATTTACACTTGATCTTAGCCAAAAGGTCGAGAAGCAACTTGTAGGGCATTTAATTTAGATTTGGGTACAGTCTAATTTCAAAAATTCAGTGACTTGAAGATATTGGAAGATAATTTCTGTTTTATTCACTAGTCCTGTGGTATGTCGGTAAGTTGGCAAAGTGACACCTTATGGTTATTTAGGCACCCAGATGTTTTTCCACCAATCCATGGTATTGTACACCTGTAGGGACAAGGTTGGGTAGTGGGCTCGTCTATGCGTCCATTCCTTGAAAGAAAAAAAGAAACAAATTTTTAATTTTTTAATTCACAACACACACATTACTATTATGTCAAGTAGTCATTATTTGACTGGAATGTATCCAAGTAGTTAGCACTTCTTATGCTTTCTATGTTCTTCATTTTTATCTTTTATCTCAGATTCTCCCTTTGTAATACCTTTTCTTCCATCTGAAGAATATTTCCTAAAATTTCTTCTAAATAGAATCGCTTTTATATAACACTTTTTACTTGTCTGAAAAGACTTTATTTCAACATCATTCAAGACATATAAGACATACGATCAGTTAATCCTGTCCATGTCTAGGCCAGGTAAAGTATCTCGTGTTTGTCAAATTAAGCCACAGTTTTCACTTCTGGTAGTAAATAATTCCAGGTGACAATTACTTTCTCTCTGTCTTGAAGATATTTTCCCCTCTTCTGATTTCAATGTTGCTGTTAAGAAACCAGTTCTCAGTCAAATTGTCATTTCTTTGAAGGTAATCTTTCTTGTTCCTGTCAGCTTAAATCATTTTTCTGGTTTTGCTTTTGTTGATGGCAGTGTTCCATGTCAGGGTGAGGGGAAAACTTTCCCTCTGCCCTCTGAAGGTTTACTAAAATGAACTGGCAATAGGCAGATTAATAGAAGAAAAGGATACAATTTTTTTAATATGCAAGTATCATGAGAGCCATACAAAATGTAAATCTCAGATGACTGAAGCTTAAATAGCACTCTCTTCAAAGGAAAGGGGGAGATGAGGGAAATGTAGGTAATTTTAGGGCTAGTAAATGATTTTTAGGGGAGATAAAGGAGCCCAAAGAACAGATCAGGGTCTGGGACAAAGTTTCTCTGACCTCTGGGGGAGGTGACAACAAATTACAGGAAGGTAAAGGGTAGAACTTTATCGTGAACAAAGACTGTCTTATTATGCAGATGAAGTCTCCCAGGTAGTCTCTCAGAGCTGCTCTCAGAAGAACAGATGAAAAGCCTGTCTGGGCCTGGTGATGACTTAGTCTTTTCTCTGGTGGTTAATCTTTCCCGCCATTTGACAAGATTCCTAGAAAGGGATCTTAAGACAATTGCATTTCTTTTGGAAGAAGTTTGCTCAATAAGATAAGGGAATTTCCAGAGACAGCCCTTTCCTGTACTTAGTGGGCCCCAGGGCAAGAGAAGATCAGAAAGTTCTTGGTTCTGAGGCAGCTTCTAAGACCTTCCAATTTTCTTTAATTCAAAAGTGCGCAGCATGCCAAAGCATCATACTTTGGGGTATTGTTCTCTAAGCCCAACATATGTAAATTTACTATGATGGGTTTTGGTATGAATTTACTTTTATTTACTTTGGCTGTATTTTATTGAATGTTCAAAGTCTTTGGATTGATATTTTCTTGCTAGGTCTGGAATATTCTCTGCAATTCAACAATTGCCTCAGTCTGCCTTTTCTTTTCTCTCCATCTGAAAATGACAAAATGTCAATTATATATGTCAGAAATTACAACTTTATTTTGTATCACTTAAATATTTTTTTCTGTTTTCTAGTTCTTTGTTCTGTGCTGCATTCTAAACAGTTTTTTCAGAAATGTCCTGTAGTTCTGTAATTCTCTCTTTAGTTGTATCTGATCTGCTCTTAAATTTATTGAAAGGGTTTAGTCTTTTTGCCTCAGCATAACCATTAGAAAGCATTCAGACATTCTACCGCAAAACAAGCAGCAGCCTAAGCAGCAGCCTAACCCGTCCCCCTCAGCAAATCTCCCTCAGATGCAAGACCAGGATAGCCCAACCATTCATGGTTTAGCATAATAATCTCTAGTAAACTTTTAGGTTCCTTATCAGGCTGGAGATCAAAGATCACCCTTTGGCTGGCCAAAGTCATAACAGTTTGTGAGCTGCAAATGTCTTGAGTTTGTGAATTGCAAATGTCTAACAAGTCTCTTGCAGGAAACTCCCCTGCCCAGGTTAAGCTAATCAGCCCTTTGTGATCCATATGACAGGATAAGCCCCACCATGGCAGCAATCATGTGACTAGCCCACCCATCTGCCTGCTGTCCACCAGCTGAAGTCAGTACTCCATGCTTGCCTGCTTCTTTGTGATGACGGGAAGCAGACCACTACCCAATCCCCTTAATGATCTTCCCCCATCTAGGGGAATGGTTAAAAGGACTCAACTACAGCCGGGTTTGGTGGCTCAGCCTGTAATCCAGCGCTTTGGGAGGCTGAGGTGAGTGGATTGCCTGAGTCTGTGGGTTCAAGACCCACCTGGGCAACTTGGCGAGACCTCATCTCTACAATAAATCAAAATATTAGCCGGGCATGGTAGCGTGCGCCTGTAGTTCCAGCTACTTGGAAGGCTGAGGCGGAAGGATCGCTGGAGCCCAGCAGGTTGAGGCTTTGGTGGCCGGGAGCTGCCCCTGCACTCCAGTCTGAGCGACAAAGTGAGACTCCAACTCAAAAAAAAAAAAAAAATTAAAATTAAAAAATTTAAAAAATGACTCAATCACAAGCACCCAGCGGCCATCGCCTTGCTAGACTCTTTGAGCTATGTGCTCTTTGAGCTATGGCTGTCGCTTCCTGGCTTTGGTCCCCTCCTCCACCTTGGGGAAGTGAATCCTCTTTCTTCCTTCTCTTTCTCTCTCTAATTTACCTTTAAATAAACTCTTCTTTTTCTTAACCTCTTTGTGTGTTGCAATTCTTTGCAATTACTCGTATCTCCGGGTTACCGAGGCTGCGCCTCCCCTTTCTTCTTCACCCCTCCAGCACCCCGCCCTCACCCTATCCAAACCCTAACATTTATCACTTGTGTTTTCAGTTTCAATTATTACATTTTTCACTTTGAGATATTATTTTTCTTTGTCACTCAAAATAGTTTCTTGCTCATAGTCTTTTTATTTTAAAATGTGCTTAAATTTATCGATCGTACTTATAACAAGAGGGATTTTTTTACTCCATCCTGATTGGCACAGGCGACCCTTCTTATAGTCCCTTAGGAAATGATTTCAGGTTTCTCTTTGGGATTTCAGTTTTATGAAGCTGTGTTAACATCTCTCATTAAAGTCTTTGCCTTAGACATCCCTGAGATGTTTTTTGTTCTTGGTGCCCTAAAGGCCTTGAGAACCAGAGAATAAAGATCACCTGTGTTAGGCAAATGCTCTCAGGGGAAGCCAGCTTCAGTGATGGGCTTATATATCTGAATATTTCTTCAGTTAGTTTTTGATTCTAAGTATTTCTTTTCAGCTCATTAACAGATTTTGAAATTTTACATTTTTTTTTAGTTGTTACGGGCTAAACCGTGTGCTCCTAAATTTATATATTGAATTCCTGACCTCCAGTGCCCTAAAATGTGACTGTATTTGGAAAAATAACCTTTGAAAAGGTAATTAAAGGAAAAGGATGTCATATGGGTGAGCCCTAATCTAACTGGTGTCCGTATAAGAAGAGGGGATTAGGACACAGACACACATAGAGGGAAGACCGTGTGAAAACACCAGAAGAGGGTGGCCATTTACAAACCAAGGAGGTCTCAGAAGAAACCAATTCCATTGACACCTTGATCTTGGACTTCAAGTTTCCATAATTGTGAGGAGGCTAAGACAAATTTCTGTCATTTAAACTATTCGTCTGTGCTACTTTTCTTTGGCAGCCCTAGCCCGGGAAAGGAAGGATTATTCACTATATCCACAATGGCCATCTTTTGGCTTTTTAAAAAAAGTGTCTTTAAGATGAAAGTTAGCAGTCATGGCACATCTTTGAAGCCAAAAGACATGAACAAAGAATCCAGAAAATTACGTTCTTTGTAAGGTCTTGAAAGTTCATTAAATTAAATTATTGGGCCACTAGTATTACATTATTTGAGATTTGATAAATTTATCTTCTGATTCCTCTTTAAGACTTAATTGTCCTTTCTGTATAGCCTGCTCAGTTTGTAGATGGAATAGGTTGCTACCTATATAGCAGTAATTCCTGAAGTTCCAAAAGTTCTTTTTGCTCGTGCTCACTGATGCTCAAAAGTTTACTAGAGAACCAAATCTGTTTAACTGTTATCTGTGTACATATCTTTTTTTACATGTAAAACTCTGGAAAGAGAGATACTATGAATTAAAGAAGAATATGATAATTCTAAGAACACTTGCTTCCTAGGGAGAACTTTTAGCTAGTTTCTCCCGCTTGAGCTTAGTTAACCAGGAGACAAAAGATTTCACTTGTGTTGCTTGAAATCTTAAACACGGGGCCAGTACCTAACCACACAGCAGCATGACAGTTGTATCATAAATCTCTAGGCTAGGATCTCTCTTTCTCTCTCTCTCATATCAGTTTTCTTTTTGTAGTTATATTAGGTGAAGACTTACCTTCCTTACTTTATGTATATCTTATAGTGTGCATCTTTCTCTTATATTGTATTTCACTGTTCAAGGTGTGTGCACATTCTGTGCCCTGACATTCATGAGTGTATATGTGTGAAATTTCTGAATCTTTTGACACTGTTGATCTTTTTTAAAGCTGAGGAATTTTGCCTGAGGTATGCTTTTAAGCTGAAAGGCATCTGCTAGAAATCATTTTCTCACTTAATTACTGAAATGGTCCTTCAAATGTAATTTGATATTAAATTCCTATACCATATTGTAGGGTTCACTTTTAAGAATACCAACACAATGGACAAATGTTTTCCATCAAATATGTTTGATGACTGATATTTTGGTTTGCCAATGTAATGAAATGAGATTAGTGCTGCCAGATTTGCTTCTTTCACCCCCCCATTTTGTTTAAAGAAATGACTGGTTAAATTACTGTGGTTGGAGAAATGCAGCTGCTTTCTTTATGTGCTGCATAATTTTGCTCTCTTGATTTCCTGGTTTACTTGGCAAGATTTCTAAATCAATGTTTAAATAGGAAAATGTCCTGACCAACTGAAAAACCCTTGTGGTTCTAAATACATTTATAAAGCAGCACTTGATAATTTCCCAAATCAGAGTATTACAGTTGCTTGAAATGTGTATCTTATGTTTCTCTGGGAATCAGGGCTTTAAAAAAATTTTTTTAAATTGTTTCTTACTAAGGGCTAATTGCTAGAGCTACTTTTCATAATTTAAAGTCTAAACAATATCAGTATACATTAGGGAAATAATAATTTTCAAAATAAGCAATTTTTCAATAAGACTTTATAGCAATTGGTTAGCTATAAGCCAATTGCTTGGGGTGGAGGAAATTTCTTAGGAGAATTAAAGTTGGTGATCTTGGCCAATGTGTCCCAGGCTAACATTCACGAACTATGTTCATCTCTGCATCTCTGAATCCACAATAATAAACTTTTGAACAATATACCAGCCAAGACATCTCCATTTTGACAGCCAAATCCATTGGTTATGCCTGTAGAGTTTCCTGCTAAATGAAGGTTGGCCAAATTTTTCTTTTTAACCGTTGAACCAGACAATTTCTACTAGCTAAAATAAATACATACAGTTGTAACTACAAGCCACTTTTTTTTCCTCTGGCGACTCAGTTGAGGCGGATTCAACCACCAACTCTGTCTCCTCAGTCACTGTGCCCCTTCCCCCACTCACTCTGGCAATGGGACATTTGAGTCTTTCCTTCTCTTGGCCTCTTCTACTGTCACTGTCCTGATTAACTTGTGTCAAGGGAGAAATATGAGTAGGTAATCTTGGCTATAGCTATGTGACTCATCTGCTGGTTGGACAGAATCAGAAGCAAGTGAAAATATCTATTGCTTTACTAGCAGCCCTTGCCAGGCTGCCTTAAGAGTGCTAGAAGGCTGTAAATAACCCTTGGCTTGTACTTGAGTTCTCCTTCTTTTAGGTCAGACTCTTGGCTGATGTGCAAGTCTTGCTGTCAACATGGAATCATGAACCTAGCTCTAAACCCCTGGATACGAGAGGAGCTCTGCCTAACAGTCTCAGTTTCACTGAAGGTGACATGACTGTCTGCTTAGGCCACAGGATGTTCTGCACTGATGAGAGTCTAGGCTTGTTATGTGTGTCAGCTGTGGGCTTAGATAGAGCTTAGCAATTAAATTCTGGGAGAGGATTCACCGTGGAAACTATGTTGGGCATGAATACTCTTGAAAGCCCCTTAAGTCAGAGTTTTATTATATGACACTGTATCCATGTGAAAGAGTTCATGCTATTCAGAGAAGGGAGAGATGCACATTGAAAGGTGGAATGTGTGTGTTTATAAAATTAAAACAAAACTAGTTCTGGTGTAGCCCTGGCTCCCAACTATGTTTGGAGACCTTTCAGACTTCGTGGATAAGGGAAGAAATCAGACCACAGACATTACCTCCTGCTTCTTACAACACAATTGAAAAAGCACTCGATAATTGGGTGACTTGTGGTAAGCTATAATTATAGACTATGGTTCCACTTGCAAGAGGAAAATATTTGGAGCCGATGGGATGCCTGAAGCATCCAACAAGTTACTGAAAACTAAAAGTGACTTAAAAAGATGACTGTTCAACTTTGACCCAGGTCACATTACAGACTCTGAAGGCCAGCAGTCAACTTAAATTTTTGTGTGTGTGTGCTTGTTCTTGCATCCTCATTATTTACATAAGTCTGACTAAAGATGAGGATTTTGAATGTGAGAACTAAATGCTGAGTGATAACTTAGACCTGTATTGTTGATATGCGATTATGTTTAAATTTCACGTTCTCATCAGGTGCTATATAGAGATCGTTAGAGATAGTTGATTTACAAAACCTGTCACAGGTCATGAACCTCATGTGCTTACCTGGCCTTTCTTTCCCGGCCCCTTCCCGCCACTTATCCTGCTTTGCTATTCTCCTGCTGCTCTGGACCTCTGTTCCAATTCTAACCTCTCACCCTACAGCACTCTGCACTGCCATCTGTGTGGGATTCTCTGCTTATGGCCCTGGACATCACTGTCAATAGATTAGAACCAGGAAAAGTCCTGGCCAGGACGCCCATATTGTACAACTCTAGGAGGCAGCCATCTTGTAGAACGCAATGTGAATGGTTCTCCCTGCAGTTATGCAAAACACCCAGCCCTGCACTCACTTCTGGTCTTCTTGGGGACAGGGGGGTATGGAATGGACCAACCTATGACCACTGTCACTGCTACAACTGGAGAGGGCTAGCCCTGGCTTTCTTAGATGAAACTAAATTTCCTGTTGAATATGTTCTACAGAACTCATTCTAGATGGTCCAGGGACATTGGGGGAGAAAAAAGAATTGCGTGGGAATCTGTGTGTATGTGTGTTTAATGGGCAAATGGTATCCTAGTTTCAAGCGACACACTCATGATGGAACTTTTGGAGTATCCTCCTTTGGTAATGAGATGGTTTCCTCCAGTATATGCATCTGGTTCCTCTTTTTTCTGCTTGCTTCTTTTTTTAAGTTGAATTTTCATTGCTACTCATATACATATGACATTTTACAAAAATGCATAAATGTGACATTATCATATATACTAGAGTTCTTTTATTTCTCTCTCTTTTTTGGCCTAGCTTTTCTTTTCCTCTATTCTCTCCCTACCTCGACTTTACACATATCACCCCCTTCTCCTCTAAGAACCCAAACTGACAACCTTGTATATATCCACCTCTGTGTTTCTTTATGCTTATATAATTGTAGAGAAATACACGACACACACACATGTACATATGCTCATATAATCACACATAAATATAACACGTGTACACACATTCTCCCACTGTTCTTAGGCAATATTTTTCTTTATTTTAAAAGGATTGTATTGTATACCCTTTCTGCATTTTGCTTTTCTTAGCCAAGGCTACCTTGCAGAATTCTTGCAAATCCAGGTATTTCTTTTTTTTTTTTCATAAACAATATTTTTTATTAAGGTTTTGTGGAGTACAGGTAAGGGTTAGGTGTACAATAACGTTTCATTCAGGCACCCTGTTGATAAGAGGTGTTTCCCCATCCCCAGACAGATATTTGCTACTGTTAATCCCATCTCCCTCCCCCACCATAGTTTCCCAGTACCAACAGTCATTTTCTTATAGTATTACATTGGATGTTCAAGGTCCATTATATGAGTGAGAACATGTGATACTCGGATCTTTGCTTCTGTGAGAGGTCACTCAGTATTATAGACTCTAGTTCCATCCAGGTTGCTGCGAAATTCATGATTTTGTTCTTTTTTTATGGCTGCGTAGTATTCCATTGTGTATATGTACGACATTTTTAAAATCCAGTCCTCTTTTGATGGGCACATGGGTGTTTCCAGATTCCTGTTGTGAACAACGCTGCAATAAACATACGTGTGCAGGTATCTTTTTTATAGAGTGATTTGAGTTCTTCAGGGTATATTCCTAGTAGGGGGATTGCAGGGTCATATGGGAGGTTGATATTTAGAGCTTTTAGGAATCACCACACTGCTTTCCACAGAGGTTGCACTAGTTTACACTCCCACCAACAGTGTAGAAGTGTTCCCTTTTCGCCACACCCTCACCAGCAGCTGCTATTTTTTGAGTTGTTGATAATTGCCATATTGACTGGAGTTAGGTGGTATCTCAGTGTGGTTTTGATTTGCATCTCCCTGATGATTAGTGAGGCTGAACATTTCTTCATGTGTTTGTTGGCTGCTCGGATGTCCTCTTTTGTGAAGTGTCTGTTCATATCTTTTGCCCATTTTATAATGGGGTTGTTTGTTTTTTTCTTTTCAGCACGTTTAAGTTCCTTGTAGATCCAGGATGTTAAGCCTTTGTCAGACCTGGTGTTGGCAAATCCTTTTTCCCAGTCTGTAGGCTGTCTTCCTGCTCTCTTGATGGTTTCTTTGGCCTTGCAGAAGCTTGTCAGTTTAATAAGGTCCCACTTGTCTATCTTCTCTCTTATGACCTGTGGGTTTCGGGTTTTGTTCAGGAATTGGATGCCAGTTCTGATTTCCATGAGGGTATTTCCTTCATTTCTAAGGTTCCTATGGTTTGAGGTTTTACATTTAGGTCTCTGATCCATTTGGAGTTAACCTTTGTGCATGGGGATAGATAGGGGTCCTGTTTCAATCTTCTGCATGTGGTCAGCCAGTTTTCCCAGCACCATTTACTGAACAGGTTCTGTCCCCAGTGGTAGGTGGTGGAGGCCTTGTAAAAGATGAGTTGGTTGAGAAATTGAGGTTTTGCTTCTGGAATCTCAACTCTATTCCATTGATCTATGTGCCTGTTCCTATAACAATTCCAAGCTGTTTTGATGATTGTAGCTTTATAGTAAAGTTTTAAGTCTGGTAATGTGATACCACCTGCTTTATTTTTTTTTGCTGAGGATTGTTCTGGCTATTCTTGGATGTTTGTGTTTCCATATGAATTCCTGTGTTGTCTTTTCTAGGTCTGAGAAGAATGTTGCTGGTAATTTGATGGGTATTGCATTGAATTTGTAGATTGCCTTAGGTAAGACGGACATCTTCACAATGTTGATTCTTCCAATCCATGAGCATGGGATATTTTTCCACTTGTTTGTATCATCTTTGATTTCTTTGAGCAGTGTTTTGTAATTTTCATTGTAAAGGTCTTTCACGTCTCTAGTTAGGAAGATACCAAGGTATTTTATTTTTTTTGTGGCTATTGTGAATGGAATTGTGTTTTTTATTTGGGTTTCTGTTTGTTTATTATTTATTATTATTTGTTTATTATTGTACAGAAATGCGATTATCTTTTGTACATTTATTTTGTATCCTGAGACTTTGCCAAAGGCCTTTATCAGTGTAAGGAGACTTTTGACAGATTTTCTTGGGTTTTCAAGGTACACAAATCATATCCTCTGCAAAGAGAGATAACTTGACTTCCTCTTTTCCTATTTGGATACCCCTGATTGCCTCCTCTTCTCTGATTGCTCTAGCCAGGACTTCCAATACTATGTTAAACAGGAGGGGTGAGAGTGGGCATCCTTATCTAGTTCCAGTTTTCAGGGGAATTGGTTCCAATTTTTGTCCATTTAGGAGTATGCTGGCTGTGGGTTTCTCGTAGATGGCTTTTACTGTTTTGAGGTATGTTCTCCGTATGCCTAGATGTTCAAGGGTTTTTATCAAGAAGGGGTGCTGGATTTTATCAAAAGCTATTTCTGCATCTAATAATATAACATGTGGTTTTTGTTTTGACATCTGTTGATGTATTTAATTACATTTATGGTTTTACGAATGTTGAACCAGCCTTGCATCCCAGGAATGAAGCCTACTTGGTCATGATGGATGATTTTTGAGATGTATTGCTGAATTTGGTTTGCTAGGATCTTATTGAGAATTTTAGCATCTATGTTCATCAAAGATATTGGCCTGTAGTTCTCTTTCTTTGTTGGATCTTTACCTGGCTTGGGTATCAATGTGATGTTGGCTTCGTAAAATGATTTGGGGAGAGTTCCATCTTTTTCAATCGCCTGGAATACCTTCAGTAGGATTGATATAGGCTCCTCCTTAAATGTCTTGTAGAATTCTACTGGAAAGCCATCTGGACCAGGGCTTTTTTTTGTAGGAAGTTTTCTTATTACGTAGTCGATTTCCTTGATTGTTATTGGTCTAGTTAGGGTCTCAATTTCTTCTTGTTCCAATCTAGGTAGGTTGTGTGATGTCAGAAAGTCCTCCATTTCCTTAAGGTTTTCAAGTTTGTTTCCATACAAGTGTACGTAGTAGTCTCTAATGATCTTTTGTATTTCTTCAGGGTCAGATGTGACTTCATCTTTTGTGTTTTTGATTGTGCTTATTTGGGTTTTTTCTCTTTTTTTCGTGGTCAGTCTAGCTAGGGGACCATCAATCTTGTTTATCCTTTCGAAGAACCAGCTTTTTGTTTCAGTGATTTTTTTGTATTATCTTTTTGTCCTCTATGTCCGGGATTTGGGCTTTTATTTTGGTGATCTGGATTCTTCTGCTGAAATTAGGGTTTTTGTGGTCTTGCTTTTCCAACTTCTTTAGGTGGCTTGTTAGGTTGTGAATTTGTATTCTTTCCATTTTCTTCATGTGTGTTTGTAGGGATATAAATTCCCCTCTTACTACAGCTTTCAAGGCGTCCCAGAGATTTTGGTAAGATGTTTCTTCATTTTCATTTGTTTCCAGGTATCTTTTGATCTCTGTTTTGATTTCATCATTGACCCAGGAGTTGTTTAGCATCATGCTGTTTAGTGTCCATGTCTTTGTGGGTTTTGGGGGGACTTTGTTGGTGTCAATGTTTATTTTTATTCCACTGTGGGCTGAGAAGGTGCATGGTAGAATTTCAGTCCTTTTAAATTTGCTTATGCTTGATTTATGGCCAATTACGTGGTTGATCTTAGAATATGTTCCATGTGGTGATGAGTAGAATGTATATTCTGTGGTCTTTGGATGGAGTGTTCTGTAGGTATCAATTAAGTTCATTTGGTCCAAAGTCACATTGAGGTTCCGGATCTCCTTGCTGATTTTTTGTCCTGATGATCTGTCTAGGGTTGTGAGTGGGGTATTAAAGTCCCCAGTTATGATGGTGTTAGAGTCAATATCTTTCTTTAGTTTTCCTAGAAGTTGCTTTATGAAAGTTGGTGCACCTATGTTGGGTGCATATATGTTGGGTGCATATGTTCATATGTTGATGGATTGAGCCTTTTATCATTATGTAGTGGCCTTCTGTATCTTTTTTGATTTTTAATAGCTTGGAGGATATTTTGTCTGAAATAAGATCGCTACTCCTCCTTTCTTTTGTATTCTGTTCTGCCTGAAAGTTTGTTTCCCATCCTCTTACTTTGAATCTGTGGGTGTCCTTTCTAGTGAGGTGAGTCTCATGAAGGCAAAAGATTGTTACCTGATGATATTTTATTCATTTTGCCATTGTATGTCTTTTCAGTGGTGCATTTAGTCCATTCACATTTAGGCTAATAATTGAAATGCAAGAGCTGATCCTTGTCATAAGGTTCTTAGAGGGTTGTTCCTGTTTGTTTGTTGTCTTTCTTTGGGTTTTGGAATTGGTTCATGTGTGTTTTTAATCTTTTGCCTGTACTCTAGTGAAGAATGTTGTTGTCCTTTTTTCTTTTTCTTCTGTGCTCAGTAGTTTCTTAAGTGTTTCTTGTAGAGGTAGTCTGGTGGCAGTGTAGGTTCTTAGGGATTGGGTATCTGGAAAAGATTTCAATTCTCCCTCACCTATGAAGCTTAGTTTGGCTGGGCAGGTTATTCTTGGTTGAAATTGTTTATCTTTTAGAACTTTGAAGATAGGGCTCCAGGCTCTCCTAGCCTGAAGGGTTTCTGTGGATAAGTCTGCTGCTATTCTAATTGGTCTTCCCTGGTAGGTAGTCTGACCTTTTTCTCTTGCTGCCTTTAGGATTTTTTCTTTTATAGCTACTTTGTTTAGGTGAATTATTATGTTTCTGGGAGTTGGTCTTCTCATTTGTTGTCTTGCAGGGGTTCGCTGAATCTCTTGTGTTTGAATTTTTTCATCCTTGATGAGATGAGGGAAGTTTTCTTAAATGATTTCATGAAATTTTTGTTCCAATGTGGCTTCTGTTTCTCTCTCTGCCTCAGGAAGCCCAATTACTCTTAGGTTTGGTCTCTTGAAGTGATCATTCATCTCTTGCAGGTTTTGTTCTGTCTTTTTGAGCTTCCTTTCTATGCTTTTGACAGTTTTGGTTAGTTCTGTGTTGTGGTCTTCGAGCTCTGAGATTCTTTCTTCTGTTTGGCTAATTCTGCTTTCCATGCTTATTAGTCTGCTATTCATTTCCATCACAGTATTCTTTACTGCTGTCATTTCTGACATCAGCTCCTTCCTATTTTCCTCTTGTCTCTCCTCAATTTTTAAAATTCTCTCCATTAATGTCTTGATGTCTGGGTTTGTTGCATGTGACCAGTCATTCAGGGGGCTCTTCATTGTTTGTGTTCCAGAATCTGTTTTTGCAGTGTCTGATCTCCCAGGGGTCTGTGTGAGACCTATATTCTTCTTTTGGTTTTTCCTTATTTTTTGCGGTTTTTCCCCCTCCCTACTTTTTCCTTCCCTCCATGTCACCATCTTCTTTAATTCTGCTATTCAGGGTAAAGGGATTGGTTTTACTTCGGTTTGTTCAATCTCCTATTCTTTATGTATGCCCTCTTACTTTGTTTAATTCTGGAGTTGCAGTTGCACTGTAGGTTGGAGGTGGTTCTTTTTGCAGTTTTGAGATTTACTTAAGGGTGGAGCTGTGATTCAAAATCTATCTGCAGGTCCTGGTATTCGCTGACAGGTGTGTGGATAATCTGGAACCCACTTCCCACTGCCTGGAATCTGTCCATGCAGTGGGGCTGTAGGTTTACTCCCTGAAATAAAATGTGGTTATCAGAGGGAAGAGAATGGAGAAGACAGTGGGTTGAAGAGCGGGGTGGAGAGATAGAGGAGTAAGGGGGGAAACAAACGAGTGTGCCAACAGATGGAGAGAGAGACCTATACTGAAACAGATAAAAACAATAGACCACAGCTACAGATGAACCAACTCCCATACAAAAAAAAAAAAATATATATATATAGTGGTGCTAACATACAAGCTAACCAACCACCTTATTGGTGTGCTGTTCCTCTATACAAAGATATGGTTTACAGAGAGAAGTAAAGAGAAGAAAAGGAAGAGGAAAAAAAAGGAACAATACAGTAGGAATAGAATTAAGTCATTAAACTAACAGAATCAATGAAGCACACTCTGAGACATTTCGTTTAAGTCCAATATCCTTTTAGTTCTGATTTCTAGCTTTCTTTTCAAGCTGGTAAATTAGTTTGCAGTTAGAGTCAGTTGCCCCTGGTGCTGTGAAGGACAGTTCAGATCACCCTCCATTCACCACTCTGGCCTATGTCTTTTTCAAGCTTGTTTCTCCTGTTTTGGTGTTGTTACCTTGAATCGCCAGCACGTGATGCTATCTCAGCTGCTCGCCCCAGAGGGTGTGGGGCAGGACAGGAACAGGCAGACACTGGAGATGGATGCCTGCCTCAGGGCAGACGGCAGGAGACTCACGGCGGGCAGGACGTCTCGGTTGCATGAGAGGTGGCAGCAATCCCCGAATCTTCTCCGAAGGGCTTCAAGGACTGAAATCGTGGATTGCCTCTGGCCCGGGTGGTGCGATGTACTACTGGCGGCGGTGGCGGCGTCTGCGCTGCAATGGCTGTCCAGTCCGCTGTGATGCCCCAGTGGTGGCAACGGCCGAGCTCCGTATGAAGAACAGGCTGTGATGTTGGGGTCCGCAGCCCCTGGGGCGAGAGCCAGAGACCCACTGCAGTTCTCCTTTGCAGAGGGTTTCACAGACCAGGTTGCCCCGTTGCCATCTTGCTGGAAGTCTCCAGGTATTTTTTTCCAAAACTGTAGAGTTGTTTGGAGGTGGGGATGTATCAGAGCTATCCGAACATTTTCATGTAGGTGAGCATTTACTTGATTTCCCATTTTTGCTAATATAGTCTTGCAAACAGCCTTGCTCATATTTCCTGTGGTTAATGGTACTTTTATTTGCACAGGGAGATACCTAGGAGTGAATTGTCTCTGTTAAAATGCACGAGAATTCAAAATTTAAATAAAGATATTGCCAGATTATTCTTTCCAAAGATGTTAGTAATTCATTCACTTTGTCACCAGTCATGTGGGGAAGTACTTTCTTTTCTCCATGTCCCTGGAAACATAATATGCATTACCAAACTTTTTCATTTGTTCCTGCCTAATATCTTCTTAATTATTTTAATTTTAAGTTTCTGGTCTACTAGCATATTTTAGTACATTTTTAAATTCTCTGAATTCCTATGCTTCCTACCTGGCCCATATTTCTATTGGGTTGTTTTTTCCTATTATAAATTTGAAAGACAGATTGTTATGTTCTCACTTATAAGCAGACCCCAAACATTTACCATAATACTATAAGAAAGGGATTGGCACTGGGCTGGAAACTGACAGGGGAGGGAAGGTGGGGACACATAACATTAATAAGGGTAACTGATCTCAAATCAGGCAAAGTAGAAACCAAAGGTAGGCCCAAACTTTACCTGTATGGTGACCACTTGTATACCTAATCCTGAATTGTAACCCACATCTTTAAAACAAAATAAATTTTAAAATAAATAAATGTGGGAGGCAAGTTGTATATATAGATATAAGCACTCGGTCTCCTTTATTGTCTGTACTTTTTTTTTTTTTTTTGAGTTGGAGTCTCACTCTGTTACCCAGACTGGAGTGCAGTGGCCGCTCCCGACCACCGCAGCCTCGACCCGCTGAGCTTCAGCAATCCTTCTGCCTCAGCTTTCCAAGTAGCTGGAACTACGGGCGTGCGCTACCATGCCTGGCTAATTTTTTTGATGTATTGTAGAGATGAGGTCTCGCCAAGTTGCCCAGGCAGGTCTTGAACCTGCAGGCTCAGGCAATCCACTCACCTCAGCCTCCCAAAGTGTGGGATTACAGGCTGAGCCACCGAGCCTGGCTGTTTGTACTTTTTAACATTGACTGTTTAATAGATGTGTTGCTCCATTTTCCTTCATATTTAAAGAAGCATAGCAAAAATGTTTACCTTTTAAAAATACATCATTTCTTAGTGTCTAATCTTAGTTAAAAGAACTTCCTCATTGATCTTCCCATACGACCCAGCAATCGCCCTACTGGGAACTCAAATCATTCTACAAAAGAGATACCTGTGCATGCATGTTTGTTGCAGCTCTATTCACAATAGCAAAAACATGGAACAAACCATACTGCCCGTCGAAGCTGGACTGGATAATAAAAAAATGTGGTATATATACACAGTGGAATATTATGCAGTCATAAAGAAGAACAAACATATGGACTTCGCAGCAACTCGGATGAATTTAGAGTCGACCATAATCAGTAATCTATCATGGAAACAAAGAACAGAGTACCATATGTTGTCACTCATAAATGGACCTTGAACAATTATCATAATACTATAAGAAAGCGATTGGTTGTAGTGGGAAATTGCCAGGGTGGGGGTGTTAGGATTGGCAGTTGAGGGAAGCTGCCAGGGGAGGGATGGACACACCTCATCAACAAGGGTACCTGCATAATGAACATTTGTATACCTAACCCTAAATTGTACCCCACATCTTTAAAAGTAAAAAAAAGAAAAAAGAAAAAAAAGGAAGACTTCCTTCACCTGGATAGCATAACACATATCCTAGCTTTTTTCTAGAATTGTAATTGGGTTTTTTTGCTCTTAAGTTTTTAATAAAACTAGCATTTTAAAACATTCTTTTATTTGTAGTTAAAATAGTACTTCTGTTTCGTTAAACTCTCAAATGTGTTGGCATCTAATTTTGATACTCTATTCTGTACTAATGATATTTTTCTGTCCTTAAGTGGGCAACGTGTTGCCTTAATTACAGCTGGCTTAATAGAATGGTCTGATATTGGATAGAGCAAGTTCCCTTTGCCATTCTTCTATTTCCAAAACTTGACTATGCTCTGGAGTTTATTTCTTCCATGAAAAATTTTAGGTCATCTTCTCCAGTTCCTAAAATCTCCCTCAATTATGTGTTGACTATGGTTCTCCCTTATCTGAGGGGGGTCATGTTCCACAACCACCAGTAGATGCCTGAAAACACAGATAGTACCAAACTCTACATATACTGTTTTGTTTGGTATACGTACATAGCTATGATAAAGCTTAGTTTATACATAAGACATAGTAAGAAATTAACAACAGTAATTGAAAATAAAATAATTATAAGAATATGCTATAATAAAAGTTATATAAATGTGGTCTCTTTCACTGTCTCTCAAAACATCTTATTTTGCAATACTTATCCTTCTCTTCTTCTGGTCTGTTATCTGATCACCCAGTGACTAACATGAGTATATACAGCATAATATGCTAGCAAAGGGATAGTGCATGTCCTAGGTGGGAGGAAATTGAAAAGCACAAAATTTTGTTACTCAGAACGGTGTGTACTTTAAACTTTTTTTTTTTTTTTTTTTTTTTAGTCAAGTTCTCACTCTGTTGCCGAGGCTGGAGTGCTAGAGTGAGTGGCATGATCACAGCTTACTGCATCATCAAACTCCTGTGCTTAGGTGATCCTCCTGCCTCAGCCTCCCGAGTAGCTGGGACTACAGTCACACACCACCCTGCCCAGCTAATTTTTTTCATTTTTTTGGTAGAGACTAGGTCTCTTTATGTTGCCCAGGTTGGTCTTGAATTCCTGGGCTCAAGCAATCTTCTCACCTTGGCCTCCCAAAGTGCTGGGATTACAGATGTGAGCCACTGCACCCAACTGGTTTAAATTTATAAATTGTTTATTTCTAAAATTTTTCATTTAATATTTTTGAATTGCAGTTGACCACGGGTAACTGAAATCATGGAAAACAAAACCTTGGATAAGGGGAGGACTACTGCATATATGTAAGTATGCATATGTCTGTGTGTGTGTGAATGCATATGTAATTATATACATCATTTATGACATAGTATGAATAAATTTATTACACATATAAAATCTATAATCTATAATTTTTGTCTTTGATAGCAATCTTCATTACCTTTAAGTGATGTCCTTTAATTTTCATTTCTCTTTAAATTTTTAATATGAATGGGATCTACATTTTAGAAAATTTGAGAAAATCTATTTTCAGCATCCTTGATATGATCATTTGCTTTTTTTTCCTTTAACAATCAGTGCAATTGATTCTGTTGATATATTACCTGATATTATGACCTACCTTTGTATTCTTGGAATAAATCTTTCTTGAACGTAGTGGCGTCTTCATTTGCTATAAAGCTGGATTCTCTTTGATAAAATTTTACTTAAAAATTGTGTATTTACGTTCAGAAGAGAGCCCCCCCCCGCTATCTTTATCAGGTTTGGAGGTGAAAGTTTTACAGTTTTCATAAAATGGATTGGAAGAAATCTCTATTTTTCTCTGGCCTGGATTAGTTGAACTAACATTATTTTATTTTGAAAACCTACCATGTAGTAAAGTTTATTTTTGGTGTACAGTCCTATAAATTTTAACACATGTTATTTATGTGACCACAACTACAAATAAGATATAGAACAGCTTCATCACCTACAAAATTCCTGCATATCCTCTCCTTAACCACTAGCAACTGGCAAACACTGATTTGTTCTCTACCACTAAAGATGGAGTCTTGTCAACAATGTCATATAAATGGAAACAGAATATACAACATTTTGAGGCTTGCATCTCTGCGACTGGCTCCTTTTACTCCGCATAATGCTTTGAAATTCATCCATGTTGTTGCATGAGTCAATAGTTTGCTTGTTTATTCATTCAGCTGTTGAAAGCCTTTTGGGTTGTTTCCAATTGTTGACGACTGTGAATAGAGCTGCTATAAACACTCATCTACAGGTTTTTGTGTGAACTTAAATTTTAATTTATCTTGGGTAAATACCGACGTGGGACAACAGGGTTGTAGGTAAGTGTATGTTTAACTTTATGAAACACTGACAAATTGTTTTCCAGAGGGGCTGTGTCATTTTGTATTTCCATCAGCAATGTGTGAGAGTTCCAGTTGTTCTGCATTCTTGCCAGGACTTTGTAGTCTCAGTATTTTTAATTTTAGTCATTCCAATTGATGTGCAGTGGTAATGAATCATGGTTTAATTTGTATTTTCCTAATGACTAATGATGTTGAACATCTTTTCATGGCTTATTTTGCCATCCATACATCCTCTCTGATGAAGTGATTATTCTAGTCTTTCACCCATATTCAAATTAGGTTATTTTCTTAGTGTTGAGTTTTAAGAGTTCTTCATATATTCTGAATAAAGTCCTTTTTGGACATATGATTTGAAAACATTTCTCCTCAGTCTGTGACTTGCCTTTTCATTCTCCTAACTGTCTTTTATAGAACAAAAATTTTACATCAATTTTTGGTCTGTTTTATCAATTTTTAAGTTTTATTTTATGGGTTGTGCTTTTGCTATCATAGCCATGAAATATTTTCCTAACCTCAAGTCATGGAGATTTTCCGTTATTTTTTTTTCTAAAAAGTTTATTTTTCTAAAAAGTTTATAATTTTATGTTTTGCATCTAGGTACATAATCTAATAGAGCTGTAATTCATTTGTGTGTCTTTTATATAAAGTATAATTAAATTTTGTAGTAGGCTGAGATTTACATTTTTGCCTGTAAATGTCCAACTGTTCCAACACATTGGTGAAAAGACTATTCTTTCTCTATTACACTGACTTTGAAACTTTGTAAAAAAATCAATTGGCTATGCTTGTGTGGGTTTACTTGAACAATTTCTGTTCTAGCCCATAGATCTAAGCATTTATCCCTTTGTGTGTCTTGATGAACGTAGTTTTAGAGTATGTCTTAAAAATGCAGAGTGTGATCTTTTTTCAATTTCTTTTAAAAAAAATATTTGAATCTTCTAGTTCCTTTGGCTTTCTATATAAAGTTTAGAACCAATTTATCTATGTCTAAAACAAAATAAAGCAAACAAATAAACAAAAATGCCTACCTGAAATTTTGTTTGGAATTGTGTTAAATACGTGGATAAATTTGGGGGAAACTGATGTCTTCACAATGTTGAATCTTCCAATCCATGAACATAGTGTCTTTCTACTGATTCAGGTCTTTGATTTCTTTCATCAAGGTTTTTCAGTTTTCATCATATAAACCAGGTATATATTTGTTAGATTTATACCTATGTACTTCATCTTTTGTAGCAATTTTAAGTGTTATGTATTTTTTAAAATTTCAGTTTCCAATTGACTATTGCTACTATATAGAAAATCGATAGAATTTTGTGTGTGTTTGTTGAACTTGTGTCTTGCAAACTTGCTAAATTCAATTGTTCTTGGAGTTTTGGTTATGGATCCTTTAGGAATTTTTTTTTTTATGGAGACAATTATCATGACTAGGAATAAAGACAGTTTTGTTATTTTTTTCCCAGCTTGTATGCCTTTTGTTTCTTTAAAGTGTTGTATTGCACTTGCTAGGACTTCTAGTATGACACTGAACAAAAGTGGTGAGAATGGATTTACTTATTTTGTTCTCAAGCTCATGATAAAGCATTTAGCCTTTCACGATCAAGCATGTTACTTGTGAGATTTTTTGTTAATTTCATTATCACTTTGAGAGATTTTCCTTCTTTTTCTAGTTTGCTGAGAGGATATTTTAAAAACTGAATGGATACTGGATTTTATCAAATGCTATTTTTTAAAAACAGTTGATAATCAACTTATTAAACTAACTGACTTAAGTATCTGCAATGGTGAGTTCACACTTGACTCCTGGCTCAATATTGGCAGAAGTAAGCTGGTTAACAAAGGACCGTGCAAGTCAATGAGTTGCTTTTGGATTTTCATCTGGAGATGATCCCATGTCTTCAAACCTTCATCACAAAGTGTTTTTCTTATAGTGAATCTCAAAGTCTTTGTAGGTGTTTGAACTGGTCCTTTCACTTTGAGATGTTTTTTTCTTCGATTCTGATCAAGTCAGCATGCGTCTTCTCTAGGGATTTTACATTGTGGCTAATTAGAGTAATTCTAATTCCATGAATCACCATATTGTTTCCATGGATGTTTTTCTGGTATCTGTAAAAGCCATGGCTGCATCTCAACTTCCTGATTGACTTCTCCTTGGCAAGAAGTGAGCCAGGAGCAAGAGTGAGTGGACCAGAGTCTGTTTTAGGCTATAAATACAGTGGACTACATTGATTTTTCAAATAAAATGGTTTTCCTCTTCTATACTCTCATAACTTCTCTGGCCACCAAAATGTGTGGGTATTTCTTTCACACCAAGCGATTCTCTAATTCTCTGTAGACACCAAGTGTGAATCCTACAATCCAATTCAATTCTGACATTCCCTGGATTCTACAGGTTAAGGTTAAGGACTCAGTTTCGGAAGACTCTTCCCTACTTCACATGCTAATCGTAAGTGGGAGGTCTCCCCAGGTTATTCACAACTTCTGTCCAACTTGCCTACAAATCAGAAGTTCTCATTTGATCATTTGCTAGATCATTGACTAGAGTGGCTCATAGAACTCAGGACATCAGTTTACTTACTGGATTGCTGGTTTATTACAGAGGATATAACCTAGGAGCAGACAGATGAAAGATATGCCTGGGGCAAGGTATGAAGTAAGAGGAGAGGAGCATCCATGCCCTCTCCAGGTGTGCTACCCTCTCTGCACCTCCAAGTGTTCAGCAACCCAGACACTCTAATCCCATCCTTTAGGACTTTTGTGGAGGCTTCATTACATAAATATACATAGGCTTCATTAAGTAGTTCCACTTTCTTTCTGGGAAATCAGGGGATGGAGCTGAAAGTTTCAACCCTCTAGTCACATAATTGGTTCACTTAGACCAGTCCCCACCCTGAGGCTTTATCCTAGTGGTCCCTGCCACCAATCATCATTAGCATACAAAAGACCCACCACATCCAGAGACACCAAGGATTTTAGTTCCTGTGTCAAGAAACAGCAACAGAGATCAAATATACATTTCTTATTTTGTCACAATCTTACTTGGTCATGTCGTAACTTTTAAAATGTATATTGTTACATATAATTTGCTCATATTTTGCTGAGCATTTTTATGTTTCTGAGAGATGTTGATCTGTATTTTTATTTTTTACATACTTTTATTTTTATTTTGTACATACTTAGCTGGGTTTGCTATCACAGTGTTGCTGACCTTATAACGTGGATGGGAAATGTTGCTAAAAGAGCTTTTGTAGAATTGATGTTATTTCTTATTTAATGTTTGATAGACTTCACCAATTAAAGCATCTAAGACTGGAGAAGTCTTTTTCAGAAAGTCTGATTCAATTTACTTAATAGTTATAGAGCTGTTATAAGTTTAACTGTATCCTCTCCAAAATTCTTATGTTAAAGGTCTAACCCCCAGCACCTCTGAATGGAATCTTGTTTAGAAATAGGGTCATAGCCGGGCTCGGTGGCTCAGCCTGTAATCCCGCGCCTTTGGGAGGCTGAGGTGAGTGGATTGCCTGAGCCCGCGGGTTCGAGACCCGCCTGGGCAGTGAGACCTCATCTCTACAATAAATAAAAAAAAAAAATCAACTGGGCGTGGTAGCGCATGCCTGTAATTCCGGCTACTTGGAAGGCTGAGGCGGAAGGATCGCCAGAGCCCAGCAGGTTGAGGCTGCGGTGGCCGGGAGCGGCCACTGCACTCCAGTCTGGGCGACAGAGTGAGACTCCGACTCAAAAAAAAAAAAAAAGAAATAGGGTCATTGCGAATGTTATTAGTTAAGATAAAGTCATACTACTGGAGTAGGGTGTGCCACTAATGCAATATGACTGATGCCCTTATAGAAAGTAGAGATTTGGACAGAGACATGTACATAGTGAGGACGCCACGTGAAGATGAAAGCAGAGATTGAGGTGATGCTTCTCTAAGTCAAAGATAGCCAGCAAATTACCAGAAGCTAGGAGAGAGGTGATCCACGCTTTCAGAAGGAGCCAACCCTGCGGCCCTGCAGTCTCTGCTAGTTTTGAATATCTAACCTCTAGAGCTGTGAGACAATATATTTCTGTTGTTTAAGCTACTCAGTTTGTAGTACTTTGCTATAGCAGTCCTAACCAACTAATACAATAACTTTTCTGACTATATATTCTTGTGCAAATTTTGGTAGTGTGTGGATTTTTAGGAAGTGGTTTATCATTTTATTATTTAGTTATAAAATTTATGTGCATGTTTTAGTATTCATTTATTATCCTATTCTTGTTGGTAGGGTCTGATGTCCTCTCTATTATTCTTAACATTGGTAATTTGTGTCTTTTTTTAAATTTTCCTTTTCCTGTTGGCAAGAAGGTTACCAATTTTAATGGTTTTCAAAGTGTAACTGAGAATTTCCATGTAATGCTTTTGAGAAACAATTTTAAGCATTTTCTTTTTTAGTCTACACTTAACAATTTTTTTTCTTTGACTCTCAGCTTGTCCTTATGCAATGATCCTGAGATCAAGCACACATCTATTAATCTAATTGTGTACCTGATGCTTGAGAGATTCCAGGAGCTGATCTTGTGATAGAACAATCTAGAGACCCCACAGAAGTCTCCATTGCTTACAAGTAGGACTATATCAGCCAGCGCTCCAGGTGGATAATGATTTGAGATAACCATCAAAGCAAGTCTCCAGGTGGACAACAATTTGAGATAACCATGGAAGCAAGATCTACTGCCTGTACTGCTCCCAGATACTCCTCATTCCTTTCTTTCCCCTTAAAATTCCCTGTCCTTAGCCTGCAATTTTGAAATGGTTTCTTTGAGGCATGAGCCAGGCCTTTCCCCCAGCTGCCTGCTTTTGGAACAAAGTCCCCTTCCTTGTACTGTATCTCATGCTTGTTTATTTCGGCCTGAAAGCCACCAGTCATGGAACTTGTGATCTGCACCAGAAGAACTAACTTTGGTTTCATTAAATTTCTTTATTGTTTTTCGGTTTTCAATTTGAAAAAATCACAAAGATTTCTGCTCTTATCTTTATTATTTCCTTCCTTTGCCTGTTCAGGGTTTACTTTACTCTTTTAGTTTTCTTAGTTTTTAAATGGTAAAATGGTAATTATTGATTTGAAATTATTGCTTTCCAATATAAAAATGTATTGCTCTAAATTTTTTTACTAAGCACTGCTTTAGTAGTGTCCCATAAATGTTGATATGTTGCATTTTCATTTATCTTCCATTCACAATGTGTCAAAATTTATTTTGAAACGTCCTCATAGACTTTTTAGATGTGCATTTTGAAATTTCCAAGTGTTTGAAGATTTTTCTATGTTTGTTATTGATTTTTAGTTTAACTTATTATGCTTGAGAACTTTTTTAAAAGTAAAATTTGTTGTAAAGATGAACATTGTATTTTAAAAGCTAAATAAGTTGAGCTGTAAACCCACACGTTCATGGCGTCTTTTTCAGTGATGAGTTATTAATCACCTTTTAAATGTATTGTATGGTAATCTATTTTATTAAAGTTTTTTTCACATCTTCTTGGGTCAATTTCGGCAGTTTATTTATTTTTTTATTTTGCTTTTAAAAAATTTTTTTTTAATCAATATTTTTTATTATGGTTTTGTGGGGTACACTTAAGGGTTAGGTGTACAATTACATTTCATTCAGGCACCCTGTTGATAAGAGGTGTTTCCCTATCCCCAGACAGATATATGACATTGTTAATCCCCTCTCCCCCTATAGTTTCCCAGTACCGTCAGTCATTTTCTTATAGTATTACATTGGATGTTCAAGGTCCATTATATGAGTGAGAACATGTGATACTCAGATCTTTGTTTCTGTGAGAGGTCACTCAGTATTATAGACTCTAGTTCCATCCAGGTTGCTGCGAAATTCATGATTTTGTTCTTTTTTATGGCTGCGTAGTATTCCACCATGTATATGTACCACATTTTTTTAATCCAGTCCTCTTTTGATGGGCAGCATGGTTGCTTCCAGGTTTTTGCTGTTGTGAACAATGCTGTGATAAACATACGTGTGCAGGTATCTTTTTTATAGAATGATTTGAGTTCTTCAGGGTATATTCCCAGTAGGGGGATTGTGGGGTCGTATGGAAGGTCGATTTTTAGAGCTTTTAGGAATCGCGACATTGCTTTCCACAGAGGTTGCACTAGTTTACACTCCCACAACAGTGTAGAAGTGTTCCCTTTTCACCACACCCACTCCAGCAGCTGTTATTTTTTGAGTTGTTGATAATGGCCATTCTGACTGGAGTTAGGTGGTATCTCAGTGTGGTTTTGATTTGCATCTCCCTGATGATTAGTGAGGTTGAGCATTTCTTCATGTGTTTGTTGGCTGCTCAGATGTCTTCTTTTGTGAAGTGTCTGTTCATATCTTTTGCCCATTTTATAATGGGGTTGTTTGTTTTTTTCTTTTCAGCATGTTTGAGTTCTTTGTAGATCCAGGATGTTAAGCCTTTGTCAGACCTGGTGTTGGCAAATCCTTTTTCCCAGTCTGTAGGCTGTCTTCCTGCTCTCTTGATGGTTTCTTTGGCCTTGCAGAAGCTTGTCAGTTTAATAAGGTCCCACCTGTCTATCTTCTCTCTTATGACCTGTGGGTTTCAGGTTTTGTTCAGGAATTGGATGCCAGTTCTGATTTCCATGAGGGTGTTTACTTCCTTTTCTAAGGTCCTTATGGTTTGAGGTTTTACATTTAGGTCTCTGATCCATTTGGAGTTAACCTTTGTGCATGGGGATAGATAGGGGTCCTATTTCAATCTTCTGCATGTGGTCAGCCAGTTTTCCCAGCACCATTTACTGAATAGGTTCTCCTCTCCCCAGTGGTAGGTGGTGGGGGCTTTATCGAAGATGAGGTGGTTGAGAAATTGAGGTTTTGCTTCTGGAATCTCAATTCTATTCCATTGATCTATATGCCTGTTCCTGTACCAATACCAAGCTATTTTGATGATTGTAGCTTTATAGTAAAGTTTTAAGTCTGGTAATGTGATACTACCTGCTTTGTTTTTTTTGCTGAGAATTGTTCTGGCTATTCTTGGATGTTTGTGTTTCCATATGAATTCCTGTGTTGTCTTTTCTAGGTCCGAGAAGAATGTTGCTGGTAATTTGATGGGTATTGCATTGAATTTGTAGATTGCCTTAGGTAAGATGGACATCTTCACAATGTTGATTCTTCCGAAGATATTTTTCCACTTGTTTGTGTCATCTTTGATATCTTTGAGCAGTGTTTTGTAGTTTTAATTGTAAAGGTCTTTCATGTCTCTGGTTAGGAAGATGCCAAGGTATTTCATTTTTTTTGTGGCTATTGTGAATGGAAATGTGTTTTTTATTTGGGTTTCTGTTTGTTTATTATTGGTGTACAGAAATGGGATTGTCTTTTGTACATTTATTTTGTATCCTGAGACTTTGCCAAAGGCCTTTGTCAATGTAAGGAGGCTTTTGACAGATTCTCTGGGTTTTCAAGGTACACAATCATATCATCTGCAAAGTGAGATAACTTGACTTCCTCTTTTCCTATTTGGATGCCCCTGATTGCCTCCTCTTCTCTGATTGCTCTAGCCAGGACTTCCAATACTATGTTGAACAGGAGGGGTGAGAGTGGGCATCCTTGTCTAGTTCCAGTTTTCAGGGGAATTGGTTCCAATTTTTGTCCATTTAGGAGTATGCTGGCTGTGGGTTTCTTGTAGATGGCTTTTACTATTTTGAGGTATGTTCCCCGTATGCCTAGATGTTCGTGGGTTTTTATCAAGAAGGGGTGCTGGATTTTATCAAAAGCTTTTTCTGCATCTGATGATATAATCATGTGATTTTTGTTTTGACATCTGTTGATGTATTTGATTACATTTATGGTTTTACGAATGTTGAACCAGCCTTGCATCCCAGGAATGAAGCCTACTTGGTCATGATGGATGATTTTTGAGATGTATTGCTGAATTCGGTTTGTTAGGATCTTGTTGAGAATTTTAGCATCTATGTTCATCAAAGATATTGGCCTGTAGTTCTCTTTCTTTGTTGGATCTTTACCTGGCTTGAGTATCAATGTGACGTTGGCTTCGTAAAATGATTTGGGGAGAGTTCCATCTTTTTCAATCACCTGGAATACCTTCAGTAGGATTGGTATCAGCTCCTCCTTAAATGTCTTGTAGAATTCTACTGGAAAGCCATCTGGACCAGGGCTTTTTTTTGGTAGGAAGTTTTCTTATTACGTAGTCGATTTCCTTGATTGTTATTGGTCTAGTTAGGGTCTCAATTTCTTCTTGTTCCAATCTAGGTAGGTTGTGTGATGTCAGAAAGTCCTCCATTTCCTTAAGGTTTTCAAGTTTGTTTCCATACAAGTGTACGTAGTAGTCTCTAATGATCTTTTGTATTTCTTCAGGGTCAGATGTGACTTCATCTTTTGTGTTTCTGATTGTGCTTATTTGGTTTTTTTCTTGTTTTTTCTTGGTCAGTCTAGCTAGGGGACCGTTGATCTTGTTTATACTTTCAAAGAACCAACTTTTTGTTTCACTGATTTTTTTTGTAGTATCTTTTTGTCTTCTATGTCCGGGATTTGGGCTTTTATTTTGGTGATCTGGATTCTTCTGCTGAAATTAGGGTTTTTGTGGTCTTGCTTTTCCAACTTCTTTAGGTGGCTTGTTAGGTTGTGAATTTCTGTTCCTTCCATTTTCTTCATGTGTGTTTGTAGAGATATAAATTCCCCTCTTACTACAGTTTTCAGGGCATCCCAGAGGTTTTGGTAAGATGTTTCTTCATTTTCATTTGTTTCCAGGTATCTTTTGATCTCTGTTTTGATTTCATCATTGACCCAGGAGTTGTTTAGCATCATGCTGTTTAGTGTCCATGTCTTTGTGGGTTTTCGGGGGACTTTGTTGGTGTCAATATTTATTTTTATTCCACTGTGGTCCGAGAAGGTGCATGGTAGAATTTCAGTCCTTTTAAATTTGCTTAAGCTTGATTTATGGCCGAGTATGTGGTCGATCTTAGAATATGTTCCATGTGGTGATGAGTAGAATGTGTATTTTGTGGTCTTTGGATGGAGTTTTCTGTAGGTATCATTTAAGTCCATTTGGTCCAAAGTCACATGAGGTTCTGGATCTCCTTGCTGATATTTTGTCCTGATGATCTGTCTGGGGTTGTGAGTGGGGATTAAAGTCCCAAGTTATGATGGTGTTAGAGTAAATATCTTTCTTTAGTTTTCCTAGAAGTTGCTTTATGAAAGTTGGTGCACCTATGTTGGGTGCATGTACGTTTAGGATAGATATTTCTTGTTGTTGGATTGAGCCTTTTATCATTATGTAGTGGCCTTCTGTATCTTTTTTGATTTTTAATAGCTTGAAGGGTATTTTGTCTGAAATTAAGATTGCTACTCCTCCTTTCTTTTGTATTCCGTTTGCCTGAAAGTTTGTTTCCCATCCTCTTACTTTGAGTCTGTGGGTATCCTTTTTAGTGAGGTGAGCCTCTTGAAGGCAATAGATTGTTGCCTGATGATATTTTATCCATTGTGCCATTGTATGTCTTTTCAGTGGTGCATTTAGTCCATTCACATTTAGGCTAATAATTGAAATGCAAGAGTTGATCCCTGCCATAAGGTTCTTACAGAGTTGTTCCTGTTTGTTTGTTGTCTTTCTTTGGGTTTTGGAGTTGGTTCATGCGTGTTTTTAATCTTTTGCCTGTAATCTTGTGAAAAATGTTGTTGTTCTTTTTCTTTTTCTTCTGTGTTCAGTACTTTCTTAAGTGTTTCTTGTAGAGGTGGTCTGGTGGCAGCGTAGGTTCTTATGGATTGGATATCTGGAAAAGATTTCAGTTCTCCCTCACTAATGACTTAGTTTGGCTGGGTAGATTATTCTTGGTTGAAAGAGGTTCTCCTTTAGAAATTTGAAGATAGGGCTCCAGGCTTTCCTAGCCTGAAGGGTTTCTGTGGATAAATCTGCTGCTATTCTAATTGGTTTTCCCTGGTACGTAGTCTGGCCTTTTTCTCTTGCTGCCTGAAGGATTTTTTCTTTTATAGCTACTTTGTTTAAGTGAATTATTATGTGTCTGGGAGTTGGTCTTCTCATTTGTCATCTTGCAGGGGTTCTCTGAATCTCTTGTGTTTGAATTTTTTCATCCTTGATGAGATGAGGGAAGTTTTCTTGAATGATTTCATGAAATTTTTGTTCCAATGTGGCTTCTGTTTCTCTCTCTGCCTCAGGAAGCCCAATTACTCTTAGGTTTGGTCTCTTGAAGTGATCATTCATCTCTTGCAGGTTTTGTTCTGTCTTTTTGAGCTTCTTTTCTATGCTTTTGACAGTTTGGGTTAGTTCTGTGTTTTGGTCTTCGAGTTCTGAGATTCTATCTTCTGCTTGGCTGATTCTGCTTTCCATGCTTGTTAGTCTGTTGTTCATTTCCATCACAGTATTCTTTACTGCTGTTATTTCTGACAACAGCTCCTTCCTATTTTCCTCTTGTCTCTCCTCAATTTTTAAAATTCTCTCCATTAATGTCTTGATGTCTGGGTTTGTTGCATGTAACCAATCATTCTTGGGGCTCTTTATTGTTTGTGTTCCAGAATCTGTTTTCTCAGTGTCTGATCTCCCAGGAGTCTGTGTGAGGCCTATATTCTTCTTTTGGTTTTTCTTCATTTGTGCAGTTTTTCCCCCTCCCTACTTTTCCTTCCCTCCACATCACTGTCTTCTTTAATTCCGTTATTCAGTGGCAAAGGGATTGGTTTTACTTCTGTTTGATCAATCTCCTATTCTTTATTTATGCCCTCTTCCTTTGTTCAATTCTGGAGTTGCACTGTAGGTTGGGGGTGGTCCTTTTTGCAGTTTTGAGATTTACCTAATGGGCGAGCTGTGATTCAAAATCTATCTGCAGGTCCTGGTATTCGCTGACAGGTGTGTGGATAATCTGGAATCCACTTCCCACTGCCTTGGAATCTGTCCATGCAGTGGGGCTGTAGGTTTACTCCCTGAAATAAAATGTGGTTAGCAGAGGGAAGAGAATGGAGCAGACAGTGGGTTGAAGAGGGGAATGGAGAGATAGAGGAGTAAGGGGGGAAGCAAACGTGCGTGCCAACAATTAGAGAGAGGCCTATACTGAAACACATAAAAACAATACACTACAGCTACAGACGAACCAACTCTCGTACAAAAAATGAAAAATAAAAAATAAAACATAGAGTGATGCTAGCATGCAAGCTAACCAACCACCTTATTAGTGTGCTGTTCCTCTATACAAAGATATGGCTTACAGAGGGAAGAAAAGAGAAGAAAAGGAAGAGGAAAAAAAGGAACAATACAGTAGGAATAGAATTAAGTCATTAAACTAGCAGAATCAATGAAGCACACTCTGAGACATTTTGTTTAAGTCCAATGTCCTTTCAGCTCTGATTTCTAGCTTTCTTTTCAAGCTGGTAAATTAGTTTGCAGTTAGAGTCAGTTGCCCCTGGTCTGCTGTGAAGGACAGATCACTCTCCGTTCACCACTCCGGCCTATGTCTTTATCAAGCTTGTTTTTCCCGTTTTGATGTTGTTACCTTGAATCGCCAGCAGGTGGTGCTATTCTCAGCTGTTCGCCCCAGAGGGGGCAGGGTGGACAAGAACAGCAAAGGCTGAAGATGGCTGCCTGCCTCAGGGCAGACAGCCGGAGACCCACGGCAAGCAGGACTTCCCGGTTGCAGGAGAGGTGGCAGCGATCCCAGCAGATCTTCCCTGGAGGGGCCTGAAGGACTGAAGTGAATCGCCTCCAGCCTGGGTGGTGTGATGTGCTGCGGCTGTGGCGCGGCGGAGGCGGGGGGGCCCATGGCGGCAGTGGGGGGGCCTGCGGCGGCAGCGGGGGGGTGGCTGTGGCGGCGGCGGCAACACCGTTTGCGCTGCAGTGACTGTCCAGTGGGAACGGCTGAGCTCCGTATGAAAAGCAGGCTGTGATGTTGGGGTCCGTAGCCCCCTGGGTGCGAGTCAGAGGCCCACTGCAGCTCTCCTTTGCAGAAGGTTTCACAGACCCGGTTGCCCCGTCGCCATCTTGCTGCTTCTCCCCTGACAGTTTTTTTAAAAATAAAATTTTCATTCTTTTTAGATTTAATATTTTTCACCGTATTGTTTCCTGCAGTATTCTCTTATAATCTCTTCTCTGTGATTACATTTATTTTTTTTCTAACCTTATGTTTCTTCTCTCTTATTCTCCCTGATTTATATTCAGGAAAGATTCATGTATTTTATCAATTTCTTCTAAGAACCAGCTGTTGGAGTTACTTGTAAAGACTACAATTTTTAAAAAATTATTCTTAATTGTATTTGTATAATTTTCTGCTTTTTAAAGTTTGTTTTGTTTTAATGATTTAAGATGAGCACCAAGTTTCTTTGTTTTTGCTCTCATTCGGTAGTAATAAGGCTTTTGAGGCATCGTTTTCTTCTGCGTTGCACTTTTGTTTTCTCCTAAAAATGTTTGTGTGGGATGTTTTACCTTGTATTGTTTCCAACTAGTTTGTCATTTCTTTTTGGATTTTCTTTTTATTCCAAGACTTACTTAGAAGTGTGTTTTAAATTTTCAGCTATGGAAGTTTTTTGGATAACTTTAACATTGCTTGTTTCTCATTGTCTTAGTTTGTTTTGTGCTGCCATAACAGAATACCTGAGAACTAGATAATTGATAAAGAACAGAGATTAATTTCTTACAATTCTGCAGGCTGTGAAGTCCATGGCCAAGGGACCTGTATCTGGTGAAGGTCTTCCTGCTATTTCATTTCAGGTGGAAGTTACAAGGGAAGGGGGGAGAGAGAGAGAGAGAGAGAGAGAGAGAGAGAGAGAGAATCCACTCCTGTGATAACTAACCCATTCTCATGGTAATGTCATTAATACATCCTGAGGGTAGAGCCTTCATGACCTAATCACCTCTTAACATCCCACCACTCAACATTGTTTCATTGGGAATCAAGTTTACAACACATGAACTTTGAGGAACACATTCAAATCATAACAGTAATTATATTGGTGTACAATCAAAGAATATGGTCTGAACAAACTGACATTAAAAAGTCAGTTATTTTTTTCATGACAGGTATGTGATTAATTTAAAAAATATTTTACGGACACATGGAAAAGATGAATATTCAGTATAAAATTCAATATAAAATTTTCTCTCTATATGTATATTAAACATTATTACATACCCAATATATTCAGTTTATTGTTCATACGCCTCAATTTGTTTTTTCCTTTCTAATTTTTTCTAGTAAATATGCCCCACTCTTAAAATACATCAACAAATATAATTCTTTGTTATCCTTATTGTAAATATTATGAGTACATATATTATATCTTACTCTTAATTTTTCATTTGTATTTATTTACTATTTAGTCATCTCTTTACTTTCAACTTTTCTTTATCCCAATAGAATGTTTATTTTTGTAATTAGGAATATAGCAATTCAGCCCGTAATACTGATGAAGAGAATGCTGGGTTAGGGTTGTGGAGAAGGAAAGAGGTATTGTCCAGGAAAGTTCAGCTACTTGACATTGATACAATAGTTGGTGGCTGGTGTATATTACAATAGAAACATCCACTTGGACCTTCTGTCATTTTTAGTACAGCATACTCCTCTTAGATTTTAAGCACACATCTCAAGCTTATTTTTATTCTGTAACATCAGGCGATTTTTAAAAAAATCTGAAATCAAACATACAAGATTTAAGAGAAAATTGTTGTAAACTAAACCACCTGTCAAGTACAAACTCATTTTGACCTTTTTCTTGTTGATTTAGTTTGTTTTTCTTTAAAAAGTCCTCAGGTGTGTAATGTTTTTAAAACAGGATTGTTATGAGTACTTAAGGGGTTAGATGTCAAGTCAAGGGAATAAGAACATTTTAGTCAAAGGGATACTTTATAAACAATAAGATTAAGTCATCAGTGTTTATCTTTTGTTTCCTAAAAGTCTCTATTTAGTTTTGCTTCCAGAATGTCTTGTGTATACCTTTTATATTTTTGTTTGCTAGCATGAAGCCCTTTTAGTGATATAGGTAATTTCAGTGTGTTATGATAATGTGATTATTAGAGACTAGAAGTTGGCCCACATAGGCTTTAATATAATTAAAGACATAGAAATGTATAAGCGTAAAAAGTCATAGTAATTGATATAAAGCGTGGTAGATGTGAAATGGAATCCTCAAATTCTATACACAACACCAATGTGTTCTAATATGAAATCAGAGTTTACATGAAACTTCAACAACAGTTATGTAGTTCTGAAATAAAGAGAAAAATGTATGTAAATTAGGAAAGCTAGTTAATGGCTTTTCTAAAAAGATTAATAGTAAAAAAATGAACAAACTCTCAATCTAGTAAAAGTGTATCATGTATGTATCTGTGTATATGTGTAAGAAAAAGTGTGCAAGTAATAATGATTCCAAGGACACATCAGAATTTCCTTTTTTCTTAGAAAGTAATCAACCTTATTTTCTATAGAACTCATCTGAAACCAAATGGAGGACAGCCTCGACTCTTTTTTTTAATCTCTTGTGACCTTTTAATGACCTTTGGATGCCTACTATAGCTAAAGACTTTTCTGAAGGTTAAAGAGAGAAATTCCTTGGGGAAATTTTTCAGATGTGTTTTTGTAAGTGTTTAGCATAACCAAATTCTCAGGTCTTACATAATTTCATGACATGGGACACATACTCTAAATGCAGGTGTGTTCCTTTAACTACAAGTATTTATTTAACCAATTTCCTTTCAAGTCTTCTGGTGTCAGACATAGCATGACAGTAGTTAAAGATCTGTCACCGTTACAGTTAAAAACCTTATTGTTTAGGCTTTGCTTCCTTGACTGTTTCAAATTATATCTAGCTGAAACTTGCCAGAGAAGTTGTCAGCTTAGATATGACTTTGATTTTGAAAAACTGTTGAAAATAGGAAAGCCATTTATAGTGACAGAAAAAAGAGAATTTGGCTGGCATCAAATGTCTTTTCTTGCTGAAAGATACTTGTTCATGAAGTTTTCCAAACAATTGCAGTATGGATTAGTACATTTTGACACGTCAAAAATAAGCACGCTTTAAAACAGGATAGATAATTAACTGGAAAAATATATGTCTGCATGTATATTAGAAATGTTTCCTGGCTTTATTTTACCAAGGATGTCCAATATGTCACTATGATAGGACTGAAATGGCAAGATTCTATTTATACCGACTATGAATCAGGAACATCTCCAGAAACATCTACCACAAAAAGAACATTTGCATAAGAATATGCATTTTCATCTCTTTGGTGTATTCTGAGAAGTAGGTTAAAACTATATGGTTTTTTTCCTTGTATAATGCTTAGATTTGAAATAAAGTAAAATAATAAATAGGTTTATCAGTAATTAGACCACCCCCAAAAAGATTTTTTTTGCATTGTAAAATCTAGCACCCAGAATGCAGTTCAAAGAGATGGGGGGGGGGGTAAATGAAAGGGAAATTAAGTATGGAGGAAAGAATTTTTAAAAAGCTCCAACCTTTATCTAATAAGATTTCTAGAAGAAAATAGAGAGAAGAAGGATCTACTACTATCTGTAGAGGTTATGGCTGAGAATATTCTCAGAGTTGAAGAGACATGAGTCCTCAAACAAATAAGTAGGACTTGATAAACAAATTCATACCTGGAACATCTAAAAACTACCAAAAAAGGAATCCAGGTCGTTATTCTTTTCTAGGTTATTTTACTAACGACAGACTTCTCGCAGCAAAAAGTAGATGTCAAATATCAATTAATCTTTTCAGGTGTCACATGGGAAAACAAGCAGGGATTCTATTTTCAGATAAAACATTGGAAAGAGTGCAAATTCAGACAAATATGAATATATAAAGACTGAAGATTTATTATTCAGTTTATTATTTTTAGAGTTTATCATTCATTTATGATTCTAATAAATGACCTAGTGATGTTTTTACTTCAGGAGAAACAAAATTGAATCAGAACGAAAAAAGTGAGAGGCAAATAAAATTTTAAAAAGTGTTGGTAAATGCAAATTATTGATTGTATGTTCCTTAATACATCCTTCATTGACACGGTGAAGGGAGAGGCTAGTTGGAGTTAAAGCCATGCTCGGGTCCTCTTCCATTTGAGGTAATAAAGATTTTGATTCAAAATAGAATTTGCTAAAAACACATGTTAAAAATTAAAGGCAACCATAGAAAGAATAGCTATAGAATTAGAATGTAGAGGCAAACCGACTTCTAAACTATGTTATCATCTTCATTATACTATGTAGTATGTATTGAGTAGCTACATAGGTACCCCATACTGCTATTTAATATGTGCATTATTTATTTTATTTTCTTGTGAGGGGCGTGGCTGGGGGGCTAGCAAATTATTTGGGCAGAGAAAGTGAAATAAAGTGATTTAAAAATTATATTATGGTAAATCAAATTGCAAATAGGCGACAGTTCCTTCAAGTCTAAAGGAAACGTTTCCTTTATTCAAGAGAATAGTGTTAGATGATATGTAGCCTCATTCATGTTGCTGGTAAGAGAATGCTTTTCCCTCGTCTGTCCTTATTTCTGGGTTCTCACAACATAGAAATAGGTAAAATATTATACTCATATTTCTCTAGCTGCTGTTGAGAAAACTACAAAATTGGAAGAAAACTGCCCATGTGAATACCACACTACCTAAGAAAGGAGCTCCAGGAATTGTCCAACCTCAGTAATTTTACTCCCACCCCCTGCCCCCCCCCACATGTGAATTCCTGACTAAGATTTGGCTCCCCGTGTAAACTCTATGACCTCCAAGGAAGCTCCTGCTGAGGATTTGGATTTCTGTGTCAACCCCAGGCCCTCCAAGTGAGCTCCTACTCAGGGTTTGGCTCCCCATGTAAACTCTACAGCCTCTAAGCAAGCTTCTGCTCGGGATTTGGTTTCCCACGTCAACCTCAGGCTCTCTAAGCGAACTCCTGGTCAGGATTTGGATTTCCATGCTAACCTCAGGCCCTCCAAGAGAGCTCCAGCTTAGGATTTGGCTTCTCATGCTGATTTCACTACAGGGAAGGATATACTAAGCAACATTTCAGCTGTTACGTTAGTATCTGATGAATTGAAATCATCAATTCTCTTTTGTTTTTGAGAAACGAATCTCTGCCTAGGTATTTGCAGGATCCAATTTCGGAGCCTTGAAAACTGAAGAGCCATTTCTAGGTTTTGATGCCTCCTTCTGCGTCCTCGTGGCAGCCTGCCATATCAGCTGCCCCAAGTGATGCCCATTCTCTGCACACATTCCTTCAGTATACACAATTTTACCGGCTCCTCTTTGTTATATTGTTATTATTCTGTTTGTTCTGTGTGTGTGCTCACATTTCACCATTTGTAAGACTGTTGTCTTTAACCTCACTTTCTCCGTTTTGTTTGGCATTTCTTTCACAGCAAGATTTATGGATAAGTCAAAAAGAGTATGATTACATTGAGAACAAAAGAAAGTTTACCCAGCAAATCTAAAACAAAACAAAATTCATTTAACCTACAAATATGGACCTAAACACTGCAGTTTAAGTGTGATGTACACATTTCTAATCCTTGTTAGGCATGTGTGTATTGCCTTTGCTTTCAGAGTGCTGGATATTGTGTACTTATTTCAAGTTTGATCCTTGTTGGTATCTGCAATGCCCTGAATGTTTATGGTCTCCTCCAAATTCATATGTTGAAATTCAAAGCCCCAAGGTGATGGAGTTAGTTAGGAGGCAAGGCTGTTAGGTAATTAGGTCATGAAAATGAAACTCTCATGATGGGATTAGTGCCCTTATAAGAAGAATAAGAAGAGACAGGAGAATGCTCTCACTCACTTTGTCATTTAAGAATACAACAAGAAGGCGGCCATCTGCAAACCAGGAAGAAGACCCTTATCAGGCATTGTATCTGTAGGCACCTTGACCTTGGACTTCCCAGCTTCTTGAATTGTGAGAGATAAATATTTGTTGTTTCAGCTACCCAGTTTATAGTATTCTATTATAACAGTTTGAAGTAGGATGGTATCTCTTTCAGAATCCTTAGAATTATAAAATCCAGGATTGAACCTTTGGACTTATGTGTGAGGAAAAAAATAAACAGGCAATTAGAACTGACTGATAATGAATTAGTAAAAACAAAGTAGCAGAACCATGTGAGATTTATTTTGAGAATAGCATGGTATGAAGAAACAATCAAGAAACACATGGCATAAAATGCTTACTTCCTGTGACTTTTACACATTCTTTTAGGCGGTTACCACTGAAAGAGTCCACCTTCGAGTCTAAGACAATACACAACACACAAACAAGATTTAGGAATCAGAGGACATTGAAATTCAGACAAAATGGTGTGATTTGAGGTCTTAAAGCTGAACCACTGGGTTTGCTCAGAATTTTTTTTTTTGTTTGGAATGAGGTGTTTCCTGCAGGGCAAATGTTTACTCTTATTGCATTGAGAGTATAGTCCCATGATACAAATAAAGAAGAACAAAATTATACCCACCACAATGACAGAGCTTTCTGCCATGAAGTACCAAAGGCTAAGAAGAAGCAAGGCTGCAGGTGTGAATTTCACTTCTTTTTTTGAACATCTGTCTTGTGCTTCTTGCCTGGATCTCACAGATTGGTGATTTCATGATCTTATACCTTACACCAATATTGGTTACATGATTGTCTCTCTTCTCATCTACAACATGGGGGAAATAACATAGAACTCCAGGCTCTTGAGGGTCAAATGGGTCAATATATAAGTGGTACTTAGAGCATCTCCAGGCAGGTAGAAAACTTTCAAAAGTCCCTCCACCACCTCCTCACCAAATCACAATTCCTGTGGTGAAAAAAGAAACTGAATTTCTTTTCTCAGTTGGAAAACATGCTCAGTTACTTTCAGTTATATTTCTTTTGCTTGTATACCCTGTGAGTTTGTTTTCTATAACAATATCCCACTGACTGGGTGACTTCAGCAACAGAAATGACTTTTCTCACAGTTCTGGAGGCTGGAAGGTCAAGGTCAAAGTGTCTGCAGGGGTAGTTTCTTCTGAGACCTTTCTCCTTGGCATATAGGCAGCCCCATTCTCAGTGTGCCCTCACATGGCCTTTTCTCTGTGCACACACATCCTTGGTGTTTCAGATTCAGTTAGGATCCCACCCTTATATCCTCATTTATCCTTGATTACCTTTTAAAAGTCCCTATCTCTGTAATAATCCCATTGGGGGTTAGAGCACCAACATATGAATTTGGGGGAATTTTAATTCAGTCCATGATTCCCTATAAAACATTTTGAGACTTGCAATTAGGTGAACACTGTGGCCACAATCACCAAGCACAGTTGCTTACTCTTCTTAAAGATGTCTTTGGGCTAGCTTTTGGCCACAATGAAGGTAGGTACGATGCTCTGAAAGTTTCGGTGCAATCAGTCCCAATACACATGCTTCTGAACACTCCTGGATAGAAAGGAGCTTCATTTTCTTGGTCACGAAGTGAAAGGCGGACAGTGCTATCAGAGCACAGGCAGGTGTCATCAGAGCTCCAGGCCTAATCTGCTCCCATGGCCTGAAGGTGTCATGGACAGCTACTGTCCTATATAGGTCTAAAATGGAAGGAAAAAGACAAAGTAAGCAATGGGTGGACATTCATTAACTTCCAGGGCCTTTCTATGACCATCAGTGTAGTTGTGTGTTTGGCAAGTCGGAAGTTCAATTTGTTTACTGTTGCCAGAGTATACGGAGCTAGAAGTTTGTATGGACATGGGAAGCCAGTTAGCAAAAGTGGTACATGAGTTCTTCCCATGTACAACCAAGTTCAAAGTTAGGGGTAAATTGAAGTGACCGGACTAAGGACCCAGAGACATCTCATTAGACACTGAGATAAAGTAACTCAGAGTATAAAGAGGAGAGACCGGTGGAATTGCTTCCCCTCCAAGTTGAGTCATCAAGAGAAAAGGCTGAGCTGGGTGTAGTGGCTCTCGCCTGCAATCCCAGCACTTTGGGTGGCTGAGGCGGAAGGATTGCTTGAACTTGGGAGTTCAAGACCAGCCTGGGCAACATAGCAAAATCTCATTTCTATAAAAAAAAAAATCAGGAAATTAGCTGGACATGGTGGTGTGTGCCTGCAGTCCCAGCTACTCAGGAGGATGAGACAGAAAGACTGCCTGAGCCCAGGAGGTCGAAGCTGCGGTAGCTGTGATTGTGTCTCTGTGCTCTAGCCTGGGCAACATTGTGAGACCCCAACAGGAAAGAGATAGATAGACAGAGAGAGACAGAGAGAGAGAGAGAGAGAATATGATGATTTTGAGACAGTAGGCTCAGGGCTTGTCAGAGCTAGTCACTCAGGAGGCAGGTTTGCGGTTTGGAGACTGGCTACTTGAGGGAATCTGGGGAGTCATGATCCCAATGGCAGGCCAGAGATAGTCTGGGGTGCCATTTGCTGACTTGGCATCAATGGGAGTGTTGTCATTCCTTCATTTTGAAGGGTCCTGTGAGAGCCACATTTCTCAGATGCCAAGCTCTTTGCTATGTGTGAAAGCTCTGGGGTTTCCCAGCATTCGTGGCTTTACCAGGTCTCCAGATTGTCAACAGGGTAGTTCATTAAGAAGCAAGAGCTTCTGAGAGGCATGGAGGGCCGTGCCTGAGTTCTAGAGCCAGTGGGGGGGGGAAGCAGATAAGACAGACTCGTTTAACACTGGTCAACCCCAGGGGACTTCTTAGAAGTTTTAGGAAAGAGTGCGTCCTGCAATCCAGGCCCATGGGCTTGAGGGTCGTACTTTTGGAGACATACTGTTAGCTGGCACACTCTAGTCTCATTACTCAATCGGAGAGGTATGGGGAGTAGGTATCGTGCTGAATCAAAAGTGTACCCAGCCGGGGCACTCCACTGTCATCAGAAGTCTTTCTAAAACTTAAATTTGATCATGTTCCTCCAAATCTTTCATTGCTTCCCAATTCCTACACTCCAGGATGAAATCATCATACCACTGCTGGACATACAACCCCCCACACCACCTGTCTCTTGCCCATCTTTTGTCCAGCCTCACTTCTTATAATTATTGGCTCCTTCTACACTCCTGCCAAAAGCACCTTTGTAATTTCATGCTTTTTCCTCTGTCAGGAAAAGCTGTCCCAACCTCCTAACTCATTCCACATGAGCTAAGTGAGGATCTTCTGAAGACACTTCTCACCCACTCAGAATTAATCAGACCCACCTTTGCTGAATCTTAGTGTCTCACACTTCAATTATAATACTTACATAATGTTATCATTGTCACTTGGCATCCTTTTTAAAAAAAGCGTATTAAAGAGGGCTTCCATAGTTTTCAAGCCTCACAGAGTCTCGATCTGCCCCAAGACATTAAAAAACTCAGACCTGCAATTTAATCCTAAGGGGAACAGACCCGCACAGGAGATGGAATGTACCTCCTTTCTATATCTTCTAACCTAAGCTCAGGGTCCTGATGGGAAGTAGTGAGTATCATGTAGCTTCTAGTTATCTTTTTCCATGTCTATTTCCTCTTCTAAAGAGCCTTAAAAGCAAAAACTGCTCATTCCCCAATTTTTTTTTTCTGTCAAGTACAGCACATGCATGCCGGAAACCCTCCATAATGTTTTGCAGACTACTTGAACATTGTACTAGATGTAAGAAGTGTGATGCAAAAGTATTAGACATTTAGAGCAGTGCTATCCAAGAGAAATACAACGGGAGCCACAAAGTTGCTATGTGTTTACACTTATGGCACATTGTAGTTGAACTACTTTCTTTTAAAGGTTCAATCGCCCCCTGTGGTGGTGACCAGTGACTACCATATTGAATAGTGCAGATATCAAACATATGATTAAAAATAGTGACAAGCCGGGCCCGGTGGCTCAGCCTGTAATCCCCCGCCTTGGGAGGCTGAGGTGAGTGAAATGCCTGAGCCCGCGGGTTCAAGACCCGCCTGGGCAACTTGGCGAGATCTCATCTCTACAATAAATAAAAAATTAGCCGGGCGTGGTAGCGCGCGCCTGTAGTTCCAGCTACTTGGAAGGCTGAGGCGGAAGGATCGCTGGAGCCCAGCAGGTCGAGGCTGCGGTGGCCGGGAGCGGCCACTGCACTCCAGTCTGGGTGACAGAGTGAGATTCCAACTGAAAAAAAAAAAAAAATAGTGACAGAAAGAAGAGAACGCTTTTGGTCCTGCAACTTAATGATGGTGACTTCTAAGTTCTAATCATATTTTCTGCCACATAAAATCATATTAATTTTAAGTCAGAATGCCTTCCTCACCAAAACCTTACAGTAGATTGAGAGTGAAGAGTACACTGGTATGAGTAGTCAAATGCACATGTGGAGGCCACGGTATTTTAAAAGTTGCAGTAGAAATAAATGCAACCTCACAGGTTCAGTGTTTTTAACATATAGGTCGCATTATGGAGTCCTGAAAGAGATAGTGCTTTCATTTATGAGGTATTATAATAACCCTAAGACCCTTCATTACACAGCAGAGTTTCCTGAGCTCATTATGTAGAAAAGAGTGTGTTTTCTAGTACATTCTGTTCCTGGATGCTAACCTGCTCCAATACCAGTAGATGTGAAAGCTATATGTTTGCTCAAGAAACAAAAAGTCATTAGACATTCCTGATGTCAAATCTCATAGGCAGGGAGCCTCGTGTAAATCACTGGCGTGGCTTTGCTAACTCCCTAGTCTAACTCAGGCAGTGTCACTACCCGCAGCAAATCAAATTTCAATGCGCTTGGAGGAAGTAATTGGTCTATGAATGTCACTCATTGCTCAGAGAATTGTAAATGTTCAGAAATGAAACCGAATGAGGTAACATCCAATGAACATTTGGGGAGCATCCAGGACCATGGAAACACAAAGCAGGCAGGGACCTAAGTCTAACCCCTAATTTTTTGAATAAAAACACCCAAGACGCTGAGGAGTTTGAGAGTGGCGCAATCAAGATCAGACAAGTAATCCTGGCTAGCACTGGGACTAGGTCCCAGTTCTACCCACACCTTAGCTCTTTGGTCATTTCTCTTCAACACGCCAACATCTACATTTTCCTCTTGCTTTCATCAGTTTTGGCCATTTCTCTGAATTTCGTTATCTTCAGGGAGGAGAGAGAGAGAAAGAAAAGACAAATGCTGTCAGCGCTAGTTCCTTCCATTACTGCGTAGGGTATGATAATTGCTCCTATTTCCTGTCGTAGTGGAATCAAGACATATGATATTATACGTATATATTGGTTTGGGGAAAAAAATATGCATTTTCCAAGCCAGAAGTTGATGGAGGTAAAATGAAAGAAAAAATAAAAGTGGGTCAGACAACTGAAGGGATCTGGGACAGGAAGGATCGTTCTGGTTGGAGCCCAGTTGTGGAGTAGAGAAAATAGGTGCTTGATAAATATGTATTTGACTGATTAATTGAAAGAGATGGCAGAGGAAGGAGGGAAATTGCTGGTGCTTCTCTCCTGAGGCTTGGAATCT